>CM046454.1:27665328-28306898 GCA_025506515.1 Flaveria trinervia | reverse complement strand
ACTTATCAGAGAAAAAACAAGAAACGTAAAATGAGATTAATGAAAAAGAATACAAATCAAGTTAACACGACCACTTAAATAAGATTTACTCGTATTTTAACCAAAATTGTGCAACTACAGATCGTTATATCAGTTTATTGAAAACCTTAAATAAATACATGGGAAATGAACTAGTTTATTGAAAAACTTTAAACAACACTAGTTCAGGTATGGATTGCGTTTTCTTTTGGTAACAATGTGTAATGCTATGGAGTTCTAATTCTCAAGCCTTTTAAACACACTCCCAAATAAATCTAAACAAATCTAATTATAATCTTCTTTAGAATTACTCTAATCATTCACACGTAAAACATAGGATCTATTGTTTAATCGAAACAAAGTCCGAACACGACACCACACGAATGACCCTTAAAATCAATCCACTGCTGCCAAAATCTTATCCACAACACTTCGCAACCAACTTTGAACATTAGTGCTTTGAAATCCATTAAATCGATTGTTGGAGCATATATAGTCATATATAATGTGTCCGTCGCTTGTCGAATAGTCTAGGTTTAATGTAATACACCTGATATGTTGTAAACACATGAACTGGGTCATTCGCAGGAGCATATGCGAATGAGACTTAGTCATATGACTGAGTCAAGAACATGCTCGGATGTTTACCAATTGTGAAATCGGCTGGATTGGTAAAATCAAGGCATGTTCTTGACGGAAGGATAAACAACATCAAAAACCAAGAGACAATCAATAGCACGAACTATAATTGAATGGTTTCATTAATAAAACCTAACGATTACAAGCTCGTTACAACATAAGAATCAAGACTCTTGGCAAGGGGAAGATCGAGCATGACCTCCCCTCTCATCCGGCAGCCCTAGGCGCCGGGCAGACTCCCTCTCCAATCCTTAATCTCTCTACACATTGAAACTGGGTATATATAGGCCTCATCCATATTAGATGCGACTGGGCCCATTCGTGCGAGTGGACCATGCGTATGGTTCAATCGTACGACAGGACCATGCGTATGGTTCAATCGTGCGACTGGACCATTCTTATGGTTCAGTCTTACGAATGCCCCAATCGCATCTTTCAGTCGCACGACTAGTCCATTAGCATGGCTCAGTCATACGACTGAGTCTCATTCGCATATGCTCCTGCGAATGACCCAGTTTCATGTGTTTACAACATATCAGGTGTATTACATTAAGCCTAGACTATTCGAAAAGCGACGGACACACTATATATGATTATATATGCTCCAACATCAATGTAAATGACAACTATCGATCAACAGAATCCTTGTTCGACATCAAGAGAAGGAACCGAGGTGCAAAGGACCAACGAACTACTCCTAATTCACTAGAAAGGAAGAAAGAATCAAATTATAGTGGAAACAAAACTAATTAGACATAAAACGAGAAACGTAAAGTGGGATTAATGAAAACGAAGGCAAATCAAGTTAACACGACCATGTAAATTAGATTTACTTGTATTTTAACCAAAATTGTGCACTACAGATTGTTATATCATTGTGTTCACAAAAGCTTAACTAAATAAATAGGAAAGGAACTAGTTGTACAAAAACATTAAACAACACTAGTCACGTATGGATTGCTTTTTCTTTTAGTAACAAGCTCAAAAGCTAGTGAGTTTTGATTCTCAAGCCTTCTTAACGCACTCCTAAACTAATCTAATCAAATCTGATTATAATCTTCATTAGAATTACACTAATCGTTCACACGTGAAACATAGGAGCAGTTGTTTAAACAAAACCAAATCCGAACACCACACCACACGAATGACCCTTAAAATCAATCCAATTCTACCCAAAACTTATCCACAACACTCCACAACCAAAGCCACGGAAAGATACACATACATAACAGGAATATAAACATAAACATACACACATCACCATACAGGGCATCATCATGCATACATACCATCGTACACACACATCAATCATACATCACATCATCATCAACATGCCCAGCATAACTTCTATGACCTCGAAAGTCAACTTACGCAAGCCTCCGAGAACGTCCCGAGTCAAAACCCATAACTGCACTTTCCCTCGAAGGTCATAAGATAACTGTTGTTCTTTCGAGCGTATGAACCCTAATTGGGCATATGGACACCCTCTAGTTGCATGGCCTTCCAGGCGACTGAACACTTAGGCAAATGGACATTAGGTTAATGGACCCTATGCGAATGGACATCTATGCGAATGGACTCTCAGTCAACTTTCATGCGTATGGGCTTCAGTCGCATGACTTCAGGCATATGGGCTTCAGTTGCATTCTCTTTGTGCGAATGAACCTCAGTCACATGGCCTCCAGGCGCATGGACCTCAGTCGCATAACCTTCATTCGAATGAACCTTAGTCGCACAATCCTTCAATCGCTGGCCTTACAGGCACATGAACTTCAGTCGCATGACCATCATGCGTATGGACCTCAATCGCATGGCAATCATGTGCATGGACCTCAGTCGCATGCCAATCGGCCGTATGGCCTCCAATCGTACTCCATTCGATCGCATAGCCCTAGCTAATGCAGAATGCAGTTTCAGCCGAACGCGGACTGACCCTTTCGGCCTCCAAGCTCTTCCAAACTCGATTTTAGCCCAAATCAACCATCCTAAACCTTAGAAAAACCTACCATGACATCATTCAAGCATACACAAGCCCAAAATCCAACCCCAAACGCATCAAACACATACATATCGCATAAAAATGGGTTTACACCCAAAAACTCGAAAAAGGATTTTCAGATGTGTTCCAGTCCTAAAATCATTCAAAAACATGTAAAAGAGGGGGTCCTAGAACTCACACAAATGATCCCATCGAGTAGAGCTTCGATTTGAGCAGCTACACAACGATTTTCACGCTTGAATCCACATGAACCAAGCTTTTCTCCTCTTTGGATGATTTTGCAAGAATGGGGAGGGTGTGGGCTACCCTCCCCCTTTTATACTCCACTCATCAAAGTTTTTTCCCGTTTTGACAAGTTTGGTCCCTCGACTTTGCACTTTATTTCTTTTCTTCTTTCGTCGGCTTCAAAGAAAATTTCCGGGTGTTACAAGTCCACCCCCTTATATAGGTTTCGTCCCTGAAACCTGTTATTCCTTAAACCATTGTGGTCAATACCATCTCATCTCTTTTCTAGTCTCCCACCTAGATTTCCATCGGTCTACATCGTTTATCCACACACAACTTCTTGTCTATCTCTGGCTACCTTCATCAATGATTTGATCCTTTCGAGCTTCTCAGCCATGGCCTCGATCACCTTAATACTTCCCATACGGCATTTAGTGCTTGGCCTTACATCGGCCAAGTAGGCAATACTTCCACGCCTCATGCACTTTCCCTCCACTGCCATCGAAATCACCTTCGGAATCGTCGTGACTCAATCACCTTAAACAATCACCATGATCCCGTAAGGCGCTGTCAACCATATCATCTTTTTGTGACACACCGTGTTCGCCTCGTAGTCTGCCAAACAATCCACTCCCAGGATCACATCGAATGTCATATCTATATTCTTACCACTAACAGGCAATTTAGCACAGAAAGCAGCAGGAATAAAACTTTTACAAGTGCCAGAATCGAACGACACAAAAGCTAAAGGTTGATTTACTATAAACGTACCTGGCACAACATTAGGGTCTGTCCTAGCTTCCTCCGATCTTCTTCACTCCCGAACCTTCCGCCCTCGGCTTCTTGCAATCCCTGGTCATGTGACCTTCCTCACCACAAGATTAACACCTCCCCATACCACAATTCTTCACCACATGTCCGGTCCTTCCACAATGGAAACAGACATTGGTCCCCATACATTCCCTGGGGTGCTTGTGTCCACACTTGTCATACCTTTCCGACCCCGCATCGGGTGAATGGGAGTATATAAGGGAGAGGGCAACCCTTACCCTCTCTCCACACCCACATTTCAGCCAAAAGAAAGAGGAGAAGAGAGAAAGAAGAGAAAAAGGAGAAAAAGTTGGTTCGGGTTGGTTCGAGTGAGCCAAAATCATCGAGAAGCGAGTCAAACTGAAGCTCTACTTCTCGGTGTCCTTTGTGTAAGTTCTAAGAGCCCACTTTTACTTGTTTTCAAATGATTTTGGGGCTGGAAAGCATAGAAAACCCGTTTGGGTGTGTTGCGTGTGATGCATTTGGAGGTTGTTTCCGGGCTTTGTGTGTGCTTGAATGATTTTGTGGTATGCATTCCTAAGGTCTAGGATGGTCGGTTTAGGCTTGGAATGGGTTTAGATGAGTCTGGAGGTTGAAAAGGGCAGTTTGCGTTTGGCTGGAACTACATTCTGCATCAGCTAGGGCTAGGCGACCGACTGGAGACCGAATGGAGGCCATACGATCGAATAGGGTGCGATTGGGGTGCATTCGCACGATTGGGTTCCATTCATACGATTGAAGGTCCATTCGCACCATTGAAGGGTCAGTCGCATGGAGGTCATGCGATTGAAGGTCCAGTCGCATAAGAGCTCATCCGCATTAGTCCCATTCGCATGAGGTCCATCTGCATTAGTCCATTCGCACGATTGGGTGTTCATTCACATGAGTGTTCATCCGCATTAGTTCATTCGCATGATGTTCAGTCGCATGGAGGCCATGCAACTGAAGGGTGTCCATACGCCTGAATAGGGCTGTTGCACCGAGGAGAAGTGTAGTTTAACTTCTAACTTTGGGGGGGGGGAAGTGCAAATGTAAGTTTTGACATAAAGGTTCCCGTAAGAGCATGTAAGATGACTATTGAGGCCTTAGAGAGTACGTTGGGCATGATGATGATGATGTCGCATGTTTATGGATGTTATGTATGTATGATGTCGCCCTGTATGATGATGATGACTGTGTATGATATGTTCCTTATTATGATGTATGTTTATCTTTCCTGTGGCTTTACATGTCATGTTAATGAATGAATGAAGTATTATGTAATGTAAAGCGAAAGATAAAGAAAGAGGAACTTGAAGTAAGAATGCATGCATTATTGAACGATGAATGAAAGAAAGAAAGGCTTGCAAGCACATATATGAGGTGAGCAACCCTGTTGTTGCAACAGACTCGGATAGCTTGCAATCGTTGAGATTGCCTACGTGGTGAGCAACGCTATGGTTGCAACAGACTTGGATAGCCTGCTATCGTGAAGTTGCCATGAGGTGAGCAACCCTGTTGTTGCAAGAGACTCGTATAGCGTGCTATCATTGAGATTGGCAATGAGGTGAGCAACCCTATGGTTGCAACAGACTCGGATAGCGTGCAATCATTGGGATTGCTAATGAGGTGAGCGACCTTGTTGTCGCAACAGACTCGGGAGAACGAACGTATAGAATGAACGAAAGTTAACGAATGTAATAGAAGATAATAATATATTATCTATGTGTACGTACGATGTATGATCGCATGAAAGTAAAGTATGTTTTATTATAAAACTAGAACTCACTCAGCGACGCTGACTTTTATGTGTTTCCAGTTGGCAGGTAATGATTGCTGAGGATGGCACGGGCGGCTACTCAGCTATTTTGGATGGCATTCTTTAGTTAATGTTTGTGCATTGTAATGCAAACGAATGATGTTTTGAAATGAACACTTGTATTAACTTGCAAAAGCATTTGTAATGATATGAAAAGTTATTTTTATGTTTCCGCTGCAACGTTTTATGAATAATTAAATGTAATTATATGTTTTATTTGTGATGAGGATCCAACTGTAAGCGTCCTGGGAATGGGGCCTTAAGTTGGTATCAGAGCGAAAGTTTAAGTGAAATGGATAAATTTTCAAAATAAACTGGGAATGGGACGGAAAGCGAATGGGATGCCAATCTAAGTAGCTGTGTGCCATCAAGTATTTTCGTAAAGTTAACTGGTATTATGTGCGCATGGTATGTGGTTATGTGTTGTATGTAGATTTAAATAGTGATGTAGTCAGTATTGCTTGGGGTATGAAGAGTAAAGTAAGTGGCTAATCACAACTGGCCACTGTAATTAGGGACTTACTATACTTGACATAAACTGAGCTGTTGCCTTGAATGATTGTGTTGGTGTTTGAATCTTTCAGTGTGCGTGTGATGGCCGGTGGTAGATCTTCAAAAGCTTCACAGGGTGGAGGTCAGGGTGCTGAACAGCGTACCAAGAGAGGGAGACCCAAAGTGAGAAGGTGGTTCATGAAGAACCAGAGACCCCTCATCTGGAGGGTGGCGATGAGAGCGCCGATCTGAGAGCCTTAGTAAAGGAGGCTGTGGTGGAAGAAGTTCATCAGGTCATGCAGACGATCCTACCATCAGTGGTGACTGAAGTGATCAAGGCAATAAGAGAAGGGGAAATAAAGGAGAGGCACAGATCCATAGGAGGACGAGAACAACCAGAGCCTGAAACGGTTCTCTCGGATGATGAAGAGGAGGAGGAAGAAGAAGAGCCCGTGCAGGAGGCGGCACGAGGCTGTAACTATGGGGCGTTTATGAGATGCAAGCCCCCTACTTTCGATGGAAACGACACTATTGCTGCCGCTCACCGGTGGGTGAGGGAAATGGAGGTTGTTCTTGATATCAGTGAGTGCCGTGAAGATCAGAAGGTGAAGTTCGCTACCCACTCTTTTGTGGACTCGGCTTTGTGCTAGTGGGACAACATTGTCCAAGCCGAGGGTAGCAGGGCCATTAGGAAAATGAGGTGGTCTGAACTGAAGAAGTTGGTGATTGAGGAGTTTTTTCCTCATCGGGAAATGGACAGGTCGAAAGGGAGTTCTTGCAACGGAGGCGAGAACTATGATGCACCAGCAGTACACCATGAAATTCAATAAGATGGCACATCTGGTGCCGGATCAGGTGACACCTTTGTCACAAAAGATTAAAAGATACATTCAGGGTTTGCCAGTGGATATTCGCAGGCATAAGATCCCTGCCCGACCGAGCACGTTTAGGTCGGCGATGGACTTGGCAGGGAGATTATATGATGAAAGGGCTATGGTGGTGGTGGTTGAGGGTGGCAAGAAGAGTGGTGGTGATCAGAACTGGCAGGGGAAGAGTTTTGGTCGGGGTAGTGCCTTGATGGGTAACAAGAAGGCATGGGTGGAGGACTGTCGTATGGTCGCATTGGGTGCTGGTATAAAGAAGTGTGGTAGGTGTGGGAGAGAACATAGCGGGGAATGTAGGCTGGGGTTGAATGTGTGCTTCAAAGACTGTCGTGTGGTTCGATGCTTTAACTGTGGTGAAGAGGGTCACATGAGTAGGGATTGCAAGAAACCACAGGCTGAGGGTTCCGGGGCGAAGAAGCTGAGAGGTGAAGGACTGAGGGCGAGCGGCAGGGCATTCACCATGACACAGGAGGAAGCTAGAACGAACCTTGATGTCGTGTCCGGTACGTTTCTGGTGAACCAAACTTTAGCTTCTGTGTTATTTGATTCTGGAGCTAGTAAAAGTTTTATTTCTGCTGCCTTTTGTGCTAAGCTGCCTGTTAGTAGTAGACGTGTTGAGGCGCCCTTTGATGTAGAAACTGCCATAGGTAAGTCTACCAGGATTTCTGAGATGATGGAGAACTGTGATGTGGAGCTAGAGGGTCATAAGTTTCTTGTTAGACCATTTGTGATGACCTTAGGTGGTTTTGATTTGTTTCTTGGGATGGATTGGTTAGCGAACTACGAGGTGAACATTGTGTGTCACAAGAAGATGATTCAGCTATCAGCGCCTTACGGGAGTTCGGTGACGGTTTATGGTGATTGGGTCACAACAATTCCGATAGTAATTTCGATGGCGGTGGTGGGAAAGTGTATGAGGCGTGGATGTAGTGCCTTCTTGCCTATGTAAAGGATGTGGATACGTCAACACCACAACTATCTGATGTACCAGTTGTGTGTGACTTTCCAGAGGTGTTCCTAGAAGATTTATCAGGAGTGCCACCTGACCGTGAGATCGAGTTTCAGGTTGACTTGATACCGGGTGCCAAACCTGTTGCCAAGGCACCGTATCGGTTGGCTCCGACGGAAATGAAAGAATTGATGGAAAATTTGCACGAGCTACTTGACAAGAGGTTCATTAGACCGAGTATCTCTCCTTGGGGTGCTCCGGTCCTGTTTGTAAAGCAGAAAGACGACATTGACTACCGTGAGCTGAATAAGTTGACAGTGAAGAACCGATACCCCTTACCGAGAATAGATGATTTGTTCGATCAGCTTCAGGGTGCCAGTTGGTTTTCAAGGAACTTCGATCTGGTTACCATCAGCTGAAAGTGAAAGAGCATGATATCCCTAAAACAGCTTTTTGCAAGCGCTATGGTCATTACAAGTTTCTTGTCATGTCTTTTGGTTTGACCAATGCGCCAACTGCTTTTATGGATCTGATGAACCATGTGTGTCAGCCTATGTTGGATAAATCAATGATTGTGTTTATTGATGATATCCTGATTTATTTGAAGAGAGAGATTGAGCATGCCAGTCACATTCGGGAAGTTCTGGAGATGTTGAGAAAGGAGAAGTTGTATGCCAAGTTCTCCAAGTGTGCATTTTGGTTACGTGAGGTTCAATTCTTGGGTCATGTGGTGAATCCTGATGGGATCGTGGTGGACCCGGCAAAAGTGGAGGCGGTTATGCAATGGAGGTCACCAAAGACGCCATTCGAGATTCGTAGCTTCTTGGGTTTGGCGGGCTACTATAGAAGGTTTATCCAAGACTTCTCTAAGATTGCTTCTCCACTGACTAAGTTGACCCGAAAAGATGTGAAGTTTGTATGGGGTCAAGCTCAAGAGAAGGCATTCGAATTGAAGGCGAGATTGACTCAAGCTCCTGTTCTGTCATTATCGGATGGAAGCGAAGATCTGGTGGTTTATTCTGATGCTTCCTACTCGGGGTTGGGGTGTGTGTTAATGCAGAGAGAAAAGGTTATAGCCTATGCATCCTAACAGTTGAAGATTCATGAGGTCAATTATCCTACTCATGACTTGGAGGTAGCAGCCGTGGTCTTTGCACTAAAGATTTGGAGGCATTATCTATACGGAACGAAATGCACCGTATTCACCGACCATAAAAGCTTGAAGTACTTCTTCGAGAAAAGGATCTGAACATGAGGCAGAGGAGATGGTTAGAACTTATCAAGGATTATGATTGTGAGATCCATTGCCATCCGGGCAAAACCTACGTGGTAGCTGATGCCCTTAGCCGAAAGGAGAGGCCCGAACTAATTCGGGTGAAAGCATATCAGCTGATCATGACCTCTGATGTGATGAAGCAAGTCAAAGAGTTTCAATATGAGGCACTGAAAGAAGATCATCTTAACTCAGAAAGAATGAGAGGTCTGGTTGGGGAATTGGGTGAAAACACACTCGGTACTAGAACCCGATTCGATCGTGTGTGGATTCCTCGTTATGGGGATCTACGGGTGAAGATTATGGATGAAGCTCACAAGACTCGATACTCCATTCATCCTGGTGCCACGAAGATGTACCAAGACATGAAGAAAGATTACTGGTGGTCGGGTATGAAACATGATGTAGTGGAGTATGTGAGTAAATGCCTTACTTGTCTACAGGTGAAGGTCGAGCATCAAAAGCCATATCGGAAGATCTAACCTTTGGATATACCGGAATGGAAGTGGGAGCACATCACCATGGATTTCATTACAAAGTTGCCGCGTACTACGAAAGGGTATGATGCTATATGGGTGATTGTGGACCGCCTGACGAAGAGTGCTCACTTCCTACCGATCCGCGAGACATATTCAGCTGAGAGGTTGGCTGACCTGTTCATCAAGGAAATTGTAACTCGTCATGGTGTGCCAGTGTCCATTGCGTCTGATTGTGACACCCGGTTTACATCTAAATTCTGGAAGAAATTCCACAACGCCATGGGGACGAGGTTACATATTAGCATGGCATATCATCCCCAAACTGATGGTTAGTCAGAAAAGACCATTCAAATATTGGAAGACATGATTCGGGTATGTGTGATTGGTTTTGGGGGAAGTTGGGATGACGACCTGCCGTTAGCCGAATTCTCATACAACAACAGCTATCATGCCAGCATTGGTATGCCACCATATGAGATGCTATACGGTAGGAGATGAAGAACACTCGTTTGTTGGGGTGATATTGGTCAGATGGAATTGGGGACTGTTGAGGTAATCGAGGCTACCACTGAGAAGCTTGAGAAGATCAAAGCCTTTATAAAGGCAGCCAAAGATAGACAGAAGTTGTATGCCGATAAACGACGCAAACCGATTGAGTTCCAGTGGGTGACCGGGTTATGTTGAAGGTCTCACCTTGGAAGGGTATTATCCGATTCAGAAAGTGGGGCAAGTTGAGCCCAAGGTATATAGGCCCTTTCCGAATCATTGCTTGACATTCCATGTATCTCATCTGAGAAAATGCTTGGCAGATGAAGATATGATTGTTCCACTGGAAGATATCGAAGTAGACAAAAGGCTCAATTATGTGGAGCAACCAGTGGCAATCATCGATATAAAAGAGAAAAGGTTGAGAAATAAAGTGGTTCCTCTTGTGCGTGTACAGTGGAAGCACAGGAAGTGATCCGAGTCAACGTGGGAGATTGAGGAAGAAATGAGACAGCATTATCCACGTTTGTTCGAGGAATAACAGGTTTCAGGGACGAAACCTATTTAAGGGGGGTGGACTTGTAACACCCGTTATTTATCTCTTTTGAAGCCGGCGAATGGAGAAAAAGAAATAAAGTCTTAAGTCGAGAGACCAAACTCGCCAACGAAAAAGAGTCAGGTGAATGGGAGTATATAAGGGAGAGGGCAACCCTTACCCTCTCCCCACACCCACATTTCAGCCAAAAGAATGAGGAGAAGAGAGAAAGAAGAGAAAAAGTTGGTTCGAGTTGGTTCGAGTGAGCCAAGATCATCGAGAAGCAAGTCAAACCGAAGCTCTACTTCTCGGTGAAGTTTGTGTGAGTTCTAAGACCCCACTTTTACTTGTTTTCAAATGATTTTGGGGCTGGAAAGCATAGAAAACCCTTTTTTGTATGTATGTGTGTTTGACCCATTTGGGTGTGTTGCATATGATGCATTTGGAGGTTGTTTCCGAGCTTGTGTGTGCTTGAATGATGTTGTGGTATGCATTCCTAAGGTTGAGGATTGTCGATTTAGGCTTGGAATGGGTTTAGATGAGTTTGGAGGTCGAAAAGGGCAGTTTGCTTTCAGCTGGAACTGCATTCTGCATCAGCTAGGCCTAGGCGACCGACTGGAGACCGAATGGAGGCCATACGGACGAATAGGGTGCGATTGGTGTCCATTCGCATGATTGGGTTCCATTCGTACGATTGAAGGTCCATTCGCACGATTGAAGGGCCAGTCGCATGGAGGTCATGCGATTGAAGGTCTAGTCGCATAAGAGCTCATCCGCATTAGTCCATTTGCACAATTGGGTGTTCATTCGCATGAGTATTCAACCGCATTGGTTCATTCGCATGATGTTCAGTCTCATGGAGGCCATGCGACTGAAGGGTGTCCATACGCCCGAATAGGGCTGTTGCACCCGAGGAGAAGTGTAGTTTAACTTCTGACTTTCGGGGGGAAGTGCAGATGTAGTTTTGACGTAAAGGTTCCCGTTAGAGCATGTAAGATGACTATTGAGGCCTTAGAGAATACGTTGGGCATGATGATGATGATGTCCATGTTTATGCATGTTATGTATGTATGATGTCGCCTTGTATGATGATGATGACTGTGTATGATATGTTCCTTATTATGATGTATGTTTATCTTTCCTGTGGCTTTACGTGTCATGTTGATGAATGAATGAATGAAGTATTATGTAACGTAAAGCGAAAGATAAAGAAAGAGGAACATGAAATAAGAACAAAGAAAGAGGAACATGAAATAAGAATGCATGCATTATTGAACGATGAATGAAATAAGGAAAGGCTTGCAAGAACATATATGAGGTGAGCAACCCTGTTGTTGCAACAGACTCGGATAGCGTACAATCGTTGAGATTACCTATGAGGTGAGCAACCCTATGGTTGCAACAGACTCGGATAGCGTGCTATCGTGAAGTTGCCATGAGGTGAGCAACCCTTTTGTTGCAAGAGACTCGGATAGCGTGCTATCGTTGAGATTGACAATGAGGTGAGCAACCCTATGGTTGCAACAGACTCGGATAGCATGCAATCGTTGGGATTGCTAATGAGGTGAGCGACCCTGTTGTCACAACAGACTCGGGAGAATGAACGTATAGAATGAACGAAAGTTAACGAATGTCTTAAAAGATAATATTTATATTATCTATGCGTACGTACGATGCATGATCGCATGAAAGTAAAATATGTTTTATTATAAAACTAGAACTCACTCAGCAATGCTGACTTTTATGTATTTCTAGTTGGCAGGTAATGATTGCTAAGGATGGTACGGGCAGCTACTCAGCTCTTTTGGATGGCATTCTTTTGTTAATGTTTTTGCATTGTAATGCAAACGAATGATGTTTTGAAATGAACGCTTGTATTAACTTGCAAAAGCATTTGTAATGATATGAAAAGTTATTTTTATGTTTCTGCTGCAACGCTTTATGAATGATTAAATGTAATATATGTTTTATGTGCCTACGGATGTCCACTGGCAAGCCATGAATATATCTCTTGATCTTTCGTGAGAGTGGTGTCACCTGATCCAGCACCAGGCGTGCCATTTCGTCGAATTTGGTAGTGTACTGCTGATGCGTCATTGTTCCCACCTCTAGCTGCAGGAACTCTCTTTCAACTTTATCCATCTCACGGTGAGGACAAAACTCTTTAATCACCAGCCTTTTCAACTCTGACCATCTCATCCTTCCAATAGCCCGACTGCCCTCAACTTGGACTATGTTGTCCTACAAGCACAAAGCTGAGTCCATGAAAGAGTGGGTAGCAAACTTTCCTTTCTGATCTTCTTGACACTCGTTGACATTTAAAACGGCTTCCATTTCCCTCACCCATCGGTGAGCAGCAACAGCAGTGCCATTGCCATCAAAAGTAGGGGGCTTGCATCGTTCAAACGCCCCATAATTACAGCCCCGTGCCGCCTTCGGCGCAGGCTCTTCTTCCTCATCTTCTTCATCATCAGAGAGAACCGTTTCAGGCTTCGGTTGCTCCCTTCCTCCCGAGGACCTGTTCCTCTCTTTCCTCTCTCCTTCCTTTACAGCCTTAATCACTTTTGTCACCATAGATGGTAGAATTGTCTGTATGACCTGATGCACTTCCTCCATGACCGCCTATCTCATCGAGGCCCTCAGATTAGCACTCTCATCACCGCCCTCCGGATGAGGGGTCTCGGGTTCTTCAGGAGCCGCCTCTTCAGCCCTAGGCCTTCCTCTTGTGACCTGTGGTTCAGCACCACGTCCACCACCACCTCCACCACGAGAAGCTTTCGAAGATGTCATCGGCCATTCTCATTTCCATCCCATTCTCAGTTTAATTTAAGGTTTATATTGAAAATTTACCCATTTCACTTAAACTTTGGCTCTGATACCAACTTGTAAGGCCCCGTTCCCGGGACACTTACATCTGGTCATTCATCGCACATAAATCATATAATTACATTTCACTTTCATAAAACGTTGCAGCGGAAACATTAAAACAACATTTTCATTTCATCAAAATACTTTTGCAAAATAATACAACTGTTCATTTCACAATTTCATTTTACATTTCAATACAAAAGCATTATAACATTGGATGCCATCCAAAATAAGCTGAGTAGCCACCCCGTGCCATCCTCAGCAACATACCTGTCAACTGAAAACACATCAAAGTCAGCGTTGCTGAGTGAGTTCTTGCTTTATAATAAAACATACTTTTCTTTCGTTGAAACCATTCTTTACATACATGCGGTCACACATCATACGTACACATAGATAATGCTTATTATCTTCATCATTACATTCATACTTTAACCTTTGTTCGTTCATACGTTCTTACTTTCATTCATTCATTAATTATTACATCTTTTCCTTCCATTAAAACCATGAACCTTACCCTTCAGTTTCCTAGTACTGGGCCTAAGCCTATCATAGATCTTCTTTAACGGTGCACAGCACCTCTGGCCACAGAACCTAAGGTAAAGTTTAGGATCATTACATTTGTTATTTCATCACATTCTGGATCAGCGTCAACAGCTATGCCCCAAACTATATGGGTACTGGGCCGAAGTTCATAAACGACTTCCACACGGCACATAGCCTGGCACCAGCACCGGGGTAAGCGACAAAGATCCCAACAATATTCTTCACCCCCAACATTATGGGTAACTCGGGTAACCATCATATGCTACACCCCCAAAAATATGGGTACTACACCCCTAACAATATGGGTACTATGACATACTACACCATGCACCACACCGATGGTCAGTCACAAAGACTGGAACCCCTGCGTGCACCCTTAAGGATTAGCTGAACCACACATGGTTTAGCTTAAGGCATTTAGAGCCGTGCACTTCGGTACACTTCGCTTGCAAGCCTTTCATGTTTTCATTCGTTCATTAATGATGCATTCATTCGTCATATTCCTCTTTTCATTATCTTCCACTTTACGTTACATAATACTTTCATTGCATTCATTAGCATTCGACGCAAAGCCACGGAAAGATACATATACATAACAGGAATATAAACATAAACATACACACATCACCATACAGGGCATCATCATGCATACATACCATCATACACACACATCAATCATATATCACATCATCATCAACATGCCCAACATAACGTCTCTGACCTAGAAAGTCAACTTACGCAAGCCTCCGAGAACCTCCCGAGTCAAAACCCACAACTGCACTTTCCCTCGAGGTCATAAGATAAACCATTGTTCTTTCGGGTGTATGAACCCTACTTGGGCATATGGACACCCTCCAGTCGCATGGCCTTTCGAGCGACGAAACACTTAGATGAATGGACATTAGGCGAATGGACCCTATACGAATGGACCCTGTGCGAATGGACATCTATGCGAATGGACTCTCAGTCGCATAGCTTTCATGCGTATGGCCTTCAGTCGCATGACTTCAGGCGTATGGGCTTCAGTCACATACTCTTCATGCGAATGAACCTTAGTCGCATGGCCTCCAGGCGCATGGACCTCACTTGCATAACCTTCGTGCGAATGAACCTTAGTCGCACAATCCTTCAATCGCATGCCTTACAGGCACATGAACTTCAGTCGCATACCATCATACGTATGGACCTCAGTCACATGGAAATCGTGCGCATGGACCTCAGTCGCACGCCAATCGGCCGTATAGCCTCCAATCGCACTCCAGTCGGTCGCATAGCCCTAGCTGATGCAGAATGCAGTTTCAGCCAAACACGAACTGCCCCTTTCAGCCTCCAAGCTTTTCTAAGCTGATTTGAGCCCAAATGAACCATCCTAAACCTTAGAAACACCTACCACAACATCATTCAAGCATACACAAGACCAAAATCCACCCCAAACGCACCAAACACATACATATACGCAAAAAAAAACGGGTTTACACTAAAAAACTCGAAATAAGGTTTTTAGATGTGTTCCAGCCCCAAAATCATTCAAAAACATGTAAAAGAGGGGTCCTAGAACTCACACAAACGATCCCGTAGAGTAGAGCTTCAATTTGACCTGCTACATGACGATTTCCATGCTCGAATCCACCCGAACCAAGCTTTTCTCCTCTTTTCTCCTCTTTGGCTGATTTTACAAGAATGGGGAGGGTGTGTGTTACCCTCCCCCATTTATACTCCCACTCATCGAAGTTTCTTCCCGTTTTGACAAGTTTGATCCCTTGACTTTGAACTTTATTTCTTTTCTTCTTTCCTCGGCTTCAAAGAAAATTTCCGGGTGTTACACTCCTGCCCAAATCATATCCAACAAAATTCACAACCAAATTTGAACATTAGTGCTTTGAAAATCCATTAAATCAATGTAAATGACAACTATCGATCCACAGAATCCTTATTTGACATCAAGAGAAGGAACCGTGGTGCAAAGGACCAAAGAACTACTCCTAATTCACTAGATGGAAGAATAATCAAATTATAGTGGAAACGAAACTAATCAGACGTAAAACGAGAAACATAGAGTGGGATTAATGAAAAAGAAGGCAGATCAAGTTAACACGATCGTGTAAATTAGATTTACTTGTATATTAGCCAAAATTGTGCAACTACAGATTGTTATATCAGTGTATTCACAAAAGCTTAAGTAAATAAATTGGAAAGGAACTAGTTATACAAAAACATTAAACAACACTAGTCACGTATGGATTGATTTTTCTTTTGGTAACAACCTCAAAAGCTATGGAGTTTTGCTTCTCAAGCCTTCTTAACACTCCTAAACTAATCTAATCAAATCTGATTATAATCTTCATTAGAATTACACAAATCATTCAGACATGAAACATAGGAGCAATTGTTTAATCGAAACCAAATCCGAACACGAAACCATACGATGACCCTTAAAATCAATCCAATTCTGCCCAAAACTTATCCACAACACTCCACAACCAACTTCGAACATTATTGCTTTAGAAATCCATTAAATCAATGTAACAAGTATCGATCCATAGAATCCTTGTTCTACATCAAGAGAAGGAACTAAAGTGCAAAGGACCAATGAACTACTCCTAATTCACTAGAAAATAAGGAAGAATCAAATTATTGTGGAAACAAAACTTATCAAAGAAAAAAAAGAAATGTAAAGTGGGATAAATGAAAAAGAAGACAAATCAAGTTAACATGACTACTTAAATAAGATTTACTCGTATTTTAACCAAAATTGTGCAACTACACATCGGTATATTAGTGTATTCACAAAATCTTAACTAAATACATGGGAAAGGAACTAGTTATACAAAAACATTAAACAACACTAGTTCAGGTATGGATTGCATTTTCCTTTGGTAACAACCTCTAATGCTATGGAGTTCTAATTCTCAAGCCTTTTAAACACACTCCCAAACAAATCTAAACAAATCTGATTATAATCTTCATTAGAATTACTCTAAGCGTTCACACGTAAAACATAGGATCTATTGTTTAATCGAAACCAAATCCGAACACGACACCACACGATTGACCCTTAAAATTAATCCACTTCTGTCCAAAACTTAGCCACAACACTTCACAACCAACTTTGAACATTAGTGATTTGCAAATCCATTAAATAAATGTAAATGACAACTATCGATCAACAGAATCCTTGTTCGACATCAAGAGAAGGAACCGAGGTGCAAAGGACCAACGAACTACTCCTAATTCACTAGAAAGGAAGAAAGAATCAAATTATAGTGGAAACAAAACTAATTAGACATAAAACGAGAAACGTAAAGTGGGATTAATGAAAACGAAGGCAAATCAAGTTAACACAACCATGTAAATTAGATTTACTTGTATTTTAACCAAAATTGTGCAACTAAAGATTGTTATATCAGTGTATTCACAAAAGCTTAACTAAAAAAATTGGAAAGGGATTAGTTATACAAAAACATTAAACAACACTAGTCATGTATGGATAGCTTTTTCATTTGGTAACAACCTTAAAAGCTAAGGAATTTTGATTCTGAAGCCATCTTAACACTCCCAAACTAATCTAATCAAATCTGATTATAATCTTCATTAGAATTACACTAATCGTTCACACGTGAAACATAGGAGCAGTTGTTTAAACAAAACCAAATCCGAACACCACACCACACGAATGACCCTTAAAATGAATCCACTTCTGCCCAAAACTTATACACAACACTCCACAACCAACTTCAAACCTTATTGCTTTAGAAATCCATTAAATCAATGTAATAACTATCGATCCATAGAATCCTTGTTCTACATCAAGAGAAGGAACCGAAGTGCAAAGGACCAATGAAACACTCCTAATTTACTAGAAAATAAGAAAGAATCAAATTATTGTGGAAACAAAACTTATCAGAGAAAAAACAAGAAACGTAAAGTGGGATTAATGAAAAAGAAGACAAATCAAGTTAACACGACCACTTAAATAAGATTTACTCGTATTTTAACCAAAATTGTGCAACTACACATCGGTATATCAGTGTATTCACAAAATCTTAACTAAATACATGGGAAATGAACTAGTTATACAAAAACTTTAAACAACACTAGTTCAGGTATGGATTGCGTTTTCCTTTGGTAACAACCTCTAATGCTATGGAGTTCTAATTCTCAAGCCTTTTAAACACACTCCCAAACAAATCTAAACAAAATTGATTAGAATCTTCCTTAGAATTACTCTAAACATTCAGGCGTGAAACAAGGATCTATTATTTAATCGAAACCAAGTCCGAACATGACACCACACGAATGACCCTTAAAATGAATCCACTTCTGCCCAAAACTTATCCACAACACTTCACAACCAACTTTGAACATTAGTGCTTTGAAAATCCATTAAATCAATGTAAATGACAATATCGATCCACAGAATCCTTGTTCGAGATCAAGAGAAGGTACCGAGGTGTAAAGGACCAAAGAACTACTCCTAATTCACTAGAAAGGTAGAAAGAATCAAACTATAGTGGAAACAAAACTAATCAGACATAAAACCAGAAACGTAAAGTGGGATTAATGAAAAAGAAGGCAAATCAAGTTAACACACCATGTAAATTAGATTTAGTTGTATTTTAACCAAAATTGTGCAATACAGATTGTTATATCAGTGTATTCACAAAAACTTGACTAAATAAATAAGAAAGGAACTAGTTGTACAAAAACATTAAACAACACTAGTCACGTATGGATTGCTTTTTCTTTTAGTAACAATCTCAAAAGCTACTGAGTTTTGATTCTCATGCCTTCTTAACACACTCCCAAACATCATTACAAATGCTTTTGCAAGTTAGTACAAGTGTTCATTTCAAAACATCATTCGTTCGCATTACAATGCAAAAACATTATCAAAAGAACGCCATTCGAAATGCCAAGTAGCTGCTCCGTGCCATCCTCAACAATGCTCACCTGCCAATTGGAAAATTCATAAAAGTCAGCGTTGCTGAGTGAGTTCTAGTTTTATAATAAAACAATACTTTATTTTCATTAAAACCTTTCTTTACTTTCATGTGATCATACATCATACGTATACACAGATAATATCATTATTATCTTCATCATTCATTCATTAACTTTCATTTTTTCATACATTCTTACTTTCATTCGTTCATTCATTACTTCCAGTGACATGTACATTACCCCAAACATTGTGCACGAAGTGGGTAACTGGGCCTGAGGTCTTTCATAGACCTCGAACATTGTGCACGAAGCTGACTCCAGTACCTAGGGGTAGTACATTCACCATTTATCTATTCTCTTTCATTCTGGATCAATGCCATATGCTATACCCCGAACATTATGCATGAAGCGGGTAACTGGGCCTGAGGTCTTTCATAGACCTCGAATATTGTGCACGAAGCTGACTCCAGTACCTAGGGCAAGCGACAAGGATCCCATTCATATGGTCAATCACAAAGATTGGACCCCAATGTGCATCCTTCGGGGTAGCTAACCCGCACACCATTGAGCTAACACCTTCATTGGGTGTGCACCTCCATACATTTGCTTGCAAGCCTTCTTACATTCATTCGTTCATGAATGCATGCATTCATTCATCATGTCCCTCTTTCGTTATCTTTCACTTTACGTTACATAGTACTTTTGGTTCATTCATTAACATAACACGTAAAGCCACAGAAAGATAAACATACATCACAAGGAACATAACATTCAGTCATCATCATCATACAAGGCATCATCATACGTTCATAACATACATCATGTATAACCATATAACATCATACATCAACATTATGCATATATCAATCACACATCATTCCATGCCCATCATACCATCTATGACCTCAAAAGTCGACCTACATGAATCCCGAGAACAACTCAAGTCAAAGCCTACATTTGTTTTCTCAGAAAGTCAGAAAAATCTAAGTGTTCATCTGCATTTTCTATAGTTCATCCGCATTTGCTATAGTTCATCCACATTGGTCTTACTCATTCGCATTCCCCTTACTTAGTTAATATTCATTCGTATTTCTCAGACTTAGTAAATGTTCATCCGCATTGACTTTCATCCGCATTGACTTACTTCATCCGCATCGACTTACTTCATCCGCATTAACTTTCTTCATCCGCATTAACTTACTTCATCCGCATTGACTTACCTCATCCGCCTTTCCATACTTAGTCAATGCTCATCCGCATTGACCTCATCCGCATTAGCTGTTCATCCGTAATTACTTACTTAGCAGTTAATACTCATCCGCATTAACTGTTCATCCGCATTTCTTCCCATTATTCATCCGCACTAACTTTTCAACACTTAACATATGAGCCTTAAAGATCAGATTTCAATTTCAACACACCGTTCATCATGTTTTAAGCTTAAATCATACATCCTAAGTCTTAGAAACATCATCAAGCATGAATATAATCACACATCATATCTTAACATCATCATAGACACATTCAAACATACGGGTTCGAAACCCAGTTTAATGAAAACATACATTCATGCATTTCAAGCCCTAAAATCAGTTAAAACAAGTAAAAGAGGGGTCCTAGAATTCACCTTTGCAGCTCTTGAGTATGGCTTCTTCCATACTCGTTTGCAAATTGAATTCGACTGCCTAGAAACCCACTAAGAACATACCCGAACACATATAAACACACATAAGCATAGAACCGAGGACAAAACCGGTTAAGAACACCATAAAAACATGAATTCTTACCTTCAATTCACACTTTTCTTCTGTTTCTCTTCAAACTGAGAGTTCTCTGCTTCCTGCTACTTTCTCTCTCTAAAAATCCGAAATTTTTGTGTGTAGAAAGGGTGATGGGCGTTCATGCCACCTTTATCACCAACTTTTCAAACATTTTGTCCTTTTGGACACTTTTTTACCCCTAGACTTGGGTTTTATTCGTTTTCTTTCTTTTCTTCACTTTATTCTTCTTTCTTGTCTAAAAATAGTTGAGTGTTACAAGTCCACCCCCCTTAAATAGGTTTGTCCTTGAAACCTGTTATTCTTGAACAAAACCCGGGTAATGCTGCTTCATTATTTTTCAGTCTCCCACGTTGACTCGGATCCCTTCCGGTGCTTCCACTGTACACGCACAAGGGGAACCACTTTATTTCTCAGCCTCTTTACCTTTCGATCTATGATTGCCACCGGTTGCTCTACGTAATTGAGTCGTTCGTCTACTTTGATATCCTCAAGTGGAACAATCATGTCTTCATTAGCTAAGCACTTTTTAGATGAGATACATGGAATGTCGGGTGAATTCCACTTAACTCTTCTGGTAACTCCAGTCTATAGGCCACCTCTCCTACTCGACCAATGATTCGAAAAGTGCCTATGTATCTCAGGCTCAACTTGCCCCGTTTTTGGAAACGAATGATACCCTTCCAAGGTGAGACCTTCAACATAACCCGGTCACCCACCTGGAACTCAAGCGGTATGTGTCGTTTCTTGGCATACGAATTCTGTCTATCTTTGGCTGCCTTCATGAAGGCTTTGATCTTCTCAAATCAGTCATAGCCTCGATTACCTCGACGCTCCCCAATTCCTTCTGACCAATATCACCCTAACAAACGGGTGTTCGGCATCTCCTACCATATAACATCTCATATGGTGGCATACCAATGCTGGCATGATAGCTGTTGTTGTATGAGAATTCAGCTAACGGTAAGTGGTCATCCCAACTTCCCCCAAAATCAATAACACATGCCCGAAGCATGTCCTCCAAGGTCTAAATGGTCCTTTCCAACTGACCATCAGTCTGAGGATGATAAGTCATGCTAATATGTAACCTCGTCCCCATGGCATCGTGGAATATCTTCTAGAATTTAGATGTAAACCAGGTGTCACGATCAGACACAATAGACACCGACGCACCATGACGAGTTACAATCTCCTTGATGAACAGATCAGCCAACCTCTCGGATGAATATGTCTCGCGAATTGGTAGGAAGTGAGCACTCTTCGTCAGACGGTCCACAATCACCCATATGGCATCGTACCCTTTTAGAGTAAGCGGCAGCTTCGTAATGAAATCCATGGTGATGTGCTCCCACTTCCATTCCGGTATATCCAAAGGTTGGATCTTCCCATACGGCTTCTGATACCCGGCCTTCACCTGTAGACAAGTAAGGGACTTACTCACGTCCTCCACCACGTCGCGTTTCATACCCGACCACCAATAATTTTTCTTCATCTCTTGATACATCTTTGTGGCACCTGGATGAATGGAGTATCGAGTCTTGTGAGCTTGGTCTAAAATCTTCACCCGTAGATCCCCGAAATGAGGAATCCACGTTCTCCCGAATCGAGTTCTAACACCAAGTGTGTTTTCACCTAATTCTGCGACCAGACCTCTCATTCTCTCAGAGTTAAGATGATCCTCTTTTAGTGCCTTATCTTGAAACTCTTTGACTGCTTCATCACGTTAGAGGTCATGATCAGCTGATATGCTTTCACTCGATTCGGCTCGGGCCTCTCTGTCCAACTAAGGGCATCAGCCACCACGTTAGCCTTGCCCGGATGGTAATGGATCTCACAATCATAATCCTTGATAAGTTCTAACCATCTCCTCTGCCTCATGTTCAGATCTTTTTGCTCGAAGTACTTCAAGCTCTTGTGGTCGGTGAAAATGGTGCACTTCGTCTTGTACAGATAGTGCCTCCAAATCTTTAACGCAAAGACCACGACTGCCAGCTCCAAGTCATGAGTAGGGTAATTGACCTCATGAACCTTCAACTGTCGGGATGCATAAGCTATAACCTTTCATCTTTGCATTAGTACACACCCCAACCCTGAGTAAGAAGCATCCGAATAAACCACCAGATCTTCACTCCTATCGGGTAATGATAGAACCGGAGCTTGGGTCAACCTCGCCTTTAATTCCTCGAATGCATCCTCTTGATCTTGACCCCATACAAACTTCACATCCTTCCGGGTCAACTTAGTTAGTGGAGAAGCGATCTTGGAGAAGTCTTGAATGAATCTCCCGTAGTAACCCGCCAAACCCAAGAAACTACGAATCTCGGATGGCGTCTTTGAAGATTTCCATTGCATCACTGCCTCCACCTTAGCCGGGTCCACCAGGATCCCCTCAAGATTCACCACATGACCCAAGAACTGAACCTCATGCAACCAAAATGCACACTTGGAGAATTTGGCATACAGTTTCTCCCTTCTCAACGTCTCTAAAACCTCCCGAATGTGACCGGCATGCTTAATCTCGCTCTTCGAATAAATCAAGATATCATCAATAAACACAATCATTGATTTATCCAACATAGGTCGACACACACGGTTCATCAGATCCATAAAAACAGCTGGCGCATTGGTTAAACCAAAAGACATGACGAGAAACTCATACTGACCGTAGCGCGTGCGAAAAGCTATTTTAGGAACATCCTGCTCTTTCACCTTCAGTTGATGGTAGCCAGATCGAAGGTCTATTCTTGAGAACCAATTGGCACCTTGAAGCTGATCAAACAAATCATCGATTCTCAGTAAGGGATATCGGTTCTTGACCATCAACTTGTTCAGTTCACGGTAGTCAATACACATCCTCATACTACTGTCTTTCTTCTTCACAAACAGGACCGGGGCACCCTAAGGAGAGGTACTCAGTCTGATGAACCGCTTATCCAGTAGCTCTTGCAACTACTCCATCAACTCCTTCATCTTAGTCGGAGCCAACCGATACGGTGCCTTGGCAACAGGTTGGGCACCTGGTATCAGATCAATCTGAAACTCAATCTCTCTGTCAGGTGGCACTCCTGGTAAGTCTTCCGGGAACACGTTCGGAAAGTCACACACAACTGGTACATCAGACAGTTGTGTCGTGGGCGTATCCACATCCTTTACATAAGCCAAGTAGGCGCTACATCCACGCCTCATACACTTTCCCGCGACCGCCCTTGAGATTACTTTCGGGATCGTAGTAACCCGATCCCCATAAACTGTTACCAAACTCCCGTCAGGCGCTGTCAAACGAATCATCTTCTTTCGACACATAATGTTCGCCTCGGAGTCTGCCAACCAATCCATCCCAAGAACCAAATCAAAACCACCTAAGGTCATCACAAACGGTCTAACAGGAAACTTATGACCTTCTAGCTCCATATCACAGTTCTCTATCATCTTAGAGATCCTAATAGACTTACCTATGGCAGTTTCTACATCGAAAGGCGCATCAACACGTCTACTACTAATAGGCAGCTTAGCACAGAAAGCGGCAGAAATAAAACTTTTACTGGCACCCGAATCAAATAACACAGAAGCTAAAGTTTGTTTCAGCAGAAATGTACCAGACACGACATCAGTGTCCGTCCTAGCTTCCTCCTGTGTCATTGTGAATGCCCTGGCGCTCGCCCTTGGTCCTCCACCTCCAGTTTTCTTCACCCCAAAACCCTCAGCTTTTGGCTTCTTACAATCTCTACTCATATGACCACTTTCCCCGCTATTGAAACACTTCATACCTCCATAGTCTCTAGCCATACGACCAGGCTTCCCACACTTGAAACAAACATTCAACCCCCATCTACACTCACCACCGTGCTCCTTCCCACACTTGCCACACTTTTTTGACCCCGCACTAGATGTGACCACATGGCAGTCATCCACTCGTGCCTTCTTATTACTCGTCAAGGCACCACCCTGACCAAACCCCTTCCCATTCTAGTTCCTATCACCTCCACTCTTCCGACTACCTTCAGCCACCACCACCACAGTCCTCTCATCATGCAATCTCCCTGCTAAATCCACCGCTGACCTAAACGTGCTCGGTGTTGGCAGATCTCAACGGGGAACCTCGCTTAGGGTCGGAACTCGCGTGGCGATCATGTGCCTGCGAATGTCCGCTGGCAATCCTTGGATGTACCTTTTAATCTTCCATGACAGAGGCATCACTTGATCCAGCACCAGACCTGCCATTTCATTGAACTTTGTGGTGTACTCTTGGTGTGTCATTATTCCTGCCTCTAATTGCAAAAACTCCCTCTCAACCTTGTCCATTTCCCGATAAGGACAAAACTCCTTAATCACCAACTTTTTCAGTTCGGACCATCTCATTCTCCCAATGGCCCTACTGCCCTTAGCGTGGACAATATTGTCCCACCAACACAGAGCCGAGTCCATAAAAGAGTGGGTAGCGAGCTTAACTTTCTGGTCCTCTCGGCACTCGCTGATATCAAGTACAACCTCCATTTCCCTCACCCATTGGTGAGCAGCAGTAGCAGTGTTGTTCCCATCAAAAGTAGGGGGCTTGCATCTCATAAACATCCCGTAGTTACAGCCTCGTACCACCTCCTGCACAGGCTCTGCTTCTTCCTCTTCTTATTCGTCATCAGACGGAACTATCTCAGTCTCGGGCTGTCTTCTTTCGCTCGTAGGTCTACTCCTTTCCCTTCTCTCCCCCTCTCTAACTGCCTTTATCACTTCGGTCACCACAGACGATAGGATCTTCTGCATGACTTGATGCACTTCCTCCACAACCGCCTCCTTCACTAAGGCTCTCAGGTTAGCACTCTCATCTCCACCCTCCGGATGAGGGGTTTCTGGTTCTTCATGAACCAGCTTTTCGGCCCTAGGCCTTCCTCTCGTAACCCGTGGTTCAGCACCACGTCCACCACTGCGCGAAGCTTTAGATGATCTACCACCGGCCATCCTCACACACACACGTTGAAAGATTCAAACACCAACACGGTCATTCAAGGAAACAGCTCTGTTTATGCCAAGTATGGTAAGTTCCTAATTATAGTGGCCAGTTGTGATTAGCCACTTACTTTACTCTCCATACCCCAAGCATTACCTATCCTGACTACATAAATATCTAATTCTACCAGCAACACATAACCACATAACATACGCATGTAATGCTGGTTAACTTTACAAAATACCTAATGGCACGCAGCTACTCAAATTGGCATCCCTTCCTTTTCCGTCCCATTCTCAGTTTAAGTTAAGGTTTAGTTTGAAAATTTACCCATTTCACTTAAACTTTGGCTCTGATACCAACTTGTAAGGCCCCGTCCCTGGGATGCTTACAGCTGGTAAATCATCGCACATAAAACATATACTTTACATTTAATCATTCATAAAACATTGCAGCGGAAGCATAAAACTAACTTTTCATATCATTACAAATGCTTTTGCAAGTTAATACAAGCCTTCATTTCAAAACATCATTCGTTCGTATTACAATGTAAAAACTTATCAAAAGAATGCCATTCGAAATGCCAAGTAGCTACTCCGTGCCATCCTCAGCAATGCTCACCTGCCAACTGGAAAATGCATAAAAGTCAGTGTTGCTGAGTGAGTTCTAGTTTTATAATAAAACAATACTTTATTTTCATTAAAACCTTTCTTTACTTTCATGCAATCATACATCATACGTATACACAGATAATATCATTATTATCTTCATCATTCATTCATTAACTTTCAATCTTTCATACATTCTTACTTTCATTCGTTCATTCATTACTTCCAGTGACATGTACATTACCCTGAACATTGTGCAAGAAGCAGGTAACTGGGCCTGAGGTCTTTCATAGACCTCAAACATTGTGCACGAAGCTGACTCCAGTACCTAGGGCAAGTGCATTCACCATTTATCTTTTCTCTTTCATTCTGGATCAATGCCATATGCTATACCCCGAACATTATGCATGAAGCGGGTAACTGGGCCTGAGGTCTTTCATAGACCTCAAACATTATGCACGAAGCTGACTCTAGTACCTAGGGCAAGCAGCAAGGATTCCATTCATATGGTCAATCACAAAGATTGGACCCCAATGTGCATCCTTCAGGGTAGCTAACCTGCACACCATTGAGCTAACACCTTCATTGGGTGTGCACCTCCATACATTTGCTTGCAAGCCTTCTTACATTCATTTGTTCATTAATGCATGCACTCATTCATCATGTTCTTCTTTCATTATCTTTCACTTTACATTACATGATACTTCCGGTTCATTCATTAACATAACACATAATGCCACAGAAAGATAAACATACATTACAAGGAACATAACATAACATTCAGTCATCATCATCATACAGGGCATTATCATACATTCATAACATGCATCTTGTATAATCATATAATATCATACATCAACATTATGCATATGCATCAATCACACATCATTCCATGCCCATCATACCATCATGACCTCAAAAGTCAACCTACATGAATCCCCAGGAACATCTCAAGTCAAAACCTACATTTGTCTTTTCTCAGAAAGTCAGAAAAATCTAAGTGTTCATCCGCATTTCCTATAGTTTATCCGCATTTGCTATAGTTCATCCGCATTGGTCTTACTCATCCGCATTCCCCTTACTTAGTTAATATTCATCCGCATTTCTCAGACTTAGTCAATGTTCATCCGCATTGGCTTTCATCCGCATTGACTTACTTCATCCACATTTACTTACTTTAATCGCATTGACTTACTTCATCCGCATTGACTTACTTCATCCGCATTAACTTACTTCATCCGCATTGACTTACATCCTCCGCATTTCCATACTTAGTCAATGCTCATCCGTATTGAACTCATACGCATTAGCTGTTCATCCGCATTTACTTACTTAGCAGTTAGTACTCATCCGCATTAACTGTTCATCCGCATTTCTTGTCATTACTCATCCGCATTAACTTTTCAACACTTATGCAGATTCGAAAACTTAACATATGAGCCTTAAACATCATATTTCAATTTCAACACACCGTTCATCATGTTCTAAGCTTAAATCATACATCCTAAGTCTTAGAAACATCATCATACATCATCAAGCATGAACATAATCACGCATCATATCTTAACATCATCATACACATATTTAAACATACGGGTCCGAAACCTAGTTTAATGAAAACATACATTTATTCCTTTCCAGCCCTAAAATCAGTTAAAACAGGTAAAAGAGGGGTCCTAGAACTCACCTTTGTAGCTCTTGAGTATGGCTTCTTCCAAATTCGTTTGCAAATTGAATTCGACCACCTAGAAACCTACTAAGAACATACCCGAACACATATAAACACATATAAGCATAGACCCGAGGACATAACGGTTAAGAACACCATAAAAACATGAATTCTTACCTTGAATTCACACTTTTCTTCTTGTTTCTCTTCAAACCGAGAGTTCTCTGCTTCCTGCTACTTTCTCTCTCTAAAAATCTGAAAATTTTGTATGTAGAAAGGGTGATGGGCGGCCATGCAACCTTTATCACAAACTTTTCAAACATTTTGTCCTTTTGGAAACTTTTACCCATAGACTTTGGTTTTACTCCTTTTCTTTCTTTTTCTTCACTTTATTCTTCTTTCTTGTCTAAAAATAGCCGGGTGTTACATAACACGACCACTTAAATAAGATTTATTCGTATTTTAACTAAAATTGTGCAAATACAGATCGGTATAGTAGTGTATTCACAATAGTTTAACTAAATACATTGGAAAGGTACTAGTTATACAAATTTAAACAACACTAGTTCAGTTATGGATTGCGTTTTCTTTTGGTAACAACCTCTAATGCTATGGAATTCTAATTCTAAAGCCTTTTAAACACACTCCCAGGCTAATCTAATCAATTTTGATTATAACCTTCATTAGAATTACTCTAATCGTTTACACATGAAACATAGGATCTATTGTTAATTCCAAACCAAGTCCGAACACGACACCACACGAATGACCCTTAAAATTAATCCACTTCTGTCCAAAACTTATCCACAACACTTCACAACCAACTTTGAACATTATTTCTTTGAAAATCCATTAAATAAATGTAAATGACAACTATCGATCAACAGAATCGTTGTTCGACATCAAGATAAGGAACCGATGTGCAAAGGACCAAAGAACTATTCCTAATTCACTAAAAAAGAAGAAATAATGAAATTAGCGTGGAAACAAAACTAATCAAACATAAAAAGAGAAACGTAAAGTTGGATTAATGTAAAAGATGACAAATCCAGTTAACAAGACCACCTAAATTAGATTTACTCCTATTTTAACCAAAATTGTGCAACTACATATTGGTATATTATTGTATTCCCAAATGCTTAACTAAATAAATTGGAAAGTAACTAAATACACAAAAACATTAAACAACACTAGTCATGTATGGATTGCTTTTTCTTTTGGTAACAATGTCAAATGCTAGGAGTTTTGATTCTCAAGTCTTCTAAATGCACTCCCAAATTAATTTAATCAAATTTGTTTATAATCTTCATTAGAATTACATTAATACTTCACACATGAAACATAGGATCTATTGTTTAATCGAAACCAAATCCAAACATGACACCACATGAATGACCCTTATAGTCAATCCACTTCTACGCAAGACTTATCTACAACACTCCACAACAAACTTCAAACATTATTGCTTTAAGAATCCATTAAATTAATGTAAATCACAACTATCAATCCATAGAATCCTTGTTATACATGAAGGAACCGAGGTGCAAAAGACCAATGAACTACTCCTAATTCACTAGAAAAGAAGAATGCATCAAATTATAGTGGAAACAAAACCAATCAGACATAAAACAAGAAATGTAAAGTAGGATTAATGAAGAAGAAGACAAATTAAGTTAACAGGACCACTTAAAAAAGATTTACTTGTATTTTAACCAAAATTGTGCAACTACGTATCGTTATATGAGTGTATTCACAAAACCTTAACTAAATAAATATGAAAGGAACTAGTTATACAAAATCATTAAACAACACTAGTTGACGTATGGATTGCTTTTTCCTTTATTAAAAACCTCAAATGCTATGGAGTTTTGATTCACAAGCCTTTTAAACACACTACCAAAGTAATCCAATAAAAGATGATAATAATCCTCATTAGAATTACACTGATCGTTCACACTAAAACATAGTATGTACTGTTTAATAAAAAAAATCCAAACACGACACCACACGAATAACCCTTAAAATCAATCCACTTCTGCCCAAAAATTATCCATATCACTTCACAATCAACTTCAAACATTATTGTCTTAAAATCCAATAATGAATGTAAATGAAAACTATCAATATGCAGAATCCTTGTTCGACATCAAGAGAAGGAACAGAGGTGCAAAAGACCAATGAAATACTCCATAATCACTAGAAAAGAAGAATGTATCAAATTATAGTGGAAACAAAACTAATCAGACATAAAACAAGAAACGTAAAGTGGGATTAATGAAAAAAAGACAAATCAAGTTAACATGACCACCTGAATTAGATTTACTCGTATTTTAACCGAATTGTGCAACTACAGATCGTTATATGAGTGTATTCAGAAATCCTTAACTAAATATATAGGAAAGGAACTAGTTATACAAAAATATTATGCAACACTAGTCATCTATGGATTGTTTTTTCTTTTGGTAATAACCTCAAATACTATGGAGTTTTGATTCTCAAGCCTTCTAAACACACTCTTAAACTAATCTAATCAAATCTGCTTATAATTTTCATTAAAATTACATTAATCGTTCACATGTGAAACATAGGATCCATTGTTTAATCGAAACCAAATCCGATAACGACACCACACGTATGACCCTTAAAATCAATACAATTCTGCCCAAAACTTATCCACAACACTTCACAACCAACTTCGAACATTATTGCTTTAAAAATCCATTAAGGACCAAAGAATCCTTGTTCAACATCAAGAGAAGGAACCGAGGTGCCAAGGACCAAAGAACTACTCCTAATTCACTAGAAAAGAAGAATGAATCAAATTATAGTGGAAACAAAAGTAATCAGACATAAAACGAGAAACATAAAGTGGGATTAGTGAAAAAGAAGACAAATCAAGTTAACACGACCACTTGAATTAGATTTACTCGTATTTTAACCAAAATTGTGCAACTACAGATCGGTATATTAGTATATTCACAAAAGCTTAACTAAATAAATAGGAAAGGAAATAGTTATACAAAAATATTAAACAACACTAGTTCACGTATGGATTGATTTTTCCTTTGGTAACAACTTTAAATGATATGGAGTTCTGATTCTCAAGCCTTCTAATCACACTCCCAAACTAATCTAATCAAATCTGATTATAATCTTCATTAGAATTACACTACTTGTTCACACGTGAAACACAGGATCTATTGTTTATCGAAACCAAATCCGAACATGACACCACACGAATGACCCTTAAAATAAATCCACTTCTACCCAAAACTTATCCACAACACTACACGGCCAACTACATACAGCATTACTTTAAAAATCCACTAAAGCAATGTAAATGAAAACTATCGATCCACAGAATCCTTGTTCGACATCAAGTGAAAGAACCGAGACTAATGAAGTACTCCTAAATCACTAGAAAAGAAGAAAGAATCAAATTATAGTGGACACGAAACTAATAAAAAATAAAACGAGAAACGTAAAGTGGGATTAATGAAAAAGAAGACAAATCAAGTTAACTTGACCACCTAATTTAGCTCTAGTCGTATTTTAACTTAATTTGTGCAACTACAGATCGGTATATCAGTGTATTGACTATAGCTTAACTAAATAAATGCTAAAGTAACGAGTTAATCAAAAACATTAAACAACACTAGTTCACGTATGGATTGCTTTTTCCTTTGGTAACAACCTCAAATGCTATTGAATTTTGATTCTCAAGCTTTTTAAACATACTCCCAAACTAATCTAATCAAATCTGATTATAATTTTCATTAGAATTACACTACTCGTTCACAGTTGAAACATAGTAACTATTGTTTAACCGAAACCAAATCCAAACACGACACCACACGAATGAACCTTAAAATTTAATCCACTTCTGCTCAAAACTTATCGACAACACTCCACAATCAACTTCAAACAATATTGCTTTAAAAATCCACTAAATCAATGTACATGACAACTATCGATCCACAGAATCCTTGTTGGACATCAAGAGAATGAACCAAGGTGCAAAGGACCAATGAACTACTCCTAATTCACTAGAAAAGAAGAAAGAATTAAATTATAGTGGAAACGAAACTAATCAGACATAAACCGAAAACGTAAAGTGGGATTATTGAAAAAGAAGACAAATCAAGTTAACACGACCACCTAAATTAGTTTACTTGTATTTTAACCAAAATTTTGCAACTAGAGATCAGTATATCTCTATAGAAAGAAAAGCTTAACTAAATAAATGAGAAAGGAACTAGTTATACGAAAACATTAAACCACACTAGTTCATGTATGGATTGCTTTTTCCTTTGGTAACAACCTCAAATGCAATGAAGTTTTGATTCTCAAGCCTTCTAAACACACTCCCAAACTAATCTAATCAAAGCTGATTATAATCTTCATTAGAATTTCACTAATCATTCACACGTGAAACATAGTATCTATTGTTTAATCGAAACCAAATCCGAACACGACACCACACGAATGACCCTTAAAATCAATCCACTTGTGCCCAAAACTGATCCACAACAATTCCCAAGCAACTTCAAACATTATTGTCTTAAAAATCCATTAAATCATTGTAAATGACAACTATCGATCCACATAATCCTTGTTCGACATCAAGAGAAGGAACCGAGGTGCAAATGACCAATGAACTACTCGTAATTCACTAGAAAAGAAGAAAGAATCAATTTATAGTGGAAACGAAATAAATAAAAATGAAACAATAAAGGTAAAGTGGGATTAATGAAAAAGAAGACAAATCAAGCAAACACAACCACCTAAATTAGCTTTACTCGTATTTTAACTAAATTTCTGCAACTACAGATCGGTATATCTATGTATTCTCAAAAGCTTAACAAAATATATGAGAAAGAACTAGTTATACGAAAACATTAAACAACACTAGTTCACTTATAGATTGCTTTTTCCTTTGTTAACAACCTCAAATGCTATGGAGTTTTGATTCTCAAGCATTCTAAACAAACTCCCAATCTAATCTAATCAAATTTGATTATAATCTTTTATTACAATTACACTATTTGTTCACACGATAAATGTAGGATTTATTGTTTAATCGAAACCACTTCCGAACACCACACCACACGAATGACCATTAAAATCAATTCACATCTGCCCAAAACTTATCCACAACACTTCAAAACGAATGTCAAATGTTATTGCTTCAAAATTCCATTAAGTCAATGTAAATGACAACTATAATGCACAGAATCCTTGTTTGACATCAAGAGAAGGAATCGAGGTGCAAAGGACTGAAGAACTACTCCTAATTCAGTAGAAAAGAAGAAAGAATACAATTATTGTGGAAAAAAACTAATCAGACATAAAACGAGAAACATAAAGTGGGATTCATGAAAAAGAAGACAAATCAAGTTAACACGACCACTTAAATTAGATTAACTCATATTTTAACCAAATTTGGGCAACTACAGATCGGTATATTAGTGTATTCACAAAACCTAAACTAAATAAATGGGAAACAAACTAGTTCTATAAAACGTTAAACAACACTAATTCATGTATGGATTGCTTTTTCCTTTGGTAAAAACCTCAAATGCTACAGAGTTCTGATTTTCAAGCCTTCTAAACACTCCCAAAGTAATCTAATCAAATTTGATTATAATCTTCATTAGAATTACACTACTCGTTCACACGTGAAACATAGTATCTACTGTTTAATCGAAACAAAATCCAAACATGACACCACACGAATGACCCTTAAATTCAATCCACTTCTGCCCAAAACTTATCCACAACACCCCACAACAAAATTTGAACATTATTGCTTTAAAAATCCATTAAATCAATGTGAATGACGACTATCGATCCGCAGAATCCTTGTTCGACATCAAGAGAAGGAACCGAGGTGCAAAAACCAATGAACTACTCCTAATTCACTAGAAAACAAGAATGAATCGAATTATAGTGGTAAGGAAACTAGTCAGACATAAAACGAGAGACGTAAAGTAGGATTAATGAAAAAGAAGACAAATCAAGTTGAAATGACCACCAAAATTAGATTTACTCGTATTTTACTAAAATTGTGCAACTACAGATCATTATATGTGTGTATTCACAAAAGCTTAACTAAATAAATATGAAAGGAACTAGTTATACGAAATCATTAAACAACACTAGTTGATGTATGGATTGCTTTTTCTTTTATTAAAAACCTCAAATGCTATGAGTTTTGATTCTCAAGCCTTCTAAATGCACTCCCAAATTAATTTAATTAAATTTGTTTATAATCTTCATTAGAATTACATTGATCGTTCACACATGAAACATAGGATCTATTTATTTAATCGAAACCAATCCAAACACGACACCACATGAATGACCCTTAAAATGAATCCACTTCTACCCAAACCCTATCTACAACATTCCACAACAAACTTCGAACATTATTGTTTTAAAAATCCATTAAATTAATGTAAATGACAACTATGGATCCACAGAATCCTTGTTTGACATCAAGTGGAGGAACCGAGGTGCAAAAGACCAATGAACTACTCCTAATTCACTAGAAAAGAAGAATAAATCAAATTATAGTGGAACGAAAGTAATCAGACATAAAACGAGAAACGTAAAGTAGGAATAATGAAGAAGAAGACAAATAAGTTAACAGGACCACTTAAAATAGATGTACTCGTATTTTAACCAAAATTGTGCAACTACAAATCGTTATATGAGTGTATTCACAAAACCTTAACTAAATAATAGGAAAAGAACTAATTATACAAAAACATTATGCAACACTAGTCATTTGTGGATTGCTTTTTCTTTTGGTAATAACCTCAAATACTATGAAGTTTTGATTCTCAAGCCTTCTAAACACATTCCTAAACTAGTCTAATCAATGATTATAATCTTCATTAGAATTACACTAATCTTTCACACGTGAAACATAGGATCTATTTTTTAATCGAAACCAAATCTGAAAACGACACCACACGAATGACCCTTAAAATCAATCCACTTCTGCCCAAAACTTATCCACAACACTTCACAACTAACTTCGAACATTATTGTCTTAAAAATCCATTAAATCAATGTAACTGACGACTATCAATTCACAGAATCCTTGTTCAACATCAAGAGAAGGAACCGAGGTGCTAAGGACCAAAGAACTACTCCTAATTCACTAGGGTAAAATTCATGGTTTTGATGGGACGTAAAGAAGTAAAGATGAACGTATGAATGAAAGTAAAAAAGCGTGAATGAATGAGAATGAAAGTAATCTATGAAAGTGAATGATAATGACGTAAGATGAAAAAACGAAAGTTAACGAATGAATGATGAAGATAATAATAATATTATCTATGTGTATGCATAATGTGTGACCACATACAAAAGTAAAGAACGGTTTTAAATGGAAGTAAAGTATGTTTTATTTAAAAACTAGAACTCAACAACGCTGACTTTTATGTATTTTCCAGTTGGCAGGTAAAGTTGCTGAGGATGGCACGAGGCAGCTACTTGGCTCTTTTGGATGGCATTCTTTTGTTTAAAAGTTTTTGCATTGTGATGCGAACAAATGAAATTATGTAACGAATGTTATACTATTTTGCAAAAGCATTTTTAATGAAAATGTTGTTTTTAATGTTTCCGCAACAACGTTTATTTCAAGTTAATGTAATTTATGTGTTATGAGTGATAATTGGCCAGCTGTAAGTGTCCCCGGAACGGGGCCTTACAAGTTGGTATCAAAGCCAAAGTTTAAGTGAAATGGGTAAATTTTCAAAACAAATCTTAACTTAAACTGAAAATGGGACGGATGGGGAAGGGATGCTAGTCCGAGTAGCTACGTGCCATCAGGTTTTTTTAACGTTAACCGATATTACGTGCGCATGTTATGTGGTTTATGTGCTGCTTGTAGATTTAGATATTGATGTAGTCAGGATAGGAAATGCTTGGGGTATGAAGAGTAAAGTAAGTGGCTAATCACAACTGGCCACTATAATTAGGGACTTACTATACTTGACATAAACTGAGTTGTTCCCTTGAATGACCGTGTTAGTGTTTGAATCTTTTAGTGTGCGTTGAGGATGGCCGGTGGTAGATCTTTGAAGGTTTTGTCAGGTGAAGGTTGTAGTGGACGTGGTGCTGGACCGCGTGTCACGAGAAGCATGGCTATGGCTGCTGAAATAGCACTCGAAGAGCCCAAGATACATCACCCGGAAGGCGGTGATGATAGTGCTAACCTGAGGACCTCTTTGAAAGAGGTTGTTGTCGAGGGAGTTCAATAGGTCATGCAGACGATTCTGTCGTTTATGCTGACTGAGGTAATTAGGGCAGTGAAGGAGACGACCGCAATTGAAGTGGACAAGAAGGGTAGCAATAACAAGAATTGCAACAGAAAGTGGGTTGAACGTGGGGGTTACACTCCAAACAAAAAGGTTGCCAGGGCGGATGACCAGCGTGCAACTTCGTTCGGTGTGGAGACGAGGAAGTGTGGTAAGTGTGCTAAATGACATATTGGAGAGTGTAGGTAGGGATCAAACCTTAGCTTCAAGTATGGGAGGCCCGGTCATCTGGCAAGAGAGTGTGGGGTGAAGAAAGATGACCGGAACTGAAGGACAGAAGGCAAACGTAGAGCCTTCACGATGATGTAGGAGGAGGCTAGGATGGACCCCGATGTCATGTCAGGTACGTATCTAGTAAACAAACTCTAGCTTCTGTGTCATTTAATTCTGGTGCTAGTAAGAGTTTTATTTCTGCTGCTTTCTATGCTAAATTGCCTGTTAGCAGTAGGAGTATATATAAGCCCTTCGATGTAGAAACTGCCATAGGGAAGTCTACCAGGATTTCTGAGATGATAGAAGATTGTGATATAGAACTAGAAGGTCATAAGTTCCCTGTTAGACCGTTCATGATGACCTTAGGCGGTTTTGATGTAGTCCTAGGAATGGATTGGTTGGCGGACTACGAGGCGAACATTGTGTGTCGCAAGAAGATGATTCGTTTGACAGCGCCTGACGGGAGTTTGGTGACAGTTTATGGTGATTGAGTCACTACGATCCCGAAAGTGGTTTCGATGGTGGTGGCGAGAAAGTGCATGAGGTGTGGATGTAGTGCCTCCTTGGCCTACTTGAAGGATGTGGATACGCCAACACCACAACTGACCGACGTACCGGTTGTGTGGGACTTTCCGGACGCATTTCCCGAAGACTTACCAGGAGTGCCACCAGACTGCGAGATTGAGTTCCAGATTGACTTGATACAGGGTGCCCAACCTGTTGCTAAGGCATCGTATCGGTTGGCTCCGACTGAGATGAAGGAACTGATGGAGCAACTACAGCAGTTGCTTGATAAGGGGTCCATTAGACCGAGTATCTCTCCTTGGGGTGCTCCGGTCTTAACCGTGAAGAAGAAGGATGGTAGTATGGGGATGTGTATTAACTACCGAGAGCTGAACAAGTTGACGGTCAAGAATCGGTATCCATTGCCGAGGATCGATGACCTGTTCGATCTGCTCCAAGGTGCCAGATGGTACTCGAGGATAGATCTTCGATTTGGCTATCATCAGATGAAGGTTAAGGAGCAAGATATTCCTAAAATAGTTTTTCGTATGTGTTAGGGACCCTACGAGTTTCTTGTTATGTCTTTTGGTTTGATCAACACGCCAACTGCTTTTATAGACCTGATGAATCGAGTGTGTCGCCGGTGTTGGATAAATTAGCGATTGTGTTTACCGATGAAATCTTGATTTATTCCAAGAGTGAGGATGAGCGTGCCTGTCACATTCGAGAGGTGTTGGAGACGTTGAGAAGGGAGAGGTTGTATGCTAAACTCTCCAAGTGCACATCCTGGTTGCGTGAGATTCAGTTTTTAGGTCATGTGGTAAATCTCGAGGGGATAATGGCGGACCCGACAAAGGTGGAAGTGGTGATGCAATGGACGTCATCAAAGACGCCATCTGAGATTCATAGTTTCTTGGGTTTGGTGGGCTACTATAGAAGATTGATTCAAGACTTCTCTAAGATAGCTTCTCCGTTGACTAGGTTGACCAGTAAGGAGGTAAAGTTTGTATGGGGTCAAACTCAAGTGAAGGCGGAGCATCAGAAGCCGAATGGAAAATCCAACCTTTGGATATACTGAAGTGGAATGGGAGCACATCACCATTGACTTTATAACGAAACAGATGCGTACCGCGCGAGGGTATGATGTCATATGGGTGATAATCGATCATTTGAAGAACAGTGTTCACTTCCTACCGATTCGCGAGACATATTCATCCGAGAGGTTGTGGATCTTTTCATTAAAGAGATCATAACTCGTCATGGTGTGCCGGTGTCTATTGTGTGTGATCGTGAAACCCGGTTTACATCTAAATATTGGAAGAAATTCCATGATGCAATGGAGAAGAGGTTACATATTAGTACGGCTTAACATCCTCAGATAGATGGTCAGTCAGAACAGACGATTCAGACACTGGAAGATATGCTCCGGGCATGCGTCATTGATTTTGGAGGAAGTTAGGATGACCACTTACCGTTAGCCAAGTTCTCATATAACAACAACTATCATGCAAGTATTGGTATGCCCCCTTATGAGATGTTATATGATAGGAGATGTAGGACACCCGTGTGTGGGGTGATATTGGTCATAAAGAGTTAAGGAGTGTCGAGGTGGTTGAGGCTACGATAGAGAAACTGGAAAGGATCAAAGCCTTTATGAAGGCATCCAAAGATAGAAAGAAGTCATATGCTGATAAACAACGTAGACCGATTGAGTTCCAGGTGGGTGACAGGGTTATGTTAAAAGTCTCACTTTGGAAGGGTATCATTTGGTTTAGAAAGCAAGGCAAGTTAAGCCCAAGATACATAGGCCCTTTCCAAATTATTACATGGGTAGGAGAGGTGGCCTATAGACTAGAATTACCAGAGGAGTTAAGTGGAATTCACCTGACATTCCACATATCTCATCTGAGAAAATGTTTGACTGACGAAGATATGATTGTTCCACTAGAGGATATCAAGGTAAATGAACAACTCAATTATGTGGAGCAACTAGTGGTGATCATTGATCGTAAAGAGAAAAGGTTAAGGAATAAAGTGGTTCCTCTTGTGCGTGTACAGTGGAAGCACAGAAAGGGATCCGAGTCTACGTGGGAGACTGAAGAAGAGATAAGACAGCATTACCCATGATTGTTTAAGGAATAACAGGTTTCGGGGACGAAACCTATATAAGGGGGTGGACTTGTAACACCTAGTTATTTATAAAAGAAAAATAAAGAAGAATAAAGTGAAGAAAAGAAAGAAAAGATATTTTACCCAAGTTGAAGGGTAAAAAGTGTCCAAAAGGACAAAATGTTTGAAAAAGTGGATGTAAAAGGTGATGGCCGCCCATCACTCTCTCTACATAACATTCAGATTTTTTCTTTAAAGAGAGAGAAGAGCTGAAAACTCTTGATTTAAAGAAGAAGAAGAGCAGAAAATTGAATTCAAGGTAAGAATTCATGTGTTTATGGTGTTCTTAACTGGTTTCATCCTCGGTTGTATGCTTATGTGTGTATGCATGCTTGGTTGTGTGTGTTTGGTGGGTTCTAGGTGTTTGAGCTCAATTTGCAAGCGGGTTTGAAGAAGTCTTACCCAAAAAGCTACAAAGGTGAGTTCTAGAGCCCCTGTTTATATGTTTTTAACTATTTTAGGGCTGGAAATACATGTATGTGTATTTTTATAAAGTTGGGTTTTATACTCGTATGTATGTATGTGTGTATGTTGCAGGTGGGATTTGATTTCGGGCTATGTATGTGTTGATGTTGTTATGGTTGTGTTTCTATGGCTTAGAATGTAAGATTTAAGCTTAGAACATGATAGATGGTGTTTGGGGACTGAATTATGATGCTAAGTGTGTCTTAGGCTGCTCATGCGCCCAAACGGTAGCTCATACGCCAAAGTTTTACAATAACTGCTTAAGTGTTCCTAATGCGGATGACCCTCTGAGTCTAACTCATCGACATTTGCTAATATGGATAAGCAAGAGGAAATGTGGATGAAAGTCGTGCGAGTGGAAGTTAATGCGAATGAACAAGTTAATACGGATGAACAAGTTAATGCGGATGAACAAGTTAATGCGGATGAACAAGTTAATGGGGATGAACAAGTTAATGCGAATGAACAAGTTAATGTGGATGAACAAGTTAATGCGGATGAACAAGTTAACGCGGATGAACAAGTTCATGCGGATGAACAAGTTAATGCGGATGAACAACATACTAATACGGATGAAAGTTATGCGACTGAAGGAAATGCAGATGAATAAAGGAAATGCGGATGAGCAAAGTAAATGCGGATGAGTAAAGGAAATGCGAATGAGTAAAGCAAATGCGGATGAGCAAAGCAAATACGGATGAGTAAAGGAAATGCGGATGATGAGTAAAAGAAATGCTGAAGAACAAAAAGAAATGCGGATGAAGACTTAGAATATTTTTTTGACTTTTCGGGAAAAGTGAAATGTAGGCTTTGACTTGGGATGTTCCTGAGGGCATAGTAAGTTGACTTTTGAAGTCAATATTGATGGGAAGGGCATAGTATGATGATGTATGATATGAATTGATGATGTATGATTGATGTTTATGCGTATGGTATGTATGATGTGTGTTATGTATGTATGATGATGCCCTGTATGGTGATGTTGTATGTGTACGTTGATGTTCCTATTATGTATGAATATTATCCCATGACTTTACATTGAATGTTAATGAATGAAATGAAAAGTATTATGTAACATAAAGTGGAAGATAATGAAAAGAAGAACATAATGAAAGAATGCATGGATTAATGAACGAAGGAAACTAAAGTAAGTCTTGCAAGCCTTGTATGTGGAAACACGCCCAATGAAGGGTGTTAGTTTAACAGTGTGTGGGATAGCTATCCAAGAAGGATGCATACTGGGGTCTTTCTTTGTCATTGACCATTTGTATAGAACCTTTGTCGCTTACCCTAGGTGTTGTGGTCAGGCTACTGAGCGCCATGACTAGGGGGGTCTATGATAGACCTCGGCCCAATACCTGCTTTATGCATGACGGTGGGGTATAGCACATGGCAATGGTACACCTGAATTTACCCTAAGTACTGTGGTCAGGCTGTTGAGCACCCTAACGGGGGTCTATGATAGACCTCGGCCAAGTACCCACTTTATGCATGACAGTTGGGTAAAATTCATGGTTTTTGATGGGATGTAAAGAAGTAAAGATGAACGTATGAATGAAAGTAAGAAAGAATGAATGAATGAGAATGAAAGTAATCTATGAAAGTGAATGATGGTGACGTAAGATGAAAGAACAGAAGTTAACGAATGAATGATGAATATAATAATGATATTATCTATGTGTATGTATAATGTGTGACCACATACTAAAGTAAGAACGGTTTTAAATGGAAGTAAAGTATGTTTTATTTTAAAACTAGAACTCACTCAGCAACACTGACTTTTATGGATTTTCTAGTTGGCAGGTAAAGTTGCTAAGGATGGCACGAGACAGTTACTTGGCTCTTTTGGATGGCATTCTTTTGTTTAAAAGTTTTTGCATTGTGATGCGAAAAAATGAAATTGTGTAACGAATGTTGTATTATTTTGCAAAACCATTTTTAATGAAAATGTTGTTTTTAATGTTTCCGCTGCAACGTTTATTTCAAGTTAATGTAATTATATGTTGTATGAGCGACGATTGGCCAGTTGTAAGTGTCCCGGGAACGGGGCCTTACATAACACGACCACCTAAATTAGCTTTACTCGTATTTTAACTTAAATTGTGCAACTACAGATCTGTATATCAGTGTATTCACAATAGCATAACTACTTAAATGGGAAAGTAACGAGTTATACAAAAACATTAAACAACACTAGTTCACGTATGGATTGCTTTTTCCTTTAGTACAACCTCAAATGCTATTGAGTTTTGATTCTCAAGCTTTTTAAACATACTCCCAAACTAATCTAATCAAAGCTGATTATACTCTTCATTAGAGTTACACTAATCGTTCACACGTGAAACATAGTATCTATTGTTTAATCGAAATTAAATCCGAACACGACACCACACGAATGACTCTTAAAATCAATCCACTTATGCCCAAAACTTATCCACAACACTCACCAACCAACTTCAAACAATATTGCTTTAAAAATCCACTAAATCAATGTACTTATCGATCCACAGAATCCTTGTTGGACATCAAGAGAATGAACCAAGGTGCAAAGGACCAATGAACTACTCCTAATTCACTAGAAAAAAAGAAAGAATCAAATTATAGTGGAAACGAAACTAATCAGACATAAAACCGGAAACGTAAAGTGGGATTAATGAAAAAGAAGACAAATCAAGTTAACATAACCGTAAGTAGATTTACTTGTATTTAACTAAAAATGTGCACTACAGATCAGTATATCTGTGTAGAAGGAAAAGCTTAACGAAATAAACAGGAAAGCAACTAGTTATACGTAAACATTAAACCACACTAGTTCATGTATGGATTTGTTTTTCCTTTGGTAACACCTCAAATGCAATGAAGTTTGATTCTCAAGCCTTTAAACACACTCCCAAACTAATCTAATCAAAGCTGATTATAATCTTCATTAGAATTTCACTAATCATTCACACGTGAAACAGTATCTATTGTTTAATCGAACCAAATCTGAACACGACACCACACCAGAATGACCCTTAAAATCAATCCACTTCTACCCAAAACTGATCCACAACAATTCACAACCAACTTCAAACATTATTGTCTTATAAATCCATTAAATCAATGTAAATGATAACTATAGAACCACAGAATCCTTGTTCGACATCAAGAGAAGGAACCGAGGTGCAAAGGACCAATGAACTACTCCTAATTCAATATAAAATAAGAAAGAATCAATTGATAGTGAAACGAAACAAATTAGACATGAAACAAGAAATGTAAAGTGGGACTAAAGAAAAAGAAGAAAAATCAGTAAACACGACCACCTATATTAGCTTTACTCGGATTTTAACTAAAATTGTGCAACTAAAGATCGGTATATCAGTGTATTCACAAATGCTTAACAAAATAAATGAGAAAGGAACTAGTATACGAAAACATTAAACAATACTAGTTCATATATGGATTGATTTTTCCTTTGCTAACAACTTCAAAATGCTATGAAGTTTTGATTCTTAAGCCTTCTAAACACACTCCCAAACTAATCTAATCAAATCTAATTGTAATCTTCATTACAATTACATTAATCGTTCACACGTGAAACATAGGATCTATTGTTTAATTGAAACCAAATCCGACACGACACCACACGAATGACCCTTGAAATCAATCCACTTCTACCCAAAACTTATCCACAACACTCCACAACAAATTGCGAACATTATTGCTTTAAAAATCAATGTAAATGACAAACTATCGATCCACAGAATCCTTGTTCGACATCAAGAGAAGGAACCGAGGTGCAAAGGACCAAACAAATACCCCTAATTCATAATAAATGAATAAATAATCAAATTATAGAGGAAACAAAACTAATCAGACATAAAACGAGAAACGTAAAGTGGGATTAATGAAAAAGAAGACAAATCAATTTAAACCGACCATATAAATTAGATTTACTCGGATTTTAACCAAAATTGTGCAACTACAAACCGTTATATCAGTGTATTCACAAAAGCATAACTAAATAAATAGGAAAGGAACTAGTTATACAAAAACATTAAACACACTAGTCACGTATGGAATGCTCTTTTTGGTAACAACCTCAAATACTATGGAGTTTGATTCTCAAGCCTTCTAAACACACTCTCAAACTAATCTAATCAAATTTAATTATAAACTTCATTAGAATTACACTAATCGTTCACACGTTAAACATAGGATCTATTGTATAATCGAAACCAAATCCGAACACGACACCACTCGACTAACCCTTAAAATCAATCTACTTCTACCCAAAACTTATCCACAACACTTCACAACCAACTTCGAACATTATTGCTTTAAAAATACGTTAAATCAATGTAAATGACAACTATCTATCCATAGAATCCTTGTTCAACACCAAGAGAAGGAACCGAGATGCAAATGACCAAATAACTACTCCTAATTCACTAGAAAGGAAGAAAGAATCAAATTATAGTGGAAACAAAACTAATCAGACATAAAACAAGAAACGTAAATTAGGATTAATAAAAAAAAGGAGACAAATCAAGTTAACACGGGCATGTAAATTAGATTTACTTCTATTTGAACCAAAATTGTGCAACTACAGATTGCTATATCAGTGTATTCTCAAATGCTTAACTAAAAAAATAGGAAAGGAACTAGTTATACAAAAACATTAACAACAACTAGTCACGTATGGATTTCTTTGTCTTTTGGTAACAACCTTAAAAGCTATGGAGTTTTGATTCTCATGGCTTATAAACACACTCCCAAACTAATCTAATCAAATCATAATATAATCTTCATTAGAATTACACTAATCGTTCACACAAGAAACATAGGACCAATTGTTTAATCAAAACCAAATCTGAACATTATGCTTTAAAAATCCATTAAATCAATGTAACAACTATCGATCCACAGAATCCTTGTTCAACATCAAGAGAAGGAACTGAAGTGAAAAGGACCAATCAACTACTCCAAATTCCCTAGAAAATAAGAAAGAATCAATTATTGTGGAAACAAAACTTATCAAACAAAAAACAAGAAACGTAAAGTGGGATTAATGAAAAAATGACAAATCAAGTTAGCACACCACTTAAATAAGATTACTTGTATATTAACCAAAATTGTGCACTACAGATTGGTATATCAATATATTCACAAAGCTTAACTAAATACATGGGAAACAAACTAGTTATACCAAAACTTTAAACGTCACTAGTTCAGGTATGGATTGCGCTTTAAAAATCCGTTAAATCAATGTAAATGACAACTATCTATCCATAGAATCCTTGTTCAACACCAAGAGAAGGAACCGAGATGCAAAGGACCAAAGAACTACTCCAAATTCACTAGAAAGGAAGAAAGAATCAATTTAGTGGAAACAAAACTAATCAGACATAAAACAAGAAACGTAAAGTGGGATTAAAGAAAAATAGACAAATCAAGTTAACAAAGCCATGTAAATTAGATTTACTTGTATTTTAACAAAAATTGTGCAACTACAGACTTTATATCAGTGTATTCACAAAAGCTTTACTAAATAATAGGAAAGGAACTAGTTTCTACAATCATTAAACAACACTAGTCACGTATGGATTCTTTTTCTTTGGTAACAACCTCAAAAGCTATGGAGTTTTGATTCTCATGCCTTCTAAACACAATCCAAAACTAATCTAATAAAATCTGATTATAATCTTCATTAGAATTACACTAATCGTTCACACGTTAAACATAGGACCAATTGTTTAATCAAAACCAAATCCGAACACGACACCACACGATGACCCTTAAAATCAATCTACTTCTGCCCAAAACTTATCCACAACACTTCACAACCAACTTCAACATTATTGCTTTAAAAATTGTTAAATCAATGTAAATGACAACATCCACGGAATCCTTGTTCAACACCAACAGAAGGAACCGAGTTACAAAGGACCAAAGAACTACTCCTAATTCACTAGAAAGGAAGAAAGAATCAAATTATAGTGGAAACGATACTAATCAAACATAAAACAAGAAACGTAAAGTGGGATTAATGAAAAAGAAGAGAAATCAAGTTAACACGGCCATGTAAATTAGATTTACATGTATTTTAACTAAAATTGTGCAACTACAGATTGTTATATCAATGTATTTATGGGAAAGGAACTAGTTATACAAAAACACTAAACAACACTAGTCACGCATGGATTTATTTTCTTTTGGTAACAACCTCAAAAAGCTATGGAGTTTTGATTCTCATGCCTTCCAAACATAATCCAAAACTAATCTAATCAAATCTGCTTATAATCTTCATTAGAATTACACTAATCGTTCACACGTGAAACATAGGACCAATTGTTTAATCGAAGCCAAATCCAAACACAACACCACACGAATGACCCTTAAAATCAATCCACTTCTGCCCAAAACTTATCCACAACACTCCACAATCAACTTCAAACATTATTGCTTTAAAAATCCATTAAATCAATGTAACAATTATCGATCCACAGAATCCTTGTTCAACATGAAGAGCAGGAAGCGAAGAAAAAAGGACTAATCAACTACTCCTAATTCACTAGAAATAAGAAAGAATCAAATTATTGTGGAAACAAAACTTATCAGACAAAAACAAAAAACGTAAAGTGGGATAATGAAAAAATGACAAACCAAGTTAACACGACCACTTATATAAGATTTACTCATATTTTAACCAAAATTGTGCAACTGCAGATCGGTATATCAATGTATTCACAAAAGATTAACTAAATAAATGGGAAACGAACTAGTTATACGAAAACACTAAACAACACTAGTTCACGTATGGATTGCTTTTTCCTTTGGTAACCAAATGCAATGGAGTTTTGATTCTCAAGCCTTTTAAACACACTCCCAAACTAATCTAATCAAAGCTGACTATAATCTTTATTAAAAATACACTAATCATTCACGCGTGAAAAATAGTATCTATTGTTTAAGCAAAACGAATTCCAAACACGACACCCACACGAATGACCCTTAAAATCAATCCGCTTCTGCCCAAAACAAATCCATAACACTTCACAACCAACTTCAAACATTATTGTCTTTAAAATCCCTTAAATCGATGTAAATGACAACTATAATCCACAGAATCCTTGTTCGACAACAAGAGAACGAATCGAGGTGCAAAGGACTAAAGAACTACTCCTAATTCACTAGAAAAGAAGAAAGAATCAAATTATAGAGGAAACAAAACTAATCTGACATAAAACAAGAAACGTAAACTGGGATTAATGAAGAAGAAGACAATCAAGTTAACACGACCACTTAAATTAGATTTACTCGTATTTTAACCAAATTTGGGCAACTACAGATCGGTATGTCACTGTATTCAGAAAAACTTAACTAATAAATGGAAATGACCTAGTTATAAAAAAACATTAAACAACACTAATTACATACGGATTGCTTTTTCCTTTGTTAACAACCTCAAATGCTATGGAGTTCTGATTCTCAAGCCTTCTAAACACACTCCCAAACAAATCTAATCAAATCTGATTATAATCTTCATTAGAATTACACTACTCGTTCACACGTGAAACATACAACCTATTGTTTAATCGAAACCAATTCTGAACGTGACACTACAGGAATGACCCTTAAAATTAATCCATTTTTTCCCAAAACTTATCCACAACACTCCACAACTAACTTTGAACATTATTGCTTTAAAATCAATTATATCAATGTAAATGACAACTATCGATCCATAGAATCCTTGTTCGACATCAAGAGTAGGAACCGAGGTGCAAAGGACCATGAACTACTCCTAATTCACTAGAAAATAAGAAAGATTAAATTTATAGTGGAAACGAAACTAATCAGACATAAAACAAGAAACTTAAAATGGGATTAATGGAAAATAAGACAAATCAAGTTAACACGACCACCGAAATTAGATATACTTGTATTTTTACCAAAATTGTGCAACTACAAATCAGTATATAAGTGTATTCACAAAAGCTTAACTAAATAAATGGGAAAGGAACTAGATATACAAAAACACTAAACAACACTAGTCACATATGGATTGCTTTTTCTTTTGGTAACAACCTCAAATGCTATGGAGTTTCATTCTCAAGCCTTTTAAATACACTCCTAAACTAATTTAATCAAATCTGATTATAATCTTCATTAGATTTACACTAATCATTCACATGTGAAACATAGGATCTATTATTTAATTGAAACCAAATCCAAACACGACACCACATGAATGACCATTAAAATCAATCTACTTTTACCAAAAACTTATGCACAACACCCCACAACCAACTTCGAACACTATTGCTTTAAAAATCCATTAAATCAATGTAAATGGCAACTATTGATCCATATAATCCTTGTTCAACATCAAGAGTAGGAACCGATGTGCTAAGGACCAATGAACTACTCCTAATTCACTAGAAAAGAAGAAAGAACAAAATTATAGTGGAAACAAAACTAATCAAACATAAAACGAGAAACGTAAAGTGGGATTAATGAAAAATAAGACAAATCAAGTTAAATGACCACTGAAATTCGATTTACTTCTATTTTTTACCAAAATTGTGCAACTACAGTTTGGTATATAAGCGTATCCACAAAAGCTCAACTAAATAAATGGGAAAAGAACTAGATATACAAAAACATTAAATAACACTAGTCACGTATGGATTGCTTTTTCTTTTGGTAACAACCTTAAATGCAATGGAGTTTTGATTCTCAAGCCATTTAAAGACACTCCCAAACTAATTTAATCAAATCTTATTATAACATTCATTAGAATTACACTAATCATTCACACGTGAAACATAGGATCTATTGTTTAATCGAAACCAATCGCACACGAGACCACATGAACAACCCTTAAAATCAATCCACATCTGCTCAAAACTTATCCACAACCAACTTCGAACATTATTGCTTTAAAAATCCATAAATCAATGTAAATGACAACTATCGATCAATAGAATCCTTGTTAAACATCAAGAGTAGGACCGAGGTGCTAAGGACCAATGAACTACTATTAATTCACTAGAAAAGAAGAAAGAATCAAATTATAGTGGAAACAAAACTAATCAAACATAAAACGAGAAACGTAAAGTGGGATTAATGAAAATAAGACAATCAAGTTAACACGACCACGAAATTAGATTTACTGTATTTTTACACCAAAATTGTGCAACTACGATTCTGTATATAAGTGTATTCACAAAAGTTTAACTAAATAAATGGGAAAAGAACTAGATATACAAAAACATTAAACAACACTAGTCACGTATGGATTGCTTTTTCTTTTGGTAACAACCTGAAATGCTGTGGAGTTTTAAATCTCAAGCCTTTTAAAGAAACTACCAAACTAATCTAATCAAAGTTGATTATAATCTATATTAGAATTACACTAATCGTTCACACATGAAACATAGGATCTATTGTTTAATCAAACCAAATCCGAACACGACACTTCACGAATGACCCTTAAAATCAATCTAGTTTTACCAAAAACTTATGCACAACACTCCACAACCAACTTCAAACCTATTGCTTTAAAAATCCAATTAATCAATGTAAATGAAAACTATAATCCACGGAATCCTTGTTCGACATCAAGAGAAGGAACCGAGGTGCAAAGGACCAATGAACTACTCCTAATTCACTAAAAAAGAAAAAAGAATCAAACTAATGAAGAAGAAGACAAATCAAGTTAACATGACCATGTAAATTAGATTTACTCGTATTTTAATCAAATTTGGGCAATTATAAATTGGTATATCAGGGTATTCACAAAACTTTAACTACATAAATGGGAAAGAACTAGTTATAAAATAACATTAAACAACACTAGTTCACGTATGAATTGCTTTTTCTTTGGTAACAACCTCAAATGCTATGGAGTTCTGATTCTCAAGCCTTCTAAACACAGTCACAAACAAATCTAATCAGATCTAATTATAATCTTCATTAGAATTACACTACTCGTTAACACATGAAACATACAACCTATTGTTTAATCAAAACCAATTTCGAACACGACACTACAGGAATGACCCTTAAAATTAATCCACTTTTCCAAAACTTATCCACAACACACCACAACCAACTTCGAACACTATTGCTTTAAAATCATTTAAATCATTCTAAATGACAACTATCGATCCACAAAATCCTTGTTCGACATCAAGAGTAGGAACCGAGGTGCAAAGGACCAATGAACTACTCCTAATTCACTAGAAAATAAGAAAGAATCAAATTATAGTAGAAACTAAACTATTCAGACATAAACGAGAAATGTAAAATGAGATTAATGAAAATAAGACAAATCAAGTAAACACGACCACCGGAATTAGATTTACTTGTATTTTTCACCAAACTTGGGCAACTACAGATCACTATATAAGTGTATTCACAAAAGCTTACTAAATAATGGGAAATGAACTAGATGTACAAAACATTAAACAACACTAGTCACGTATGGATTGCTTTTTCTTTGGTAATAACCTGAAATGCTATGGGAGTTTAATTCTCACGCCTTTTAAACACACTCCCAAACTATTTAATCAATCTGATTATAATCTTCATTAGATTACACTAATCATCACACGTGAAACATAGGATCTATTGCTTAATCAAAACAAAATCCGAACACCACACCACACGAATGACCATTAAAAACAATCCACTTCTGCCTAAAACTTATCCACAATACTCCACAACCAACTTCAAACATTAGTGCTTTAAAAATCCATCAAGTCAATGTAAGTGACAACTATCGATCCACAGAATCCTTGTTCCACATCAAGAAGGAACCGAGGTTCAAAGGACCAATGAACTACTCCTAATTCACTAGAAAAAAAAAAAGAATCAAATTATAGTGGAAATGAAACTAATCAGACATAAAACGAGAAACGTAAAGTGGGATTAATGAATAAGAAGACAAATCAAGTTAACACAACCACTTAAATTAGATTTACTTGTATTTTAACCAAATTTGGGCAACTAAAGATCGTTATATCAGGGTATTCACAAAAGCATAACGACATAAATAGGAATAAACTAGTTATTGTAACACCCTTATTTTATTTAATTTTGGAGTCGACAAAAGAAGAAAATAAATAAAGTCCAAAGTCGAGGGACCAAACTCGCCAATGAGGGAAAGTGGAATGTGGTGATATGTGTAGGGAGAGGGCAGCCATACTCTCACCACACACTCACATTTCAGCCAAAAAAAGAGAGGAGAACAGAGAAAGGAAGAAAAGAGGAAGAAGTGTTGGTTCGGGTTGGTTCGAGTGGCCAAAATCGTTGAGAAGCGAGTGAAATCGAAGCTCTTCTCATTGTGGTCGTTTGTGTGAGTTCTAGGACCCCTCCTTTAAATGTTTTTGAATGATTTGGGGCTGGAAAACATCTGAAAATCGGGTTTTTGAGTGTGTGTATGTTTGACCCGTTTGTGTATGTGTATGTGTGTGTATGATGCGTTTGAGCCTTGTTTGTGAGCTTGTGTGTGCTTAAATGGTGTTGTGGTATGCATCCCTAAGGTTTAGGATGGTCGATTGGGCTTAGAATGGGTTTAGATGAGCTTGGAGGTCGAAAATGGCAGTTTGCTTTTGGCTGGAACTGTACTCTGCATCAGCTAGGGCTAGGCGACCGACTGTGTGGCGATTGGAGGCCATACGGCCGAATAAGGTGAGATTGGGGTCTATTCGCACGATTGAGGGTCCATTCACACGATTGAAGTGCTAGTCGCATTGAGGTCATACGATTGAAGGTCCAGTCACTTGAGTGCTCATCCGCATTAGTTCCATTGGCATGAGGTCCATCCGCAGTAGTTCCTACGCACGATTGGGTGTTCATTCGCATGAGTGTTCATCTGCATTGGTTCATTCGCATGATGCTCATAGTCGCATGGAGGCCAAGCGACTAAAGGGTTCCATACGCCCAAATAGGGCTGTTGCACCCAAGGAGAAGTATAGTTTAACCTCTGACTTTCAAGGGAAAGTGCAGATGTAAGTTTTGACGTAAAGGTTCCCTTAAGTTCTGTAAGATGACGATTGTGGACTTAGAGAGCATGTTGAGCATGATGATGATGTTGCATGATTATGCATGTTATGTATGCATGATGTTGTCCTGTATGATGATGATTGTGTAGGTTGATGTTCCTTATTATGATGTATGTTTATCTTTCTGTGGCTTTACGTGTTATGTTAATGAATGAACCGAAAGTATTATGTAACATAAAGCGAAAGATAATGAAAGAGGAACATGATAAATGAATGCATGCATTAATGAACGAATGAATGTAAGAAGGCTTGCAAGCAAATGTATGGAGGTGCACACCCCATGAAGGTGTTAGATCAATGGTGTGCAGGTTAGCTACCCTGAAGGATGCACACTGGGGTCTAATCTTTGTGATTGACCATATGAATGGGATCCTTGCCACTTGCCCTAGGTGCTAGAGTCAGCTCCTGCACAATGTTCGAGGTCTATGAAAGACAGGCTCAGGCTCGTTACCCGCTTCATGCATGTTCGGGTATAGCATATGGTATTGATCCGGAACGGAAGAGAAAAGATAAATGGTGAATGTACTTGCCCTAGTACTGGAGTCAGCTCCGTGCCCAATGTCAAGGTCTATGAAAGACCTCAGGCCCAATTACCCGCTTAGTGCACAATGTTCGGGGTAATGTACATGTCACTGGAAGTAGAATGAACGAATGAAGCAAGAATGTATGAAAGAATGAAGTTAACGTATGAATGATGGTGATGATAATGATGTTATCTGTATCGTATGATGTATGATCACATGAACGTAAAGTATGGTTTTCACAAGAGAAAAGTATTTTTATTTATAACTAGAACTCACTCAGCAACCCTAACTTTGATGTGTTTCAGTTGGCACGTAAACAGTTGCTGAGGATGGCACGAGGCGGCTACTCAGCTCTTTTGGATGACATCCATGTTTATAAGCTTTTGTGATGTATGCAACTTGGGTTTTGTAATCAAATTACAATGTATTATTTTGCAAAAGCTTTTATAATGAAATGAGATGTCTATTTGTCATTTCCGATGCGATGTTTTATGGAAGTTATATGTAATTATATATTTTATGAGCGATGAATGACCAACTGTAGGCGTCCTGGGAATGGGCCTTACAAGTTGGTATCAGAGCCAAAGTTTAAGTGAAATGGGTAAATTTTCAAAATAAACCTTAACTTAAACTAAGAATAGGATGGAAAGGGAAGGGATGCCAATCTGAGTAGCTGCATGCCATCAAGTATTTCCATAATGTTAACTAGTTTTATGTGCGCATGGTATATGCTATGTGTTGTTTGTAGATTTAAATACTGATGTAGTCAGGATAGGTAATGGTCGGGGTGTGAAGATTAAAGTAAGTGCTAATCACAACTGGCCACTGTAATTAGAGACTTACTATACTTGACATAAATTGAACTGTTCCCTTGAATGTCTGTGTTGGTGTTTGAATCTTTCAGTGTGCGTGTGATGGCCGGTGGTAGATCTTCAAAAGCTTTACGGGGTGGAGGTCACGGTCCTGAACCACGACCTAAGAGGGGAAGACCCAGGGTTGAAAAGGTGGTTCCTGAAGAATCAAAGAGCCCTCAACTGGAGGGTGGCAACGAGAGCGCCAATCTGAGAGCCTCAGTGAAAGAGGTTGTTGTTGAAGAAGTTCATCAAGTCATGAAGACGATCTTACCGTCTGTAGTGACTGAAGTTATCAAGGCGGTACAGGAAGGAGAGAGGAAGGAAAGAAGTAGACCTACGGGCGAAAGGAGACAGCCCGAGACTGAGATGGTTTTGTCTGACGACGACGAAGAAGAAGAGGAGGAAGAAGAGCCTGCGCCGGAGGCGGCATGAGGCTGTAACTATAGGGCATTTATGAGATGCAAGCCCCCTACTTTTGATGGTAACGGCACTGCTGCTGCTGCTCACCGGTGGGTGCGGGAAATGGAGGCTGTACTTGATATCAGCGAGTGCCGAGAGGACCAAAAGGTGAAGTTCGCTACCCACTCTTTTGTGGACTCAGCTCTATGTTGGTGGGACAATATTGTCCAAGCTGAGGGTAGCAGAGCCATTGGAAGAATGAGATGGTCCGAACTGAAAAAGTTGGTGATTGAGGAGTTTTGTCCTTATTGGGAAATGGACAAGGCTGAGAGGGATTTTTTGCAATTAGAGGCAGGAATGATGACACACTAAGAGTAAACTACAAAGTTCAATGAAATGGTAGGTTTGGTGCCAGATCAAGTGACACCTCTGTCACGGAAGATTAAAAGGTACATCCAGGGTTTGCCAGCGGACATCCGCAGGCACATGATCGCCGCCCGACCAAGCACGTTTAGGTCAGCGGTGGATTTAGCAGGGAGATTGTATGATGAGAGGACTGTGGTGGTGGTGGTTGAAGGTTATCAGAAGGGTGGAGGTGATAGAAATTGGAATGGGAAGAGGTTTGGTCGGGGTGGTGCCTCGACGAGTAACAAGAAGGCACAGGTGGATGACCACCATGTAGCCACACCGGGTATGGGATCGAAAAAGTGTGGCAAGTGTGGGAAGGAGCACAGTGGCGAGTGTAGATAGGGATTGAATGTTTGTTTCAAATGTGGGAAGCCTGGTCGTATGGCTAGAGATTGCAGGGGTGTGAGGTGTTTTAACTGTGGAGAAAGTGGTCATATGGGTAAAGATCGTAAGAAGCCAGGGATGAGGGTTCCGGGGCGAAGAAGACAGGGAGTGAAGGACCAAGGGCGAGCGCTAAGGCATTCACTATGACACAGGAGGAAGCTAGGACTAACCCTGATGTTGAGTCTGGTACGTTTCTAGTAAACCAAACTTTAGCTTCTGTGTTATTTGATTCGGGTGCTAGTAAAAGTTTTATTTCTGCTGCTTTCTGTGCTAAGCTGACTATTAGTAGTAGACATGTTGATGCGCCATTCGATGTAGAACTGCCATAGGTAACTCTACAGGATTTCTGAAATGATAGAGGGTTGTGACGTGGAACTAGAAGGTCATAAATTTTCGGTTAGACCCTTCGTGATGACCTTAGGTGGTTTCGATTTGGTTCTCGGGATGGATTGGTTAGCAGATTTCGAGGCGAACATTATGTGTCGCAAGAAGATGATTTAGCTATCAGAGCCTGAAGAGAATTAGGTAATGGTTTATGGTGATCAGGTCACGACAATTCTGAAAGTAATTTCGATGGCGGTGGCGGGAAAGTGTATGAGGCGTGGATGTAATGCCTAATTGGCCTATGTAAAGGATGTAGATATGCCAGCACCACAACTATCCGATGTACTAGTTGTGTGTGACTTTTCGGACGTGTTTCCAGAAGACTTACCAAGAGTGCCACCTGATAGAGAGATTGAGTTTCAGATTGATCTGATACCAGGTGCCCAGCCTGTTGCCAAGGCACCGTATCGGTTGGCTCCGATGGAGATGAAGGAATTCATGGAGCAGTTGCAAGAGCTACTTGATAATGGGTTCATTAGATCGAGTATCTCTCCTTGGTGTGCTCCGGTCCTGTTTGTGAAGAAGAAAGACAGTAGCATGAGGATGTTCATTGACTACCGTGAGTTGAACAAGCTGACGGTGAAGAACCGATACCCCTTACTAAGAATAGATGATTTGTTCGATTAGCTTCAGGTGCCCTAGTTGGTTTTGAAGGATAGATCTTTGATCTAGTTACCATTAGTTGAAGGTGAAGGAGCAAGATATCCCTAAAACAGCTTTTCGCATGCGCTACGGTCACTACGAGTTTCTTGTCATGTCTTTTGGTTTGACCAACGCGCCAGCTGCTTTTATGGATCTGATGAACCGTGTGTGTCTGCCTATGTTGGATAAATCAATGATTGTGTTTATCGATGATATCCTGATTTATATGAAGAGTGAGATTGAGCATGTCGGTCACATTCGGGAGGTTCCGGAGACGTTGAGGAGGGAGAAGTTGTATGCAAAATTCTCCAAGTGCGTGTTCTGGTTGCCAGAGTTCAGTTCTTGGGTCATGTGGTAAATCCCGACGGGATTATGGTGGACCCGGCTAAGGTGGAGGCAGTGATGCAATGGAAGTCTCCTAAGACGTCATCCGAGATTCATAGCTTCTTAGGTTTGGCAGGCTATTATAAAAGGTTTATCCAAGGCTTTTCTAAGATTGCTTCTCCACTAACGAAGTTGACCCGAAAAGATATGATGTTTTTATGGGGTCAAGCTCAAGAGAAGGCGTTCGAATAATTGAAGGCGAGATTGACTCAAGCTCCTATTCTGTCATTACCCGATGGAAGTGAAGATCTGGTGGTTTATTCTGATGCTTCCTACTCGGGATTGGGATGTGTGTTAATGCAAAATGGGAAGGTTATAGCTTATGCATCTCGGCAGTTGAAGGTTCATGAGGTCAATTATCCTACTCATGACTTGGAGCTAGCAGCCGTGGTCTTTCTGCTAAAGATTTGGAGGCACTATCTGTACGGAACGAAGTGCACCATCTTCACCGACTACAAGAGCTTAAAGTACTTCTTTGAGCAGAAGGACCTGAATATGAGGCAGAGACGATGGTTGGAGCTTATAAAGGACTATGATTGCGATATCCACTACCATCCGGGCAAATCCAATGTGGTGGCGGATGCCCTTAGCCGAAATGAGAGGCCCGAGCCGATTTGGGTGAAAGCATATCAGCTGATCATGACCTGGGATGTGATGAAGCAAGTCAAAGAGTTTCAAGATGAGACACTGAAAGAAGATCATCTTAACTCTGAAAGGATGAGAGGTTTGGTTGGGGAATTGGGTGAAAACACACTTGGTGTTAAAACCCGATTTAGAAGAATATGGATATCTCGTTTTGGGGATCTACGTGTGAAGATTATGGATGAAGCTCACAAGACTCGATACTCTATTCATCCAGGTGCCACGAAAATGTACCAAGATATGAAGAAAGACTATTGGTGGCCGGGTATGAAGCGTGATGTGGTGGAGTATATGAGTAAGTTCCTTACCTGTCTACAGGTGAAGGCCGAGCATCAAAAGCCATATGGGAAGATCCAACCTTTGGATATACCGGAATGGAAGTGGGAGCACATCACCATGGATTTCATTACGAAGCTGCCGTGTACCCTGAAAGGGTACGATGCTATATGGGTGATTGTGGACCGCTTGACGAAGAGTGCTCTCTTCCTACCGATCCACGAGACATATTCATCTGAGAGGTTGGCTGATCTGTTCATCAAGGAAATTGTAACTCGTCATGGTGTGACGGTGTCCATTATGTCTGATCGTGACACCCGGTTTACATCTAATTCCGGAAGAAATTCCACGACGCCATCGGAACGAGGCTACATATTAGCATAGCTTATCATCCCCAAACTGATGGTCAGTCAGAAAGGACCATTCAGACACGGGAAGACATGCTTCGGGCATGTGTGATTGACTTTGGGGGAAGTTGGGATGACCACCTACCGTTAGCCGAATTCTCATACAACAACAGCTATCATGCCAGCATTGGTATGCAACCATATGAGATGCTATTTGGTAGGAGATGCATAACACCCATTTGTTGGGGTGATATAGAAGGAATTGGGGAGCGTCAAGATAATCGAGGCTACGACTAAGAAGCTTGAAAAGATCAAAGCCTTCATGAAGGCAGCCAAAGATAGACAGAAGTCGTATGCTGATAAACGATGCAGACTGATTGAGTTCCAGGTGGGTGACCGGGTTATGTTGAAGGTCTCACCTTGGAAGGGTATTATCCGATTCAGAAAGCGGGGCAAGTTGAGCCCAAGGTACATAGGCCCTTTCCGAATTGTTGCTCGAGTTGGAGAGGTGGCCTATAGACTGGAGTTACCAGAAGAGTTAAGTGGAATTCACCCAACATTCCATGTATCTCATCTGAGAAAGTGCTTAGTTGATGAAGACATGATTGTTCCACTGGAGGATATCGAAGTAGATGAACGACTCAATTACGTGGAGCAACCGGTGGCAATCATCGATCTAAAGGAAAAGAGGCTGAGAAATAAAGTGGTTCCCCTTGTGCGCGTACAGTGGAAGCACAGGAAGGGATCCGAGCCAACGTGGGAGACTGAGGAAGAAATGAGACAACATTACCCACACTTGTTCGTGGAATAACAGGTTTCAGGGACGAAACCTATTTAAGGGGGTGGACTTGTAACACCTGGTTATTTATTTATTTTTGAAGTCGATGAAAGAAAAAAAGAAATAAAGTCCAAAGTCGAGGGACCAAACTCGCCAATGAGGGAAAATGGAAATATGGTGATATGTGTAGGGAGAGGGCAGCCATACTCTCCCCACACACTCACATTTCAGCCAAGAAAAGAGAGGAGAAGAGAGAAAGGAAGAAAAGAGGAAGAAGCGTTGGTTCGGGTTGGTTCGAGTGGCCAAAATCGTTGAGAAGCAAGTCAAATTGAAGCTCTTCTTGTTGTGGTCGTTTGTGTGAGTTCTAGGACCCCTCCTTTAAAGATTTTTGAATGATTTGGGGCTGGAAAACATCTGAAAATCTGGTTTTTGAGTGTGTGTATGTTTGACCCGTTTGTGTATGTGTATGTGTGTGTATGATGCGTTTGAGCCTTGTTTGCAAGCTTGTGTGTGCTTGAATGGTGTTGTGGTATGCATCCCTAAGGTTTAGGATGGTTGATTTGGGCTTACAATGGGTTTAGAAGAGCTTGGAGATCGAAAAGGGCAGTTTGCATTCGGCTGGAACTGCACTCTGCATCAGCTAGGGCTAGTCGACCGACTGGTGTGCGATTGGAGGCCATACGGCCGAATGAGGTGCGATTGGGGTCCATTCGCATGATTGGGGCCCATTCGCACGATTGAAGTGCCAGTCGCATGGAGGTCATACGATTGAAGGTCCAGTCACATGAGTGCTTATCCGCATTAGTTCCATTCGCTTGAGGTCCATCCGCAGTAGTTCCTATGCACGATTGGGTGTTCATTCGCATGAGTGTTCATTCGCATTGGTTCATTCGCATGATGCTCAGTCGCATGGAGGCCATGCGACTGAAGGGTGTCCATACGCCCGATTAGGGCTGTTGCACCAAGGAGAAGTATAGTTTAACCTCTGACTTTCAGGGGAAAGTGCAGATGTAAGTTTTGACGTAAAGGTTCCCTTAAGTTCATGTAAGATGACGATTGTGGACTTAGAGAGCATGTTGAGCATGATGATGATGATGTTGCATGATTATGCATGTTATGTATGCATGATGTTCCCTTGTATGATGATAATTATGTAGGTTGATGTTCCTTATTATGATGTATGTTTATCTTTCCGTGGCTTTACGTGTTATGTTAATGAATGAACCGAAAGTATTATGTAACATAAAGCAAAAGATAATGAAAGAGGAACATGATGAATGAATGCATGCATTAATGAACAAATGAATGTAAGAAGGCTTGCAAGCAAATGTATAGAGGTGCACACCCAATGAAGGTGTTAGCTCAACGGTGTGCGGGTTAGCTACCCCGAAGGATGCATAATGGGGTCCAATCGTTGTGATTGACCATATGAATGGGATCCTTGCCGCTTGCCCTAGGTGCTAGAGTCAGCTTCGTGCACAATGTTCGAGGTCTATGAAAGACCTTAGGCTTAGTTACCCGCTTTGTGCACAATGTTCGGCGTATAGCATATGGTATTGATCTGGAACGGAAGAGAAAAGATAAATGGTGAATGTAATTGCCCTAGGTACTGGAGTCAGCTCCGTGCCCAATGTTCGAGGTCTATGAAAGACCTCAGGCCCAGTTACTGACCGGGTTTGAGTAAGAGTAATATTCTTACTGAGAATCGAATATGATAATCAAGTCAATGATTGAGTGGCGGAAACAAACAATCAAAGAACATTCAAAGCAAGAAAATTACTCATAAATGATGTTTGTATTGATATATGAAAGTTGATAAGTTACAGAGAATAATTACAACAAAAATTCTCTATCTATCAGCCGTCACCTCAGTACGAGGTTAACTATTCTATTTATAGGCAGACAAGATGCCTTTACAAAATGACTAAACTACCCCTGACCTATTACATCATAAACTAGTCTAAGTCTTGATCTGCATCTCTACTTGTTCATCCGCATTGACAAATGTGGATAAGATAAACTTGATCAGCATTTCCACTTGATCATCCGCATTAGTAAGTTGGTCATCCGCATTGGTTAATGCGGATGAACAAATACTCATGTGCATTTGGTTGGTCATCTGCATTTGTAAATGCGGATGAGCAAAGTCTTGTCCGCATCTTCGTTTGTTCTTCCGCATTAGTCAATGCGGAAGAGTACCTTGTTCTTCAGCATGTGTTATGTCTTCCGCATTAGTCAATGCGGAAGAGTAAACACTTGTCCGCATCAGAGTTATGTCTTCCGCATTAACTAATGCGGAAGATAACACTTGTTATTTTCCTTGCAGATCTTCATCCACATTGGTTCTTGGACTTGTGGAATTCCAGCAGAGCAATCATCAATTCACCCATTGAGTTGGCATGTATGATCCTTTCAGGGTGCAACAATACTCCCCCTATGGATTATACAGCCTAGTTTTCCTCAATGTTTAGGAGGTGATTGATGTTGTGATGATTCAGCTAGGTCTTCTGGAGGTAGTATGAATGCAGCTTTAGTAGGATACATGATAGCCTTGATCATGTTTACAAAATCAGTTGCTTCTGACATCCTGTCTCTACTTAGCACATGTATCTTCATTCTGCTCATGTTATAGATGGCTTCCATTGGTAACTTTTTCAGTGAAATAGGTTCCCCGATGGAGATTGTAGAAAGACCATCTCTATGAATCAATAAACTCCCCCCACATCCACTTCAAGTTTAACAATATTTCCAAGTTGTAGTGGTGTTTTCTTCTTCTTTCTTTTGTCTATTTTAGTATTATTCGATTATAGGCCAGTTTCAACAACTTGATGCATTTCAGAATGAAGTGCATGTCTTGTTCACCTAATTTGTTGTTTAATTCCTTGAAGTGCCTAGTATAAATGTAGTGGATGTATGATTCATCAAGTAATCTTACTTCATATCCACTAAATAGTCTTATGTCAGCTCCTTCCTTTCCTCCCCACTTTCTTTCAATCACCATCTCGTAGGTTTTCATCATAGTACACGTTTGAGATGGGAGTGGAGGAATGAGTACCAGATACTACTTTCCTCTTTAATGATTTGGTTGGCTTTACATTCAACTCAGGGAATACAATTTCCTCTGCTTGCATCTTTTTCTTCTTATCCAGGGGATTGACAAAAGTTTTATCTTTTCTTAAGCAAATTGTCTTTAATGAATTGAAGTTGTTTGTTCTTCTGAACATCTTAAGTATGTTCTCAAATTCATATCCCCTGAACATAGCTGCATGATTGATCATTCAAGTTGAGCTAGCTCCTTCACATCATGAATCTCAAGGGCATTTACAAGAGCTGAGTACTCTGTAAAGAATTGTACTAGCCCTGAGATTCTTTTGACCATGAACATATTCCATGTGCTGTCATACTTCTAGGCTATTATCTTTTGATCTACCTTACCCTTGGGAGTAGACGCCCCTCTGATCAGTTCTGCAGTAGTCAGTCCTTCTTATAGTTTCAACTAAGATGGTTCTGCAAACCATTCAGGGTACTTGTGGAGCACTGGGGCAAGTAGTTCTTGGTCTTTTTGGTTTGAACTGCATGTCTTCAGCTGACACTCTGCTTCTTGGTTTGGTCCTTGTCAATTCTTCTTCCAGCTTCTTGAGTTTTTCTTTCTTTTCATTGATCAATTGAAGAGTTGCAGCTCTAAAGAATTTGTCTTCATGTTAGCAATCCTTCTTTTTGTGAATCCCTGACTTGTGAGATATTCCTTCATTTCCTTATCAACATATTATAAGGATCAGGAAATAATGATTCATGGGATGAGGATGATTTCTTCATTTGAGACAGTTTGTGTAGGGGACCCCTTCTTGGCATGGTATTTCATACCCTGTTGATTTCTTCAAAGATGAATCTTTATGCTTTGGAGTATCCTTTGTCATTGTTTTCTCATATTCAGTGTCTATTGATGGATCAAGCAACACTTTTACTTTCTCTTCTTCCTCCTTCATTCTCTCATAAGTCATTCCAAACACTTCATCAGGATCATAGCCTTGATTGATCAGAAACATGGCTTTAATCATCAAGTCATCAGTTTGTGCTTTGGTTACCATGTCTTCCACTGCATGTTTTGCTTTAAAGGACTGTCCATGAGAACATCCTTTTCAACTTCATATTCACCAGCAATTTCACCTTTTTCTAGATCAATTGCACCAGCCAATTTTTTCAACTGAGCTTCTGCCTACTCACGTTCTTCCAAAAATTCAGCAATTGCTGCTAGACTTCTTGGGTCATCTTTTTGTTTCTTTGCTGGTTCTTCTTCAATTATTGGTCTCTTTCCTTTGGCTTTTTCAGCTAAGTACTTCCTCTTTCGTGAGTAAGTTTGAAGTTGAGGGCTAGAGGTTTCAATTTGTTCTTCTGGTTCAGGTACCTTTTCAGGTGTACTTGGCTCTTGATCCTTCATTTTACTTTTCTCATTCTCTTTTTGTTCAGTTTCAGTTTCTTCTTTTCTTTCTTTTTCATACTTTTCTTTGAGTTCTTCCATTTGTTCTTCAGTTAATAAGATAGCAGGGACAATTTGCAGAGTTAATTCTTTTTCCAAAGGCACTGGTGATTTGGGAATAAAGACAATAGGCTTTGACTCAGTTCTTTGGTTGTTTATGAATTCCCAGAAATCATCATCAATGTTGAATTGTTTAGATGCAAAACTATCAGTGCACTGAAGAGTTCTTCAAATTCACCTTTTTCATAGTCTGAGTAACCAGTGTTTCCAGAATACACTACCATGTCTAGACTTTGATCTTTAATCTCAGTTTGACTTTCATCACCTCCTTGTTCTTCATTCTCATCTACTGATTGGTTGTCATCAACATCAACCTTTTCTTGTTCTTCTTTCTTATCATCATCATTCATTTCAGTTCTTTGGATCTTGATCATCATTTCAAGCTCGGATATTCTTTTGTTCTGGCTCTCAATTTCCTTTTCAAGTTTTGAGATGATATCAGCTTGTTTTTCTATGTTATTTTCTTGTTCCTCCATTGCAATCGTTTGTATTTCAAGAGTATCAACATGTCCACTGACTTCTTCTCTTGAGTGTTTTAGTGCAGCTTTTAACTTCTCAATATCCTTGTCTTGTTCTTTTCTTTCAGCTGCATATTTCTCTTTAAGTTCTTTCAATTCACTTTCTTTCTCATCCAGTTCCAGGATTCAGTCATTGATGATTCCAGCTCTCCTGTTTAAGGTTCTTTCCATCCTTTCCACTTTGAGTAATAGCTCAGAGATTAATTCATCCTTTTCATCAGGCCTGTTGATGTTGGATTCAACATAGCTCTCTGAAGGAGCAGCCTCAGAAGGTTCTTTCATAGCTGTGGTTTGATCATGATGATCCTCCTCATCAAAAGATGATTTGGATGATTTAGATGCACTTGTTGATCCTTCTAATTCATCAGGGTGATCATGGGATGATGGTAAAGGTTGGTAAGGAGAAATAAGTGATTGGTGTGGTGATATTGGAGATTGATGATGTGGTGATATAGGTGTAGGTTGAGTGGTTGTTGGTGGTGTTGGTTGTGGTTTGAAAGTGGTGATGGTTGTGGTAATGTTTGTAGAGATGGTTTGGAGAAGGTTGTGGTATTTTTTGTGGTGATGGTATTGGTAATGGTATTGGTGATGGTAGTGGAGATGGTATTGGTGAATGTTGTGGAGTTGGTTGAGCTATTGGTTGTGGAGGTGGTTGAGCTATTGGTTGTGGAGGTGGTTGAGCTATTAGTTGTGGAGGTGGTTGAGCTTGACCTGCTTGATGTAATTGTTGAAGCATCCTAGGAAGAAGGGGTGAATGGGCACCACTGTAAAAGTTCCTTGGGTCCTTCTTCTTGATGTACTTATAGAATCTTGCATCATAATGAGGGATGTTAAGCACAGGTCCTTCATTAACAATGTCATGAAATGATTCATTGATTAGACATTGAATGAATCTAGGGTACATCAAAACTTGTATCTCAACCCTTCTTGAATGTAGGAGATTAGGCCATTGAACACATATGCAGACATATTAAACCGTCTATGGTGCAGAGAGCACATATTGCGGAAGATGTGAGGACTGGAATGTCATTCCACCCTGTTTTTCTTTTTGACAGACAATGTTGAAACATATGAATTAGGAACCTCCAAGTCGATCCACTAATCCTTTGACTATTTGTTTTGCTTCATAACTCCCTTCATAACCAATTTTAGAGAAAAATGTGGTTATTTTCTCATCATCTAATTCAAGAGGATCATCAGCATTATCATTGAATTGCAGACATCTTCTAACAGACTCTTCTGTAATCCTCAGAGTAAGTTCATTATTGATTCTCCCATTTAGAGTTCTGACTCCATCATCTTCAACTACTTCAGCTGATTCCCAGAAGGACCTGATGGGATTCTTGTAGATTGTTGGTCTCACTGTCATGGCATATGCTACCCTTGTGGTAGATAAGAATCTTATCATATCTCTAAGACCTTCGGCTTCAGGCACATCAGGGTTTAAATAACCGTTGACGTTATGGAGCTTGCTCCATGTAAGATTTGCCATGTAATCTGCACAAGAGACATGTGTGTTAGTTAACAGTTTTGACTTTAACTTTGATTTGATTTGTTAATGTGACTTTGATTTATTACACATTTTTCTTTTTCATTTTGCTCTGTTTTTTGCATTAAACATGATTATCAAGGTTTTCAATATCAATTGAATTCCTATCAAATTATATGTTTATTGAGATCGAAAATGTGTATTGCATCACATTAATGAGTTTGATTTTGGTGTTCTTCTTTATTATCTGGTTCATTACTTGATTTAGGTTAATAGTCCGAGACTTAGGTCTTGGTTTCAAAATCTATTGAAGTTATACCTTATCTTTGAAATAACTGTGGTTCTGAATTGATGACAAGAATGTTTTAAGAAGAAACACAACAAAATCTTTGAATGTTTATGATGATGATGATGATTGAAGGTGGTGTATTGTAGGTTTGCGCTCGTCTCACTATAAAGTCTCTCAAATTTTAAAAGTATTAAATGACCCGTTTGAATTCCTTTAAATAGTCAAATAATACAATTTGAAAAATTTTATAAGTTTACAAGCAGATACAGCCAACACTGTAGCAAATGCTGAAGTTTAATTTGTTTGATTTTTGGTCATCCGCATTTGTTGACTGTAGCAAATGCGGAAGACAAACTTTTGACATTGACAATCTGCATTTGACTGCATGTCCGCATTCCCCTACTGTTACAAATGCGGAAGTTTTGTTTCTTAATTTTTATTCTATCCGCATTGTGTACTGTTGCAAATGCGAAAGTTAAACTTGAAATTTTTGGCAGTCCGCATTTTTGTTGTAGTAAATGCGGAAGAACAACATTGTATCACCATTGTAACAATGCGGTTTGAGTTGCTTGTTTTCATATCCGTATTTTGTACACAACAGCAAATGTGATAGAACAAAGTCAATCCATTTGTGCAACTATTATGAAATGCGGTTGACAAGTCAACACAGCACTATAGCAAATGCGATAGAGACCTGTTCATATGCATTTGTTAACTGTATCAAATGCGGTATAGTAAATTTCACATTCACTTCACACACTAATGCGGTAGAGTAAAATCATCATCCGCATTTGTTAACTGTATCAAATGCGGTAGAGTAAATTTCACATTCACTTCACACACTAATGCGGTAGAGTAAAATCAGTGTCCGCATTAGTTGCACTTCAAAAAATATTGTTACCCGCATTAGTTACATGCATGGGTTACCTACACCCGCATTAACTAATGCACTTACCTGCATTTGCTTTTGAACTTAATCAAAAGTTAATGTGATTGAATTGATTATTCATCTTATGAAGAGGTGTCCTTGATTGATTTTTCTTATGAAGTTGGCTGTTGAAGTTGTCAATTCTTGCTTGGATTGACTTGTATGTCACACTAATACAGGTTTCCCAATTTCGACAGATCTTGGGCTTATCATGCTTCTAAGAATCCGCATAAGCTGAGATATATGGTAAACTTATTGCAACAACACCAACTAAAACTCTTTCTGTTTTGTTTTTCAAAATTAAGTTAATAAACAAAAATTTAGACTTACTCAAACATTTTAAATTACTCCCCCTAAAGTTTATGTCACATTTGGAGAGAACTTTAAAGATTTAAAATTTTTAAATATTATTTTGATTAATATTATAATGAAGAGAAAAATCTCTTTGTTGGGATCATATCAATCTTACATTACACAGTGCATCCTTTATGATTAAATGGACATGATTATGAACTTGAAGATTGAAGGTATGTTTGTCCTCTTAACCCATACTTGGTTGATATTTTGATGCAAATGACTTTTATCATGTTTTGGTTGATTTATATTCAATGTGTACCTCACACACATAAGCATGAAATGATCAACCCTCCTTATACAATGCATGGTAGAACTTTTTCACAACTTTTCTTACCAGGTTACTTAAGTCATGAAATCTCATTTTACTGATCCTCATTGGGATTCTTTTAATTTGATACTTTTTCATGTTGATCCACATTGGGATTCTTTTCACTTCACTTTGGAAGGTGATCCATGATAGGATTCTTCTGTTCATTCACTTGGAATGTATTACTTTGTTGATTCATCCAATTTTTGGATGTGTTCCACATTGGAATCTTTTGGATCATGACATCTGCACTATGTGCAAGTTTCATCATGTATTTGCTCAGCAAAACAAAGATGAAACATGATGTGGTGAAAGAGATTCATAAAGTATCATTACCTGGTGTGTTTAGGCTACTACACACACATGCATTCAGATAAGCCAATACAGACCTGTACTCTGTGATGAGTGTTTCACAATTGAACATGTCTTTAATTCATCACTGCATGTATCTTTTCTTCCAAGTTGAGCCTACCAACATATCTGGTAAGTCATTTCAGTGTTTTACATTTTGAAATTAAGCACAGTGAATGATATAACGATTGTAATTATATCATTTCCCACATAATTCTTTTCTTCATAAAACTTGATTTCTTTTTGTGGTTTTTCTGATGTTTTAAATTGTTTTGATGTTTTTCATAGTGTTTAGTCAAGGTTAATCATGCCAATTGACTGAACCAGAAATTCAAACCTACTAGGTTCAAATGCCTTGGTAAACAAATCAGCTAATTGATTTTCTGTTGGTACTTGAATCAATTTGATTGAACCCTTTTCAGCACAGTCTCTCAAAAATAATATCTAATCTCAATATGTTTTGTTTTTGAGTGCTGAACTGGATTATTAGTTATAAAGACAGCAGCTGTGTTGTTAATAGAAATTGGTGTATGCAAAAACTTAAAACCATAATCAAGCATCTGGTTTTGAATCCAGAGAACTTGAGAGCAACATGCTGATGCAGCAATATACTCAGCTTCTGCTGTGGACACAGACATATTTGTCTGCTTCTTGCATTGCCAGGATACTAGTCTGGGACCAAGAAATTGACAACCGCTAGAAGTGAATTTTCTGTTGAAGTTGCATCCTCCATAATCACTATGCCCTTCTCCCTCTTAACGGCATAAACGTTAAGGTCCTCAAAATACGCCCATGCTATAATCCTGCCTGCACCTTATGATGTTTCTTGACTCTGTAGAGTTTGGTGTAGGCGTCCTGTTTAGGTGCAACACGTTGGGCTCTAACTTCTTCAAAATAGGCAGCCCATTCAGCCTTTCGGATATCAACATCATCATTTGAGGCTTGGGCCGATCCCTCTTTCTTCTCTGACTCCTGCTCCATTTTGTCTAACACCTCAAACGTATCACTGACAAGGGATTCCCCAGATTGGGGACCATATTTCGCTCATTGTCAGCATACTAAGGGTAGTGCTCTGCAGTGACATCTTCTATCTCTATTTCATCAACTTTGTTGAGCTCTTTGTCACTCGTCGAGTCGCATGTGGGAGCATCCTTTACAATCTCCGGATTTAGCTTGAAGATCTCAGCTAGTTGCTCATTTGATAGATCATGAATTATTTCCCTTCTTCAGGGGTATAACTCACCGACCTTCTGACGATCCCTTGTAGATCAAGAATCATAGTTAGCTGAGTCCTGATCTGCTGAATGGGAGCAACATCGAACTCATCCTCTGATAGTTTGGATCTCATTTATTTAAACATGTAGCACATCAACCATTAGTTAATAATCAAAATAGAAATACATTAATCTTTATATAACCATTAAAACATAAGTTTAAATACATGATCCAAATACAAAGTAATCAAATACATAGACATCTAATCATTACTTTTGTCTTGGATCACTGGGTCATCACTTGGTGGAGCAGAGGATGAAGCTTGTTGGTCTTGATTCTTCTTAGACTCCTTCTTGACCTTGAGCAGAGCTAGATGCAGCTCCATCCTCCTTCATCATCATCATCCTCATTCCTCTCCTCTGTCCTCTCATCCTCAATCCCTCATCATCCTCAGTCTCATCATCATATCTCATCATCATCATCACCATCATCACCATCTCCCTCTTTAATCTTAAAGGCTCATCTTTAGATCCCTTAAGTTTGAGCATGATGGTCTTCTTAGTCTCCAACTCCTCAATCTTCTTAGCAGAAGTGACTCTATGCTCTTGGAGTTGGGCGATCTCGTGGCTTTGAGCAGCCATTGCTGGGCCTGCTCCTCGATCAGCCGAGCCTGCTCCGAGATCTGGTGTGACTGCGAGCAGTGAGTTCTGCAAGCTGTCGGATCTGCACAGTTTCTCTTCATCAGCAGCTAACAGTCGCATCACATACGGGTTAGCGCTGAAAGCTGGTCCTCTACCCAAATTGAGGTAGATGAGATCCATATATATGTGCTGAATGAGATGAGGGTCCTGCTTGGTGGCTAGTGGTGGCGGTGGTGGCTGTGGTGAGATAGGGTTGGGTCTGTGAGATAGTGGAGGTCATTTATGGGTGAAAGATATGGTGGTGGTTGGCATATGTATAGTGGTGGGAGGTGTGGTAGTGGTAGTGGTAGTTGTGGTGGCTGTGGTGGTGGATGGTGTGGCTGTAGAAGTGGTAGTGGTGATGGTAGATGTAGGGGTTGTGGTGGAGACGAAAGTGAGTCTTCTCCTCTTCTTCTTCTGGCGTGGGGCTGAGCCATCCGTTTCTTCCTCGATCTAGTTGAGGTGGATGCTCCCCCTAGAACACGGCTAGCAGACTCAGGAGCATAGCTGGGATCTGCAATCGTCTCTCCCGAATCCTGGGCGTTCACCAACCGCCCGGAGTCCATACTTTGTGGGAACAACCTTGCTTCCCACAGTCCTAGTCAATGGCTCCTCGTCTGACTCTTTCCTCCTCACCAGGTATAAAGTCCTGGTGGAAACCGGAGACTCAGCTATGTCTCCCATGGGGGCAGATCCTGGAGGTATAACATCTGTAGCTGCACCCCTCGGTGGAATAGGCATGTCATCTCTAGCATCCCCACCGTTATCATCATCAGAGTCATCGGTGGGTAGAGCAATCTGCTCAACATCAAAATCACTGTCGTGTGACGCCACTGTGTCTACCTGGCACCACATATCTTTCATTGCCAGATGGCCAATCAACCTCTTAAACTAGGGCTTTACCTGCTGCCCCGATACACTCTCATGCGACCAAAGTCGTGTCATCATAATCTCTAGGGCAACCGCATCATGTCTCTCCTTGGGAAGTAATGGCAGCTTCTGTGGAAGATCAGCTGCAGAAATCTGGGGTACATACAAAACCCTTCCTTCCCCTTGGCCTCCAGATTCTGCACCAGATACGAGAAGATCATGCTCAAGAAGCTGAAGGTGTGGTTCAGCACCAGTGCCACATAGGCATTCTGAATCTGGTCTGAAGGTCATCAAACCCACCCCTTCGAGAAGCAATACACTTTAGGATCACATACGCCAAGTATTTATACTGGGGACACAGGTTGCTCTTGTTGACCACACCTGAGTTGATGTCCCCAGCGTACTTAATCCTGAGGAAGCAACCTCTTAATGTAAATGGATGTAGTCTGGTGGGGTGATCAGTATCGTCCCCAAACTCAAGTACTCTCTGGATGTCAGCCGCTGTAATCTCAATATCATGACCATGAATGGAGCTCCGTATGTGTAAGGCTCACGTGAATGATCTATAGAGGCATTCTCCCAGAAAGCCTGATGTAATGACCTATAAGGAGTACACGGTGTGGATATGGCTTTATGTATCCAAGAGCGTCGAAGGAACGCAATAATTTCTGTAAACACGGCCCCATTCCGATTTGTATGGTCCAAATGAGCACATATATTGTGCTTCGGATTGATGGACCATCTATCAGCCATTTATCTGAAACACAAGACACAGAACATTAGTAAGTCATACATCAAACTTCAGTTCAAAGTGTATAGTTTAAATTCAATCTGATTCATTCGTACGAATGAATCATGCGACTGAAGTCAGTCGGCTGTCCTTTGACATCTGAGCTCTTCGGACGAATGAGACATGCGACTTAGTTCAATCTGTTGGCTGAGTCTGCGATTGGTTCAGTCTGCCGACTGAATTCATTCGCATGATACATTCGGCGATTGACCCATTCGACAGCCTCAATCGTGCGATTGGAGTTCACCCAGACGACCAATCGCATGATCCACTGTTCAATCGACTGAGGTTTGAGTCTTGAACAATTCATGAATTAACCGTGGTTTAATGGCTCTTTAGACTCAGAATCTCTTAACTAATGACCTATTAGACTTAGTTTTAACATGTTGCTTAGTTTCAGTTGGTTATTAGGTCATTTACGGTCTGATTCTTGTTTCAGTCAAATATCACACAATTAGGGCTTTCTTTCTTCTGATTCCGGTGTGATTTCACTCATATATACCTGTATAAATGTCAACGCAAGTCAGAATATCAATAAAGATGTGGAAACAAGTCTAAAGCAATTTTGGCAGAGTAACGGTACAATGTGCGATTTAGGAGCGATTGAGGGTGATGAGTGGAATGCGATCGACTATGGCCATTTAAATACTGAAGCTGAGTTCAATCATCCGACTGGCCTCATCCGCTCAGTTCATTCGGGCGACTGAGGCTTAGCCAGCGATTGGCCCAGTCAGTCGCATTCAGTTGTCCGACTGAGTCTCAGTCGGTCGACTGACTCATTCGTGCCCTTTCATTCGCACCTTCAGTTAACCGACTGAGTCTCAGTCAGTCGACTGACTTATTGGCACCCTTTCATTCGGTCAAATGGATCATTCTGATAAGCCATTCGAGTGAATGGCTCAATCTCATGTCCAGTCGTGCGAATGGGATCCATTCACATGGTTGGTCCATACCTATGATCCAGTCATGCAAATGGGTTACACTTATGACCATTTAACACTTAAACCCTTTTCACCTATTGAAATTCAACATTATGAGCATTTGATCATATCAGACATGATCCTTTTAACTTGAAAACCTTTTGATCACCTCAGACGTGATCCTTTTAAACAATTTAGTCACCTAGACGTGACACTGTTAAACTTTGAAACCACATGTGGCCATCTCAGACATGACCCTTTTAGGTGAGTGAATCCCATACTGATTTTCATGATATAGTCTGACGAACAAACAAACTAAAAGGACTAACTAACTAGAACCTTAAACTAAATACAAAAATAAAACTTGTTTTTGACTTTTTGTCAGAGATAAATCCTAAGATAGACATCTCCTGGATTTGGTTCTAGAATAGGCAGCTTCAATTTAGTTTGACCACACCTGGAACAATTCACTTTTGGAATCATACAGGCAAGTCAAATCATTTGGGACTTGTTATCGAACCTTTAGATGCTCAATTCTTGGTTTTCATCCAGAGTCGTTAGCAAATTTAGGAAATCACACTGGTACTATTAGATTCCTACATTGATTTGAACTTTCAAGAATTGCAGCCACAATGATTGTCAGTATATATGTCCTCTTAAATCCATACACAGACTTTAGACACAACCTGGTGATAGTTTTAGGTTTTATTATTTCAACTAACATTTGGATCCCACACTTATATGGTAATCAACATTCCTCAGGAGCTTTTGAGCGGTCTATGGGTATTTTTACAAGAAGAGACTATTCGTAGAGCTTTCAAAGAGAAGCCAATCCTCAGGTCAGTGCCATCGCACAGCAGAGAGGCGGCAAACACATGAATTCTAGAATATCTAGGTATGCTTATCCTAGGTCAGTGCCATCGCACAGCAGAGAGGCACACAACCTATCTTCTTGTTAGAGCAGCTGCTTTATTTTGCACAGAATGCCCCAACAACATATGTCATTAGCTTGATAGCATTTGTCTTTCATTTTTTTTTCGTGCTTTGCTCTATTTATGGTCATCCGCACACATTTGTGGAGTTTACATGCTCATTACCCCTTATTGGAATATTGTTGATTGTGTTAACCAGTGATAAGATGGCAGCCCACAGTCAGTTGAACAACTTAGTTTGATCTTGAAATCACCAGTCAGGTCTACTCATCTATTGTGTTGAATCTACCGACATATCATTTGTGGTCTAGCAACCTCTAGGTCTACTTTCTTTGTGTTACCTTAGTAGTTACCAGTTTTTCTATCATCTTCCCTTTTTATATTTCTTAGACTACACAGACTTATACTTTGAATTTTGCATCTTTTCTAAATTAAATTTTAAAGTCCCTTTTGATTTGTTCCTGTGTACTATCGTTTTCCAAAAGGTTTGAATCGGTATCACAGATACGATCTACCTTATATCGGCTATCTACTCCTTCTCCCTCGTTTTTTTAAATGTTACTAGCTGACCTACTCTCCCCCTAAAATTCTAAAATCATACTGGATTTAATTATTTTAGGATTTTAACACACAGCTAAATAACATGAATTTAATTTAAACAAATATAAATAAAGAAAAATTGAAAAAGAAAAATATAACTACAATGCATCGGACTACACATGATCATCATCTGGAATAACATCACTTTTCTTTTTAACGTCGTTGACCTCTAACAAATATAGAAAACATGGTTTATCAAAGGCTTTTGTATAGAGGTCAGCGCGTTGAAAGTCAGTATTAATTTTTACCACATCAATTAAGTTCTTTTCAAAACAGTCTCTTATGAATGGTATTTAATACCGATGTGTTTGGTCTTTGGATGTTGTACCGGATTTTTAGTTACTGCAATTGCAGCAGAGTTGTCAACAAAGATAGGAGTAGAAGAAAACTTTAAACCGTAATCCGCATTTGCTGTTGAATCCAGATGATTTGTGAACAGCAACTTGCAGCAGCAACATATTCGGCTTCACAGGTTGACAATGCAACCGAGGTCTGCTTTTACACTGCCAGGTAACTAATCTCCTCCCAAAGAATTGACACCCTACTGATGTAGACTTGTAGTTCATCTTGCAGCCCCCATAATCCGAGTCACTATAAGCCGTGAGCTCAAAGTCATCATCATGAGGATACCACAACCCAAGTATGGGTGTACCCTTCAGATAATGAAATATCCTTTTGACCCCGATCAGATGGTTAACCTTAGGCTTAGCCTGATATCTAGAACATAAACATGTAGCATACATGATATCAGGTCTTGAGGCAGTGAGATACATGAGGGATCCAATCATTCCTCGGTACATTGTGGCATCTACCAGATCTCCATTTTCATCAGGTTCTATATCATGATTTGTAGCAAGTGGAGTCCCAGCACCAGAAGCATTCTCCATGTCAAACCGACTGAGAATGTCTCCACATACTTGGTCTGATGTAGAAAGATCCATTGGGTGTCTGATCCACCTGTACCCAGAAAGAATTTCATCTCCCCATAGCACTCATCTCAAACTCTTCTTCATAACTGCTTCAAACTCTTTGCATAATTCTTCGTTCTTTGAACTGAAGATTATGTCATGACATAGATTTGTACTAGCAGTAGGTCTCCATCTTTTTCTTTTATGAACAATGTGCAGTCAATGACTCCCCTGCGAAAGCCGTGTTTCACAAGATGAGTTGAGAGTTTCTCATACCAGGCCCTAGGAGCTTGATGAAGCCTGTATAAGGCCTTGTCGAGTTTGTAAACTCTGTCCCGATGATAAGGATCTTCAAATCCCTCAGGTTGACTGACATACACTGTCTCTCGAATTTCCCCATGAAGGAATGCACTCTTCACATCAATTGATAGACTTTAATCTTCATATACGATGCATAGGCAAGGAAGATACGGATGGCTTCCATCCTTGCCACGGGTGCAAACACTTCATTGTAGTCAATCCCTTGACTTGGCGAAATCCCTGAACAACCAATCGAGCCTTGTTTCTGATAATGATCCCTTGGTCATCCTTCTTGCATTTCAAGACCCATTTGGTGCCAATCACCTTAGCACCTTTAGGTCTATCTACCAGAGTCCATACTCCTAACTTCTTAAAGTGAAGAAGTTCTTCTTGCATGGCACTCACCCATGCCTCATCGTTTAATGCATCACTTACGTATTTTGGCTCAAACTGCGAGACAAAACACCGATAAGCACCATCATGAATGTAACCCTTTTCCATAACAGAGGCATAATCAGCTGAGTACAGCTGATTTCGGGTTTGTACTCCTGATCTGACATCCCCAATGACATTGTCTAAGGGATGATAGAGGTTTAGATGTGATCCTGGAGTAGTAGGAACAGCTACCTCAGAGCCAAGATTATGAACATTTGGTTCTGCATCTGAGGTAGAAGGAGTTTGAGGTTCCGAAGTCGAAGGTGCATCACCGTTAGATGCTTGTAGACTTTCAAGAACTGGAACCTGTTGCTCCTGACTGTTCTGGTCATCTTCTTCAACCTCATCTTCAGAGGAGGAGTCACTGTTATCGACTACTCCCCAGACTGAGTAGATGATTCTCCCTGTAAACTTGATGATGTTGAATCACGAGATGGTGTATTAAGATATCATCCATCATTCGAGTAGCCAAATCATCATCAGAACGAGAGATAGGGATGTTGAAGGACTTAAAGAATCCATCATAGTCGAAAAAGTAGGGGGTCCTTTGCTAGTAGGTGGTGTGGTATATCTCTGAACATCAACATTACACCACACTTCTACTAGACCCGTTGAGTTATTGTAAACTCTCTTGTTCGGTATGTTGTATCCTAGGAAGATTCCTTCATCAGCCTTCTCGCTGAATTTACCGTCTTGAGTCCTTTTCAGAAGTGTACGCGGTGCGCCAAATGATTCGAGATACTCGAGATTTGGTTTACGTCGTTGTAGTAGCTCGTAACATGTCTTTCCGTGGTGCTTGACTATCAGAACTCGATTCAGTGTATAACACGCATTAGCCACTGCCTCATTCCAAATTGGATAGGCAATTTCAAGTCTGCCAGCATTGTCCGTGCTGTCTCTATCAAGCTTTGTTCTTTCTCTCAGCAACACCATTCATCTGAGGCCTGTATGCAGAAGTGAATTGATGCACAATTCCCTTTTCCTTGCAGTAAGCCTCCATCCACTGATTCTTGAATTCAGTCCCGTTGTCTGAGTGTACTTGTCTCACTTTCAGCTTGTAGAGAGATTCCAGTGTGGTTACTAACTCCTTGAATGACTCAAATGTTTCTGACTTGGACTTCAGAAACATTACCCAATAGAATCTTGTGTAGTCATCACCAACAACAAAACAGTACAAGTCGCCTGCAATGCTCTTTGTACTGACTGGACCAAACAGATCCATGTGAAGAAGTTCAAGAGGAAGTTCTATTGAATGAACTTTCTTTTCTTATGAGACTTCTTCGTCTGTTTGCCTTTCTTGCAAGCTATACAAAAAACAAGAAGTTGGAAATTCTTGACATTAACTCCTCTCACAAGATCCTTCTGGAACAAGTGATTCATCTTCCGTTGATTGATGTGTCCCATTCTCCTATGCCAGGATATGGAGTCCTGTCAATGGCTTTGGATAGAAAGCATTGAACTTCATGATCCGTTGTAGAAGCTGTTAAGAGATCCAAAACATAAAGGTCTTTATATCTTGAAGCTGTCATCAGAACTTGGTCCTCTGGAACAACGTAGTCTTTCTTAAGGACGTAACACTTCTTGTTGTCGAATATGACTTTAAAACCTTTATCACAGATTTGGGAAATAGAAAGTAAGTTGTTTTGAAGTTGCTGAACGTAGTTCACCCTATCAAACTTAACTTTCTGATTTCCAACTTCTCCCTGAGCTGTGATATAACCCCCTTTGTTTCCGGCAAACGAAACATGCCCTCCTTTTATTTGCTTGACGTTTGATAAAAGACCTCTGTTTCCTGTTATGTGCCTGGATGCTTCGCTGTCTACAATCCACGTGTTGGTTTCAGCACTGTAGTGAACACCCTGCACATTCAAAGTAAAACCATTAGTTTAGGTTAGGAACCCAAGCCTTTACTGGCTTGGGTTTCCTAGAGGCATCACATATCATGAAGTCAACCCATTGTCCCTTAGAGGGTGAGAGAAGCTCAGGTTCCTTCTTGTCATCATTATCAAACACAGAGGATGACTTCTCTTTCCATAAGCCAGATTTGTGCAATGCCTGTTTGTGATAAACAGTCGACTGGCTAATGGGTTGAACGTTAGGTTCGCTAGTTCGTCTAGGTGGAGTTAAGGAACTCCTCTTATAAGACCTAGATTTTGAATTCTGGAGTTCAATCTTCTTCCTAGGTGTCTGATAGTAATGACAAAAGGAAGCAATGTGTCCACATTCTCCATCTTCATGTAAGAGGCATAGGTAGGAAGATACGGATGGCTTCCATTCTTGCCACAGGTGCAAATACTTCATTGTAATCAATTCCCTCGACTTGTCAAAATCCTTGAACTACAAGCCGAGCCTTGTTCCTGATGAGGACACCTTGGTCATCTTTCTTACATTTCAAGACCCACTTGGTGCCAATGACTTTAGCACCTTTAGGTCTATCTACCAGAGTCCATACACCTAACTTCTTGAACTGAAGAAGCTCTTCTTGCATGGAACTCACCCGTGCCTCATCATTTAGGGCTTCACTAATGTATTTTGGCTCGAACTGAGCCACAATAACAACGATAAGCATTATCGTGAAGGTACCCTTTCTCTATTACCGATGCATAATCAGCTGAATACAGTTGATTTCTTGTTTGAACTCGTAATCTGACATCCCCAATGACATTGTCCAGAGGATGATAGACGTTTAGGCGTGATCCAGGAGTGGTGGGAACAACTAGCTCAAAATCAAGATTATGAACATTTGGTTCATTATCTGAGGCAGTAAGAGTGTGAGCTTCCGAAGACTCAGAGGCATCAATGTCAGATGCTTGTGGACTTGCATTAGGAGGAACCTGTTGTTCCTAAGTGTCCTGATCATTCTTCACGGCTTCTTCGTCAGAGGAAGAGTCACTTACCTTGAGTGCTCCCCCTGAGTTTGCTGGTGATTCACCTTGTAAGCCAGATGAAGTAGAATTCTATGATGGTGTGTTTAGAACATCAAACATCATTTTGGCTGCTAACTCATCATCAGACTTGGAGAGAGGGATAGTTGTTGTAAACTCTCTTATTCGGTATGTTGTATCCTAGAAAGATGCCCTCTTCAGCCTTCTCGCTAAACTTCCCATCCTAAGTTTTCTTTAGCAACGTGCATGGTGCTCCAAACAATTTGAGATACTACAGATTTGGTTTACGTCGTTGAAGTAACTCGTAAAAAGTCTTTCCATGATGTTTTACTACCAGAACTCCATTTAACGTGTAACACGCATTGGATACCGCCTCATTTCAAAATTGGATAGGCAGTTTTGAGTCTGCTAGCATTGTGTGTGCTATCTCTATTAAGTTGCGGTTCTCTCTTAGCAACCTCGTTCATCTGAGGATTGTAGGCGGAAGTGAACTGGTGCACACTTCCTTTTCTTTGATCCATTGGTTCTTGAACTCAGTTCCGCTGTCTGATCTACTTGTCTTACCTTCAGCTTATAGAGAGACTCCAGTGTAGTTACCAATTCTCTGAATGACTCAAATGTTTCAAATATTGATTTCAGAAACATCACCCAAGAGAATCTTGAGTAGTCATTTGTAACTACATAGCAGTAAAAGTCGCCTGCGATGCTTCTTGTACTGACTGGACCAAACAGATCCATGTGAAGAAGCTCAAGAGGCAGTTCTATAGAATTAACTTTCTTTTCCTTACGAGACTTCTTTGTCTGTTTGCCTTTCTTGCAGGTGACACAAAAATCCGGGAGTTTGAAGTTCTTGACGTTAACTCCTCGCACTAGATCATTTTGGATCAAGTGGTTCATCTTCTGTGGATTGACGTGTCCCATTCTCTTATGCCAGGAGATAGAATCTTTCTCAGTAGCTTTTGACAAGAAGCACTGAACTTGATGATCAGTTGTGGAGGCCTTCGATAGATCCAATACATAAAGGTCATTATATCTTGAGGCTGACATTATTACTTGTTCCTCCGGAATCACATAGTCCTTTTTGAGGACATAGCACTTCTTATTGTCGAAAACTACCTTAAATTCTTTATCACATATTTGGGAAACAGAAAGTAGATTATTCTAAAGTTGTTGAACATAGTTTACCTTGTCAAACTTAACTTTTTGGTTCCCTACTTCCCCTTGAGCTGTGATGTACCCTCCTTTGTTTCCAGCAAAAGAAACATGACCTCCTTTGATTTGTTTGACGTTGATAGGAGTGCCCGGTTTCCTGTCATGTGCGTTGATGCTCCGCTATCTACAATCCAAGTGTTTGCTTCAACACTATAGCGAACACCCTGCATATTCAATTGAAAACATTAGTTAAGGTGAGGGACCCAAGCCTTAATCGGCTTGGGTGTCCCAGATGTTGGATCTTATATGCCTAAGACACATACAATATTGATATGGTTAGTAGGTTATGATCCAAGTCGGGTCATACCCAATAACAAGCCAAACAAACACCAATAAATATTTATTCGTAGATAAGATCATACAAATAATATTACACCAATTTAGAAAATGGGTTTTCTAAATCATTGCTTTTGTAAATGAACAACTTATGTGGATAATTTGTTCATGAAAAGTTATTTATTTTATTATTTAAGTTAGTTAAACAATGACAAATACAAGTGTGTTAGTGTTATAAAATTAAAAGGGGTTTTAATTTTATAAAACAAAGGGCTAAGAGTGTATATTTTATAAAGGAAATAAAATGGTGAACCCAATTTTATTAAAAATTTCGGCCGCCCCTTGGCCTAGGGACTCCCCCATTTTAGTCTTGGCTTTTGCAAGATTAAGACCACTCTTACACTCTTCCATCTATTACACTTTCTCCTACACACACTCAAGCAAGATTCCTCTCTCCCTTGGATGAACATAAGTTTTGGGAGCTGAAAAATTCAGCTTTGCTTGGGAGTTTTCGGATCTACAAGAAGAGAAGAAAGTTGGTGTTTTACTACCTAGCAAGTAGGTGTCTTGGAAGGGCTTGTGGGTATCACCTCTTGAGGTCTTCTACATTGAAGATTTAGCTTTCAATCATCAACTTCCCTCTTCATCCACGAATTCTAGGAGGTAGTATATGATGTTTTGAATGGTTGTTTGATAGCATGTTCTTTCATATAAAGATCCTTGTTAATGGGTTTTGTTTCTACACATGTATTTGATGTATAAATTAACTAATCTTAAAATGGTTTTTTGATTATTACTCTGCTGCATTTTTACATATTAATGGTTAATATGACTTTGATAAACATCTACAAAACCCAACAATGGCATCAAGAGCCGATTATATGGATACATGCTTCAAAAACGAAATTTTCGGGTCCTTTTTGTGTAAAAAGTGGGCTGGAAATTTCTTTCCACAAGGGTGAGGGAAGATCATTTTTCCTCTTGTTCTCATTACCAGACATTGAAATAGACTTTTCTTTCCATAAGCCAGCTTTGTGTAAGGCCTGTTTGTGGTAAACAGATGACTGGTTAATGGGTTGAACTTTAGGTTCACTGCCTCTTTTTGGTGGACTCATGGATCTCCTTTTTGAAGAGCTAGGTTTAGTGTCATAAACTTCAACTCTTTCCTTGGAGTTTGATAATAAGGACAGTAAGATGCGATGTGTCCATACTTTCCACAGTTGTAGCAAGATCTACGTTCGACATGTTGGTGTAACTGTTTCTGTGGAGAAGTGTGCGACACACGTGTGACTTTATTTTGTGTGGGTTCTAACACTTGTTGTTTAGAGGTTTAACTTTGTTTAACCACACTTGCTGCCTGAACCATTTCAACAACTTTACCTTTTTGTTTATCTAGACTTATACATGACACCCGTGTTTGGTTAACTTGTTTGGACTTTTTTGGTTCAGTAATAGACGTGGTTGAACCAGACTTTACCTTAACTTTTTCAATTTGTTCATCCAGATTAAGAATAGGCATTGTACCTTTTGATTTTGAAGTGGTCTCCTTTTGTTTAGTCCATATACAATAGTTTGACATTTGGAATCTGATCACTTACAAGAGGAGTGGACACCACATGATCCTTGTTTGGTTTGTTATTTATTGGTTTGCTTTTGGCATTCAACAAGGTCTCATGTGGTGGTGGAACCACTTTATAACCCAAACCGTCCCGTTGTTATGTTCTCTCACTAAGTTTGCACTTTATTATTCTAGAACAATGTATTAGGTTTATCTATGTAATTGTACTTTGGGGCTGATTTGGATGACCAAGAAGGTGCCTAAAGAAGATGGTGAAATGACAACACAAAAGGGTTACTTGAAGCATTTGGATACGGGTTCAAGTGGGAGTTCACCGACACAAGGTTCTTGTCATGTTTTTACCCTTAGGAATGACCTTCTGACACACTTGTTATGGCAAGCAAGTGTGGTCAAAATAGTTGGCTATGGTTATGCAATTATATTGTATGTTTGGTTGTTTGTTTTGGTTGTTTGAATGAGTTTGACATTTTGTTGAAAAGTGATAAACTAGGTAAACAACTATGATAAAACAAGCATAAAATTGGTTCTTTAATATCATTAAAGGAATTAATAAAATGAGTTTATTAAGGGTTAATGATTTAATAGAAATGAGTTTTATTAAAAGGAACTATGAAAATAGTTTTTCATAAAATACCATGCATTTGAATGCATACAAATTGTATGGTATAAAAGGTTTTTCTAAAAACTAGAATTTTAAAAACTATAAAAACCCTTTTCAAAACAAGTTTAACACCATCCTCTTAGACAACACTCGATTCACTTGCAACTCGTTTATGGGATAAAGGTCACCTAACCATAAATGTAGATACTTGTGAAGTTGAGGTGAAATTACCGTATTTGTGGGATAAAGGTTAGCTAACCACTTATATTAGTAAAATCACACGTGTGTCTAAGTAGGACGACTTGATTTGGATGTCACGCATTAGGATCACCGAAGCATGACGTACAAAAGTGTTGATGGGATTAACATGCCAAACAAAACATAAGATTTTTAAACCAATCCCATACACTAGAAATTGTAATAGGTTACAATTGTCAAACATTGACTACCTTGTTAATTTAAATAAAAGGATAAAGGTCACCTAACCGATATTTAAATGTAACGTTGGATTCTAGATTTTAATCATTAATTATCTATGAGACATAAAAGGGTTTTAATAATTAAAATACTTTGGTATTAAAAATAGTAAAATTGAACTTTGTAAAATTGTAGATGGCAAACAACAACAACTCAAGAAAAACTGAAAAAACGCTTCACTCCCTGACCTTATTCTCGAGTAGGAAGGGTTCTCGCGGAGTGAGTGTAGGCCCTCGTGCAACGACAATATTGGTTTATGTCCCAACCGTCCATAACTTATCACTAAGAACCATCCTCGAGAAGGAACGTCTTAACCATGGGAACTTCATGGATTGGCATCGAAACTTGAGAATCATTCTCAAGCAAGAAAAAGAAGTCCTATGTGTTAGACGATCCCATTCCCGATCAACCCGATGAGAATGACGTGGAGGCCTTTAACGATTGGGTCAAGTACACCGAGGACCCCGTGCAAGTCTCATGTCTCATGCTAGCGAGTATGATTCTGGATTTACAAAAGGACTTTGAGAACCACAATGCCTATGACATGATCACCCAGTTGAAGGAAATGTTCCAACAATAATCAAGGGTGGAACGCTTTGAAACGATTCGAGCGCTCCATGCATGTCAGATGGACGAGACCCAATCGGTATCATCTTACGTTCTGAAGATGAAGAGCCACATTGATGGCCTCGAAAGGCTTAATTGCCGTGTCTCCAACGAGTTGGCTACAGATTTGATCCTCAACTCTCTATCCAAGAAGTTTGATAGCTTTGTTATGAACTATAACATGAATGGATAGGACAAGAGCATTGGTGAGCTTCATTCAATGCTCAAAACGATCGTGGCGGGCATGGGTAGAAAGGTTCTACCGGTCCTTACGATCAATGAAGGAGCTAGAAAGAAAAGGAACCACCCCGACTCTAAGGCAAGGGTTGCAAAAGGGAAGGGACACGTTAAGGGGAAAGGGAAGGGTAAGGCTAAAGTGGAACCCAAAGAAAAGAAGCAAAAGGTTGCTAAATATGATCTATGTTTTGAGTGTGGTGAGGTAGGCCATTGGAAACGAAACTGTCCAGTCTATCTCAAAGAGTTGAGAGCCAAGAGGGATGCCGGGCATACCTCAAGTATGACTTTTATGATACATGTTGAGCTAAATGTTATTTCTTCTAACACATGGGTATTGGATACCAGATGTGGAACTCATATTTGCAATTTGTTGCAGGGGTTCAAAAGAAATAAGCGTTAAAGAAAAGGGGATGATAGTCTCTTTATGGGCAATGGAGCAAAAGTTGAAGTTGAAGCCCAAGGAGACTATGTTTTGAAACTTTCAAGTGGTTTGAAAGTTATTCAACAAATGTTTTGTATGCTCCTAGTTTGACTAGGAATATTATTTCATTTTCCCTTTTAAGACAATGTGTTATGATTTCAAATTTGTTGACAATGATATCCATGTTTGTTTGCATCATGTGTTTTATTTTAAGGCTATGCCTTGTAATGGTATCTATGAATTGGTTAATGATAACACAACATATGATAGCTCAATGTACCAAGCAACCACCAAAAGGCTCAAATTAGATTTGAGTGATTCCTATCTTTGGCATTGTCGCCTTGGTCACATAAACAAGAATCGTATGCAAAAACTTCAAAAGAATGGTCTTTTAAAAACTAATGAAAATGATTCATTTGATGTATGTGAGTCTTGTTTACAAGGTAAAATGACAAAGGCCCCTTTTAGTGGGACTAATGAAAGGGCAAATGATTTATTAGGGATCATACATTCGGATGTATGTGGACCTTTTAAACCAATAACTAGTAATAATGAAAGATACTTCATTACCTTTACCGATGACTATAGTCGTTATGGGTATGTGTACTTATTAAGACACAAACATGAATTTTTTGAAATGCTCAAAATTTTCAAGAATGAAGTAGAAAATCAACTCAACAAAACGGTCAAGATTCTTTGTACAGATAGAGGAGGTGAATACCTAAGTAGTGAATTTCAAGAGTATCTTAGAAGTTGTGGGATTGTCTCACAACTTACTCCACCTGGAACACCATAACATAATGGTGTTTCTGAGAGGAGGAATCGGACTTTATTGGATATGGTTCGATCTATGGAAGTACACTACCTCTATCATTTTGGGGTTTCACTTTGCTCTCCGTGGCACGTATTTTAAATATGGCCCCAACCAAGAAAGTGGAAAGGATGCCTTTTGAAGTATGGCATGGAAGGGTTCCATCATTGTCATATCTAAAAGTTTGGGGGTGTGAGGCTTATCCTAAGCAATACACTCAAAACAAACTGGAAGCCCAATCCACTAAGTGTATCTTCATTGGATATCCTAGAGATTGTATTGGATATTATTTCTATGATTCAATAGAGTAGAAAATGTTTATTACTCGAAAGGCAGAGTTCTTGGAAACTAAGTTCCTTTCGGAAGGAACTAGTGGAAGAACAATGGAACTTGAAGAGGTTCAAGATTCACAAGACGATACATATTTGGTTGATACTAGCAATCAACATGAGGATGTTGAGAATGATCATATGGATGATCAAGATACACAAAACATTCGCAGATCTGGTAGAACTAGTGTTCCTCCTGAGAGATATGGATTTTTTATGGATGGATGCTATGTGGTAGATTCGGATGAACCAACCACATACCGTGATGCAATGTCAAAACCTGATTTTGACAAATGGCAAGAAGCCATGAATGTTAAGATGCAATCCATGTATGATAACCAAGTTTGGTAATTAGTAACACCACCTCTTAAATCCAAGGTAGTTGGAAGTAAGTGGGTTTTCAAGGAGAAACTTTCTCGCCTGTCGCAATGCTAAAGTCTATCAGGATATTATTTGCCATATCTGCATATTATGACTATGAGATTTGGTAAATGGATGTCAAAACCGCTTTCCCTAATGGATATCTTGAGGAAGATGCCCATATGGAACAGCCTGAAGGTTTTGTTGATCCAAAACATCCTAACAAGGTATGCAGGTTAAAGAAAGTAAATCTACGGATTGAAACAAGCATCGAGAAGTTGGAATCACCGTTTTGATGATGAAGTAAAGAAATTTGGCTTCATCAAAAACGCTGATGAAGCTTGTGTGTATAAGAAAGCTAGTGGGAGCATTACTACTTTCCTTGTATTATATGTCGATGACATTTTACTATTTGGAAACGACATTCCAACCATAGAAGGTGTAAAAGCCTGGTTTGGAAGCTGTTTTTCCATTAAGGATCTTGGTGAAGCCGCCTATATTTTGGGAATAAAGATCTATAGGGATAGATCAAGGCGGTTGATAGGTTTAAACCAAAGTACATACATTGAAAAAGTCTTGAAAAGGTTCAAGATGGAGAATTCTAAGAAAGGTTTGGTACCTATTCAAAAGGGGACTATATTGAGCATGTCTCAATGCCCTAGTTCAAATGTTGAACAAGAAAAATGAATGGATTCCCATATGCATCTGCTATAGGATCCATGATGTATGCAATGATATGTACTAGGCCGGACGTGTCATATGCTCTAAGCATGACAAGTAGATATCAATAGAATCCTGGCAATAGTCATTGGATGGATGTTAAGAGTATTTTGAAATACCTTAGAAATACTAAGGATATGTTCTTAATATATGGATCTGGTGAGGAGGAGCTCGTTGTAAAAGGTTACACGGATGCGAGTTTCCAAACTGATCGAGATGATTCTCGATCACAGTCAGGATATTTCTTCATTATGAATGGAGGAGCGGTCTCTTGGAAGAGCTCAAAGCAGGATGTAGTGGCACTATCTACAACAGAATCAGAATACATCGCCGTTTCATTGGCCCCCTAGAGATCTTTTGTGACAACGAGGGTACGATTGCTCAATCATGGAACCTTGTGCTCATCAAAAGACTCGACACATTAAACGAAGGTTCAACTATATAAGGGATGAAGTTAAAAAGGGAAAGATATGTATTCGCAAAGTTCACACTGATCAAAACATTGCGGATGCATTCACGAAGCTCCTAGATAGGTCAAAACATGAAAGTCATACTTGTGCCTTAGGACTTCGATATTCTAGTGATTGGATTTGATCAAATTTGTATTTGGATATCGGAGCTTATGTTATTTGACTTAATTATATGGTCATAATTTTCATTTGTTCTTCCATTCTAGCATGTTTAAATCCGTGAATAAGTAAGTTATTCTAAACGTCCGTAGTCGATCATACTTGTGGGAACAACTATGAATGTAAGACTATAATGACCTTGGATTGGTTGATATTAATAAGGTATGAATATAGAGCAAGAGGTTGCCACCAAGGTTCATTCATATCTATGGATATAGATATAGGACTGACCCGCTCTCAATTATTTTTGCATAGAATCTTTATGATTAGTCATAAGAGATATTGAGTAAAGGTGAATATCATTTTATTCTCAGACCTGAGATACATATTGGGTCTTGATATTCACCAAGTATCGTACTTTGACTTAGTACTTTGCTGTTCTGAAACATTGGCAGTACATAAGGCTAGGTTCAGATATGATATTTATTCCTCTTATTCATTGGGAGTTAGACATCTAAGGCCTGTTTAAGTTAGATCATCGGAGAATGACAATTATGTGTCTCTGGAATTTAACATGACATATGTGACAAAATGATAGATGATTAATTCACCTAAAACATTTCAAGTATGGTACTTGAAGGAGATGATGTTACTGAATGACACCTAGTCATACATATTAAGGGTAGTAAACCATTGTTAGGCAGTATTTACTGCTTGCATCAATCTTCTATGTATCTTGTGCAAGTGGGAGATTGTTGGATCTTATATGCCTAAGACACATACAAGATTGATGTGGTTAGTACGTTATGATCCAAGTCGAATCATACCGAATAACAAGCCTAAGAAACACCAATAAATATTTATTCATAGATAAGATCATACGAATAAATATTAACACCAATTTAGAAAATGGGTTTTCTAAATCATTGCTTTTGTAAATGAACAACATTATGTGGATAATTTGTTCATGAGAAGTTATTTATTTCATTATTTAAGTTAGTTAAACAATGACAAATACAAGTGTGTTAGTGTTATAAAACAAAGGGCTAAGAGTGTATATTTTATATAAGAAATAAAATGGGGAACCCAATTTTATTAAAAATTTTGGCTGCCCCTTGGCCTAGGGACTCCCCCCTTTTAGTCTTGGCTTTTGAAAGATTAACACCACTCTTACACTCTTCCATCTATTACACTATCTCCTACACACACTCAAGTAAGATTCCTCTCTCCCTTGGCAGAAAATAAGTTTTGTGAGCTGAAAAATTCTGCTTTGCTTGGGAGTTTTCGGATCTACAAGAAGAGAAGAAAGTTGGTGTTTTACTACCTAGAAAGTAGGTGTCTTGGAAGGACTTGTGGGTATCAACTCTTGAGGTCTTCTACATTGAATATTTGGCTTTCAATCATCATCTTCCCTCTTCATCCACGAATTCTAGGAGGTAGTATATGATGTTTTGAATGGTTGTTCGATGGCATGTTCTTTCATATAAAGATCCTTGTTAATGGGTTTTGTTTTACACATGTATTTGATGTATAAATTAACTAATCTTAAAATGGTTTTTTGATTATTACTCTGCTGCGTTTTGACATCTTAATGGTTAATATGACTTTGATAAACATCATCAAAACCCAACACCAGAGGCATCACACATCATAAACTCAACCCATTGTCCATTAGAGGTGACGGAAGATCAAATGTCTTATTGTTCTCATTCTAGCCATAGACTTTTCTTTCCATAACCCAGCTTTGTGTAAGCCCTATTTGTGATAAACAGACGACTGGCTGATAGGTTGAACTTTAGGTTCACTGACTCTTTTTGGTGGAGTCATAGAGCTTCTTTTGGAAGAGGTTGCCTTAGTGTCATAAAGTTCAATATTTTTCTTTGGTGTTTGATAATAAGGGCAATAAGACGCTATGTGCCCATACTTTCCACAGTTGTAGCATGATGTGCTTTCAACTTGACGATTTACCTGTTTTTGTGGAGAAGTATGTGACACACGAGTGACTTTATTCTGTTTGGGTTTTGACACTTCTTGTTTAGATGTTTTATCTTGTTTAAAAAATTAATTGTTTGGACATTGTTAACATCTTTTCATTTTGTTTATTTGGATTTAGAAATGAAGCACGTGATAGGTTAATTTGTTTGGTATTTCTTTGTTCAGAAATAGACTTTGTTGAACCGGTCTTTATTTTAACCTTTTCAAATTGTTCGTCCAGATTAACACAAGGCATTTTACCTTTTGATTTTGAAGTAGCATCCTTTTGTTTAGTGACAGATTCATTTGGTTTACATGCGGAATCTGGATCACTTACAAGAGGAGTGGACACCACATGATCCTTGATTGGGTTATTATTTATTGGTTTACTTTTTTCATTCAACAAGGTCTCATATGGTGGTGGTAACACTTTATATCCCAAACCCTCCCTATTGTTGCATTCTCTCACTAAGTGCTGGACAATGTGAGAAGAACTTGTCCAACTATGCAGTTTTTGTTTTAATGAATTTACTTCTTCCAGAACTGCCTTTTGTTTCTTAGTGTCCTCTAGGGAGTTTAGATAGAACTTAATGTCATTAGCTTGGTTAAAGGCTACAACTTCAGTTTCCCTAAACTGTTTATTCAAGAGTTCTATCTTTTCTTTATAGTTGTGCTCATTTTGTTTTAAGACTTTATTGGCTTCAGTGCACAGTTGTAAGTCCTTTACTAAGTTATCATTATGGTCTAATAACCTAGAAAATTTCATATCAATGTTTTCCCTAAATTTATTACAATTAGAACAAACATGATTATTGAAAAGTTGAGTAGTGCTACTTACCTGGGAGGGTGTGGTTGAATCAGCCATGAAAGCAGTGTGTGACTTCTCTGGATCTGGTGATTCTAGACTTGTTGTACTTTTCCCTTCTTCAAGTAGGTGACCAACTACTATTGCATATTCTTCAACATTTGACATCGCAAGCTCCATTGCAATATCACCTTCACTTGCTGAGTCGTCATCTAGATCCTCGACTCTAGCAATATTGGATTCTCCCGGAGACACAAACTGGAAGCTCCAATCTTGTCCTTCGTCATGACGAGATTTTAAGGCTTTAGGATCCTTGCTTGATGAAGTAGGACTGCTTGTGGGCTTATCCTGACGAGTGAAATATAAGAATGGATTCCCATTTCCCGTCTTCTTGGGCTTCACACATTCACGTTTGAAGTACCCCTTTTCCCCACAATTGAAGAAGGTAACTTTAGTCTTGTCAAAGCCAAAAGTTGTGTCCTTAGTTGTGATTAGATTTTGTCCAGTCTTCTTGACAAACTTCTTTGCTCTCGGAACAGCACTTGCTAAGGCCCACATTGTGTCCATTCTTTCTAACTCTGTCTCGTCTACCTACTCGTAGTCCTTGTCTTGCAGATGGTAGTTCCTAATTTTCCCAGCAAGTAACCCGTCATAGGAGTGAACCATAGCTGCTAAGAGATCCATGTGCTCTTTTGCTACCTCTACTGTCATATTCCCAAGATTCTCGGTCTTCAGTTTGGTAGCATTTGCTTCAGGTGCTATGTATTGGGTACCAGACGACCCTGGCGTTTCAGATCCTGAAGTAGTAGCTTGTGATGGACCAGCTGAACTCGACACAAAAGCTGTTTGAAGTGGTGCTCCAGACATTTTGGCTTGTGGTGTTGAGTTGTATAGTGTTGGATTCTGATCATATGATGAGTTCTGGGCCTTGTACTTCATCCTTAACTCTTCCTCCCGCAATTTCAGAATGAAGTCGTTGATGTCTAACTTCCGAGCATAACATTATGTCTGAGGTTGGAAACAAACGAACTCCACTTCTCGGGCAAACCACCTGCAAAGTTTGAAACTTTGTCTTCCATAGACGTAGTAATTCCATGAGTGTGCAGCTCACTGATCAGATGGTAGAAACAATCAATGACATTGTCGAAGCTCTCCTTTCCCATTGATGAGAAGTTGTCAAACTCCTTCTTCAACGCTTTAGCCTTCAGAGCTTTCAACGATGCATTTCCCACATACCTCTTTTCCAATGCATCCCATAGCTTTTTAGCTTTCTTGTTCTCAGAAAATTGATGGAAGATATCCTTAGGAATTGACTGAGTCAGCAATGCATATAATTTCTTCTCTGCATTGTATTTTACCTTTTGTCCATCAGTCATACCGCTTAAGGTGAGTTTGACTCCATCTGCACCTACCAGCATGTTATATCCTGTCTCTATCGACTCCCACAGATTAGGATCTACTCCATTTAAGTAAATCTCAAACCTTTGTTTCCATTGTGGATAATCATCTAATGTTATTAGCTTAGGGGGCTTGTTATGATTTCCCACTTCATTTTCTAAAAGCAATAAGTTTTGAATCCTAGAATCCCTTCCTGCGGTGAACGCTGAATATTGATCCTCCATTGCTATCAACTTTAAACTTTGGAACAGACTGTTTAACTTGTGTGAATGAAGGTATGCGATTAAACACTTCGTGGATTGAACAATACGGTTGACTCACACGTGCGAATGAGCAAATACGGATGGCTCACTTGTGCGAATGGACAGGTGCGGATGAACAATGCGAATGGGCAACTCAGTCGTACGAATGGATGTACGAATGAGTCCAATCGTGCGCATGGGGGATGCGTATGAATTCAATCGTGCGATTGAGTCAATTTTGCGACTGAAGCTGCTCAATGAAAACTCGTAGGTTTAAGGTATTTTGATGCAAAAAAAAGAATTTTTCAAAAACCCTAATTGATGTATGCAGGAAAAACGTTAACTTTACGATCTGAAGACGTCCAAAACAACATTTGACACAAAAGATTGCGTTTTTGCGGGAAAAACACAAATTTTTTATCAAAATCAATTGAATCACATGCAAATCAAGAGCCTTGGCTCTTATACCACTTGTTAGGATCGTGTATTGAATGAAATACTAAGATATACGCGTATACCAAGTCAAATAGTGCGGAATCCTATTTGATTGGTGATCCAATCAGTGAGAACGCACGTAGAGACAATTGTAGATTGAATCTAAACGTTAAGAACAATTGGTAATCGATCTAGTGTGATCTATGAATTTGGACTGGCTTTCTTGGGCGTTTTGCATGGCTAGGGTACGTGTATGAGTCAAATTATTCAAAAGTGTTCCGTTTTTCCATGAATTAAGTAGTATTTATAGGTTAGGGTTACTCATTCGTGCGACTAAACCATTAGCATGGTTTAGTCATGCGACTAAGTCATGCGGTTGATCCATTTGCACGACTGAGTGTTTAGTCAAGCGACTGAGTCTCATGTCACAATTATGCGACTAAACCAGACTTCTGGTTCAGCCATGCGACTGGTTCTTTAGCATGAAATTGTTCATGCGTATGGTCCATCAGCATGGGAACTTCATATGACTAAGTTTGAATATGTTTCACAATCATTATTTGACTTAGATCTATTCAAACAACCACAAACCTATATAGTTAGTTCAATAAGCGTTAACACATAATAATCAATGAAATATTAAACATTATAAGCATAAACCACACAATGTATTTCATTCAAATCCAGTTACATATATGTAAGACATGAAAGACTTTTTACATTAAGCTCATAAACTAGGTACATATGTATTTACACCTTCTGACTATCCTTTGCAAATCAAGAATCATTGTGAGTTGAGCCTTGATTTGTTGTAGGAGAGCAACATCATATTCATCTTCCTGAGATGTTTGATCTACTTGATTTATACATTTAAAACACATCAATCATTAGTGATTAATCAAGACATTCAAACACTTGATAAGAATATATAAATATTAATTACAGAATTTTAATACAAGATTCAAGTACAAAAGTTTTCAAATACATAAGCAACTAATCATTACTTTTGTCTTGAATTGTCGGTTTCTCAGCAGGTGGGGCAGAGGATGACGCTCCTTGGTCTTGAGTTCTCTTTGTCCTTCCCTCTTGACCTTGAGCTGAGGGAGATGCAATTGCATCTCTTTCTTCATCAGTATCATCATCTCTTTTTGCCCTTGGCCCTACATCTTTACTAGTCTCATCATCATCACTATCATCATCATCATCATCATCACCCTCTCTAATCTTCAGTGGCTCATCTTTCGATCCCTTTAGTTTGAGCATGATCGTCCTGTTAGAGGCCTCCAACTCCTCAATCTTCTTTACTGATTGGTCATTGCGCTCCTGGAGTTGGGAAATTTGTTGTGCTTGCTGGGCAATCTACTATGCTTGGGTAGCATTTAGCTCCACAAGCTGACTTAGCTGAGCAACGTTTTCCTCATTGGCCACTAACAGCTTCAGCACCATGCCGTTAAGTGCAACCAGCTGTTCCTCTACCCCAATGGGGGTAGAGTGGGTCCTGTGGTGAAGGTGGTGTGGGTTGATGGTCTTGCTTGGTGGCTGGTGGTGTTAGTGGTGGCTGTGGTGAATATGGGTGGTGGGATATGAGTGGATGGTGAAGGGTTGGATGTAGTAGTGATGGTTGGGAGTGTAGTAGTAGTGGTAATGGGTGTGGTAGTAGTGGTAGGGTAGTGGTGGATGTGATGATGGCTATGGAAGTAGTGGTGGTGGCTGTGGCAGTAGCGGTAGTTGTGGTAGTGGGAGTGGATGTGGTCAATGTGCATCTTGGCCTCTTACCCTTTTTTCCATAGGGGTGAGCCATCCTTTTATTCCTGGAGCCTTTAGATATAGAGGCCCCCCTTGCCTGCTAGGCTGGTCCGGGGTATAAAATGGATCAGCATCAGTAGTAATAGCATCCCCAGACTCACCCTGGCGTCCACCTACCGCCTTGAGCCCTCTTTCAATGGCTACGACCCGGCTCTGCACCGTTCGCACCAAAGGCTCCTCGTCTGACTCCTTCTCCTCCTCCATATGAAAATCATGGTGGATAGGAGCCAGCTCAGGTCCACCCGGACCATCACCTCCTTGACCAGCATCGTGGTCATCACCGTCAGAATCATCGGAGGTAGAGCAATCGGCTCAACATGAAAATCACTATCATTGTGGCGCCACTTCCTCCTAGCTGGCGCCACATACTATGCTTTGGCCAGATGGCCGAACAACCTCCTCACCGGGGACTTTACCTGCTTGCCCCAGTAGACCTTCTTCCTCCCGAGGGTGGTGTCATCCATGACCTCAAGAGTAACTGCATCATGACTCTCCTTTGGAAGTGAGGACAGCTTCTGGTCAATGATCATCTGGAGGAACTGTGGGTACATACAAAAGCCCACCTTACCTTTGGCTTCTAGGTTCTCGACAAGATAGGAGAAGATCATGCGAGAGAAACTGAACGGATGGTTTAGTACCAGTGCAATGAATGCATTCTGCAATTTGGTCGGAGAGGTCGTCAAATCCTCCACGCCTGGAGGCTATGCACTTTAGGATCACATGTGCCAATACTTTAATTGATGGCACATATTATTCTTGTTCAGTACACCGGCATTCAAGTCGCCAGCGTACTTGATCCTCATAAAACATACCTGGATTGTCAAGGGATGTAGCTTAGTTGGGTGGTCTCCATCCTCATCCAGACCTAAGACTCGTCTTAAGTCCTCCTCAGTGATCACTATCTCTTGACCCAAGATGGAGCTTCGGATACAATGAGGCTCTACTGAGCTGTCAACCCTGGCACACTCCCAGAATGCCTACTGGATAGATCTGTAAGGTGTGCATGGAGTCTAGATAGCCTTGAAGATCCGTGATCGGCATAGAAAGGCTATAATCCCTGAGGACTCAACAGCATTCCGGGATGTAGGATAAAGGTGGGCACAGATCTTGTGCTTGGTGTTTATAATCCACCTTTTTGCCATGTTTCTATAACATAAGACACATAAACATCAGAAGAATCCATAACAAAACACTTGAAACTTAAACTATGTTGAAATTAGTCTGGTTCAATCGTGCGATTGAACCATACGACTGAGTTTAGTCGATTGATTGGGTATGCGACTGAGTTCAATCGGACGACTAGGCATGTGGCTGAGTTCAATCGAGTGATTGTGTTCATACGCCTAGTTCATTCAGCCGATTGAGTCATTAGCCCAGTTCATTCGGCCGATTGAGTCACTCGCCCAGTTCAATGGTGTGATTGAAGTTTATTCAGAGTGACCAGTCGCATAGCTCTTTGTTCGACACTTTAACCCTGAATCTTGGTCAAAACTTGAAGTTAAAAGTTGTGTTTAGACTCACTAGACTCGCAGAAACCCCAATTGTCATAATATGTCTTTAATATTAACCATTATACACGTTTATGTGGTTTATTTGATGGTTGTTACTTATTTCTTGATTTTAAACAATTTGGGCATGTTAGGGTTTGATTTCACCGCGCATTTTGTGCAAATTCAATCACAAATTACTGCAGATGATGAGAGTATAAGTCAGTAACACAAGAGCAGTGAGAAATCGACTAAATCAAATTTTGGCAGAGTGTGTTTGCTTTCGGGTGATTTGGGAGCGATTAGGGGTGATGAAAATATGGGACCGAGTTTAGCCTTATTTATATTTATTTTATCTCTAGCCGGCGAGTGGACCTATTCGCCCGCTTCATTGGGGCGACTGGGTCTCAATCGTGTGATTGGCTCAGTCGGTATCATCCATTCGTGCGTCTGAGGTTCAGTCGTATGACTGACTCAGTCAGTCACCTCCATTCGTGCGATTGGCTCATACTCATGATCCAATGATTCGATCTCATGCTCCATTTGTGCGACTGGTCCATACTTATGGTCAAGTCGTGCGAATGACTCTGAGTTGTTAATTTGACCTTATGCAATTTCAAACACTTATCCGTTTAACAATAGATAAAACATTATCAGCGATGGTCATCTCAGACATGACCCTTTTAATTTGAAAACAACTGTTGGTCACCTCAGAGGTGATCCTTTTACTTAAAACGAATTTGTTACCTCAGACGTGGCTCATTTTATTTTTGAATGTTTTGGTCACCTCAGACATGACCCTTTTGAGTGAGTGATTCACATATTACGGCAAGTTGTTGAGTCCGATTGTTACCTTACAATTAACTAAACTTAAACTAAAACTTTAAATTAAGAACAATAGCAAGACATATTTTTGTGAGAAGAAATTCAACCTATTAGAATAATTCTAATTGATTTTACTTCCCGGACAACACAACTTCAATTCTAGTTAATCATTTCTGGTACGATTCATTTCGGAATCATGCAAATATATCAGAATCACTTGGGACATTTTATTAAACAATTTTCATGCTTGATACTTGTTTTAACTGATAGTCAATAGCAATTTAAGGAAGTCATACTAGATCTACAAGATGCACACAATTATTTTGACTTTCAAGAACTGCAGCTCACGATGATTGTCAGTATACTTGTCCTCTTAAATCCATACACAGATTTTCGACACACATTGGTGATGATTTAAGGTTTAATTATTTCAACACGCATTTGTGGATCCCACGCTTATATGGTAATCAACGTTCCTCAGGAAATTTTTGAGCGGTCTACGGGTATATTACAAGAAGAAACTATTCTAAGCGCTTTCAAAGAGATGCTAAGCCTCAGGTTAGTTCCACCGTATAGTAGAGAGGCGCAAACAACAATGAATTCTAGAATATTTAGGTTATGCTTATCCTCGGGTCAGCACCACCCAACAGTAGAGAGGCACACAACCTGTCTTCTTGTTTGAGCAATTATTTTCTTTTTGCACATATCGCACCAACAACATAGGTTATTAGCTTGATTGCGTTTTGCATTTTTCATGTGCTTTGCTCATATTTTATGGTCATCTGCACACATTTGTGGCATTTATTTTGCTCTTCACCCCTTATTGGCACTTCGTTGATTGTGTTAACCAGGGATAAGATGGGAACCCACAACTTGTTGAACAACTTAGTTTGTCCTTGAAATCACCAATGAGGTCTACTTATCTATTGTGTTGAATCTACCGACACATCATCTAATGAGCTAACAACCTCTGGGTCTAATTTCTTTATGTTACCATAGTAGCGTACTAGTTTAACTGTCATCTTTCATTTTATTTTGCTTTCAGACTTAACTTAGAATTTTGCATCTTAAGCAGTTAAACCTTTGAAGTCCCAAATAATCTGTTCCCTATGTACTATCATTTTCCATAATTTGTTGAATTAGTATCACAGATTTGATTACTTTCCTTTTAGCTATGTTGTCCTCCTCCCTCGTTTTTTTAAGTAATTAAATAAAGCTACTAGATTAATACTAAGCTAACCTATTCTCCCCCAAAATTCTAAAACCGAAAATGTTTTTGTGTTTTGAATTTTAATAGGCGAAGAAATAAATAATAAATAAAATTAAAATAAATAAAAGTAAATAAATAACTATACTCGTCGGACTATGTACTGTCATCTTCTAGAATCATTTCACATTTCTTTTTCATGTCGTTGACCTCTAACAGATATAAAAATCTTGGTTTATCAAAAGCTTTTATGTAGAGTTCAGCGCGTTGAAAGTCCATATTAATTTTAACTACATAGATTAAATTCTTTTCAAAACAATCACGTATAAGTGATATTTAATTCTGATGTGTTTAGTTTTAGGATGTTGGCCAGGATTTTTAGTCATCGTCATGAGGATACCACAACCCAAGTGTTGGAGTACCCTTCAAATAACAAAATATACTTTTGATTCCTATGAGATGGTTGACTTTCGATTTCGCCTGATATCTGCGCAGAGATGCGTCGTGTACATGATACCAGATCGTGAGGCAGTGAGGTACATGAGGGATCCGATCATTCCTCGGTACATTGTGGCATCCACTAGATCATCATTTTCGTCGAGTGCCACGTCGTGGTTTGTAGCCAGTGGAGTCCCAGCTGCTGAAGCATTCTCCATATCGAACCGACTTAGAATATTGCCTACATACTTGGTCTAACGTAGAAATATACCCTTTGGTGTCTGATCCACCTGTAATCCGAGAAAGAACTTCATCTCTCCTATGGCACTCATCTCAAATTCAGCTTTCATTACTTCTTCAAATTCTTTACATAGTTCTTCGTTTTTGGAACCGAAGATTATGTCATCAACATAAATTTAAACTAGCAGTAAGTCACTATCCTTCTCTTTGATGAATAGTGTGCAGTCAATCACTCCTCTGCGAAAGCCGTGTTTCACAAGATGAGTTGAGAGCTTCTCATACCATGCTCGTGGGGCTTGATGGAGCCCGTAGAGAGCCTTATCCAGCTTGTAAACTCTATCCTGATGATATGGAACTTCAAATCCTTCGGGTTGACTAACATAAACTGCCTCCTAGATTTCACCATGAAGGAATGCACTCTTCACATCTAGTTGATAAACATTAATCTTCATATAAGATGCATAGGCTAGAAAGATACGGATTGCTTCCATTCTCACCACAGGTGAAAACACTTCATTATAATCAATGCCCTCGACTTGTCAAAATCCCTGAACTACAGTCGAGCCTTGTTTCTGATTATGACCCCTTGGTCATCTTTCTTGCACTTCAAGACCCATTTGGTGCCAATGACTTTAGCACCTTTTGGTCTGTCCACTGGTGTCCATACTCCTAACTTCTTGAATTGAAGAAGTTTTACTTGCATGGCACTCACCCATGCCTCACCCTTTTGGGCTTCACTAACATATTTTGGCTTAAATTGAGACACAAAACATCGATACGCACCATCGTGAAGATATCCCTTTTCAATTACGGAGGCATAATCAACTGAGTATAGCTGACTTCTTGTCTGTATTCCTGATCGAACATCTCTAATGAAATTGTCCAAATGATGATAAACATTTAGTCGTGATCCAGGAGTGGTGGGAACAACTACCTCATTATCTAGATTGTGAACACCAGGTTTAGTATCTGAGGCAGTGGGAGTGTGAGGTTTTGAAGTGTCAGACGCATCAACATCAAATGCGTGTTTACTTGTAGTAGTCGGAACCTGTGCCTCCTGATCCACCTGATCATTTGCCATGTCTTCATTATCAGAGGAGGAGTCACTTGTCTCAAGTGCTCCCCTAAAAAACTAGAAGACTCACCTTGTGAAGCTGAGGTTGTCAAGTCCAGTGATGGTGTGTTTAACCCATCGTACATCATTATGGTCGATAACTCATCCTTAGTAGTGGAGATAGGGATGTCGAAGGACTTAAATAATCCATCATAGTCAAAAAAATGAGGGTAAAGTCTCCTCAGTAGTGGAGATAGGGATGTCGAAGGACTTAAAGAATCCAACATAGTCAAAAAACAATAAGGGTAAACAATGAGGGGGTGGTGTATCTCTAAACGTCGACGTTGCACCATACTTCTACTTGACCCATTGAGTTGTTGTAAACTCTCTTATTCAGTATTTTCCAAGAAAGAATCCTTCTTCAGCCTTTTCACTAAACTTCCCTCACTGAGATTTCTTCAGCAGTGTACATGGTGCGCCAAACGGTTCGAGGTACTCTAGATTAGGTTTACGTCATTGGAGCAACTTGTAGCATGTTTTTCCATGGCGTTTGACCACCAGGACTCGATTTAGGGTATAACATGCGTTAGCTACTGCCTCGTTCCAAAATTGGAGAGGTAGTTTCAAGTCTGCTAGCGTCGTCTGGGCTGTCTCTATCAAGCTTTGATTCTTTCCCTCAGCAACTCCATTCGTTTGAGAAGTGTAGGCAGATGTGAACTAGTGCACAATTCCTTTTTCTTTGCAGAATGCCTCCATCCACCGGTTCTTTAACTCGATACCGTTGTCTGAGCGAACTTGCCTTATCTTCAGCTTCTAGAGTGATTCCAATGTAGTTACCAGCTCATTGAATGATTCAAATGTCTCTGATTTGGATTTCAGAAACATCACCCAAGAGAATCTTGAGTAATCATCCATAACTACATAGCAGTACAAATTGCTTGCAATGCTCTTTGTACTGACTGGGCCAAACGGATCCATGTGAAGAAGCTCAAGAGGTAGGTCAATTGAATGAACTTTCTTTGCCTTATAAGACTTCTTTGTCTGTTTACCTTTCTTGCACGCGATGCAAAAATCCGGTAATTGGAAGTTCTTAACATTTACTCACCGCACTAGATCATTCTAGATGAAGTGATTCATCTTTCATGGATTAATGTGTCCCATTCTCCTATGCCAAGAGATGGAGTCTTTCTCTGTTGCCTTTGACGTAAAGCATTGAACTTGATGATCAGTTGTGGAGGCCGTTGATAGGTCCAAGACGTTTAAGTCGTTATATCTTGAAGCTGACATTAAGACTTGGTCCTTCGGGATTTTGTAATTCTTCTTCAATACATAGCACTTCTTGTTATCAGAGACAACCTTGAATTCTTTGTCACATATCTGGGAGACAGAAAGTAAGTTATTTTGAAGTTTTTGAACGTAGTTTACCTTATCAAACTTAACCTTCTGATTTCCCACTTCCCCTTGTGCAGTGATATATCCTCCTTTATTTCTAGCAAATGAAACGTGTCCTCCTTTAATTTGTTTGACATTAGATAGGAGAGACAGGTTCCTAATCATGTACCTTGATGCCCCGCTATTAACAATCTAGGTATTTGTAGTAGCACTATAGCGGACACCCTGCACATTCAAAGGAAATGATTAGTTTAAGTCAGGGACCCAAGCCTTAACTGGCTTGGGTGACCCGGAGGAATCACACATCATAAACTCAACCCACTATCCATTTGAGGGTGAGGGCAAATCATTTTTCTTCTTGTTCTCATTGTCAGACACTGGACTTGATTTTTCTTTCCATAAGCCAGTTTTGTGTAAGGCCTGTTTGTGATAAACAGATGACTGGCTTACAGTTTGAACTTTATGTTCACTAATTCTTTTTGGTGGAGTGATAGGACTCCTTTTTGAAGAACTTGATTTAGTATCATGAAGTTCAATTTCTTTCTTGGTGTCTGATAATAAGGACAATTAGAAGTAATGTGTCCATACTTTCCATAATTATAACATGATATATTTTCTACATGTTAGTGGAACTATTTCTGTGGGGAAGTGTGTGACACAGGTGTGACTTTAGTCTATTTGGGTTTGGACACTTCTTGTTTAGATGTTTTTGCTTCTTTAACAAAATTCATTGTTTGAACATTTTTAACATATTTACCCTTTTGTTTATTTGGACTATGACATGGAGCACATGGTTGGTTAACTTGTTTGGTCTTTTTGGGTTCAGAAATAGGCATGTTTGAACCTGACTTTACATTACCTTTTCAAATTGTTCATCCAAATTGACAATAGGCATCTTACCTTTAGATTTCAAAGTGGCCTCCTTCTGTTCAGCGACAGATTCCACCGATTTACTCGTGGAATCTGGATCATTAACTAGAGGAGTGGACACTACATAATCCTTGATTGGTTTGTTATTTATTGGTCTAGATTTAGCATTCAACAATATCTCATGTGGTGGTGGAACTACTTTGTAACCCAACCCCTCCCTTTTATTACGCTCTTTCACTAAGTGCTGGACTATGTGAGAAGAACTTGTCCAAGTGTGCAGTTTTTGTTTTAAAGAGTTGACTTCGATTTCCAAAACTGCTTTTCTTTCTTAGTTTCTTCCAGGGAGTTTAAATAGAACTTTATGTAATTGGCTTGATTAAAAGCAACAACTTCAGTTTCCCTTAGTTGTTTATTTAAAAGTTCTATTTTCTCTTTATAACTGTGCTTATTTTGTTTTAAAATCCGATTAGCTTATGTGCACAGTTGTAAGTCATTTACTAAGCTATCATTGTGGTCTAATAACCTAGCAAATATTGAATCTATGCTTTCTCTAAATTATTACATCAATTACAAGCATGACTTTCAAAATGTTGGTCTTTGGTACTTACCTATGAAGATACGGTTGAATCAGCCATCATAGCAGAGTTTGACTGTTCGGGTGCCGCTGATTCTGAACATGTTGTTTGAGATCTTTTTCATTCAGGTGATTAACCACATTCACATAATCTTCATTATTTGAGATCACAAGTTCAATTGCGATTTCACCTTCGCTTGCAGATCCGTCATCCAAACCCTCAACACAGGCAATGTTGGATTCCCCCGGAGAGACAAAACGAAATGTCCAGTCTTGCCCTTCGACGTCTTGTGCAGTCAAGGCCTTTGTTTTCTTGTTTGACAAGGTAGCTCAACTCGTGGGTTTATCTTGATGGTTGAAGGTGGAGAATGGATTACCATTACCGGTCTTCTTGGGCTTAACACATTCACGTTTGAAATGCCCCTTCTCTCCACAGTTAAAGTAGGTAACTTTGGTTTTATCGAAACCAAAGGTAGTGTCTTTTGTGGCTATCAAGTTCTATCCAGTCTTTTTCACAAACTTCTTTGCCCTTCGGACATCACTAGCCAATGCCCACATGATATCCATTCTTTCGAGTTCATTTTCATCCACCTGCTCGTAATCTTCATCTGCGAGATGGTAGTTTCCAATCTTCCCCGCAACTAGGCCATCATAGGAGTGAACTACCACTACTAGGAAATCCATATGCTCCTTTGCCACATCCATAGTAATATTACCGAGATTCTCGGTCTTCAACTTCGTAGAATTTGCTTCAGGTACTATATATTGGGTGCAAGATGACCCTGATGTGTCAGATCCTGAAGTTGTGGCTTGAGGAGGAGTTGCTGAACTTGACACAAATGTCATTTGAAGTGGTGCTCTTGAACTTGTTGAGGTGGTAGACGAGTTCTGATCGTATGATCCTTCCTGAGACCTGTACTTCATCCCCAATTCTTCCTCTCTCAGCTTTAGAATGATGTCATTGATATCCAACTTCGCAAGCATATCATTCTGTCTCATATTTGACACAAACGATACCCATTTCTCGGGCAAACCATCGGCGAAACTTGACACCTTGTCTTCCATGGACGTGGTTACCCCATGAGTGTGCAGTTCACTCATCAAGTGGTAGAATCGGTCAATGATGTCATCCAGGTTCTCTTTCCTATCGAAGAGAAGTTATCAAACTACTTCTTCAGAGCCTTTGCTTTTAATTCCTTCAACGTTGCATTCCCGTCATACCATTTTTCTAGAGCCTCCCATAACTTCTTTGCTTGTTTGTTCTCAAAAAAACTGATGAAATATGTCCTTTGGTATTGACCGAGTCAACAAAGCATGCACCTTCTTTTCAGTCTTGTACTTCACCTTCTTGCTATCAGTCATACCACCCAAGGTAAGTTTAATGCCATCAGCACCAACCGGCATGCTATAACCAGTCTCGATTGATTGCCACATATTGGGATCAATGCCATTTAGATAAATTTCTAACCATTGCTTCCATGTGGGTAATCGTCGAACGTGATAAGCTTAGGCGGTTTATTGTGGGTCCCAATCTCATTTTCCAGAAGCAAAAGGTTCTGGATACGCGAGTCCCTTCTGGCAGTAAACGCTGAATACTGATCTTCCATTTGGTTAAACTTTGAGAATTAAAACAAGATTGGTTCAGTGTTGTGAATGGAGGAGATGCGAATGGGCCAATCGTGCGATTGGACCAATGCTGATGAGTCAATCGGGCGATTGAACAAATGCGGATGAGTTAATCATGCGATGGGACAAATGCAGATGGACATGCGAATGGGGTGTTCAGTCGTACGAATGGATAGGCAACTGAGTTCAATCGTGCGGATGGATATGTGATTTAGTTCAATCGTACGATTGAGCCAATCGTTCCACTGAGGCTGCTGGTTTTGAAAATTCAAAGGTTTTTGGTACGTTCATACAAAAATACGATTTTTCACAAACCCTAATCTGCCATAAGCCGAAAAACGTGAACTTTTAGATCTGGAGACATCGAACACACTGTTTTCCTCAAAGAATATGGTGTTTTTCAATAAAAAACGTGAGTTTGAAACTGAAATCGATCGAATCACATGCAAATCAAGAGCCAAAGCTATGATACCACTTGGTAGGGACCGTGTACATACGAAGTACTAACTGATTCTGCGAGTATACCAGATCAAATAGTGCGGAATCCTATTTGATTGGCGATCTAATCAGTAGAACGCAGTTCAGATCAATCTAACGATTAAAGAAACATTAAGAATGATTAGAACAAGATAAACTGCAATCTATGAACTTGGAATAGGTTTTCTTGAGTCTCTGGACGGCTAGGGTATGATTATGTGCGTAGGTATTCGAATTTTTCCGTTTTTCCATGAATTAGGTGGTATTTATAGGTTAGGGTCTTCCAATCGTACGACTGAACCATTAGCATGGTTCAGTCGTGCTACTGAATCATGCGATTGATCCATCCGCACGACTGAAGTTCAGTCGTGCGACTGAGTCAATCTTATGTCTCAATCGTGCGACTGATCCAGTCTCCTGGTTCAATCGTGCGATTGGTCCATTAGCATGAAGTATTCATGCGTATGGTCAATTAGCATGGTCCATTCGCATGTGGACTTCATACAATCAAGTTTGAACACGTTTCTCAATCATTATTGACTAAGAATTGTGTACCACAACCACAAACCTATATAGTTAGTTCAATATGTGTTATTTCACAATAAACAATGAAATATTAAACACTAAAAGCATCAACCATATATTGTATTTCATTCATACCCATTCATTACGTAAACGTAAGACATGATAGACATTTTACATTAAGCTTCTAAACTAGGTACATTTGTATCAACATTGGGAATCTATTAAGACAGGTTATAGTATGCCGGTAGGTGTTGATGGGGTTAAATTAACCATGGGAGGTATGACTGATAGTCATAAGGCAAAGTATATTGTTGAAAAGAAGGTGTATGCCCTTTTGACTCAGTCGATACCAAAAGAGATATTCCATTAGTTTTCTGAGAACAAACAGGCAAACAAGTTATGGGAAGCCTTGGAGAAACGATACGATGGTAATGCAACGTTGAAAGCTCTAAAGGCAAAGGCTTTGAAGAAGGAGTTTGATAACTTCTATTCGATGGGTAAAGGAAGCTTGGATGATGTCATAGACAGGTTCTACCATCTAATGAGTGAGTTGCACAATAATGGGGTCACAACGTCAATAGAAGATAAGGTCTCAAGCTTTGCCGATGGTTTGCCTGAAAAGTAGGACTCGTTTGTGTCTAACTTGAGACAGAACAATATACTGGCTAAATTAGACATAAACGACTTTATTTTGAAATTGAGGGAGCAAGAACTAAGGATGAAGTATAGGTCTATTTGGGACCGTGTACGGACAGTGTACTAACTAATTTACGTGTATACCAACTCATATAGTGCGGAATCCTATTTGATTGACGATCCAATCAGTGAGAACGTGTGTAAAATCAATTCAAGAATGTAACTAAACATCAAGAACGATAGTACGACGATTTACAGCGATCTATGAACTTGGAATAGGTGTTCTAGGGTCTTTGGACGGCTAGGGTTCGATTTAGTGCGTAGGTATTCGAATTGTTCAGTTTTTCCATTAATTAAGTGGTATTTAAATGTTAGGGTTTCTCATTCGTGCAACTGAACCATTTGCATGGTTCAGTCGTGCGATTGAAGCATGTGGTTGATCCATCCGCATGACTGAGGCTTCAGTCGTGCGTTTGAGTCAATGTCATGTCACACTCGTGCGACTGATCCAGTCTCCCAGTTCAGTCGTGCGACTGGTTCTTTAACATGAAGTTGTTCATGCGTATGATCCATTAGCATGGTCCATTCGCATGAGAACTTCACACAATTAAGTTAAGCACGTTTCTCAATCATTATTAACTAGGAACTATGTAAACAACCACAAACCTATATAGTTAGTTCAATAAACGTTAACACACAATAATCAATGAAATATTAAACATTATAAGCATAAACCACACATTGTATTTCATTCAACCTATTCTATTACATATATGTAAGACATGAAAAACATTTTACATTAAACTCATAAACTAGGTACATATGTAGGTACAATAATCAATGAAATATTAAACATTATAAGCATAAACCACACATTGTATTTCATTCAACCCATTCTAATACATAAACTTAGTGAAAGAACATAACAAGGGGAGGGTTTGGGTTATAAAGTGGTTCCACCACCACATGAGACCTTGTTGAATGCCAAAAGCAAACCAATAAATAAAAACCCAATCAAGGATCATGTGGTGTCCACTCCTCTTGTAAGTGATCAGATTCCAAATGTCAAACTATTTTATATGGGACTAAGCAAAAGGAGACCACTTCAAAATCAAAATGTAAAATGCCTATTGTTAATCTAGATGATCAAATTGAAAAAGTTAAGGTAAAGTTTGGTTCAACCACGTCTATTACTGAACCTAAAAAGACCAAACAAGTTAACCAAACACGGGTGTCATGTATAAGTCCAGATAAACAAAAGGGTAAAGTTGTTGAAAGGGTTCAGGCAGCAAATGTAGTTAAACAAAGTTAAACCTCTAAACAACAAGTGTTAGAACCCAAAAAAAATGTCACACGTGTGTCACACACTTCTCCACAGAAACAGTTACACCAACATGTCAAAAGTAGATCTTGCTACAACTGTAGAAAGTATGGACACATCGCATCTTATTGTCCTTATTATCAGACTCCAAGGAAAAGACTTGAACTTTATGACACTAAACCTAGCTCTTTAAAAAGGAGATCCATGACTCCACCAAAAAGAAGCAGTGAACCTAAAGTTCAACCCATTAACCAGTCGTCTGTTTACCACAAACAGGCCTTACACAAAGCTGGCATATGGAAAGAAAAGTCTATTTCAATGTCTGGTAATGAGAACAAGAAGAAAAATGATCTTCCCTCACCCTCTAATGGACAATGGGTGGAATTTATGATGTGTGATGCCTCTGGGACACCCAAGCCGGTTAAGGCTTGGGTCCGTCACCTTAACTAATGTTTTCAAATTGAATGTGTAGGGTGTTTGCTATAGTGCTGAAACAAACACTTGGATTGTAGATAGCGGAGCATCCAGACACATGACTGGGAACCGGGCACTCCTGTTAAACATCAAGAAAATAAAAGGAGGTCATATTTCATTTGCTGGAAACAAAGGAGGGTATATCACAGCTCAAAGGGAAGTGGGGAATCAGAAAGTGAACTTTGACAAGGTAAACTATGTTCAACAACTTCAAAACAACTTACTTTCTGTATCCTAAATATGTTACAAAGGATTGAAGGTAGTATTCAACAATAAAGTGTTATGTCCTAAAAAAGGACTATGTGATCCCAGAGGACCAAGTCTTAATGTCAGCCTCAAGATATAATGACCTTTACGTCTTGGATCTATCAAAGGCCTCCACAATGGATCATCAAGTTCAATGCTTCTTGTCAAAAGCTAATGAGAAGGATTCAATCTCCTGGCATAGGAGAATGGGACACATCAATCCGTGAAAGCTGAGCCACCTGATCCAGAATGATCTAGTGCGAGGAGTAAATGTCAAAAACTTCCAATTACCAAATTTTTGTGTCGCCTACAAGAAAGGCAAACAGACTAAGAAGTCTTATAAGGCAAAGAAAGTTAATTCCATAGAACTGCCTCTGGAGCTTCTTCACATGGATCTGTTTGGTCCAGTCAGTACAAGAAGCATCACAGGCGACTTGTACTGCTATGTCGTTACAGATGACTACTCAAGATTCTCTCGGGTGATGTTTCTGAAATCAAATAAGAAACGCTTGAGTCATTCAAGGATTTAGTAACCAAACTAGAGTCACTTCACAAGCTGAAGGTAAGAGAAGTCCACTCAGACAACAGGACAGAGTTCAAGAATCAATGGATGGAGGCATTCTACAAAGAAAAGGGAATTGAACATCAGTTCACATGCCTATACTCCACAGATGAATGGGGTTGCTGAAGGAAGAACAGAAGCTTGATAGAGACTGCCAGGATGATGCTAGCAGACTCAAATCTACCTATCCAATTCCAGAATAAGGCAGTGGCAAATGCATGTTACAATTTGAATCGAGTCTTGGTGGTTAAACGACATGGAAAAACATGTTACGAGTTGCTATAATGACGTAAACCTAATCTGGAGTACCTCGAACCGTTGGAGCACCATGTACATTGCTAAAGAAAACTCAAGAAGGCAAGTTTCGCGAGAAGGCTGAATAGGGAATCTTTGTACGATACAACATATCAAATAAGAGAGTTTACAACAACTCAACGGGTCAAGTAGAAGTGTGGTGTAACGTGGACGTTTAGAGATACACCACCTCTCCTGCTGGAAAAGGACCCGCATTCTTTTTCAACTATGATGGATTTTTCAAGTCCTTCAACATTCCTTTCTCCACTTCTAACAATGAGCTAGCAACCAAAATGATGTATGATGTCTTAAACACACAAACACAAGACTCTCCAACATCTGGTTCACAAGGTGCGTTGCCTAGTCAATCAGGGGGAGCACTCGAGGTAAGTGACTCCTCTTCTGACGAAGAACCTATGGAGAATGATCAGAACGATCAGGAGGAATAGGTTCCTACTGCTACAAGTCCACAAGCATCTAACGTTGATGCCTCTGAGTCTTCGGAACCTCACACTCCTACTGCCTTAGATACAGAACCAAACGTTCATAATCTTGATTATGAGATAGTTGTTCCCACCACTCCTAGATCCACTAGACAATGTCATTAGGGATGTCGGATCAGGAGTTCAGACGAGAAATCAGCTATATTCAGCTGATTATGCCTCGGTAATGGAAAAGGGATACCTTCAAGATGGTGCACATCGTTGTTTTGTGTCTTAGTTTGAGCCAAAATACGTCAGTGAAGCCCTAAATGATGAGGTATGGGTGAGTGCCATGCAAGAAGAACTTCTTCAGTTCAAGAAGTTAGGTGTATGGACACTGGTGGATAGACCTAACGGTGCTAAGGTCATTGGTACCAAATGGGTCTTGAAATGCAAGAGAGATGACCAAGGGGTCATAATCAGGAATAAGGCTCGACTTGTAGTTCAAGGATCTCGACAAGTCGAGGGAATTGATTACAATGAAGTATTTGCACCTGTGGTAAGAATGGAAGCCATCTTTATCTTCCTAGCCTATGCCTCTTACATGAAAATTAAAGTCTATCAACTGGATGTAAAGAGTACATTTCTTCATGGTGAAATCTGAGAAACATTGTATGTCAATCAACCTAAAGGATTTGAGGATCCATATCATCGAGATAGAGTTTACAAACTGGATAAGGCTCTCTACGGGCTTCACCAAGCCCCGAGAGCATGGTATGAAAAACTCTCAACTCACTTTGAAAAACACGGATTTCACAGAGGTGTAATTGACTGCACACTGTTTATCAAAGAAAAGGATGGTGATCTACTGTTTGTTCATATTTATGTTGATGACATAATCTTTGGTTCCAAGAATGAAGACTTATGTAAGAATTTGACGCAGTAATCAAGGCAAAATTTGAAATGAGTGCCATGGGAGAAATGAAGTTTTTCCTTGGATTACAGGTGGATCAGACACCTAAGGGGATATTCCTACATCAGACCAAGTATGTATGGGATATTCTCAGTCGCTTTGACATGGAGAATGCTTCCACATCTTGGACTCCACTTGCTACAAACCATGATGTCGCACCCGACGAGAATGGTGATCTGGTTGATGCCACCATGTACTGAGGAATGATTGGATCCATCATGTACGTCACAGCCTCAAGACCTGATATCATGTATGTGACGTGTCTCTGTTCAAGATATTAGGCGAAACCAAAAGTCAACCATCTTATAGGGGTCAAGAGGATATTTCTTTATTTGAAGGGTACACCAACACTTGGGTTATGGTATCCTCATGACGATGACTTTGAGCTTACTGCGTATAGTGACTCGGATTATGGCGGCTGCAAAATGAACTACAAATCCACCTCAGCAGGGTGTCAATTCTTTGGCAGAAGGTTAGTCACATGGCAGACATCAGTTGCGTTGTCAACTTGTGAAGCTGAATATGTTGCTGCGGCAAGCTGCTATTCTCAAATCATCTGGATCCAACAGCAGATGCAATAGTCGTAACTAAAAATCCAGTCCAACATCCTATATTGGTTGATAATTCTGCTGCAATAGTCGTAACTAAAAATCCAGTCCAACATCCTAAAACCAAACACATTGGCATTAAATATCACTTTATACGTGATTGTTTTGAAAAGAATCTAATTGATGTTGTTAAAATAAATACGGATTTCCAACGCGATGACCTCTACACAAAAGCCTTTGATAAACCACTTTTTCTATATCTGTTAGAGGTCAACGGCTTTAAAAAGAAAAGTGATGTCATTCCGGAAGAGGAACATGTTTAGTCCGATACGTCGAGTCTATTTTTCTTATATTTTATTTTATTTTATTTAATTAAATTTTAGTGTTTTTGTTTCTTTGCCTATTAAAATCCTAAAAACGCCAATATTTACGGTTTTAGAATTTTAGGGGGGGGGAATAGGTTAAGTTAGTATTTAATTTAAAAAAAGAGGGAGGAGGACAGTCAATCTAAAAGAAATGAGATCATATCTGATATATTGATTCAACGACTATGGAAAATGATAGTACACAAGAACAAAGCATTTGGGAATTTAAAAGATTTAAATGAATTAGATGCAAAATTCAAAGTAGAAGTCTGAGAAGTCTAAACAAAAATAAATGGTAAAATTATAGTAAAACTAGCTACTACTAAGGCAACACGGAGAAAGTAGACCTAGAGGTTGCTAGACCATTAGATGATGTGTCGGTAGATTCAACACAATAGATAAGTAGACCTCGTTCGTGATCTCAAGATCAAACTAAGTTGTTCAATAAGCTGTGGGTTATCATCTTATCCCTGGTTAACATAAACAATAGAGTTCCAATAAGGGGTGACGAGCAAAATAAACGCCACAAATGTGTGCGCATGACCATAATATGAGCAAAGCACATGATGAAAAATGCAAAAACCAATCAAACTAATAACCTATGTTCTTGGTGCGATCTGTGCAAAAAGAATAAAATTGCTCAAACAAGAAGATAGGTTGTATGCATCTTTGCTGTGCGGTGGCACTGACCTGAGGATAAGCATAACCTAGATATTCTAGAATTCATTGTTGTTTGTCGCCTCTTTGTTGTGCGGTGGCACTGACCTGAGGCTTGGTTTCGCTTTGAAAGCTCTAAGAATAGTTTCTTCTTGTCAAAATAACCGTTGACCACTCAAAAATCTCCTGAGGAATGTTGATTACCATATAAGTGTGGGATCCACAAATGCTTGTTGAAATAATTAAACCTTAAACCATCACCAATTTGTGTCAAAAGACTGTGTATGGATTTAAGTGGACAAGTATACTGACAATCATCGTGGTGGCAAGACTTGAAAGTCCAAATCAATGTGTGCATCTTATAGTACTAGTATGATTTTCTAAACTTGCTACTGAATCTCGATGGAAACAAGAATCTAGCATCAAAAGATTTCGGTAACACTACCTGAATGATTTGCTCACCTATATGATTCCCAAATGATTCGTTCCAGTTATGGTCAAAATAATTTGAAGCTGACTGATCTAGAAATAAATCTGTTAGATATCTATCTTAGGATTTCCACCTCTCACTAAACCTAGAAAAATATGTTTTACTTCTGTTTTTTAGTTTTAGTAGTTTCATTTGTTTATTTTGTCAGGTTAGTTGTTAAAAGTCAGACTACGTATTGGAATTCTGTCTGGGATCTAATCACTTAAAAGGTCATGTCTGAGGTGACCAAACTTGCTTTTAAATGTTAAATGGGTCACGTCTGAGGTGACAAAACGTTTTACTGTTAAAAGGGATCATGTCTGAGGTAATCAAAAGTTTTCGAAGTTAGAAACGATCATGTCTAAGATGATTTAATGCTCGTAATGTTGTACCAAGGGTAAAGTGTCAAATGGTCATAAAGTTAAAATCATAAGTATGAGTCAGTCGCATCACTGGACCATATGTATGGACCAGCCGTACGATTGAACCTGACAAATGAGTCCAATCACACGACTGAGCCACACGTATGGACCAGACATGCGATTGGACCATCAACATGGGTCAATCCAGGCGATTGGATCATCAGAATGAACCAATCGCATGAATGGAAGCAACCGAATAGGGTAGTCGCACGACTGACACCCAATCGCACCACTGATGGTGACCGATTGAGTCAGTCGCATGAACCAACTGTGCGATTAGGTCTAGTCGCATGACTGAAAGAAACCCTAGTATAAATAGAGGGGAAATCGGTCACAAACCCTATTCACCCCCAATCGCTCATTTCTTCACACGACTTACTGATACTCTGCCCAAATTTCATCTGTTTGTTCTTGGACTGTGATTATTATTGTCTAATGATTTCCAGTGACTCCTCAGGTAATGTGGAAAGATTTCAGTCAAATGCTCAATCGATTTATCATCAAAAGATCGAAATTTAAGCCCTAAAACTTAACCGAGACTAACTGGACCAATAAATTGATAAAACCAAGTAAAATGTTAAAATAAAGGTTATTAGATAGTATGTTGGGTGTTTGCGAGACTAATGAGCTACTTCACGATGTCTAACATTACGATTTGCTCAAAATTTGAATTTCAATGACCCAACAGTCTGTCATGCGAATGGGAGCCCTGATGAACTTCAATCGCACGACTGAGCCGGGCGAATGGCTCAGTCGTACGCCTTAGGTGGGCAAATAGCACAGTCGCACGACTGAACCATGCAAATGAGTTCAGTCGCACGACTAGTTCAACTGCTTGGGATAGCATACGACTAAGCCAAGTCGCATGCTCAGTCGTACATATGAGCTCAATCGCACAACTAAACCTCAGTCGTAGAGTTTATTCGCATGACAGAACAGAAAGACTCAAATTAAAAACTTCATATGCCTATTCTCTTACACATACTAACGTGTATCTATATTGTGTAACAGATGGTGAGTCGCTGGACCATGAGCACTAAGCACAACATATGTGCTCACCTGGATCTCACCTCCAGGAATGCTGCAGACTACTCTGGCATCATTACTTTTCTATGGAGATAGAGGATCTTCCATGCCGTTTCGACACCTTGCTCACCATAACGATCCCTTCAGCAGGCCTTCTGGGAAGGCGCGGTTGTCGATAGGACCACAGAGCCCCATTGCATCAGGAGCTCTATCTTCGGTCATGCCATAGAGATCACAGAGGAGGATCTCCGGACAGTATTAGAGTTTGGAGATGATGCAGACTGTCTGACCCGCTTGCACCCACTAACAGTGCGCGGTTGCTTTCTACGAGCCAAGTACTCGGGGACATCACCGCAGGTGTGCTCAACAAGAGCAACCTGTGCCCCCAATTCAAGTAGTACATGTGCAGATGATCATTAATCGCACCCTAGCTACATATGTACCTATGCTAATGTAAATTGTTCAAATTTTCCACTAGGGTTCGATTTAGTGCGTAGGTATTCGAATTGTTCATTTTTTCCACTGGGGTGCGATTTAGTGCGTATGTATTCGAATTGTTCGGTTTTTCCACGAATTAAGTGGTATTTATAAGTTAGGGTTTCTCATTCGTGCGACTGAACCATTTGCATGGTTCAGTCTTGCGATTGAAGCATGTGGTTGATCCATCCACACGATTGAGCCTTCAGTCGGGCGTCTGAGTCAATCTCATGTCACACTCATGTGACTGATCCAGTGTCCCAGTTTAGTCGTACGAATGGTTCATTAGCATGAAGTTGTTCATGTGTATGGTCCATTAGCATGGTCCATTCGCATGAGAACTTCACATGATTAAGTTTAAGCACGTTTCTCAATCATTATTGACTAGGAACTATGTAAACAACCACAAACCTATATAGTTAGTTCAATAAGCGTTAACACACAATAATCAATGAAGTATTAACATTATAAGCATAAACCACACATTGTATTTCATTCAACCCATTCTATTACATATATGTAAGAGATGAAAGACATTTTACATTAAGCTCATAAACTAGGTACATATGTATCTACAAGGTCAAAGAAAGGATCCTCTGACCAGAATCCGTCACTTTATAACTCCTCTTCCACTCTAACCAGTTCAGGAGCACCTCTTCAGATAGCGTTTGTGTCTAATTCAACCACTCTTTCTCAAACCACAGCTTCAGGATCTGAAATGTCAAGGTCATCTTGTACCCAATACATTGCACCTGAAGCAAATGTTACGAAGTTGAAGACTGAGAATCTCGGAAATATTACTATGGAGGTTGCAAAGGAGCATATGGATCTTCTAGCAGCAGTTGTTCATTCTCATGATGGTTTAGTAGCAGGAAAGATCGGAAATTGCCATCTTGCCGATGAAGATACGAGCAGGTGGACGAGAATGAACTAGAGATAATGGATATTATGTGGGCTTTGGCAAGTGTTGTCAGAAGAGGGAAAAAGTTTTTGAAGAAGACTGGACAAAACTTGATAGCCACAAAAGATACTACCTTTGGTTTTGACAAAACCAAAGTTACATGTTTTAACTGTGGAGAAAAGGGGCACTTCAAACATGAATGTGTAAAGCCCAAGAAGACAGGAAACGGGAATCCATTCTCATCCTTCAACCGTAATAGAAATGCATGAGTGGAGCTACCTCGTCAAACAAAGAGACAAAGGCCTTGATTGCTCACGGTGATGAAGGACAGGATTAGACCTTCAGTTTTTTGTGTCTCCAGGTGAATCGAACATTGTCAATGTCGAGGGTTTGGATGATGACTCTACAAGTGAAAGTGACATCGCAGTGGAACTAGTAATATCTGATAATGAAGATATTGCAAACGTGGTCAATCACCTGATTGAAGAAGATCTCAAAACAACATGTTCAGAATCACCAGCACCCAAACAGTCATACTCTGCTATGATGGCTGATTCAACCGAGTCTTCACAGGTAAATACCAAAGACCAACTCTTTGAAAGTCATGCTTGTAATGAATGTAATAAATTTAGAGAAAGCATAGATTCAAAATTTGCTACGTTATTATACCACAATGATAGCTTAGTAAATGACTTACAACTCTGCACAGAAGCTAATCGGATTTTAAAACAAAATGAGCACAGTTATAAACAGAAAATAGAACTTTTAAACAAACAAATAAGGGAAATCAAGGTTGTGGATTTTAATCAAGCCAATGACATAAAGTTCTATTTAAACTCCCTGGAAGAAACAAAGAAAGAAAAAGTAGTTTTGGAAGTCAAAGTCAACTTATTAAAACAAAAACTGCACAGTTGGACTAGTTCTTCTCATATAGTTTAACACTTAGTGAAAGAACGAAACAACAAGGAGGGGTTGGGTTACAAAGTGGTTCCACCACCACATGAGATCATGTTAAATGCTAAATGTAGACCAGTAAATAACAATCCAATCAAGGATCATATGGTGTCCACTCCTTTAGTTAGTGATCTAGATTCCTCGAATAAACCGCTAGAATTTGTCACTAAACAGAAGGAGGCCACTTTGAAATCTAAAGGTAAGATGCCAATTGTTAATTTGGATGAACAATTTAAAAAGGTTAATGGAAAGTCAGGTTCAAACATATCTATTTCTAAACCCAAAATGACCAAACCAGTTAACCTACCACGTGCTCCACATCACAGTCCAAATAAACAAAAGGTTAAAGATGTTAAAAATGTTCAAACAATGAATTTTGTTAAAGAAGTAAAAACATCTAAACAAGAAGTGTCCAAACCTAACCAGACTAAAGTCATACCGGTATCACACAATTCCCCACAGAGACAATTTTCCCAACATGTAGAAGGTAAATCATGCTACAATTATGGAAAGAGAGGACATATCGCTTCTAACTATCCTTATTATCAGACACCAAGAAAGAAAATTGATCTATATGGTACTAAACAAAATTCTTTGAAAAGGAGTTCTATTACTCCACCAAAAAGAAGTAATGAACCTAAAGTTCAAACCGTAAGCCAGTCGTCTGTTTATCACAAATAGGCCTTACACAAAACTGGGTTATGAAAAGAAAAGTCAAGTCCAGTGTCTGATAATGAGAACACTAAGAAGAAAGATATGTCCTCACCCTTAATTGAACAGTGGGTTGAGTTCATGATGTGTGATTCCTCTGGGTCACCCAAGCCAGTTAAGGCTTGGGTCCCAAACCTAGACTAATAATTTCCTCTGAATGTGCAGGGTGTCCGTTACAGTGCTATCACAAACACCTGGATTGTTGATAGTGGGGCGTCTAGGCACATGACCGGGAACCTGTCTCTTCTTTCAAATGTCAAGCAAATTAAAGGGGGACATGTCTCATTTGCTGGAAATAAAGGAGGATACATCACCACTCAAGGCGAAGTGGGAAATCAGAAAGTCAAGTTTGGCAAGGTCAACTACGTTCAACAATTACAAAATAACTTGCTTTCTGTATCCCAGATCTGTGATAAAGGATTCAAGGTTATTTTTGACAACAAAAGTGCTATGTGTTAAGAAGGATTACATTATCCCTGAGGACCAAATCCTAATATCAGTTTCAAGACATAATGATTTACATCTCTTGGATCTATCAAAGGTCTCTACAATCGATCATCAAGTTCAATGCTTCTTTTCAAAGGCAACTGAGAGGGACTCAATCTCCAGGCATAGGAGAATGGGACACATAAATCCATGGAAGATGAATCATCTGATTCAGAATGATTTAGTAAATGGAGTTAATGTTAAGAATTTTCAACTTCTGGATTTTTGTGTAGCATGTAAGAAAGACAAACAGACAAAGAAGTCTCCTAAGGCAAAGAGAGTAAATTCTATTGAATTGCCTCTTGAACTTCTACATATGGATCTGTTTGGTCCTGTGAGCACCAAGAGCATCGTTGGTGATCTGTACTGCTATGTCGTCACTGATGACTACTCCAGATTCTCTTGGGTAATGTTTGTGAAATCCAAATCAGAAACATTTGAATCGTTCAAACAGCTGGTGACTACATTGGAATCTCTATACAAGCTGAAAGTACGTCAGATTCGCTCAGACAACAGCACGGAATTCAAGAACCAGTGGATGGAGGCATGCTGCAAAGAGAAAGGAATTGTACATCAGTTCACATCTGCCTACACTACACAAAAGAATGGAGTTGCTGAACGGAAGAACATAAGCTTGATTGAGACAGCACGAACGATACTAGCAGACTCAAAACTGCCCATCCAATTTTGGAATGAGGCAGTTGCCGATGCATGTTACACTCTAAATCGAGTCCTGGTTGTCAAACGTCATGGTGAGTTGCTCCAACGACGTAAACCTAATCTAGAGTACCTCGAACCGTTTGGCGCACCATGTATGCTGCTGAAGAAAAATTAGTCAGCGAAGTTCAGTGAAAAGGCTGAAGAAGGAATCTTTCTAGGATACAACATACCGAATAAGAGAGTTTACAACAACTCAACGGGTCAAGTAGAAGTGTGGTGCAACGTCGACGTTCAGAGATACACCACCCCCTGCTGGAAAAGGACCCACATTCTTCTTTGATTATGATGGATTCTTTAATTCCTTCAACATCCTTCTCTCCCCTCCTGATGATGAGTTATCGACCAAAATGATGTACGATGTCTTAAACACACCGTCACTAGACTCGACAACATCAGGTTCACAAGGTGAGTCTTCTAGTCATTCAAGGGGATCACTAGAGGTAAGTGACTCTTCCTCTGACGATGAAGAAGTGGGGAATGATCAGGTGGATCAGGAGGAATAGGTTCCTGCTACTGAAAATACACAAGCATCAGATGTTGATACCTCTGACACTTCAGAACCTCGCACTCCAACGGCAACAGATACTGAACCATGAATTCAAAATCTGGATGAGGAAGTAGTCATTCCCACCACTCCCGGATATCGACTGAATGTATATCATCCTCTGGACAATGTCATAAGGGATGTACAATCGGGAGTACAGACAAGAAATCATCTATACTCAGCTAATTATGCCTCAGTCATAGAAAAAGGCTATCTTCATGATGGTGCTTATAGATGTTTTGTGTCTCAATTTGAGCCAAAATATGTAAGTGAAGCCTTAAAAGATGAGGCATGGGTGAGTGCCATGCAAGAAGAACTTCTTTAATTCAAGAAGTTAGGAGTATGGACACTGGTGGATAAACCAAAAGGTGCTAAGGTCATTGGCACTAAATGGGTTTTGAAATGCAAGAAAGTTGACCAAGCGGTCATAATCAGAAACAAGGCTCGACTTGTAGTTCAAGGATTTTGACAAGTCAAAGGCATTGATTACAATGAAATATTTGCACCTATGGTGAGAATGGACGCTATCCGTATCTTCCTAGCCTATGCTTCTTATATGAAAATTAAATTTTATCAACTAGATGTGAAGAGTGTTTTCCTACATGGTGAAATTCGGGAGACAGTGTGTTAGTCAACCCGAAGGATTTGAGGATCCGTATCATCGAGACAGAGTTTACAAGCTGGATAAGGCTCTCTACGGGCTCCACCAAGCCCCAAGAGCATGGTATGAGAAGCTCTCAACTCATCTTGTGAAACACGGCTTTAGCAGAGGAGTGATTGATTGTACACTGTTCATCAAAGAAAAGGATGGTGACTTACTACTAGTTCAGATTTATGTTGATGACATAATCTTTGGTTCCAAAAATGAAGAATTATGTAAAGAATATGAAGTAGTAATGAAAGCTGAATTTAAGATGAGTGTCCTGGGAGAGATGAAATCTTTCTCGGGTTACAGGTGGATCAGACACCAAAAGGAATATTTCTACATCAGACCAAGTATGTAGACAATATCCTCAGTCGTTTGATATGGAGAATGCTTCGGTAGTTGGGACTCCACTTGCTACAAATCATGAAGTGGCACCCGACGAACATGGTGATCTGGTGGATGCCACCATGTATCGATGAATGATCGGATACCTCATGTACCTCACAGCCTCACACCCTGATATCATGTACGCGACGTGTCTCTGCTCCAGATATCAGGTGAAACCGAAAGTCAACCATCTTATAGGAGTTAAACGGATTTTCCGTTATCTAAAGGGTACTCCAACACTCGGGTTGTGGTATGCTCGTGACAATGATTTTGAGCTTACCGCACATAGTGACTCGGTTTACGGCGGATGCAAAATGAGCTATAAGTCAATGTATGGAGGATGTCAATTTTTTGGGAGAAGATTAGTCACCTAGTAGTGTATGAAGCAGACATCAGTTGCTCTATCAACTTGTGAAGCTGAATATGTTGTTGCTGCGAGTTGCTATTCGCAGATCATTTGTATTCAACAGCAAATGCGGGACTACGGTTTGCAATTTTCTAACACTCCTATTTATGTTGATAATTCTGCTGCTATAGCCGTAACTAAAACTTCAGTCCAACATCCTAAAACTAAACACATTGGGATTAAATATCACTTTATACGTTATTATTTTGAAAAGCATTTAATCGATGTCCTTAAAATAAATACAGATTTTCAACGCGCTGACCTCTAAACAAAAGCATTTGATGAAACGAGATTTTTACATCTATTAGATGTTAATGGTGTAAAAAAGAAAAATGATGTGATCATAGAGGATGAAAATGCTTAGTCCGACAATTTTTTTTTATTTTCTTTTATTTTCTTATTTACTTTTCTTGTTTCTATAAAATCCAAAAACTGAAAAGATGTTTTTGGTTTTAGAATTTTAGGGGGAGAATAGGTTAGATAAATAGGTTAGATTAGTATTAAAATAGCCGCTTTATTTAATTACTTAAAAAACGAGGGAGGAGGACAACTTAGATAAAAGGAAAGAAATCAAATCTGTGATACTAACTCAACGTATTTGGAAAATGATAGTACATATGGAAGAGATTATTTGGGACTTCAAAAAGTTTAACTGATTAAGATGCAAAAGTCAAAGTTTAAGTCTGAAAAGTCTAAGGGGCTGTTTGATAAAACTGACTCAGTAAGATCTGACTGAGTCAGAAGCTGACCTAGTAAGAAGTTCTGACTGAGTCTGCATCTGACTGAAACTTAACTCTTTGATTTAGTATTTGACTGACTCTGCTGAACGAGAAAAATAAACCAACTAATCTTCTCTAACTTTCCAACATTCTTTGAAACACATAAATTCACCTTCATTTCAACCCTCAAATCTTATTTCCCCTATTTTATTTCTATTTCACTCACAATCAATCAAAATAATTCAGAAACAATCTAATGTAAACATTTTAACAATCAAAATTTTATTTTAACCACTCTTTAACACCACCCTTAAACTCACATACCCACTAATATAAATCCCCAAGTCATCATATTCTTCAACTACCTCTTTTCACCTTATTTCAATCATCTTCTCCAATTCGCTCTGTGCATTCAACATTCACGACCTAACGCCACCGCACCAAGGGGAGCCACAACCGGAGAAGGATTCGCGCAAGAGAAGGGGAGACCACCATAGTTGACCACTACACCTCTGCCACCAATGACCACCGTAACTGACCATCGCACCACCAATACAAGAGAAGGGGCGACACACACGAGAAGGGGCAACACAGGAGAAGGGGCGGCGATCGATCGCAAGTGAGGGGGGAGCGGAGGGAGGAACGCGACGGAGGGAAGGCGGGGAAGGGAGGAGCGCATCGGAGGGAGGAGCGCGATGGAGGGAGGAGCGGGCCGGAGAGAAGAGCGCGGCGGAGGAAGGGCGGCGAAAGGAGGAGGGCGGCAGAGGATGGCAGTCGGTGAAGGGGAGAGGGTGGGGGGACCAGTATGTGAAGAGGAGAGGGGGATGGTTTTGGTCAGTGAAGAAAATATAATGGTCTCGGTCAGCAGCTTGGGACCGGGTCAGTCACCGGTTCGGGAACATCAAACGCACTGACAGTCAGCAGTCAGAAGCATGGTCAGCCCTTTCAAACAGTGCCTAAGCAAAATAAAAGGAAAAATGATCGTAAAACTAGTAGGCTACCAAGGTAACATAGAGAAAGTAGACCTAGAGGCTGCTAGTTCATTATATGATGTGTCAGTAGATTCAACATAATAGACAAGTAGACCTCATTGGTGGTTTCAATTACAAACTAAGTTGTTCAACCTGCTATGGGTTCCAACTTATCCCTGGTTAAACACAATCAACGTTGTTCCAATAAGGGGTGAAAAGCAAAATAAACGCCACATGTGTGTGTGGACGACCATAAAATATGAGCAAAGCACATGAAAAATGCAAAATGCAATCAAGCTAATAACTTATGTTGTTGGTGTGATATGTGCTAAAAGAAAATACATGCTCTAAAAAGAAGATAGTTTGTGTGGCTCTCTACTATGCGGTGGAACTTACATGAGGATAAGCATAACCTAAATATTCTAGAATGCATTGTTGTTTACGCCTCTCTACTGTGCGATGGCACTGACCTGAGGCTTGGCATTTCTTAAAAGCTCTTAGAATAGTCTCTTCTTGAAATATACCTGTAGACCGCTCAACAATCGCCTGAGGAACGTTGATTACCATATAGCGTGGGATCCACAAATGCTTGTTGAAATAATTAACCTTAAAGCATCACCAATGTGTGTCGAAAATTTGTGTGTGGATTTAAGAGGACAAGTATACTGACAATCATTGTGAGCTGCAGTTCTTGAAAGTCAAAATCATTATATGCATCTTAAAGCTCTAGTATGATTTCCTAAAATTGCTATTGACTATCAGTGAAAACAAGGATTAAGCATCGAAATTGTTTATTAAAATGTCCCAAGTGATTCTAATATACCTGTATGATTCCAAAATGAATCATACAAGAATGATAAACTAGAACTGAAGCCGTGCTATCGAGGAAGTAAAATCGATTAGAATTAGTCTAATAGGTTTAAAATCCATCTCAAATCAAAAACACAAAAATATGTCTTAATTTTGTTTCAATTTCTAGTTGTTTTATTTATTAGTTTTTTAGTCATTTAGTAGGTAAATGTCGGACTATGCATTGGAATTCAATCTATGAAAAACTCACTTAAAAGAGGTCACATCAGAGGTGATCAACAATTTGTTAAAAGAATCACGTCTCAGGTGATCAACAGTTTGTTAAAAGGATCACGTCTGAGGTAATCAACAGTTTTCCAAAGTTAAAAGGATCATGTCTGAGATGATCAATGGTCGTAACATTTGATCTATAGTTAAAAGGCTAAGTGTTTGAAAGGTCATAAGGTGAAACTCATAAGTATGAGCCATTCGCACGACTGGACCATAAGTATGGACCAGTCGCACAATTGGATCATACGTATGACCCCATCGCACGACTGAACCAAAGGTATGGATCAGACGTACGATTGGACCATAAGCATGGATCAATCCATACGATTAGATCACCACGATGAACCAACCGTACGAATGGAGCTGACCGAATGAGTCAGTCGCACGACTGAAACCTAGCAGCACGACTAACGTGACCGACTGAGCAGTCGCACGACTGAGCCCCAGTCGCATGAATGAAACGTGCAAATAGGTCCAATCACAAGACTGAAAGTAAGCTAGTATAAATAGATTAGAGCTGGTCGCACTTTGTCACTAAACCCTAAATCGCATTCTATTCGTACGACTACCACCCCAACTCTGCCAAAATTTCGTTTGAGCCTTATATACTTGTTCTTGTTGATTCTAACAAATATTACTTACATCTATAGGTAATGTGCAAAGATCCTGACCTAAACATTCATTAAATCAAGCCCTAATTGACAGATTGTGTTCCAAATAAGAACCGAGACTAAAGTGTTAAAATCAACCTGTCAACAGAACTAAACCGTGAACTTAAGATCATTAGATGTTGTTTAGAGCGTTTGCAAGTCTAATGAGTCAATCCACAATGTTCAACATCGAGTTTATCCCAAGATTTGAATTTAAATTGAAAACCAGAGAGTTATGTGAATGGACACACTGATGAACTTCAATCGCACGACTGAAATGGGCGAATGACTCAATCGCATGATTGAGTTGGCGAATGACTCAATCGCATTGATTGAGTTGGCGAATGGCTCAATCGCATGAATGAAACATGTGTCTGAGCTCAGACGCACGACTGGCTCAACCGTATGGTATAGCATATGACTAAGCTCAGTCGTAGGCTCAATCGTACGAATGAGGTCAATCGCACGACTAAGTCTCAGTCGCACTGTCCATTTGCAAGACTAAACAGAATGTTTTCAAGCTCATTAAAGTTCAAATGTCATTCACTTACCAATATTCTAACGTTTATGTGTATTGTGTTACAGCAACATGGCTAGTAGGTGGACGATGAGCACAAAGCACAACACCTATGCTCATCTTGATCTCACGTCCCGGTATGCTTGTGATTTCATGGGCATTATTACTTTTTTGTGGAGATCTAGGATCTTCAAGGCTATTTCTACTCCATGCACACCATACAAATCGATTCAGCAGGCTTTCTGGGAAAGCGTTGTAGTAGACATGTCTGCAAAGCCCCATCGCATTCGGAGTTCCATTTTTGGCCAGGAGATTGAGATCAGTGAGGATGATCTAAGGAGTGTGTTAGAGTTGAGAGATGATGGTGACTGTCCAACCAGACTGCATCCACTGACAGTTCGAGATTGTTTCCTTCAGGCTAAGTACGTTAGGGACATAAACACAGTCGTGCTCAACAAGAGCAACATGTGTCCCCAATTCAAGTATCTAGCCATGTGCTGCGCAAGTGCATAGCCTTGAGAAGGGAGGCTTTGATGAGATGTCTGATCAGATCCAGAATGCTTATATGGCTTTCGTAGCGAATCATCCATTCAGCTTCTCAAGGATGATCTTCACCTACTGGGTCGAGAACATAGAAGCCAAAGGCAAGGAAGGATTCTACATGTACCTCTGATTCCTTCAGATGATCATAGACCAGAAACTTCCTTCACTGCCCAAGGGAGATGATGCAGTTACACTAGAGGTGATGGATGATTCCACCCTTGGGAGGATGAAGGTATACCGGGGCAAGCAAGTGAAGCCCCCAGTAAGGAGATGTTTGGGCATCTGGCCCGGGCAAATTATGTGGCACCAGCTAGGAGGAAGTGGTGTCACGACGACAGTGACTCAAATACTGAGCCGATTGCTCTACCCTCCGATGACTCTGACGATGATGACCATGGTGATAGTCAAGAAGGTGATAGTTCGGGTGGACTCAAACCGGCTCCTATCCACCATGATTTTCATATCGATGAGGAGGAGGAATCGGATGAGGAGGAGGAGGAGTTGGACGAGGAGCCTCTGGTATGGACGGTGGGGAGCCGGGTTGTAGGCACTAAGAGAGGGCTCCGGTGGTTGGTGGACGCCAGGGTGAGTCCGAGGATGCTGTTACTGCTGATACAGATCCATCTTACACCCCGGACCTGCCCAGTAGCCAAGGGGGAGCCTCTGTTTCTAAGGGATCCAGGAAGAAGAGAATGGCCCACCCTTATGGAAAAAAAGGTAAGAGGCCGAGATTTACTTGACCTTATCCACTACCACTACCACAACCACCACTACTGCCACATCCACCACCACATCCACCATAGCTACCACTACCACTACCACACCCCCTACCACTACTACTACACTCCCAACCACCACTACTACAGCCACCTGTTCACCATCCACTACTATCCCACCACCCATATTCTCCTCATCCACCACTACCACCAGCAGCCACCAAGCAGGTCCATCAACCCACACTGCCTTCACCACAGGACCCACTCTACCCTCCATTGGGGTAGAGGAATAGCTAGCAGCACTAAAAAGGATGGTTCTTAAGTTTCTAGTAGCTAATAAGCAAAGAGCAACAGAGCTAAGTCAGCTTGTGGAGCTCAATGCTGGTCAAGCACAACAGATGTCCTAACTCCAGGAGCAGAATAAGCAATCAGTTAAAAGGATTGAGGAGTTGGAGGCAAAGAATAAGAAGATCATGCTTAGACTGAAAGGATATAAAGATGAGCCTCTAAATATCAGAGAAGGTGTGAAGAAGATGATGATGATGATAAAGATGATGATGGTGATGATGATGAGTCTGATGAAGAAGATGACAGTGATGATGAAGAATCAAGGGGCAAGAAGAAAGATGATGATAATGATGAAGAAGGTGATGCAGTTGCATCATCCTCAACTCAAGGTCAAGAAAGAAGGACAAAAAGAGCACAAGACCAAGGAGCATCGTCATCAGCCCCTACTGTTGAAGAGTTGACTGATAAAGACAAAAGTAATGACTAGATGCTTATGTATTTGAAAACTTTTGTACTTGAATCTTGTAATGCAGTTGTGTAATTAATGTTTATATATATATTTATCTACTGTTTAAATGTCTTGATTAATTACTAATGGTTGATGTGTTACATGTTTAAATCAAGCAAATCAAACATCTTAGCAAGATGAATATGATGTTGCTCCCATACAACAAATCAAGTCTCAATTCACAATTTTTCTTGATTTGCAAGGGATGGTCAGAAGTTCGGTGAGCTACACTCCAGAAGAAGGAGAAATCATACACGACCTGACTGATGAGCAACTTGAACAGATGTTTAGGCTAAATCCAGACGAGATTGTCAAAGATAAACCTACTTTTGATGTGATAGTGATGATGAGCTAAACGACGTAGATGAAATAAAGATTGAAGATGTCATAGCTGAGCACTATCCAGAGTACACTAACCGAGAGGGCTATATGATCCCCAACTTGGGTGACACTCTCGGCAGTGCTACATTCAATAAACTGGATGAGATGAAAAGGAAACAGAGAATAATGAGAGCCAAGCCCAAGCCTCAGACGCTGATGTTGATATAAAGAAGGCTGAATGGGCGGCTTGTTTTGCTGAGATACGAGCCCAACGCATTGCTCAAAAGAGAAATGCCTACACCAAGCTCTACAAGGTCAAGAAACTTCTAAAGGTGTCGGGCAAGACTATTGCGTGGGCATATTTTGAGGATCTTAGCATTTATGCAGTTAAGAGGGAGAAGGGAATAGAGTACTTTAGATTCCCACATGATATGAAGACTCTCCTTGGTTTTGAGCTCAACCAGCTGGCACGCTTAAACTTGTTATATGTTGATCCCAGGAAAATGTCTGGCTGGTTTGAGGCTCGACTAAAGAAGGAATACCACACCAAATGGGTAAACTTTAGCCCTCAACAACCAAAGAGGTACATTCTAGCTCTGAAGTGGATACCATTTCTGGAAAGCCTAAGGTAGTGCTGAAATGGAGTCCTCCGTGCACAATGTCCATAATTCCCTTAAGGGAAATGCCACAGGACTTAACTCCACACTTCAAATGGTGGTATACTGATTGGAGAACAGGTGAAGCGGTCATAGCTTTACAGAGAGAGAGAGAGAGAGCAAAATGGAAACTATCCAGGTGTTCGACCCTATGTCGCTGCTCAACTTATCTGCAGACAATGTCTATACCTTATACAATTGGCCACTATTCTATGACTTGCAAGATATAGTACAAGCCCTCTAGTTCCAGAACATTATACGACTCTGTTTTGCATTTGAGATACATGCAGGAGTTACTAGAGAGGAGAAGTACATGAAATTTGAGGAACTAATGAAGAATTTCAGACACTAATGTAAACTAGGTCCAAGGGGAGTTTGTTGATATATATGTACCTTTTTTAGGAGCTTAATGTAAAATGTTTGTCATGTCTTACATATATGTAATGAATGAGTTGAATGAAATACAATATGTGATTGATGCTTATAATGTTTAATATTTCATTGTTTATTGTGTAATAAAACATATTGAACTAACTATATAGGTTTGTGGTTGTTTGCATAGTTCTTACTCCATAATGATTGAGAAATGTGTTCAAACTTAATTGTATGAAGTCTTCATGCAAATGGACCATGCTAATGGACCATACGCATTAATACTTCTTGCTAATGGACCAGTCGCACGACTAAGCCAGGAGACTTGATCAATCGCACGATTGAGACATAAGATTGGCTTAGTCGCACGACTGAATCTTCAATCGTGCGTATGAATCAATCGCATGATTCAATCGCATGACTGAACCATGCTAATGGTTCAGTCGTATGATTGACAAACCCTAACCTATAAATACCACCTAATTCATGGAAAATAAAACATTCAAGAATTTTGACTCATATTCGTGCTCTAGCCATCCAGAGACTCCAGAGAACCTGTTCCAACTTCATAGTTTGCAGTTGATCCTGTTCTAATCGTTCTTAATGTTTCTTTCATCATTAGATTGATTTGAACTGCGTTCTCACTGATTGGATCGCCAATCAAATAGGATTCCGCACTATTGATCTAGTTTCCCGCATTTTCAGTTAGTACTCGTATGTACACGATCCTAACACTAAGATCACTTCTCCACTGACCAAGTTGAGCCGGAAAGATGTAAGGTTTATATGCGGTCAAGCTCAAAAGAAGGCGTTCAAGGAATTAAAGGCGAGGTTGACTTATGCTCCTGTTCTGTCATTACCCGATGGAAGTGAAGATCTGGTAGTTTATTCTTATGCTTCCTACTCGGGGTTGGGGTGTGTTAACACAAAGAGGAAAGGTTATAGCCTATGCATCTCGAAAGTTGAAGGTTCATGAGGTCAATTATCCTACTCATAATTTGGAGCTAGCATCTGTGGTCTTTGCGTTAAAAATTTGGAGGCACTACCTTTACGGGACGAAGTGTACTATATTCACTAACCACAAGAGCCTGAAGTACTTTTTTGAGCATAAACATTTGAACATGAGGCAAAGGATATGGTTAGAGCTCATAAAAGACTACGATTGCGAGATCCATTACCATCCGGGCAAAGCCAACGTGGTGGCGGATGCCCTTAGCCGAAAGGAGAGACCCGAGCCGATTCGGGTGAAAGCGTATCAGTTGATCTTGATCTTAGATGTGATGAAGCAAGTCAAAGAGTTTCAAGATGAGGCATTGAAAGAAGATCATCTTAACTCTAAAAGAATAAGAGGTCTGGTTATGGAATTAGGTGAAAACACACTTGGTGTTAGAACCCGATTTGGACGAATGTGGATTCCTCGTTTTGGGGATCTACGCGTGAAGATTATGGATGAAGCTCACAAGAAGCGGTACTCTAATCATCCTGGTGCTACAAAGATGTACCAAGACATGAAGAAGGACTATTGGTGGCCGGGTATGTAGCGTGATCTGGTGGAGTATGTGAGTAAATGCCTTACTTGCTTTCAAGTGAGGCAGAGCATCAGAAGCCATATGGAAAGATCCAACCTTTGGATATACCGGAGTGGAAGTGGGAGCACATCACCATGGACTTTATACGAAGTACAGCGTACCCCGAAAGGGTATGATGCCATATGGGTGATAGTTGACCGTTGACGAAGAGTGCTCACTTCCTACCAATTCATGAGACATATTCATCCGAGAGGATGGCGGATCTTTTCATCAAGGAGATCATAACTCGTCATGGTGTGCTGGTGTCTATTGTGTCTGATCATGACACCCGGTTTACATCAAAATTTTAGAAGAAATTCCATGATGTTATGGAGACGAGGTTACACATTACCACGACTTATCATCCTCAGACAGATGGTCAGTCAGAAAGGACCATTTAGGTTCTGGAAAATATGCTTCGAGCGTGTGTCATCGATTTTGGAGGAAGTTGGGATGACCACTTACCGTTACCTGAGTTCTCATATAACAACAATTATCATCCCAATATCAGTATGCCCCCTTATGAGATGCTATATGGTAGGAGATGCAGAACACCAGTGTGCTGGGGTGATATTGGTCAGAAAGAGTTAATAAGCGTTAAGGTGATCGAGGCTACGACTGAGAAGCTTGAAAAGATCAAGGCCTTCATGAAGGCAGCCAAAGATAGACAAAAGTCGTATGCTGATAAACGACATAGACCTATTGAGTTCCAGGTGGGTGACAGGGTCATGTTACAAGTCTCACCTTGGAAGGGCATCATTCAGTTCCGAAATCAGGGCAAGTGGAGCCCGAGATACATAGGGCCTTTCCAAATCATTCCTAGAGTAGGAGAGATGGCCTATAGATGGGAGTTACTAGATGAGTTAGTGGAATTCACCCGACATTCCATGTATCTCATCTGAGAAAGTGTATAGCAGACGAGGATATGATTGTTCCACTGGAGGATATCGAGGTAGATGAACGGCTCAATTATGTGGAGCAACCAGTGGTGATCATTGATCAAAAAGAGAAGAGGCTGAGGAATAAAGTGGTTCCTCTTATGCGTGTATAGTGGAAGCACAAGAAGGGATCCAAGTCTACGTGGGAGACTAAAGAAGAGATGAGACAGCATTACCCACGATTGTTTGAGGAATAACATGTTTCGGGGACGAAACCTATATAAGGGGGCGGACTTGGAACACCCGGTTATTTTTAAAGTCAAAGGAAGGAAGAATAAAATGAAGAAAAAGAAAGAAAAGATATTTTACTCAAGTTAAGGGGTAAAAAGTGTCAAAAGGGCAAAAAGGTTTGAAAGTGGGTAAAAAGTGTCAAAAGGGCAAAAAGGGTAAAAAGTATGGTAGCCCACTCTACTTTTACAACATCTAGATCTACGTTTTTTAGAGAGAGAAAGTAGCAAGAGCAGCAAAGAACTCTCGGTTTAGAAGGAAGAACAAGCTAAAAAGTCGAATTCAAGGTAAGGAATTCATGGTCTAAAGTGTTCTTAACTGGTCATGCCTCGATTGTATGCTTATGTGTGTTTGTATGTTCGGTTGTGTGTGTTTCTAGTGGGTTTCTAGGCGGTTGAACTCAATTCAAACGATTTTGGAAGAAGCCATAGTCAAGAACTGTTAACGTAAGTTCTTGGACCCCTCTTTTGACTTGTTTTAACTGACTTTGGGGCTGGAAATGCATGAACTTATGTTTTTATAAAACTGGGTTTTGACTCGTATGTTGAATGTGTGTATGTTGTTGTTATGAGGTGATGTTGGACTATGTTCATGCTTGATGATGTTATGGTTGTGTTTCAAAGGCTTAGAATGTAAGATTTAAGCTTAGAACATGAAAGATGAGATTTGGGGATTGAATCTGATGAACAATGTGCCCTAGGCTGCTCATGCACCCAAACAATAGTTCATACGCCTAAGTTAGAAATCTGCTTAAGTGTAAACAAATGCAGATGAGGAAATGCGGATGAGTAGGAATACGGATCGAAAGTCAATGCGTATGGAAAGTCAATGGGGATGAGTAAAGTCAATGTGGATAAGAAGTTTAGGTGTGAACAATGCAGATGAGCATTGACAGGTAAGTAAGAGCAAATGCGGATGAGTAAGTCACGTGACTGAACAAATGTGGATGAGTAAGTCATGCGACTGAACAAATGCAGATGAGTAAGTCATGCGACTGAACAAATGCAGATGAGTAAGTCATGCGACTGAACAAATTCGGATGAGTAAGTCATGCGGATGAGTAAGAAATGCGGATGAAGTAAAATAAATGCGGATGAACAGAAACAAATGCGGATGAAGTAAAAGAAATGCGGATGAACAAAAAGGGAAATACGGATGAACACTTTGAAAATTTTCTGACTTTTTGGGGAAAAGTGAAATTTAGGCTTTGACTTGGGAGGTTCCCGGGGGCTATGTAAGTTGACTTTCTAAGGTCATAGATGTTATGATGGGCATGTTATGAGGTATGATTGATGCTTATGCATAATGGTATGTATAATGTATGTTATGTATGTATAATGCCCTGTATGATGATGTTGACTGTGTATGATGTTGTTCCTTACATTGTATGTTTATTTTCCAATTGGCTTTATGTTGAATGTTAATGAATGAAATGAAAGTATTATGTAATGTAAAGTGGAAGATAATGAAAAATGGAACATGATGAAATGAATGCATGCATTAATGAATGAAGGAAAGTAATGTATGTCTTGCAAGCCTTGTATGTGGGAACATGCCCAATGAAGGGTGTTAGTCCAACGGTGTGTGTGGGTTAGCTACCCTAGAAGGATGCACACCGGGTCTTTCTTTGTGATTGACCATTTGTATAAACCTTTGTCGCTTACCCTAGATATTGTGGCCAGGCTTGTGTGCGCCATTACGAGGGGGTCTATGATAGACCTCGACCCAGTATCAGCTTTATGCATGACGATGGGTATAGCACATGACAATGGTACGCCTAAATTTACCCTTAGGTACTGTGGCCAGGTTGTTGTGCACCATGACGGGGTTCTATGATAGACCCCAGCCCAGTACCCGCTTTATGCATGACGGTGGTGTAAAGTTTATGGATTTTGATGGAATGAAATGAAGTAATGATGAACGTATGAATGAAAGTAAGAAAGCATGAATGAACGAAAGTTAATGAATGAATGATGAAGATAATAATGATATTATCTGTGTATGTATGGTGTGTGATCACATGTAAAAGTAAAAATGGTTTTAATGAAAGTACAGTATGTTTTATTTTAAAACTAGAACTCACTCAACAACGCTGACTTTTTATGCATTTTTCCAGTTGACAGGTAAAGTTGTTGAGGAGGCACGGGGCAGCTACTTGGCATTTTGGATGGCATTCTTTTGTTAATGTTTTTGCATTGTAATGTCAACAAATGAAAATGTAATGAATGATTGAATTAACTTGCAAAAGTAGTTATTAAGAAATGAAAAGTTATTTTAATGTTTCGCTACATTGTTTTATGAAAGTTAAATGTAACTATATGTTTATGAGCAATGATTGGCCAGCTGTAAGCGTCTTGGGAACGAGGCCTTACACCTAGATCTGTAATAAAGGATTCAAAGTTGTGTTTGACAAAAAGAAGTGCTACATGTTGAAGAAGGATTATGTTATCCAGGAGGATAAAGTTCTAATGTCAGCTTCAAGATATAACGATTTGTATGTCTTGGATCCATCAAAAGCCTCTACAACTGAACCACTATGCAATGCTTCTTGTCAAAGACAACAGAGAGATATTCAGTCTCCTGGCATAGGAGAATGGGACACATTAATCCTAGGAAGATGAATCATCTAGTACAGAATGATTTAGTGAATGGAGTAACTGTCAAGAATTTCTAGCTTCTGGATTTTTGTATAGCATGTAAGAAAGGAAAACATACCAAGAAGTCTCACAAGGCTAAGAAAGTTAATTCTATCGATATTCCTCTCGAGTTTCTACACATGGATCTGTTTGGCCCTGTAAGTACAAAGAGTATTGCTAGTCATCTATACTACCTTGTAGTAATTGATGATTACTCAAGATTTTCTTGGGTGATGTTTCTGAAATCCAAATCAGAGACTTTGAATCATTCAACATCTAGTAACTACCTTGGAATCACTCTACAAGCTAAAAGTAAGGCAGATTCAATCAGATAACAGAAAAAAGTTCAAAAATCAGTGGGTGGCATTTTGTAGAGAGAAAGGAATTGTACATCAATTTACGTCTGCCTACACTCCACAGATGAATGGGGTTGCTGAAAGAAAGAATCATAGCTTGATAGAGACAGCAAGAACAATGTTAGCTAACTCTAAACTGCCTATTCAATTATAGAATGAGGCAGTGGCTAATGCATGTTACATGTTCAATTGAGTCTTAGTGGTCAAACGACATGGGAAAACATGTTATGAACTGCTCCAACGACGTAAACCCAACTTGGAGTATCTTGAACCGTTTGGTGCACCATGCATGTTGTTAAAGAAATTTAGACTGGGAAGTTTAGTGAGAAGGCAGAAGAAGGTATCTTTCTCGGATACAGTATACTAGACAAGAGAGTTTATAACAACTCAACGGGTCAGGTAGAAGTGTGGTGCAATGTTGATGTTCAAAGATACACCACCCCCCTGCTGGAAAAGGACCTTCCTTATTCTTTGACTATGATAGATTTTTAAGTCCTTCAACCTACCTCTCTCTCATCCTGATGATGACTTTTCTAAACAATGATGTACGATGTTCTGAACACTCCTCCACAAGACTCGACACCATCGGGTCCATTAGACGATTCATCTAGTCCATCAGGGGGAGAGCTTGAAGTAAGTGACTCCTCCTCTAATAATAAAGCTATTGAGACTGCAAATGTGGACCAGGACGACCAGGTTCTCACTAATGAAAGTACACAAGCATCAGATCTTGATGCTCTGACGCTTCTGAACCTCATACTCCAACAGCTATAGATACTGAACCTAGGATTCAAAATTTGGATATTGAAGTAGTTGTTCCCACCACTCTCGGATCTCGAATTAATATGTATCATCCCTTGGACAACATCATTGGGGATGTTCTATCAGGAGTACAGACACAAAATCAGCTATACTCAGTGATTATGCCTCAGTCATGGAAAAAGGATATCTTCACGATGGTGTTATCGGTGTTTATGTCTCAATTTGAGCCAAATATGTAAGTTAATCCTTAAACGATAAGGCATCGGTTAGTGCTATGCAAGAAGAACTCCTACAGTTCAAGAAGTTAGGAGTTTGGACCCTTATGGACAGACCAAAAGGTGCTAAGGTTATTCGCACTAATGGGGTGCTAAAGTGTAAGAAAGATGACCAAGGGGTTATAAATAGAAATAAGGTTCAGCTTGTGGTTCAAGGGTTTCGACAAGCGAAGGCATTGACTACAATGAAGTGTTTGCACTTGTGGCAAAGATGGAAGCAATTCGTATTTTCTTAGCCTATGCATCCTACATGAAGATTAAAGTTTATCAATTGGATGTGAAAAGTGCATTTCTTCATGGTGAAACTCGTGAAACAATATACGTCATTCAACCGGAAGGATTTGAGGATCTATATCATTAGGATAGAGTTTACAAACTAGACAAGGCTCTTTACAGGCTCCATCAAGCCCCTAGAGCCTGGTATGATAAACTCTCAACTCATCTAGTGAAACATGGTTTTGTAGAGGAGTTATTGACTGCACATTATTTATCAAAGAAAAGGATGATGATTTACTACTGGTATAGATATATGTGAATGACATAATCTTCAGTTCCAAAAATGAAGAATTATGTAAAGAATTCGAATCTGTAATGAAAGCAGAGTTTGAGATGAGTGCCATGGGGGAGATTAAGTTTTTTCTTGGATTACAGGTGGATCAGACACCAAAAGGAATCTCCGTGCATCAATCCAAATATGTTGGTGATATCCTAAGTCGATTCAACATGGAGAATGCTATGGCTGCTGGAACTTCACTTGCCATGAACCATGACATGGCACCTGACGAAAATGGTGATCTGGTGGATGCCACCATGTACAGAGGAATGATCGGATCTCTAATGTACCTCATAGCCTCTCATCCTGATATTATGTACACCACGTGTCTCTGTTCCAGATATCAGGCAAAACCAAAAGTAAATCATCTCATTGGAGTTAAAAGGATTTTTTGTTATCTGAAGGGTACTCCAACACTGGGGTTGTGGTATCCTCTGATGATGACTTTGAGCTTACAGTGTATAGTGACCCGGACTATGGTGGATGCAAGATGAATTACAAGTCATCATCAGCGGGATGTTAGTTCTTTGGTGGACGGTTAGTCACCTGGCAGTGTAAGAAGCAGACATCAGTTGCTCTGTCAACATATGAAGCTGAATATGTTGTTGTTTGCAAGTTGTTGTTCGCAAATCATTTGGATTCAATAGCAAATGCGCGTCTACGGTTTGCAATTTTCTAACACCCCTATCGTTGTTGATAATTCTACTGCAATTGTTGTCACCAAAAATCCGGTCCAACACCCGAAAACAAAACACATCGGTATTAAATATCACTTTATACGTGACTGTTTTGAAAAGAACCTAATCGATGTTGTTAAAATTACTACGGATTTTCAACGCGCCGAACTCTACACAAAAGCATTTGAAAATCCTTGGTTTTTATATCTTTTAGAGGTTAATGGCGTGAAAAAAAAGTGATGTGATTCAAGAAGAAAGTTCTTAGTCCGACAAGTATTTTCTTAGTTTAGTAATTATTTTCTTTTCTTTTATTTTCCTGTCTATTAAAATCTAAAAACACAAAAAGATTTTTGGTTTTAGAATTTTAGGGGGAGAATAGTTCAGTTTAGTATTTGCTTAGTTGAAGTATTTATCTACTTAAAAAAACAAGGGGGGAGAGCAGATTAGCTGATAGAAATGAAATCAAATCTATGATTTTGATTCAAAGTTTATGGAAAATGATAGTACACAGGGAACAAATTGTTTGGGACTTTAAAACTAATTTGTTCAACATGCTAAATTCAAATTACAAATCTGAGAAGTCTAAGCACAACAAAAGAAAAATAATAGTAAAACTAGTCTGCTACTGAGGTAACATAGAGAAAGTTGACCTAGAGGTTGCTAGTTCGTTATATGATGTGTAGGTAGATTCAATACAATAGATGAGTAAACTTTATCAGTGACTTAAATTCAAACTATTTTGTTCAACTTGCTATGGGTTCTCATCTTATCCCTGGTTAACACAATCAACGCATTTCCAGTAAGGGGCGACGAGCAAAATAAACGCCACAAATGTGTTCGGATGACCATAAAAATTAGCATAGCACATGGAAAAACTTCTAAGTGCAATCAAGCTAATGACTAATGTTGTTGGTCATTATGTGCAAAAGAAAAACAAATGCTCTTACAAGAAGATAGGTTGTGTGCCTCTCTGCTGTGTGGTGGCACTGACCTGAGGATAAGCATAACCTAAATATTCTATAATTCATTGTTGTTTGTGCCTCTCTGCTATGTGATGGCACTTATCTGAGGATGGCATCTCTTTGAAAGCTCTCAGAATAGTTTCTTCTTGTCAAATACCATAGACCGCTCAAAAATCTCCTAAGGAATGTTGATTACCTTATAAATGTAGGATCCACAAATGCTTGTTGAAATAATTAAACCTAATTCATCACCAATGTGAGTCAAAAATATGTGTATGAATTTAAGTGGACAAATTTACTAATAATCATCAGGCTGCAACTCTTGACAATCAAAATCATTGTGTGTATCTTATAGCTCTAGTATGATTTCTTGAAAGTGCTATTGACTCTCAAACAAAACAATAATCTAGCATCAAAGTGCATATTAAAAAGGTCCAAATGATTATGATATACCTGTATGATTCCATAATGAATCTTTCCAGATATGATCAAATTAACTTGATGTGGTTTTGCTTAGGAAGTAAAATCGGTTAGATGTATTCTAAAAGGTATATCCATCTCAAACCCAAAACCACAAAAATATGTCTTGTTTTCTTTTAAATTTCAAAGTTATTTTCTATTTTCTAGTTTTTGTTGCGTAGATGTCGGACTATACAACTAGGTGAAATCTGTGAATCACTCACTAAAGGGGTCATGTCTAAGGTGACCAATTGGTTCTAAACTAAAAGATCATGTCTGAGGTGATCAAATGATGTTAAATTAAAAGGGTCATGTCTGAGATGATCATAGATCATAATGTTATATATCAAAAGTTAAAATTTTAAATGTTTCAAAGTGTATGAGGTCAAGCTCATAAGTATGAGCCAATCACACGATTGATTCATAAGTATAAGCCAATCGCACGATTGAATCATAAGAATGAGCCAATCGCACGTTTGAACCATAAGTATGAGCCAGCCACACGATTGGACCATGAGTATGGGACAACCATGCGATTGGACCACAAGACTGAACCAATCGTACGAATGGATGAAGGAGTATAAGCCAGTCGCACGACTGAACCCCAATCGCACGAATGAAGCATGCGTATAGGTCCATTCGCACGACTGAAATTTAAGACAGTATAAATAAAGGGGTCAGTTGGTCGTAACCCATACCACCCTTCAAAACTCTCTGAAACTGCTCATACGATGACACTTTGCTCAAATTTTGCTTAACTAATATTACTGCCTGATTGTGATCCTAACATGTTTTACTATCTATAGGTTCTTTGCAACTGAAATTGGCAAAATGAATGGATTAATCGAACCCTAAATGACCTAAGCTGTTAAGATCAATAACTGGGACAATACCCTAAAAATAGACCACTCTAATGGACAAAAGTTTATTTAACGGACATTAAGTGTTATTTCGAGTCCCTGCGAATCTAATGAGTCTAAACATGAAGTCTAATATAAAGTTTTGAACTTCAGTCGAATGATTAAGCTAGGCGTATGACTCATTCGCATGAATGAATCATGTGTATGGGTTCAGTCGCACGACTGATGGCATAGCATACGACTAAGCTCAGATGCAGGCTCAATCATACGACTGATCTCAATCGTATGACTAAAACTCAGTCGTATGGTTCAACCTCACAATTGAACTAGTTTGATCAAACATTTTAAGTTCCAACTGTCATCTCTTATGCAAAATCTAATGTATATGTTTCTTGTGTTGCAGCAACATGGCTGATAGACGGACAATGAGCACCAAGCAAAACATCTGTGCTCATTCAGATGCTACTTCTCGGAAGGCTTCCGAGTTCGTTAGGATTATAGCCTTTTTGCGGAGATCGAGAATCTACAAGGCCATCTCTACACTATGCACCATATAGATCGATACAGCAAGCCTCTTGGAAAGTGCCTCAGTTGACTGGTCGGTAAAGCCTCACTGCATCTGGAGCTCCATTTTCGGACAAGACATTGAGGTCCGTGAAGAAGACCTAAGGAGAGTCCTAGACTAGGGAAGATGGAGCCCATCCTACTAAGCCGCATGCACGGACTATGTGGATACTTTCTAAGGATAAAGTATGCTGGGGACATCAATGTAGGTGTGCTCAACAAGAGCAACATGTGCCCCCAGTTCAAGTACTTCGCTCATGTATCCTAAAGTGCATAGCTTCAAGGCGAGGAGAATTGATGAGATGTCTGACCAAATCCAGAATGCATACATTGCACTGCTACTGAACCACCCGTTCATTTTCTCCCACATGTTGTTCTCCTACATGATCGAGAACCTTGAAGCCAAAGGCAAGGAAGGCTTCTGTATGTATCCATGTTTCTTACAAATGATCATAGATGAGAAGCTTCCTATGTTGCAAAAACAGAGAGATGATGTTGTTATCCTAGAGGTGATGGATGACAATACATTAGGAAGAATGAAGGTGTACCGAGGAAGCAAGCGAAGCCCCCGTTCAGGAGATTTTTTGGGCATCTGGCCAACGAAGAGTACATGGCGCCTTCTCGCAAGAAATGGCATCACGATGATAGTGATTCCAATGTTGAGCCTATTGTGGTACCCACTGTATAGAATATGCATAGAGGGTGAAGTAACCAAAGACTTTCTGCATGCATTCTGCATAAGTACTGAAGAAGAATGTTTCGGAAGTTTCAACATGCAACAAAAATATTCTAAGTGTGAGATCTTCCAAAGCCAGACCAATATCTTCCGAAGCCAAAGATGAAGTCTTCGAAGCTTCAGAGACAAAGTCTTCCGAAGCCTAACTGTTGAAGACAGATTTCTTCTAAAGACTTTTAGTAACATGCTTTATCTGATGTACTATTCCATAAAGTTAGACACCTTTCCGCTTCATCTCTGTAAATTCACCAACTTACATGAGTAGGTGAAATGGTACATGCTTTTGGTAACTGTACATTGAGGTCTTGAGTGTGTAACTTTCTACTTCATGTACTTTATCCTTTTTCTAATAGATAAGGATGTGAGCTATGGAATCTCATAGCCACATAGTCAAAAAGGCAATCTGCCTTTTTGACTCTACAATTCATTTTGTTTTGAGTCTAGTCAATTGTATCTAGCTGGCTTTCATAGTATGGCGGTTGTAGGATGTAGTATAATATCTCATGTTCTAGTAACTTTATGGACATGCTTTGTAACACTGTAATAGAATATAGAGAAAACAATATACTGTAATCTTGAAAACCATATACTTGTACTCTTGTATTCTGTCTCTTACATTACTTGTGTTTATAGTGTCTTATTGTGGTTAATCTAGCTCACTGTTTGTTTGAGTTTAGTTAATCTCGTCTTTATGTTGTTGTGTTGTAAGTGAACCCCCTTCACCGGTCCTGTATTTGGTATCAGAGCTTTCCAGGCTCTTGATATAAGATCTCACCATCTTAAGATCCCTCACACACAAAAATACTAAAGTTTTTCAAATGGCAGCCATTTCCAAGACTTATATGGAAACTGGAACCATGAACAAGTCCCCACTGATCACTCTTGATGACTTTGATACTGGTGCCTGAGAATGGAAGGTTTCATCAAGTCTCTAGACTCAAGAATGTGGGAGTCTATTGAGAATGGACCTTATATACCTAGCACCCCCTCTGCTACTGGTGCTGGTATGATCCCCAAGGTTATGGAAAACTACTCTGATGAAGACAGGAAGAGAGTAAAGATTAATAGAAAAGCCATGACAGCCCTTCAAACTGCTCTTCCAAACTTTGTATGCAGAGGTTTCAAGAAGTGCAAAACAGCCAAGCAGCTGTGGGATGCACTAAAACTGATGTATGAGGGTTCCTCTAAAGCCAAGGAGAACAAGAAAGATCTCCTGAAGCAGCAGTTTGAAAACTTCACCTTCAAAACAGGTGAAATCATGACTAAGCAATACTTCAGGTATGTTGAGATTGTGGATACCCTTGTGGATGGAGGAGTTCCTCTTGAGAATAGGGACATTGTAAGGAAGTTCATGTCCTCACTTCCTAGGCAGTGGACACACTACTGTGTGGTGATCAAGAGGACTGAGAATCTAAAAACTCTTACTCTGATAGAGTTATATGGGATTCTCAGTGGCTACCTGATGGAGATGAACATGCAAGGTTCATCTGGCAACTCCAACAATCAAATGGGTTTAGCCATACATGTGGTTGAAAGGGATAGCATAGAACCCCAAAATCATCTCATATGCTACCCTGACAACTCACCAAAGCGTCCTTTCATCACCTTCCCAGACACACCTAGAGATAACTACACACAAGGATGCCCATTCCAAGAGACAAGTTCTTCTCAAGCATTTGTGTCTTGTGATGAAAGTTGTGGCAGCTTCCTATTCACCCTTGAAGACCTGGACTGTATCCATCTAGATGATCTGGAGTACATGGAGATACTTTAGCAAATGGCTCTTCTCACTCACAGAGCCAAGAAGTTCTACAAGCAGTCTGGAAGGAAGTTTCCAAGCAATGCAACCAGTAGGAAGTTTGGCCTGGACAAAGGCAAAGTCAAGTGTTACAACTGTAACTTGATGGGCCATTTTGCCAGAGAGTGTAAGGCACCTAGAGCAAATCGTGGCCAAACACAGTCCAGACCAAACTACACTGACAAAGCTCTTGGGAATGAGAAGTCAAAGCAGCAGGATGCTGTTGCTGTTAAAGAAAGAGGCTTTGACTGGAGCTTTTAGGTGGAAGATGCTTCTCCTAACCAAGCATTAATGGCAGATCATGATGAAGCCAAGGTATTGTAACATCTCTGTACTCCTGAATGCATTGCAAAAGTTAATAGATACAGGTCCTATAACCTGGAGATGAGATCTGATGTTGAGTCCTTAAACATTTTAAAAGCTGATTTTAGAAAGTTTGAAAATGACTATAAACTGAAGATAAAGGACTTAGAAAAAACAATTTCAGTTCTAAAACATGAGCATACAGATTTTAGGACTCAAATTAAGGATCTCATAACCAAGTTAACTAAGTGCCAGGCTGAGCTTGTGATCAGCAGAGCCAGGGCAGACAAGTGTGTTCTTGAAAAAGAGACCTTCAAGAACATGATATCCTCATCCCTGCACAACAAAGTGTGATATCAAAACAAGTAGGGACTAGGATCAAATGAGATAGCTCCTCCACACACAATCTTGTCTGTAAGATCACCTAGGTGTGGAACTTGTGAAGATGAGCTTCCTCTCACGGATCCTTTGAGTGAAGAGGATGAAGAAGTGATAGTGAAGAATTCATCTGAGAAGAGTGAAGAGGAGGATTCTAAGAAGGGCCACTATCCTTCTGAGGAGAAGAAAAAGTCTGTGATGACCAAGTTAATGAGTAAGAACTTGATCAGAAAGAGCAAAAGGAAAGAAAGGAAGGCTCAGGAGATCAAGGCTACTTTTGACACCAAGTAGAAACAAGTGTTTATCTCTGCAGGATTGGAAGTAGTAAAGACTGAAGACATCAACCTAAACTCTTCTGCTAAGAGTTCTGGTTTTTGTTCAAATCATCTTAGTACCAAGAAGAAGACTGGTATGTTGTGTACCACTGTTGCATAGCCTGGACCATCAAACTCCAAGAACAGTTCTCAACTCAAAAGGACTATCTCAGCATCTGCAAAGAGGAGGGTGGAGAAGGGATGTGACTAAAGTCAGTCTTGTTCCTAGCAGAAGGCTCTTGGGAAGAAGAAAATTGAGTGCGTCATGTGTGAAATTACTACTCACCTTGCTAAGGATTGTCCATAAAATCCTAAAGGTAATCTTCACATGACCAAGACAAATACTTCCAAGAATTCCAAGAAGATTCAAGCTTTGAAAGGAAAATTTGTTTCCTTTGAAAGCTCCAAATCTAAGAAGAAGGCAAGTGGAAAATTTCCTTCGGAAGAAAAGTTGGTCTCGAAAGGAAGGAATACTTTCGAAGCATTGAAGTCAGTTACATTGTCTGCAGGATCTTCCGAAGGCTCAGTCATCAAAACTTCCGATGTATCAAAAGCTTCGAAAGTATTGAAGGTCAAGTCCAAGACTCCAAAGGTGGTGTGGAAGTCTAAGAAAGACCAAGTGACTGAGAATTCTCCATCAACAATAGCTCAATATCCTCCTTGCACAACCATAGGATCTATTACTGTTGCATTACCTTCTGTTTTTCTTAATGCGCCCAAGACAAGTAAGGCTTGGGTTTCCAAATGTAAGTAATCATTTTCTTTATGCAGGGACAACTGAAGACAAACATGAATGTCTGGATCATAGACAGTGGTTGTTCCAGGCATATGACAGGCAATAGGTCACTACTCAAGAACTTTGAAAGGATTGATGGAGGGCTAGTTGCTTTTGGAAGAGATGAAGGTGGTTATATTTTAGGAAGGGGCAAGGTCATAAATTGTAAGCTCAGCATTGAAAAGGTAAACTTTGTTAAGGAGCTTGGGTATAATCTTCTGAGTGTATCCTAATTTTGTGATCAGAGTCATAACATGCTCTTTACTGAGCATGAGTGCATTGTTCTCAAGCTCGAGGTGGTCATTCCTCATGAGCATATTCTGCTTAGAGCCCACAGGAAAGGGAACATGTACAAGATGGATTTGCAAGAAACATCTCCCGCTGGAGAAGTTTCATGCTTTCTGTCTAAAGCCAATAGTGATGAGTCTTTCCTATGGCATAAAAGAATGTGCTATGTAAACTTTAAAAGCATGAATAAACTTACTAAGAATGATTTGGTAACTGGAATGTCAAAGAAAGAGTTTACAAGTAATGACCACTGTGTTGCATGCCTGAAAGGGAAGCAACATAAAGTATCTCACAAGCCTAAGGAAAGGAACCCCATCACTACACCCCTACACTTGTTACATATGGATCTCTTTGGCCCACCAGTGTATTGAGTCTAGGTAGGACCTCTTACTGTTTAATGATCACAGATGACTTTACAAGATTCACTTGGGTCTTCTTCCTTAGAACTAAGGATGAGACTCTTGAGATTCTGAAGAGTTTCATCTTAAAGATTAAGAATCAATCTGATCACAAGGTTAAAATCATAAGATGTGATCAGGGAACTAAATTCAAGAACCAAATCCTTGATGCATTCTGTGATGAAAAGGTATTTCAAGACATACAGTGCTCCAAGGAATCCTCAACAGAATGGTGTTGCTGAGAAGTGTGCTGATGTGGTGGGTGAAACTTCTATGCCAGAGCTAAGTTTACATCTTTCTCAGCAACTTGCTGTGATCCCTCAGCTAAGGATCCACAAGTCCCACCCTACCACAAACAACATTGGAGATGTTGTCATAGGGGTAAGAACAAGAGGACAAACCCATGAAGCAAATGTTTGTCTTTGCTCTTGTTTCTTATCCCAAATAGAGCCAAAGAGAGTTGATGAGGCTCTGAAGGATGGTAGTTGGGTTGAAGCTATGCAACAGGAGCTACTTCAATTCAAAAGGCAAAAAGTTGGAACCTTTGTCCTCTTCCTCATGGGAAAACTACTATTGGAACCAAATGGGTGTTTAGGAACAAAAAGGATGATAGAGGCATTATCATAAAGAACAAAGCTAGACTAGATATTCAAGGTACACACAGGAAGAAGGGATTGACTACACTGATGTCTTTGCTCCTTTAGCAAGACTGGAAGTTATTAGGATATTCCTAGCATTTGCTGCATCAAAGAACTTCAAGGTCTTTCAACTTGATGTGAAGTGTGCTTTTCTTTATGGAGTGATTGACGAGGAGGTGTATGTCAAACAGCCACCTGGTTTTGTAGATCCTAATCATCCTGATTATGTCTGCAAGCTTGACAAAGCTCTTTATGGGCTACATCAGGCACCCAGGAAGTGGTATGAGACACTATCTAAGTATCTTTGCAAACATGGATACATGAGAGGTAATATAGATGGAACTTTCTTCATCAAAGGACAGGGAAATGACATATTGCTAGTTCAAGTATATGTGGATGACATCATCTTCGGTTCAACTAATCCAAAGCTCTGTAAAGACTTTGAGAAGCTGATGAAAGACAGATTTGTAATGAGTGCCATGGGTTCTGGGAATTCAAGTGAGGCAAGTTGAAGATGGCATCTTCATTACTCAGTCAAAGTATGTTCAAGATATACTCAAAAGGTTCAACATGACTGATTGTAAGATTGCTAAGACACCCATAGCTAGAAACCACTCCCTTGGACCTGATTTTGAGGGGAAATGTGTAGATGAGCACTTATACAGGGCTATGATTGGGTCTCTTATGTATCTTACTGCTAGCAGGCCTGATATTATGTTTGCTACATGTATCTGTGCAAGATATCAAGCCAACCTTAGATGTCTCACCTTATCACAGTCAACAGGATTCTAAGATACCTTAATTGTGCTTCAACACTTGGTTTATAGTATCCTAAGAATCCTGACTTCAATTTGTATGCATACATAGATAGTTATTATGGAGGTTGCAACATGACTACAAAGTCTACATATGGGGGGATGTTAATTTCTGGGTGGAAGGGTTGTCTCATGGCAAAGCAAGAAACAATCATGTGTCTCTGCATCAATTGCTGAAGCTAAATGCATTGCTGCCGCAAGCTGCTGTGCTCAAGTGTATTGGATTTAGAATCAGATGTTGGGCTATGGGTTCAACTTCAAAGAGACTCCCATTCACATAGACAACAATAGTGCTATCTCAATCATAGAGAATCTTGTGCAGCACTCAAGGACCAAACACATCAATATCAGGTGTCATCTAATAAGAGATAATTATGAAAAGGGATTAGTTAAACTAGTCAAAGTTGACACAGATGAATAATATGCTGATCTATTCACAAATGCCTTTGATGAAAAGAGATTTAAATATCTTGTATCAGCTATTGGAATGATTAATTTTGAGTAGATTTTTCTTAAAACTAGTTCTTATTATTTCTTAAAACATCTATGTCCAAAGTAGTCTAGTTCGTCACTTTCATAAGCTCTTGTTTTTCTTTGGATGAAAATCTTTTGAAGATTTTCCTTAGATTTATGAAAAATTTTGATCCTTCGGAAGTTATGTTTTTAACTTCGAAAAAAAATCATGTCTTTGAAACAAATAATTGTCTAAGAAATTTTACCTTTGGAAAAATTTCTAATGTATCTTCCGAAGCTTAAATGACTATCTAAGACACTTATATGCTTTTAAGGACCTTTTTCTTTCGAAGCAAAACTAACCCTTAGAAGCTTTGTTCTTTTGGGTACAAAGAATTCAAGTTTTAATTTCTCTTCCAAGCAAAATTTTCAAAACTCTCTGGAAATTCTTTCGAAGTCATTTTAGCTTCGGAAGCCTTTTCATTAAAACTTCCGAAGATAATTACCTTCGGAAGCTTTTTGACTTCCAAGAAAACTACTTTTTGAGCAAAAGTAAACTACTTTTTCAGAGGTGGGACCGACATTCGGATTTCAAAGTTTATCCTCTTTCATTAAACTTTGTCTGAAATCCTTTTCACATATAAACCCAACAGTTTCCCTTCTTTCTATCATATGCTTCTTCCTCCAAACCTAAAACCCCAAATTTCTCTTTGAAATTTCTTTCTTCTTTCTTTCTTCATCCTTAAGCTACCTCAGAATGGCCAACCCCACTCACATAAATGACCTGAACTTTACCATGTAGCTCCACAAGCAACACAACCAGGTTGCTCTGTTAAGCTCTGACTATTTCTCAAAGGTTTGCCATTTCTTAGATTTGTCCGACTACTTCACCTCCCTAACCATTGATCCTCCACTTTATGAGGATCATCTCCTTGAATTTTGGATGACCTGCCAAGAGGTTGTAATGGATGGGGAGAAGGCACTGTCGGCCATAGTGCAAGGGAGAACAGTCTTCATCACTCTGGCCATCGTCAACATGCATCTTCAACTGGATGATGAAGAAGGTGAGGTGTTCTTCCCAAAGGAAGTGATAATCATTCCTTTGAGCAGATGGGGTATGAGGGAGATTTCTTGTAAATACCTTTAGGAAAGGGAAGGTCTCATCCCAGTGGAGATTCCTGCTCCATGTAGTCATCCACAGCTTATCAAACAAGCATGGTGGATGGAACCAGATTCCTAAGGATCTCTCCATCATTATCTGTAACACCCGGTTATTTTAAAAACAAAGACAAGAAATGAAGAATAAAAGAAAGAAAATCAATAAATCCAAGTTGAGGGGTTAAAATGTAAATAAGGACAAAAGTACACAAAAGTTGGTGTAAAGGTGGGCATGACCACCCACCCTCTTTTCACAATCACTTTTCTTCGGTTTTAGAGAGAGAGAGAGAAAGGAATAGAGCAGAACTCTTGGCTGAAGAAAAGAAGAAGAACAGAAATGAATTCAAGGTAAGAATTCAAGGTTTTTAAGTGTTATGATGGGTTATATCTCGGTTACATGCCTACATGCTTATATGCTTTAGTGTGTGTCTGTGTGTGTGTATGTTAGTGTGTTTTTAGGTGTTTGAACTCATTTGCAGGCGGGTTAGAAGGAAGAAACACCCAAGTTGCACTAGGTGAGTTCTAGACCCTGATTTTTACTTGTTTTAAACTCTCTAGGGGCTGAAAATATATTAAATGATTTTACAATGTTTGTGTATGTATACTCGTATGTATTATGCATGTTGGATGATGATTCTTGGTTGCTTATAGGTTGTTCATGTTTAGAATAGCCCAGGTAAGCTTAGAACAGATAGTAGTGAGTGAGAATGGGTTTGAAATCATCCTAGAAACATGTACATAGAAGGTTCATGAGCCTAGATAAGGCTCATGCGCCTCACAATGCCTTAGAAGAATTTAAGTATAACCCATGCACCTGAACAGTAGCCCATGCGCCAGAAGTTTTCCTTAGAAAGATAAGTGTATCTCATGCACCTGAATAGTAGCCCATGCGCCTGAAATTTGCCTTAGAAATGATAAGTGTATCTTATGCGCCTGAACAGTAGTCCATGGGCCTAGATATATTAGTCGGACGACTAAGTTTAGGCCCATGCGCCCGAATATTGCCCATGCGCCCAAGTGGCCCATGTGCCTAAGTGTCCATGCATCCGAATAACCCATACGCCTAAGTGTTCATACACCCGAATAGTGTCCATGCGCCTGAATTGTTCATGCACCTAAGAGTTAAAGCAGTTAAGTGTTGACTGATGCGCCTACATAGTAATGAAACGCCCAAACAGGGCTCATGTGCCCAAATAGTGTCTAAGCGCCAACACTTAGAATTTATTACAAGTTCTTGGGAGTTTGTGCTCTTAGGGTTTTGACCGTAGGTTGACTAGGGTTATTAATGATGGGTTTCATGCCATGATTATGATTGTCTTATGATTGTTCTTATTATTATTGCTATTATTATTATTACTTATAGTGGTGACTTTACGTGGTATGTTTATTATCGTAACGTAAAGTATATTGTAATAATAAAGAGAAAGAGCAATAAAGAAGAGAAGAGGAACATTAATAAAATGTTAACAAGACTTCCAAGCTTACAGGAGGTACACGACGTGTTGGGTTAGCTCAACTGTGCTGCGGGTTAGCTACCCTATTATGCACACAGGCCCAGTCATTGAGATTGGCAGGACCTCTGTAGCATACCCTAGGTGGTTGGGTTGGCCTTGTATACAGTAAACAAACCCTCTTCAGGGATCTAAATGGCCCATCACCAGTTTTCACCGAGCATACAGTTTATGGTATTGCTCATTGGTCCATACAGATAGTGAAAGATAAAGATAACAGAATTCAGAGTAAACAAGGCATACAGTAAAGAGAAAGAACATTATCTGTTTATATAGTTAATGTGTGCTCGCATACAAAGTAAAGAGTTTATTTCACAGAAAGAGTATTTTTCATATATAACATACAAAAAGTATTTATTACTTTTTAAACTAGAACTCACTCAGCAATGCTAACTTTTATACATTTTCAGTTGGCAGGTATTATTGTTGAGGATGGCACGAGGGTGAAGCTACTCGGCAGGGAAAGACACACATTCGTATTTTGTATTGCTATGGTTTATAATGCAATTAATAAGTCTTTCTAATCGATTAAACAATAGTTTATTGGTTAACAATAGTCTTTTAATGCAATGAATGGTTTTTGTTAAAACGATTCCGTTGCAAAGTTTGTATATTTATATGTTTTAAGGTATTAAATGCTTGAATGACCAACTGTGAGGTCTCCGGGAACGGGGCCTTACAAGTTGGTACCAGAGCCAAAGTTTAAGAGAATTAGGTTAAATAAAATTTTTAAAGCCTAAACTTAAACTGAAAATGGGACAAATGGAGGGATGCCAGTCCAAGTAGCTACGTGCCATCAGGTATGTCTTTTCTTAATGATAACTGGTATTATGTGCGCATGTTATTTGATTTATGTGCTCTTAGTAGATTTAGATATTGATTAAGTCAGGTTAGGAAATGCTTGGGGTATGAAGAGTAAAGTAAATGGCTAATCACAAATGGCCACATTAATTAGGGACTTACTATACTTGACATAAACTGAGTGTTACCTTGAATGACCGGTTAGTGTTTGAATCTTATAGTGTGTTAGAAGATGGTTGGACAGAAATCTACCAAGGCTCCTAGAGGTAGTGGCCGTCCACGTATGACCATGAGTAGTGTTAAGACTCCTGAGACGACCCATGAGAACCCTGAGGTCCATGGCCGGAGTGAAGAGAACGAGAATGCTAGCTTGAATGCCTCAGCTAGGGAGGCGATTGCTGATGAGGTACACCAGGTCATGAAGACAGTCTTACCATCTGTAGTGACTGAAGTCATCAGGGCTATGAGAGGCGAGGAGAGGAAGGAGAAGGAGAATAGAAAGGGATCAACTGGCAAGGGAAGCGACAGGGAGGAGAGGAACAACCAGAGCCTAAGTTGTGTTGTCTGATAAAGAGGAGGATGATGTAGTGGGGGCAGCAACTGGAGGATGCAGCTATGGGGCGTTCCAAAGATGTAAGCCCCCGACCTTCGATGGCAATAGTAATGCTGCTGCCGCTCACCGCTGGGTGAGGGAGATGGAAGCTGTCTTAGAAATCAGTGAGTGTCGTGAAGACCAGAAGGTTAAGTTCGAAACTCACTCTTTCGTTGATTCAGCATTGTGTTGGTGGGACAATATTGTCCAGTTGAGGGTGCCAGAGCCATCAGGAAGATGCGATGGGAGGAGTTTAAGAAGTTGGTTATTGAGGAGTTTTGTCCTCATCGGGAGATGGACAAGGTCGAGAGGGAGTTCTTGCAACTTGAAGCAGGAACCATGACCCACCAGCAGTACACTACTAGATTCAATGAGATGGCGAGGCTGGTGCCGGATCAGGTGACGCCGGTATCAAGGAAGATCAAGAGGTACATCCAAGGACTGTGCAGGCACCTGATTGCTGCGCAGCGGGTACCTTTCGATCGGTGGTGGATGTGGCGGGCAGGCTGTATGATGAGCGAGGGGAGACCGTGGTGGATGTAAAGAAGATGAGTTGGGATGGTAAGAACTGGAAGGGGAAGAGGTTTGGATGTGGTGGTTTTACTCCAAACAACAAGAAGGTGAAGGTGGACGATCATGGGGGTCATTAAGATCAGGGCTGAGAAGGTGTGGCAAATGTGGATGGGAGCACACCGGTGAGTGCAAGATGGGAATGAATGTATGCTTCAGGTGTGACCAGCCTGGACACATCGCTAGAGACTGTAAGAAGTCGAGGGCGGAGAACTCTGGAGTGGAGAAGAAGAAGCCGGAGGAGGGAGGGCAGAGGGTAAGTGCTAGAGCTTACACTATGACCCAGGAGGAAGCCAGAGCTAATCCCGACGTTGTGTCAGGTATGTTTCTAGTAAACCAAACTTGTGCATCTGTATTGATTGATTCTGGTGCTAGTAGGAGTTTATTTCCACTACTTTCTGTGCTAAGTTGCCTATTAGTAGTAGAAATGCTAGTGAACCATTCGATGTAGAAAACCGCTATTGGCAAGTCCATGAGAATTACTGATGTGATAGAGGACTGTGCTATAGAACTAGAAGGTCATAGGTTTGCTGATAGGTTACACGTGATGCCCCTAGGTGGATTTGATGTAGTACTGGGGATGGACTGGTTAGTAACCTATGAAGCAAACATCGTATGTTGCAAGAAGATGATTCGATTAGTTGCGCCCAATGGGATTTTGGTTACAAATCATGGAGATCACGTTACTACGATCCCGAAGATGATTTCGATAGCGGTGGGGGGAAGTGCATGAGACGTGGATGTAGTGCCTACTTGGCATATGTGAAAGATGTGGATGCGTCGGTACCGCAATTATCCGAGGTACCAATGGTGTGTGACTTCAGGACGTATTCCAGAAGACTTACCCGGCGTGCCACCGGATCGCGAGATTGAGTTCCAAATTGATTTGATACCTGGTGCTCAACCTGTTGCCAAAGCACCATATTGATTAGCTCCTACTGAGATGAAGGAACTCATGAGTCAATTACAGGAGTCGATGGATAAGGGATTCATTCGACCGAGTATCTCTCCGTGGGGTGCTCCGGTATTGTTTGTAAAGAAAAAGGACGGAAGTATGCAAATGTGCATCAACTACCGAGAGTTGAACAAGTTGACGGTGAAGAATCGCTACCGCTACAAGGATTTATGATTTGTTTGACCAGCTCCAAGGTGCCAGTTGGTTCTCGAGAATAGATCTATGATCCGGCTACCATCAAATGAGGTGAAGGAATAAGACATTCCTAAGACAACTTTCCGTACACGTTATGGACACTACAAGTTCCTCGTTATGTTTTGGTCTAACTAACGTGCCAGCTGCCTTTATGGATTGATGAATCGAGTGTGCCGGCCGATGTTGGATAGATCAGTGATTGTGTTGATTGATGATATTCTGATCTACTCAAAGAGCGAAGAAGAGCATGCTGGTCATATTCGGATGTGTTGGAGACATTAAGGTTGTATGCCAAATTCTTCAAGTGTACGTTCTGCTTGCGCGAAGTTCAATTCTTGGGTCATGTGGTGAATCCTGATGGGATTATGGTAGACCCCGCAAAGGTGGAGGCAGTGATGCAATGGAAGTCTCCGAAAATGCCATCCGAGATTCGTTGTTTCTTGGGGTTGGCGGGATATTATCGTAGGTTCATTCAATACTTTTCCAAGATCGCTTCTCCACTAACCAAATTGACCCAAAAAGATGTAAAGTATATATGGGGTCAGGCTCAGGAGCAGGCTTTCGAGGAGTTAAAGGCAATGTTGATTCAAGCTCCTGTTCTGTCATTACCCGAAGGAAGCGAGGATTTGGTGGTTTATTCAGATGCTTCCTACTCAGGGTTAGGGTGCGTATTAATGTAGAGAGGGAAGGTTATAGCCTATGCATCCCAACAGTTGAAAGTTCATGAGATCAATTATCCCACTCATGACTTGGAGCTAGCAGCTGTGGTCTTTGCATGAAGATTTGGAGGCACTCTCTACGGGACGAAGTGCACCATTTTCACTGACCACAAAGTACTTCTTCGAGCAAAAAGATCTGAACATGAGGTAGAGGAGGTGGTTGGAGCACATAAAAGATTATGATTGCAAGGTCCACTATCATCCGGGCAAAGCTAACGTGGTGGCTGATGCTCTTAGCCGAAAGGAGAGGCCCTGAGCCAATTTGGGTGAAAGCATATCAACTGATCATGACCTCTGATGTGACGAAGCAAGTCAAAGAGTTTCAAGATGAGGCATTGAAAGAAGATCATCTTAACTCTGAAATGATGAGAGGTCTGGTTGGGGAATTGGGTGAAAACACACTTGGGTGTTAAAACTCGATTTGGACGGGTGTGGATTCCTCATTTCGGGGATCTACGTGTGAGATTATGGATGAAGCTCACAAGACTCGATACTCCATTCATCCTGGTGCCACAAAAATGTATCAAGATACGAAGAAAGATTATTGGTGGCCGGGTATGAAGCGTGATGTGGTGGAGTATGTGAGTAAGTGCCTTACTTGCTTACAGGTGAAGGCCGAACATCAGAAGCTGTATAGGAAGATCCAACCTTTAGATATACCGGAATGGAAGTGGGAGCACATCACCATGGATTTCATAATGAAGTTGCCACGTACTCCGAAGGGTACGATGCCATATGGGTGATTGTCGACCGTCTGACGAAAAGTGCTCACTTCCTACCGATCCGCGAGACATATTCATCTGAGAGGTTGGCGGATCTATTCATCAAGGAAATTGTAACTCGTCATGGTGTGCCGGTGTCTATTATGACTGATCGTGACACCCGGTAAACATCTAAATTTTGGAAGAAATTCCACAACGCCATGGGGACGAGGTTACATATTAGCACGGCTTATCACCCCCAAACTGATGGTCACTAAGAAAGAACCATTCAGACATTGGAAGACATGCTTCGGGCATGTGTGATTGATTTTGGGGGAAGTTGGGATGACCACTTACTATTAGCTGAATTCTCGTACAACAACAGCTATCATGCTAGCATTGGTATGCCACCATACGAGATGCTATACGGTAGGAGATGCAGAACACCCGTTTGTAGTGGTGATATTGGTCAGAAGGAATTGGGGAGCATCGTGGTCATTGAGGCTACGACCGAGAAGCTTGATAAGATTAAAGCCTTCATGAAGGCAGCTAAAGATAGGCAGAAGTCGTATGTCGATAAACAATGCAGACCGATCGAGTTCCAGGTGGGTGACCGGGTTATGTTGAAGGTCTCACCTTGGAAGGGTATTATCCGATTCAGGAAGCGGGGCAAGATGAGCCCAAGATATATAGGCCCTTTCTAAATCATTGCTCGAGTAGGAGAGGTGACCTATAGGTTGGAGTTACGAGATGAGTTAAGTGGGATTCACCCGACATTCCACGTATCTCATCTGTGAAAGTGTTTAGCTGATGAAGACATGATTGTTCCACTGGGGGATATCGAAGTAGACGAAAGGCTCAATTATATGGAGCAACCAGTGGCAATCATCGATCATAAAGAGAAGAGACTGAGGAATAAAGTGGTTCCTCTTGTGCGTGTACAGTGGAAGCACAGGAAGGGATCTGAATCTACATGGGAAACTGAGGAGGAGATGAGGCAGCATTACCCTCGTCTATTTGAGGAATAACAAGTTTCAGGGACAAAACCTATATAAGGGGGGTGGACTTTAACACCCGGTTATTTTAAAAACAATGACAAGAAATGAAGAATAAAAGAAAGAAAAGCAATAAACCCAAGTTGAGGGGTTAAAAATGTAAAAAAGGACAAAAGTACACAAAAGTTGGTGTAAAGGTGGGCATGGCCGCCCACCTACTTTTCACAATCACTTTTCTTCAGTTTTAGAGAGAAAGAATTCAAGTTTAAATTTCTCTTCCAAAGCAAAATTTTCAAAACTCTCTGGAAATTCTTTCGAAGTCATTTTAGCTTCGGAAGCCTTTTCATTAAAACTTCCGAAGATAAATTACCTTCGGAAGCTTTTTGACTTCCAAGAAAACTACTTTTTGAGCAAAAGTAAACTACTTTTTCAGAGGTGGGACCGATATTCGGATTTCAAAGTTTATCCTCTTTCATTAAACTTTGTCTAAAATCCTTTTCATATATAACCCAACAGTTTCCTTCTTTCTATCATATGCTTCTTCCTCCAAACCTAAAACCCCAAATTTCTCTTTGAAATTTCTTTCTTCTTTTTCTTCTTTCTTTCTTCATCTTAAGCTACCTCAGAATGGCCAACCCCACTCACATAAATGACCCGAACTTTACCATGTAGCTCCACAAGCAACACAACCAGGTTGCTCTGTTAAGCTCTGACTATTTCTCAAAGGTTTGCCATTTCTTAGATTTGTCTGACTACTTCACCTCCCTAACCATTGATCCTCCACTTTATGAGGATCATCTCCTTGAATTTTGGAAGACCTGCCAAGAGGTCGTAAGATGGGGAGACGGCACTGTCTGCCATAGTGCAAGGGAGAACAGTCTTCATCACTCTGGCCATCGTCAACATGCATCTTCAACTGGATGATGAAGAAGGTGAGGTGTTCTTCCCAAAGGAAGCTGTTAATCATTCCTTTGAGCAGATGGGGTATGAGGGAGATTCCTTTGTAAATACCTTAGGAAAGGGAAGGTCTCATCCCAGTGGAGATTCCTGCTCCATGTGGTCATCCATAGCTTATCAAACAAGCATGGTGGATGGGACCAGATTCCTAAGGATCTCTCTATCATTATCTGTAACACCCGGTATTTTAAAAACAAAGACAAGAAATGAAGAATAAAAGAAAGAAAATCAATAAATCCATGTTAAGGGGTTAAAACTGTAAATAAGGACAAAATTACCCAAAGTTGGTGTAAAGATGGGCATGGCCGCCCACCCTCTTTTTACAATCACTTTTCTTCGGTTTTAGAGAGAGAGAGAAAGGAATAGAGCAGAACTCTCGGCTGAAGAAAAGAAGAAGAAGAGAAATTGAATTCAAGGTAACAATTCAAGGTTTTTAAGTGTTTATGACGGGTTTTATCTCGGTTACATGCTTATGTGCTTATATGCTTCTGTGTGTGTCCATGTGTGTGTGTGCTGGTGTGTTTTTAGGTGTTTAAACTCATTTGCAAACGGGTTAGAAGGAAGACACACCCAAGTTGCACCAGGTGAGTTCTACACCCTGATTTTTACTTGTTTTAAACTCTTTTAGGGGCTGAAAATGTATTAAAATGATTTTACAATGTTTATGTATGTATACCCGTATGTATTATGCATATTGGATGATGATTCTTGGATGCTTATAGGTTGTTCATGTTTAGAATAGCCCAGGTAAGTTTAGAACAGATAGGTATGATGAATGGGTTTGAAATCATCCTAGAAACATGTTACACAGAAGGTTCATGTGCCTAGATAAGGCTCATGCGCCTCGGAATGCCTTAGAAGAATTTAAGTGTAACCCATGCGCCTGAACAGTAGCCCATGCGCCTAAAATTTGCCTTAGAAATGATAAGTGTATCTCATGCGCCTGAACAATAGCCCATGCGCATGAAATTTGCCTTAGAAATGATAAGTGTATCTCATGCGCCTAAAAAGTAGTCCATGGGCCTAAAAATATTAGTCGGACGACTAAGTGTAGGCCCATGCGCCGAATAGTGCCCATGCGCCCAAGTGGCCCATGCGCCTAAGTGTCCATGCGTCCGAATAACCCATGCGCCTAAGTGTTCATATGCACGAATAGTGTCAATGCGCCTGAATTGTTCATGCGCCTAAGATTTAAAGCAGTTAAGTGTTGACTAATGCGCCTACATAGTAATGAAACGCCCAAACAGGGCTCATGCGCCCAAATAGTGTCTAAGCGCCCAACAGTTAGAATTTATTACAGAATTCTTGGGAGTTTGTGCTCTTAGGGTATTCACCGTGGGTTGACTAGGGCTTATTAATGATGGGTTACATGCATGATTATGATTGTCTTATGATTGTTCCTTATTATTATTGCTATTATTATTATTACTTATAGTGTGTGACTTTACGTGGTATGTTTATTATCGTATCGTAAATTATATTGTAATAATAAAGAGAAAGAGCAATAAAGAAGAGAAGAGGAACATTAATAAAATGTTAACAAGTCTTGCAAACTTACAGGAGGTGCACGACCGTGTTGTCGTTAGCTCAACTGTGATGTGGGTTAGCTACCCTATTATGCACACAGGGCTAGTCATTGAGATTGGCATGACCTCTGTAGCATACCCTAGGTGGTTGGGTCGCCTTGTATACAGTAAACAGAACCCTCTTGACGGATATAAATGGCCCATCACCAGTTTTCACCACGCATACAGTTTCGGGTATTGCTCATTGGTCCATACAGATAGTGAAAGATAAAGATAACAGAATACAGAGTAAACAAGGCATACAGTAAAGAGAATGAACATTATCTGTTTATATAGATAATGCGTGCTCGCATACAAAGTAAAGAGTTGTATTTCACAGAAAGAGTATTTTTCATATATAACATACAAAAAGTATTTTATTACTTTTAAAACTAGAACTCACTCAGCAATGCTAACTTTTATACATTTTCAGTTGGCAGGTAATTATTGCTGAGGATGGCACAAGGGTGAAGCTACTCGGCAGGGAAAGACTGACACACATTCGTATTTTGTATTGCTATGGTTTTATAATGCAATTAATAGGTCTTTTCTAATCGATTAAACAATAGTTTATTGGTTAACAATAGTCTTTTAATGCAATGAATGGTTTTTGGTAAAACGATTCCGCTGCATAAGTTTGTATATTTATAATGTTTTAAGGTATTTAATGCTTGAATGACCAACTATGAGGTCTCCGGGAACGGGGCCTTACAAGTTGGTATCAGAGCCAAAGTTTAAGAGAAGTTGAGCAGATGGGGTATGAGGGAGATTTCTTTGTAAAGACCTTTAGGAAAGGGAAGGTCTCATCCTAGTGGAGATTCCTACTCCATGTGGTCATCCACAGCTTATCAAACAAGCATGGTGGATAGGACCAGATTCCTAAGGATCTCTCCTTCATTATCCATGGAATGATTCAGGGGGTCAAGTTCAGGTATTCTCAATTTGTCTATACTAATTTACTTGCCAACTTAGGACTCCTTAAAATATTACATGTTTCCTAGATATGTCAAGTACATTCTTAATTATGAACTGGGCTCACAGTTAAGGGGAACAAGTAACATTCTTAACTGGGACAAATGAAGCCCGACATCTTTAAAATTCTAAGAAAGCCCACTATTGGCTTCTCTGGAGTAGAAACAGCCCTAGTCCTAAAAATGTTAGAGCTCCTTGCCCAAGGTGACAACTTGGAAGCACCAGTTAGTGTTGAACCCCACCTGCTACATCCTAACCACTTACACAGCCACAAATCACCATCACCTACCAAACAAAATCCAAACGAACCCATGCTCAAACTATTCAGTCTGTGGAGACCCCCACACACTTACCCATATAGGAGGAAGTGGAAACTAGAGCTCCCACTTCTCTTGAGGAGCAAACCACACCCATCTCTTCAAGGATCAGTGCTGAGTTCCTTATGCTCAGCCTGATGAGCTCATAAGCCAAACTGCCTTAAGCCATGTAGATATATGTGTACCTATTTTATGAACTTAATGTAAAATGCTTTCATTCTTACTATATGTAACAAAAGGGTATGAATGAAATATAACGTGTTTGTGAGCTTATTGACAGGATCACGATCACACGTTTGATGTATTAGGATACAAAGCACGGAATACAACTAGAATTGACAATTGTAGCAAGCATTGATACTTGTAAGCATTAAGATCGCATACGGTTATAGGAGAGAATTATATATATTCTGATTTCAAGGAATGTTTATAGATGTAGAATATTCTAATCAAATCAAGCATTCATTCCATTCATTCACTCATTCATCCATGATTACATAGGTTGTCACTCCTTATATAGAGTGCAACAATCACTGTTGTTATCACGGAAAGTGACAACTGGCAGATCTAATACAAAATAACTAATTCTTAACAAACTACTGAAATGTTCACAACTACTGAGAACATATCAGCATGTTAAGTACAAAATAAAAACTACTAAAACTACAACGACTGAAGAACAAGCTCTTCAGTCGTTTTACAAAACTACTGAACATAAAAATATAAAACTACTGATATCACAACTACTGAAGAAGTACTCTTCAGCAGTTGTGACAAACTACTGAGGCTTCAGTACTTGATCTTCAGACTTTGACCTTCAGTGTTTCATCAGCTGATGACTTCAGTAGATACATCAGCTGATGTCTTCAGTTTTGTCTTCAGACCTTGTACATCAGTTGTTGATCTTCAGCACTTGTAAACTCTTCAGCTGTTGTACTTCAGTACTTTGGTCTTTCAGCTTCAGCACTTGTGTTCTTCAGCTTTTGTCTTCAGCACTTTGTTTTTTCAGCTGTTGAGGTCTTCAGCACTTGATCTTCAGCTGTTGAAGTCTTCAGCACTTGTCAAACTACTGATGAGGCTTTCAGCAGTTGTTGTGATACCATGTGGGACTTAGAGGTTTTCTGATCTTGGCTCATTGGTTCTTTTGGTCCAACAAACTCCCCCTGAACCAATGCAGCCAAAACCTCTAACTTATTTATTCTCCCACTTATTGATGGCAAAATGTTGGTCTTTTCCTTCTTGATCAGTAGAGAAGATGACCCATGTAAGCTCCGGCCTGGGAAGAAATCTCAAATATTTGTTTGGCAGAGTATGAATGGGAACTCTGTTTTGGGGAACTGGACACAGAGTTTTTATCCCATTCATGAGATTTACTTCCCCATAATGAGTCTGTATGACTCACGAACATAGGCCTCAAGGAGAACAACTTGTTCCTCCTGAGAGAGTTCTTCTGCTCCTCCTTCGAAGAAGAACTCTGGACCATAGTACTCTGATAGTACTTCATGGTCCTGCCATTTTTTCAGCTCCACCGTAGTTACCTCCCTATATACAATTCATCAGGATGGTTGCCTTCAAGGAGTAACTGGAGCTCATTCTTCTGGATGTCTTCAAGCTTTTATATAACAACCCCTTCTTAATCATCTTGTTTTCTAGTAAGGCTTGAGGGTCTTCTTTGCTTGGTGAGCTTTCTTGAATTCATCAATGATCCCAAGGTGAGACTACAACGGCCAACATGATGGTAGACTCTATTGTTTTTCGTACCTGGCCGTTGTATCTGTGTGGGATAGTTCTTTTATGGATTCTAGAACTCACCCTGGGGTCTGGCCATACTCTCACTCTCTCCTTCTGATACTGAAAGGTGTGCCTGAGAGTGTACAGCCTTTGAGCATGCCCTTTCATGGCTTGAATAGATGATGACTGAGGAAATTCCTTGTCAACCATCTTCACAGTTGCTCATCGTGCTGTTTCTCTGCTGTTCTTCTTCTTCTATCTTGACTCTGACCATTTCCCTTTGAGAGTCAGGTGTGATCATGGGTTGACTTCGGGGTTTTGGTAGCTTCAGAACAGCAGAGAGTGGCAGACTATCATCTTCATCCTCTCTTCTTCTTCTTCTTCCATCCTTAGCACCCTTCCCCCTTCTGGGTACATCACTGAATGATGGTTGGGTTGGTGGGAATGGGTTTGAAGTGAGGATATTTGGATTTTGGCTTAGAGATTGGTTGGGAGATTTGAGGGATAGGATCTGTTTGAGTGGGTGGAAGGGAAGGTTGATCCAGCATCTTTGTAGTTAGTTTCACTTTGTGAGTTTAGCCATCTCTAACCTTTTACCGCCCAGCCTCATCAAGGGCTTCCACAATATCCTTTGTTGAATTGCTCAGACAGACAAATTCTCGTGGCTATAGCCAGAATGTTGTCCCTGGTCCATGCGCGATCTCCACTAACGATCTTCCTAAGTATTTTGCAATGAAGCGGATCATTATTTCCAATCTCTCTTTCTCAAGAGCATCATACCCTGCCCATCGGTTTGTATCTCTTGTACTTCTAACCTTCTGATCTCACTATCCAGTGTGGCTGGTCAAACCCCTGCCTGAAGATTTGTTCAATTTTTATCCATGGATCGGCTGTGTGTGGTGTCAGCTTCTTGACCAGCTCCTCCAAGGATTTGTCTTCAGCAGTGTGATCATCAGCACTTCTCTTTTGCTTGTAAGTGAGCAGAGGTTGCTTTTCTTTTTCCTCCTCTTGGGCTTGCTTCTCTTCCTTCTTCTCCTCTGTTCTTTCCTCTTCTTTTCTTTCACTGCAGTACTCTCCCCCTTTTTTTTGCATTGGAGGAAGGGGTTTGTACCGCAGAAAGAGTCTTTTGGACAGCAGCATCAACCAAGGGCTGTAATGTTGAGGAAAGCCTCTCATCAATGGCTTTGATCACTATATCAGTGATTATGGGTGTGATGAGAGGAGGGAATTTTGGAGTACAGCACCTATTTGCTCAGGAGGGTTCTGTTCCTGAGAAGTAGGGCCTGAAGCAGAGGCAGGTGGTTGATTTTGGAGTGGCTCGGTGTTTGGGAAACCTTCAAGGGAAGGTGCCATCTGTGGGTGGATAGAGCAGATGGTCTTTCTCCTTGTGAAGTTGGTCAAGTAGGTTTTGCAGCCTACTGACTTTCTCTTCAGGATTGTGTCTGGGCAAGACATCATAGAAGAAGCCCAGGTCATCATCAGCCGAAGCTGAATCAGCTGACCTCCTGCTTGAGCAGGATTTACATGCACTGGGTGTAGACCAGTTGGTGCATGTGCCCCTTGTGCTTGGTACTGGGGACTTCCAGCCTCAGGACAATGTCCATCATCAGCTGTTGCCTCTAGGGAGGTCTTAGCAATGTTACCAGCCTCACTCTGGTCATGTGCTGAGTCAGAGGAGGTGGCAGCCTCACTAGAATTCTAAGCTCCTTGTCTACACCAGGAATAGAATTGGGAAACCCCTGTGTTGTGGGTTCTCAGTGCACTGTGTTCCTCCCCCTCAATTGTAGAGGTATTCCAGTAGTAAGTGGTTTTCTGTGGAGGGGTGAGGAGTGCAATTGAGTTAGCACTTGTGCAACTATTAAAGTTGGGCTGTGAGGGGTGGTTGTTTGGGGTGGGGGATAGAAGCAGTGTGCACCTGGGGAGGTTGGTGCTCTTCAATGGCAATCTCCTCAAGTGAGGAAGATCCCAGATAAGTAGGTACCCCTTGGTGGTTGCTGCAGGCTCCTGTTGAGAGGAAGCCTGAGCGGCTGTGGCTGGAGAGTCATTGTATCCACTAGGGTTTGGACTAGTGGATATATCCTGCGTTTGTGTTGCAGGGGCATCCTCAGGGGACTCAATTCCCTGAGTAGCCGTTTTGGGTTTCTTTGTGGGTTTTGGTGGGGACTTTGGATTGGAGGTGGTGGCTGTGGGTTCCAGCTGCGTGGGTTTTCGCAGCTTGGCAGCCATTTTTAGTGTCCGGTCAGAGTTGTGCCGGGAGTATACTTCCGGCAGAACAGTCGTAGCAGGGACTCGCAAGCCACAAGTCCCTCAGCATTAAGCTGGTCTGTAATAATGGCCATTATGAACCGTGGATAAGTATCCAACGGTTGGCAGTTAGTTTTTGAGCCATATCTTTGAGCTCTGAAAATATTAATTCTGAAAAGTTTAGTGGTTGTTGCTCAATGATAGAATACATTACCTGCTGCCATTTGGTGGACATTTGATCCCAAGACGACGTCTTAGGGGCCAAACATACATTTACCATGTGAAAAATCAGGCGCTCAGCGTCATTAAAGTGTTTCTTCATGATGGTGGTGGCACTGAGATCGCCTTGATATCCATGTTGAGCAAAGGATAGATCTATGGTGCCCTTCGGATATCCAGCAGGAAAGTAGCATCATTCAGTTGAAGATTTTGCGGATTATGCAGGAGTACGACTACTTCTTTGGTGTTGACGACCGACCGGAGGGATGGTGTGTTGTCCTCCCCAGTGGTAACAGTAACGTTCATCCAAAATTGGTGCAAGGATTCGGCATGTAAGATGGGGTTCAGAAGAATGCCTTGTTGTATTGGACTGAACCATAAGATCGATAGCAGTATCGAACTTAGTCCAGATCGGCGATTTAGTGAGGTAGGCAACACAGTTGTGTCGCGGTTTAATTTGCATAGACGCCATGAGAAGAGGGAAGTTTTGGAGAGGAACGTTAGGTTTGAAGAAGATGAGCATGGAGAGCTAAGGTTAGGGTATATATAGGGTACGGGTAAGGAAACGACTGAAGGATGTGGTGTTAGTCATCAGTAGTTTTAAACGACCGTTGACATGGTATTATCTTTTCAGACGTTGAAACAGCTGAAGTCGTGGTGTTTAGGCATCAGTAGTTTAGAAAACTACTGAAGACCGTGGTTTTGACTTCAGATGATTGAAACAACTGAGGACTTGGTGTGTGTCATCAGTAGTTATGAAACTACTGAAGACAGTGGTTTTGTCATCAGCTGTTGTAAACAACTGAAGACTAGGATTAGTCATCAGTAGTTATAAAACTACTGAAGACGTGGTTTTGCTTCAGTTGTTTAAAAAGAAACAGCAGTTGTACAAACGACTGAAGAGAAAGTGCTTTTCAGCTGTTTTCGTCAATTCTTAGCTTTTCAGCTGTTTCAATCTGTCCTCAACACATTCATCAGTCTTTTTGGCTGATTTCAGTTGTTTTATAGGACATCAGTACTTATCTGTTTTTACTGATTGCAGTAGTTGTAACTGCATCAGTAGTTGTGACTACATCAGTAGTTTAGAACAGATGAAGTACTTCAGTACTTGTGAGACATTAGCCTTCAGTAGTTATAAAAACACTGCTGGATAAAAGAACTCATCAGTACTTATATGTGACATAGGTACTTATGATCATCAGTATGAATTACTAAGATCATCAGTAGTTGTCACTTATTCTAGTTGCAGCATACCAAGCCTTAACACCAGGTTTTGGAAAGTTGAACTATCCAAAGGCTTAGTAAAAATGTCTGCAAGCTCATCAGCACTAGCACAAACTTAGGATCAATCAGACCTTTTTCAAAACAATCCTTATAAAATGATGTCTGATCTCTATATGTTTGTCCTAGAGTGCTGGACTGATTTTTGACAATACAAAGAGCTGAAGCACTATCCATTACACATGGAGTCTTAGTCTCTGTAATGCCATAATCCAAAGTTGGTTTTGAAGCCAGAGTACCTGAGATGTACAATTGCAGCAGCAATGTACTCTGCTTCAGCAGCGGATGTAGCAACTGAGGTCTGTTTCTTGCTCTGCCAAGAAATCAAGCAGTTGCCTAGGAATTGACATCCACCAGAAGTTGATTTCCTGGTCAACTTACACCCTGCATAGTCACTGTCAGAAAAAGCAACTAATTACCAGAATGTCCGGTGAATACCATAAACCTAGAGATGGAGTGCCTTGCAGATATCTAAAGATCCTCTTGACTGCAATCAGATGAGATTCTTTAGGTGCAGCCTGAAATCTAGCACAAACACATGTAGCAAACATAATATCTGGTCTAGAAGCTGTTAAATACATCAAGGACCCAATCATACATCTGTAAAGTGTTTCATCACCACTTTACCTTTCTGATCCGAGTCCAGTTGTGTGGTGCTGCTCATGGGAGTAGAACAAGGCTTACAGTTTTGTAAATCAACTTTTGCAAAAGATCTTTTGTATATTTGGACTGATGAATAAAAATTCCATCAGCCTTTTGTTTGATTTGCAACCCCAGAAAGAACTGTAATTCTCCCCTGGCACTCATTTCAAACTTCTGTTGCATCACCTTTGTAAGGCATCACACAACTTTGGATCAGAGGATGCAAAAATGATATCATCTACATAAATTTGAACAAGTAGATTATGCTGCCCAGCTTTCTTAATGAATAAAGTCTTGTCTATGGAGCCCTCTCTAGTGAAATTGTTTTCAGAAGAAAGTTTGATAATGTCTCATACCAGGCTCTGGGAGCTTGTTTTAACCCATAAAGAGCTTTATCAAGCTTATACACCCAATTAGGATGTTTATTATCCTCAAAGCCTGGAGGTTGACATACATAACCTCTTCTTTAACTTTTCCATACAAAAATGCACTTTTGACATCCATTTGAAAAATTTAAGGTTTTGATAAGCAGCATAAGCTAAAAAAAATCAATGCTTCCTAGTCTGGCTACAGGGGCAAAGGTTTCATCATAATCAATACCTTCTTCTTGTGCAAACCCCTGACAACCAGTCTGGCCTTGTTCTTAACAATAAGCCCATTTCATCAGTTTTGTTCCTAAACACCCATTTAGTGCCTATTGCACACTTACCTGGAGGTAGAGGAACCAGTTCCCACACTTGTTGTTTCTTGAACTGAAGAAGCTCAAGCTGCATGGCATCAACCCATCCATTGTCTTTTAAAGCAATGTGATAATTCTTTGGCTCTTGCTGACTGATGAAGAGAGCATAGAAGCAGAAATTTGACAATTGACTTCTTGTTGATACTCCAGCAGTGATATCACCAATGATTTGAGACATAGGGTGATTCTTCAGATCTTGATACACAATGAGATCTGTGCAAGTGTTTGTAGCCGGTTCAGCAGCAACAGATGGTGATGGTGTATCATTTCCTTGAAACCAATCAGTGGATGGTATTTCAAAGGAAGTTGAATTCGAAGAAATCTCATCAGCATTTGTTGTGGATGGTGCTACTGGAGCTACAGGAACATCAGGTCTAGCAGAGTCAGGCAGCTGATCACTAAACCTGAAGAGGTGAGTACTGCAATCATCATCATCATCAGCATACCACCAGGTGGTGAACTGTTGACAGGAGCAACAGCAGGAGTTTGATAAGGAACATATTGCAGTATGTCCAAATCAAATAACTCCACAGGACTTTGTGGAATCTTGTCCTTTGGAGATTCATTAAACTTAACATGTATAGTTTCTTCAACCATCTTTGTTCTGCAGTTGAAGACTCTGTATGCCTTGCAAGTAGATGAATAACCAACAAAGTACCCTGCATCCACCTTAGGATCAAATTTGTGGAGTTGATCCTTTGTGTTGAGAATGAAACAGGGACACCCAAATACTTTGAAAAATGAAATCAGAGGAGCCAAATGAGGAGAACTTCATATGGAGTCTTCATCATCCTCTCTGATTTACTAAAACTCTATTTTGCACATAACAAGCTGTGTTGACAGCTTCGGCCCAAAAGGTCAATGGCAACCTGAGTCAGCCAGCATGGACCTTGCAGCTTCAATGAGGGTCCTGTTCTTTCTCTCCACTACTCCATTTTGTTCTGGAGTCCTTGGAATGCTAAACTGCCTTTTGATTCCCTTTGCAAGATAGAAGTCATCAAGTGTATGATTTCTGAACTCAGTTCCATTATCACTCCTAATACACTTGACTGGAAGGGAATACTGCTTCTCAATGTACAGCACAAAGTGAATAATCTTCTGAGTACCTCATCCTTTGAATGTAGAAAGAAAGTCCATACAAATCTGGAGTAATCATCCACAATTACTAGACAGTATTTCTTCTTTGCCATGCTCATTACTCTCACAGACCAAATATCCATATGCAGTAATTGCAAGCAGGCAGTGGACTTGGACACTTCAATAGGAGGGAATGAGACTTTGTGCTTTTTTCCTTTTAAACAGCAGTGCAGGTTTCATCACAGTGAACTCCTTTATTGGTAAGCCTCTGACTAAACTATTGTGGCTAAGCTGATTCATGTTTTTGAGATTAACATGACAAGCCTCCTGTGCCACAGTTTAGATTCTTGAGAAGAGGCTTTGGAAATAGGCAAGGATTGCCTTTGATCTATCTTCTCTTCTAGAGAATCTAAGGCATACACTCTTCCTGTCCTGTTGGCTTTCAGGAGAGTGTGATCATCCAACACCTTGTCATCAAGTGCAAAACTTTGGATGACAGAATCCTACAGTTTTGACTTGTGAAAAGGGCAACATGGCCTTTATCACACATTTGACTGACACTCAAGAGGTTGTACTTGAGATTTTCCACATGATTAACATCATCAAATTTGATTTCTCCATTGGAGACAAAGCCCTTACCGATGATGTAACCCCTAGCATCATTGCCAAAAGAGACAAATCCCTTCTTTCCTTGAGAGTAGTCATGAAGAAGAGAGATGTTCCCAGTCATGTGCATAGATCCCCCACTGTCTACATACCAGATGCTACTTTGGCATGCTGAAGAACCCTGCAATAATAAACATCAGTTAGTTTTAGAGACCCAAACCTTTTTGGTTTTGGGCCTGGTCTCATCAATAGATGGTAAACTAACATGTTTATTTGAAACAACAGCCTGAGAGGAAGAAGATGGTGTAGAAGAGGAGTCCTTTGCTTTGACCTCCTTTTCTGTGGTTTTAACATAGGAGAATCTAGTTGGTTAACTCTACCCAACAGATGTTGTACCATCATCGCCAGCTGTGTCTGATTTTGTGATAAAGCTTTTAGCTCATCAGACACATTGCTAGTGGAGTTAGATAAGGTCCTATGTTGCACCTTCTTCTTTTGAGCACCCTCAGCTGTCACCTGTTTAACCCCTTCCTTTTGGATTTCTTTAAGGACTTAAGGGTTACAGGATTTGATGTTGCTGATACAAATGTGATCTCAAACTTAGTTTTCATTTTTACCATTTTCTTATTAATTTCTTCTTTTTTGTTTGAGTTTGGAACCTCTTTTGTACCAACAATCATCTGTTAGATGATTGAACAAACCACATACTTCACATGGTTTCTTCTTCATCTTAGGTTGATCATCAACTAAAGATGGTGAAGCAACAGAAGACTTGTTCTTCAATGCTTTGGGAGCATTGGTTGCTTTCTTGACTACCTCTTTAGTAGTCTTCAACAACTCTTTCTACTGCCAGTTTTCTTCTCTTCAGTACTGAGCAGTTTGAAGTTTGAACTTCAGGGTTAAATCCTGCTCTCTAGTCCTTTCAGGACCTTCAGGATTAACTCCTGAGTTGATCAACTCATTTATCATGTGAATGTCAGCATTTGAACCATCAAATCAGCTGATAGGTTCGAAGAGGGCTTGATGCTGACTGCTACTTCTGATTGTGCTGTATCAGAAGGTAGATCACATGATGTGATGGATTGGTTATCACTCTCACCATCAGATTCTACCTCTGCTCTTGGGGTAAAATCTGTAGGTGGAGCAGTGTGATTGTAACCAATTCCAACTTCACATTTGAAGCAGATTGCTTACTAAGAAGCATTTCAAAACCTTTGCATGATTGTACCCATCTATCACACTCGACCTGGGTAACTGCAAGGGTTTCTTTGAGATCTTTGTACTTCTCTAGAAGTACATCTTCTCTAGCCTTATCATCATTATTTGGCAATTCAGTTTATAAATCTCATCATTTTTATCTTTGAGCACAACTCAAACTCAGCTTTGTTTTTGGAAATTATTTGTTCTAGCTCAATGTTCTTATTAATTAGAGCTACATTTGCTTCTCTAATGGAAGCAAATGCTGCTATGCATGGTTCATAACATAATTTGGCTTTTGCCTCAGAGGATACCTGTGATACCTGAGGTGTAGAGACATTGGAAGATGAAGCATCAGCAGACTCCAAAGCCATAAGAGCTAGATTCCCAAGGGACTGTCACCACCATGTTGACCAGCACCTGAGAACAGTTGATCATGACCAGACAAGTCATCTGGTAAACTGCTCCAGTCAACAACTCCTGGGGTGAAGAAGCTGTTGTTGGATTGAGGTTGTTGATGAGATAGGGAAGGCTAAGTTCTGGTAGTGCATGAGGTTGTGGTGTCATAGGAACTTGAACTTGATTTGACTGTGGCATGTAATAACAAGGTACGGATATGGCATTTGACCCTGAGGAACAAAATATGCCGGAGATTGTTGTTGAGGATGATGACTAGAGGTGACAGGATGTTGCCCTCTGTGTTGTGACTATTGCCAGGAAAAGTCACAAAGGGTGCAGTAGAGTTAGATCCAGTTGATCTACACTCTCTTGCAAAGTGTCCAAGCCTTTGGCATTTGTGACACCTCAACTTGCTCTTGTCAAAACCAACTTTGGTTTTGCCAGAGAGTCCTGGGAATTTTCTTCCAGTTCTTTTATAGAACTTCTGAGATCTGATATTTATCAAGGCCATTTGGCTCAAAATATCCATCTCTTCTAAGTCATCATCAGCAATCCCCTTGAGATCATCCATAATGAAACATAGATTGTCATTATTACACCCAGTAAACTGACCATCAACACTCACAAATGCAGAATCAGAAGTGCTTGAAGAGAAATTAATATGCTCATCATACTGGCATTCAGATGAAGCATATTCTGACTCATGACCCACCAAGGCAGTGTTGCCTTGTATAAAGTCTTCAGTGAGCTTTCCAGATGAAGACAGCTTTCTCTTCTGTTCTATCTCTCTCTCAAAAGTGAGCAGTTTCCCATGGAGTTGGGTGAGAGATAGTTTGTCCAAACTTGCACTAGAGCGTAGGACAATAGTATATGTGTCCCATCTCTCAGGCAGTGATCTGAGAAATCTGTTATTCATCTGAATATTGGTGTATTCAAGTTTGACCATTTTTAGTTCAGAGATCAAACAAGAGAACCGCTCATATTGTTGAGTCAGTGTCTCACCCTTTCTATGAGAGAATGTCTCATATTGTTGGGCAAGAATTTCTCTATTATTTGCCAAGACCTCATCTGTTCCTCCAAATTGTTCTTTCAAAGCAATCCAGAGGTCATGGGCAGTTTCATGATGCATTAGCCCAGAATAGATTTCATTGGGCAATGCCATGGCCAGAATTCCATGGGCTTTTGCATCAATCTCAAGCAACTTCTTATCCTCATCTGAGTATTGCTCCCTCCTCTTCGGAACCATTTGATTGGTTTCCGGTTATTCACCATAGGCTTGTGTGGACCATGTACCACTGATGTCCAACACCCTGCGCTGTTAACAGACAGGTGATGGAGCATACGTCTTTGCCATATGTTATACTCATTCCTAACCAGCATAGGAGGCTTGGTTGAGGAACCAGTATTGTGAGGATCATTGGAAGGAGTGGTCATTTTCAGATCAAAACAATTTAGTTCAAGTTTTAAAAAGTTTTAGACAGACCACAACAGACTCAATGAGAACCAAGAAAAGATCTCAGGATGAATGAGCAGAAATACAGAAAATTCAATCTCTATAACCGTTTCTTGCAAAAACAAAAGCTAATTCAATCAAACTTAGATCTTGAATAGCAGTTTCAATGATCAATTGTTAGATCGATCAATGATTAACCTGCTCTGATACCATTTGACAGGATCAGCGATCACACGTTTTTTGTATTAGGATACAAAGCAGCGGAATACAAACTAGAATTAGACAAATTGTAGCAAGCAATTGATACTTGTAAGCATTAAGATCACATACGGTTATAGGGAGAGAATATATATATTTCTGATTTCAAGGAATGTTTATAGATGTAGAATATTCTAATCAAATCAAGCATTCATTCCATTCATTCACTCATTCATCCATGATTACAATAGGTTGTCACTCCTTATATAGTGCAACAATCACTGTTGTTATCACGGAAAGTGACAACTGGCAGATCTAATACAAAAATAACTAATCTTAACAAACTACTGAAATGTTCACACTACTGAGAACATATCAGCATGTTAAGTACAAAATATAAAACTACTGAAACTACAACGACTGAAGAACAAGCTCTTCAGTCGTTTTACAAAACTACTGAAACATAAAATATAAAACTACTGATATCACAACTACTGAAGAAGTACTCTTCAGCAGTTGTGACAAACTACTGAGGCTTCAGTACTTGATCTTCAGACTTTGACCTTCAGTGTTTCATCAGCTGATGACTTCAGTAGATACCATCAGCTGATGTCTTCAGTCTTTGTCTTCAGACCTTGTACATCAGTTGTTGATCTTCAGCACTTGTAAACTCTTCAGCTGTTGTACTTCAGTACTTTGGTCTTTCAGCTTCAGCACTTGTGTTCTTCAGCTGTTGTACTTCAGCACTTTGGTTCTTCAGCTGTGAGGTCTTCAGCACTTGATCTTCAGCTGTGAAGTCTTCAGCACTTGTCAAACTACTGATGAGGCTTTCAGCAGTTGTTGTGATACCATGTGGGACTTAGAGGTTTTCTGATCTTGGCTCATGGTTCTTTTGGTCCAACACTTATAATGATTAATATTTCATTGATTATTGTGTGTTAATGCATATTGAACTAACTATATAGGTTTGTGGTTGTTTACATAGTTCTTAGTCAATAATGGATGAGAAACGTGCTTAAACTTAATCGTGTTAAGTTCTCATGCGAATGGACCATGCTAATGGACCATACACATGAATACTTCATGCTAATGACCAGTCGCACGACTGAACCAGGAGACTGGATCAGTCACATGATTGTAACATGAGATTGACTCAATCACACGATTGAATCTACAATCGTGCGGATGAATTAACCACATGCTTTGTAAGGCCCCGTACCCGGGACACTTACAGCTGGTCAACCATTGCACATAAAACATACATTTACAGTTATTTTAAATAAATATTCGCAGCAGAAACATTGAAAAATTGCATTTCAATTTATCATAAAAACCTTTGCAAAATAATGCATCATTTATCGGTTACAAAATTACATCACAAAAGCTTTATATAAATGGATGCCATCCAAAAGAGCTGAGCAGATGCCTCGTGCCATCCTCAGCAACATTACCTGCCAACTAGAAACACATAAATGTCAGTGTTGCTGAGTGAGTTCTAGTTTTAATATAAAACATACATTTCTTTCGTTAAAACCATTCATTTCTATTGCATGTGATCATACATCATACGTACATACAAATAATATCATTATTATCTTCGTCACTCTTTCGTTCATACTTTCATTCATACATCATTTCATTCATTACTTTCATCATCACCATGAACTTTTACCCTTCACGCTCATGATACTATGCCTAAGCCTATAAAAGACCTTTATCGATGGTGCCCAGCACCAAGTGGTCACAGTACCTAAGGTAAAGTTCAGGTATACCATTATCATATGCTATGCCCTTCATACTCATGATACTGGACCTAAGCCTATAAAAGACCTTCATCGGTGGTTCCTAGCACCAAGTGGTCATAGTGCCTAAGGCACGCAACAATGGTTCATCCATATGGTCAATCACAAGAAAGACCCCAATGTGCATCCTTTGGGGTAGCTAACCCACACACCGTGAGCTAACACCTACAATGGGTGTGCACCTCCATACATTTGCTTGCAAGCCTTTCTTACATTCATTCATTCATTAATGTGTGCATTCATCATCATGTTCCTCTTTCATTATCTTTCACTTTACATTACATAATACTTCGTTCGTTGATTATCATAACACGTAAAGCCACGGGAAAGATAAACATACATCATAATAAGGAACATAAACATATCATTCATACATCATTATGCAGGGCATCATACATACATAACATACATCATGTAAAACCATGCAACATCATCAACATCATCATCATCATGCATAAGGATTAAGCACATATCATTACATGCCAATCATACCATCTATGACCCCAAAATTCAACTTACATAACCCCCGGAAATCTCCTAGGTCAAAGCCTACATTACTCCTTTTTCTCCAAAAAGTCAGAATTATTCTAAGTGTTCATCCGCATTGACATTATTGTTCATCCGCATTTGATTTGCTTCATCCGCATTTGACATACTCCATCCGCATTTGTCATCCGCATTTGCCTTACTCATCCGCATTTGCTTTACTCATCCTCATTTCTCAGACTTAGTCAAATGCTCATCCGCATTTCATGCACCTATTCAATGTTCATCCGCATTGACTTCATCCGTATTTGACTTCATCCGCATTTCTCAGACTTAGTCAAATGCTCATCCGCATCTCATGCACTTAGTCAATGTTCATCTGCATTGACTTCATCCGCATTTCTCAGACGTAGTCAAATGCTCATCCGCATTTCATGCACTTAGTCAATGTTCATCCGCATTGACTTCATCCGTATTTGACTTCATTCGCATAGGCTTACTCAATGGTTAATGTTCATCCGCATCAACCCTTTCCATCCACATTGACTTCCAAACACTTAGGCAGATTTAAAAACTAAACATGTGAGCCTAAAACATCATATTCGATTTCCATGCACCATTCATCATGTTCTAAGCTTAAATCTTACCCTCTAAGCCTTAGAAACACAATCGTACATCATCAAGCATGAAAATAGTCACACATCACATCATAACATCATCATACACACATTCAAGCGTACGGGTCCGAAACCCAGATTAATAAAACATACATTCATGCATTTCCAGCCCCAAAATCAGTTAAAAACCAGTAAAAGAGGGGTCCTAGAACTCACCTATGCAGCTCTTGAGTATGGCTTCTTCCAAACTCATTTGTAAATTGAATTCAACCTCCTAGAAACCCACTAAAAACATACCCGAACACATACAAACACACATAAGCACAAACCCGAGGATATGACCAGTCAAGAACATCATAAACACACAAATTCTTACCTCGAATTCGAATTCTTCTTCTTGTTCTTCTTCAAACCTGAGTTCTGCTCTTTCTCTCTCTAAAATCCGAACTCAAAAGTGAAAAGTTGCATGGCATGGGCTGCCATGCTACTTTTGTACAACGTAAAAGTAAATCTTATACGTTTTACATGTTTAACCCTTCATCTTGGGTTAAATAGCATTTCTTTCTTTTTCTTCACTTATTCTTCTTTCTTGTCTAAATATAGCTGGGTGTTACAAGTCCACCCCCCTTAAATAGGTTTCGTCCTTGAAACCTGTTATTCCTCAAAGAATTGTGGGTAATGCTGTCTCATCTCTTCTTCAGTCTCCCACGTAGACTCGGATTCCTTCCTGTGCTTCCACTGTACATGCACAAGAGGAACCACTTTACTTCTCAGCCTCTTCTCTTTTCGATCAATGATTTCCACTGGGTGCTCCACATAATTGAGTCGTTCGTCTACTTCGATATCCTCCAATGGAACAATAATGTCTTCGTCAGCTAAGCACTTTCTCAGATGAGATACATGGAATGTCAGGTGAATTCCACTTAACTCTTCACGTAACTCCAGTCTATAGGACACCTCTCTTATTCGAGCAATGATTCGGAAAAGGCCTATGTATCTTGGGCTCAACTTGCCCCGCTTTCGGAAATGAATGATACCCTTCCAAGGTGAGACCTTCAACATAACCCGGTCACCCACCTGGAACTCAATCGGACTGCGTCTTTATCAGCATACAACTTCTGTCTATCTTTGGCTGCCATCATGAAGGCCTTGATCTTATCAAGCTTCTCAGTAGTAGCCTCGATTACCTCGATGATCCCTAACTCTTTTTGACCAATATCACCCCAACAGACGGGTGTTCTGCATCTCCTACCGTATAGCATCTCGTAAGGTGGCATACCAATGCTGGCATGATAACTGTTGTTGTATGATAATTCGGCTAATGGTAGGTGGTCATCCCAACTTCCACCAAAATCAATCACACATGCCCGAAGCATGTCTTCCAACATCTGAATGGTCCTTTCTGACTGACCATCAGTTTGGGGATGATAAGCTGTGCTAATATGTAACCTCGTCCCCATTGCGTCGTGGAATTTCTTCCAGAATTTAGATGTAAACCGAGTGTCACGATGAGACACAATAGACACCAGCACACCGTGACGAGTTACAACCTCCTTGATGAACAGATCAGCACACCGTGACGGTCCACAATCACCCATATGGCATCGTACTCTCTTGGAGTACGTGGCAACTTCATAATGAAATCCATGGTGATATGCTCCCACTTCCATTCCGGTATATCCAAAGGTTGAATCTTCCCATACGGCTTCTAATGCTCGGCCTTCACCTGTAGACAAGTACGTCATTTACTCACATACTCCACCACGTCACGCTTCATACCCGGCCACCAATAATCCTTCTTCATGTCTTGGTACATTTTCGTAGCGCCGGGATGAATAGAGTATCGAGCCTTATGAGCTTCATCCATTATCTTCACCTGTAGATCCCCAAAACGAGGAATCCACACCCGTTCAAATCGGGTTTTAGCACCAAGTGTGTTTTCCCCCAATTCCCCAACAAGACCTCTCATCCTTTCAGAGTTAAGATGATCTTCTTTCAATGCCTCATCTTGAAACTCTTTGACTTGTTTCATCACATCAGAGGTCATGATCAGCTGATATGCTTTCAGCCGAACCAGTTCGGGCCTCTCCTTTCGGCTAAGGGCATTCACCACCACATTGGCTTTGCTCGGATGATAGTGGATCTTGCAATCATAGTATTTTATGAGCTCCAACCATCTTCTTTGCCTCATGTTCAGATCCTTCTGCTCGAAGAAGTACTTTAAGCTCTTATGGTCAGTGAAAATGGTGCACTTCGTCTCGTTAAGATAGTGCCTCCAAATCTTTAGTGCAAAGACCATGGCTGCTAGCTCCAAGTCATGAGTAGGGTAGATGACCTCATGAACCTTCAACTGTCGGGATGCATATGCTATACCTTTCCTCTCTGCATTAACACACACCCAACCCTGAGTAGGAAGCATTAGAATAGAGCACCAGATCTTCGCTTCCGTCGGGTAATGACAGAACGCGAGCTTGAGTCAACCTCGCCTTCAATTCTTCAAATGCCTTCTCTTGAGCTTGACCCCATACGAACTTCATATCTTTTCGGGTCAACTTGGTTAGTGGAGAAGCGATCTTTGAAAAGTCTCAAATGAATCTTCTATAGTAGACCGCCAAACCCAAGAAACTACGAATCTCGGATGGCGTGTTTGGTGACTTCAATTGCATAACCGCCTCCACCTTTGTCGGGTCCACCATGATCCCCTCAGGATTCACCACATGACCCAAGAATTGAACCTCACGCAACCAAAATGCGTACTTGGAGAATTTGGCATACAACTTCTCCTTTCTCAACGTTTCCAAAACCTCCCGAATGTGACCGGCATGCTAATCCTTGCTTTTCGAATAGATAAGGATATCATCAATAAACACAATCACCAATTTATCCAACATCGGCCGACACACACGGTTCATCAAATCCATAAAAGCAGCTGGCGCATTGGTCAACCCAAAGGACATAACAAGAAACTCGTAGTGACCTTAACGCGTGCGAAAAGCTGTTTTAGGAATATCCTGCTCCTTCACCTTCAATTGATGGTAACCAGATCGAAGGTCGATCCTCAAAAACCAACTGGCACCTTAGAGCTAATCAAACAGGTCATCAATTCTTGGTAAGGGGTATCGGTTCTTCACCATCAACTTGTTCAGCTCACGATAGTCAATGCACATCCTCATACTACTGTATTTCTTCTTCACAAACAAGACCGAAGCACCCCAAGGAGAGATACTTGGTCTGATAAACCCCTTATCCAGCAGCTCTTGCAACTGCTCCATTAACTCTTTCATTTCCGTCGGAGCCAAACGATACGGTGCCTTGGCAACAGGTTGGGCACCCGGTATCAAGTCAATTTGGAACTCGATCTCACGGTCGGGTGGCACTCCTGGTAAGTCTTCTGGAAATACGTCTGGAAAGTCATGCACACCGGTACCTCGAATAGTTGTGTGTTCGTGTATCCACATCCTTTACGTAGGCCAAGTGGGCACTACATCCCACCTCACACACTTTCCCGCCACCGCCATTGAGATTACCTTCGGAATCGTAGTATCCTGATCACCATAAACCGTTACCAATTTCCCATCAAGCGCTGTCAACCGAATCATCTTCTTGTGACACATAATGTTCGCCTCAAAGGCTGCTAACCAATCCATCCCCAGAACCAAATTGAAACCACCTAGGGTCATCATGAACGGTCTAACAGGAAACTTATGACCCTCAAGTTCCACATCACAGTTCTCTAACATCTCAGAAATCCTGGTAGACTTACCTATGGCAGTTTCTACATCAAAGGGCGCATCAACACGTCTACTACTAAGAGGCAGCTTAGCACAGAAAGAAGCAGAAATAAAACTTTTACTGGCACCCAAATCAAATAACACAGAGGCTAGAGTTTGGTTCACTAGAAACGTATCGGACACAACATCAAGGTCCGTCCTAGCCTCCTGTGTCATCGTGAATGCCCTGGCGCTCGCCATCGGTCCTTCGCCTCCAGTTTTCTTCGCCCCGGAACCCTCGGTCCTTGGCTTCTTACAATCCCTATTCATATGACCCTCTTCACCACAGTTAAAGCATCGGGCCGTACGACAGTCCCTGGCCATGTGCCCCGCCTTCCCACATTTAAAGCACAAGTTTGACCCAAACCTACATTCCCCACAATGCTCTCTCCCACACCTACCACACTTCTTCGTACTCGCACCCGACGCGACCACACGGCTGTCGTCCACCTATGCCTTCTTTTTACCCGCCGAGGCATCACCCCAATCAAACCTCTTCCCATTTCAGTTTCTATCACCTCCACCCTTCCGACTACCTTCAGCCACCACCACCACACCCCTTTCGTCATATAACCTTCCCGCCAAATCCACCGCGGACCTAAACGTGCTTGGTCGGGCGGCAATCATGTGCCTGCAAATATCCGCTGGCAATCCCTGAATGTACCTCTTAATCTTTCGAGACAGAGGTGTCACTTGATCCGGCACCAGATGTGCCATTTCGTTAAATTTGGTGGTGTACTATTGGTGTGTCATCGTTCCCGCCTCCAGTTGCAGAAACTCCCTCTCCACCTTATCCATTTCCCGATGAGGACAAAACTCCTCGATCACCAACTTTTTCAACTCCGACCATCTCATTCTTCCGATCACCCGACTACCCTCGGCTTGGACTATATTGTCCCACCAGCACAGAGTCGAGTCTACAAAAGAGTGGGTAGTGAACTTAACTTTCTGGTCCTCTCGACACTCGCTGATATCAAGACAGCCTCCATTTCCCTCACCCACCGGTGAGCAGCAGCCGCAGTGCCGTTACCATCAAAAGTAGGGGGCTTGCATCTCATAAACACCCCGTAGTTATAGCCTCGTACCGCCTCCTGCACAGGCTCTTCTTCTTCCTCTTCTTCGTCATCAGACGGAACCGTCTCAGTCTCGGGCTGTCTTCTTTCGCCCGTAGGTCTACTCCTTTCCCCTTCTCTCCCCTTCTCTAACTGCCTTTATCACTTCGGTCAGCACAAACGGTAGGATCGTCTGCATGACTTGATGTACTTCCTCCACAACTGCCTGCTTCCCTGAGGCTCTTAGGTTAGCACTCTCATATCTACCCTCCGGATGAGGGGTTTTCGGTTCTTCATGAACCACCTTTTTGGCCCTAGGCCTTCCTCTCGTAACCTGTGGTTCAGCACCATGTTCGCCACCACGCGAAGTTTTAGATGATCTCCCACGGCCATCCTCTAACTCACACTGAGAGATTTAAATACTAATACGATCATTCAAGGAAACGACTCAGTTTATGGCAAGTATAGTAAGTCCCTAATTACAGTGGCCAGTTCTGATTGGCCACTTACTTTACTCTTCATACCCCAACCATTACCTGTCCTGACTACATCGGTATTTAAATCTACATACAACACATAAACACATACCATGCGCACATAAAACCAGTTAACTTTATGAAAATACCTGATGGCACGCAGCTAATCAGATTGGCATCCCATTCCCATTCTCAGTTTAAGCTAAGGTTTATTTGAAAATTTTCCCATTTCACTTAAACTTGGCTCTGATACTAACTTGTAAGGCCCCGTACCCGGGATGCTTACAGCTAGTCAACCATTGCACATAAAACATACATTTACAGTTATTTTAAATAAACATTCGCAGTAGAAACATTCAAAAATGGCATTTCATTTTATCATAAAACCTTTGCAAAATAATGCATCGTTTATCGGTTACGAAATTACATTTTTGTATTACATCACAAAAGCTTTATATAAATGGATGCCATCCAAAAGAGCTGAGCAGCTACCTCGTGCCATCCTCAGCAACATTACCTGCCAACTAGAAACACATAAAAGTCAGCGTTGCTTAGTGAGTTCTAGTTTTAATATAAAACATACATTTATTTTGTTAAAACCGTTCATTTCTATTGCATGTGATCATACATCATACGTACATACAACTAATATCATTATTATCTTCGTCATTCTTTCATTCATACTTTCATTCATACATCATTTCATTCATTACTTTCATCATCACCATGAACTTTTACCCTTCATGCCCATGATACTGTGCCTAAGCCTATAAAAGACCTTTATCAGTGGTGCCCAGCACCAAGTGGTCACAGTACGTAAGGTAAAGTTCAGGTATACCATTGTCATATGCTATGCCCTTCATACTCATGATATTGGACCTAAGCCTATAAAAGACCTTCATCGGTGGTGCCCAGCACTAAGTGGTCACAGTGCCTAAGGCACGCAACAATGGTTCATCCATATGGTCAATCACAAAGAAAGACAACAATGTGCATCCTTTGGGGTAGCTAACCCGCACACCGTTGAGCTAACCCCTACAATGGGTGTGCACCTCCATACATTTGCTTCCAACCCTTTCTTACATTCATTCATTCATTAATGCATGCATTCACCATCATGTTCCTCTTTCATTATCTTTCACTTTACATTACATAATACTTCATTCGTTTATTATCATAACATGTAAGCCACAGGAAAGATAAACATACATCATAATAAGGAACATAAATATATCATTCATACATCATCATGCAGGGCATCATACATACATAACATACATCATGTATAACATGAAAATCATCATCATCATCATGCATAAGTATTAAGCACATATCATTACATGCCAATCATACCATCTATGACCCCAAAAGTCAACTTACATAACCCCCGAAAATCTCCTAGGTCAAAGCCTACATTACTCCTTTTTCTCCAAAAAGTCGGAATTATTCTAAGTGTTCATCCGCATTGACCTTATTGTTCATCCGTATTTGATTTACTTCATCCGTATTTGATTTGCTTCATCCGCATTTGACATACTCCATCTGCATTTGTCATCCGCATTTGCCTTACTCATCCGCATTTGCTTTACTCATCCGCATTTCTCAGACTTAGTCAAATTCTCATCCGTATTTCATGCACTTAGTCAATGTTCATCCGCATTGACTTCATCCGTATTTGACTTCATCCGCATTTCTCAAACTTAGTCAAATGCTAATCCGCATTTCATGCACTTAGTCAATGTTCATCCGCATTGACTTCATCCGCATTTCTCAGACTTAGTCAAATGCTCATCCGCATTTCATGCACTTAGTCAATGTTCATCCGCATTGACTTCATCCGTATTTGACTTCATCTGCATTTCTCATACTTACTCAAATGCTCATCCGCATTTCACACACTTAGTCAACGTTCATCCGCATTGACTTCATCCGTATTTGACTTCATCTACATTGGCTTACTCAATGGTTAATGTTCATCTGCATCACCCTTTCCATCCGCATTGACTTCCAAACACTTAGGCGGATTTAAAAACTTAACATGTGAGCCTAAAACATCATATTCGATTTCCATGCACCATTCATCATGTTCTATGCTTAAATCTTACCCTCTAAGCCTTAGAAACACAATCATACATTATCAAGCATGAACATAGTCACACATCACATCATAACATCATCATACACACATTCAAGCGTACGGGTCTAAAACCCAGATTAATAAAAACATACATTCATGCATTTCCAGCCCAAAAATCAGTTAAAAACCAGTAAAAGAGGGGTCCTAGAACTCACTTTTGCATCTCTTGAGTATGGCTTCTTCCAAAATCATTTGCAAATTGAATTTAACCTCTTAGAAACCCACTAAAAACAAACCCGAACACATACAAATACACATAAGCATAAACCCGAGGATATGACCAGTCAAGAATATCATAAACACACGAATTCTTACCTCGAATTCTAATACTTTCTTCTTGTTCTTCTTCAAACCCGAGTTCTTGATAGGATCAAATGAATAAATCTGTGATGATTTGTAACACAATTCAATGAATTTCACACAAAGTAATCAAATCAAAACAAGATATCAATAAAATTCAGTTTTCATTCATATCAAGCTAAGACAATTACAGGTATGAAAAAGCAGATTCGAATAACTTGTGTATTCATTACTACAAACCTGCAAATCTAAGCTATTTATACTGCAAACAAAAGTAAAGGAACTAACAAATTACAGAAATAGTCCCTATACTATTACAAAATATCAAAAGACAAATAAAGACAACATGTTAATCTTTTAGAGCACTTAACAATACTCCCCCTAAGATTTACATGGTCTTTAGTCTTCAATATCTTCAAGCTTGACTGCTGACTCTATCTTCAATTCTATCTTCAGCCTTGACTTCATCATTCAAAGAAATCTGCTGATTCTTCTTTGACTTTGAACATAGCCTTCTGTTTGTACGTTTCTAACTCTTTCAAAGCTTTTGATATAGCAGACTTGAATTTACTTGCAAGAATGCCTTGTTCTGGTTTAGCTTCATTTGTTTTAATCTCCGTCTTGTTCATTCTTTCCAATGTATCTTTTGAAAGACATGAAATATCAATGTTTGCATATAACTCAATAGGTTTATTACTGTCCTTTGAGTACACTTCTAAGACCCCTTTTCATGATATTCTCATGAATTCAATATCTTTAATATCTTTCTTAACAATGTTGGCATATGCAAGTGCTTTTCTCAAAGAAATCCTTTCCATGGTAGCGTTCATCACATTGATAATAGAAATAAAATATTTCTTGTCTTGCTTAGCCACTTCAGGAGAAACCTTCTCAAATTTTTGTACTGACAAAAATGAGATATAACTTGGATGTAACAATTTTAGCTCAAAAACTCCAAATAAAGTAATCATGTCCTCATCCCATCTTTCTAGATTTCGGACTAACTCTAGCTCAAATGTCTCAGTGTTGTAAAACCATCTGAGAATTGGCTTTGAGTTTTGATTACCGTCAATCACTTTAAGTCCTGGAGTTGTAACTTTTTCAAAGTATTTATCACAGAATTATATCAATGAATGTTCTTCTTCTGATTGAACTCCCTTAAGTTTCTTGTTTTTCTTCAAAGAAACAAAATACTCCTTGTCTTCTTGGTCACATCTTGTGTTAAGAAAATTACTTGATCTATCCAATCCACGTCTTAATAATTCTACAAACATCTTCCCACGTTTTGCATCAGTAGGATTGATCAGAGGTAGTCTATTTAGCTCTTTTAAGTCTTGCACCGGAAGTTTATGATACTAGAGTAAAAATGATAAACGTCACATACAGCATTTACTCTCTTTATCAAGAACGCATCAAACACTTCGTCATACTTCCATGCAATTATCTTTACTTGGTTTGTAAAATCTGGAGCAATCATTGCATTCAACAATTCAGCAACTGATTGTCCTTTCTGCAATATATTTCTTAATAAATCTCCTGTTGTTCTTGAACTATCGAGAATATTCTTTGATCAGTTGATGCTTTATAGGTTTGTCTTTCAGGATCAGCAAACATTTCCATCAATTCTTTTCTATGAGTGTCAGCATCATCAAGTCTTGACATTTGTTTTATTTCCTGAGGCTTCAACATTCTTGTTCTTTTTGTTATCTCAAGATACTGAGGTTATCTGTATCCAGCACTATCATCTTCTTTATTTGTTTCTTAGTTTCTTGAAAGCTTCTCACAAGATTTCTCAGAGATACAGATTGTAATCTCTTCAGCTTCCTCCACAGGTAATTTCTAGCTTGCAACCATGATCTAAGAGCAGGAATACTCATATCATCAGGATCAGGGTGGTGCAGCTCAGAACTAGACAGTTCTTCTACATTTGTAACCTCCTTTGTTCTTATCCATTCACCATGCTCAACCACTATCTCATTTGGATCTATTGAAGCAACTGACTCTGCATAGATGCATTTCTCGTATTCATCATTAATTTGAGAAACAGTCAGTCCATCCAAATACACTCTATTGTATTCATGTTCACAAGGTAGTTATATTTTCTTCAAAATCCTGTGGTACTTCATCTTGTTCTTGTATATGTTCTTGTGAAGAGAAATGTGACACAAATTCAGCTTCATCAATGTCTTCATTCTCAAGAACTTCATCATACCAATCATCATTATATACTTCTTCAATATCATCTAGAGCATCAATCTGTTCTTGAACATTTTGCTCTTCAACCAATTCTTCAGTTCTTTGAATTTTAGAAGAAGTTTCTTTCTCTCCAGATAAATGTTGAAACAATTCTAATTGTCTTTTCAGCTTTTCAGCTTTTGTTTCTTCAATTTCAACAACAAATCAATCAATTTTTGAAATTTCAGTTCGAAACTTCAAGCTATTTTCGAACAACAAATTCAACAGTTTACTTGAATTTGATGAATTGATCTGCTAATTGTGATTCAAATCATGTTTCTGATGATGAAACACAACTGAAATTCACAAATTTTCAATTGAATTGTATCTCAATCACAGATTCAGTGAGATTTTTAGGTTTTCAAGTTCGATGAACTTAAAACAAAAATCAATCACTAACAGCTCACCAACAGCTCTGATACCATTTGATAGAATCAAATGAATAAATCTGTGATGATTTATAACACAATTCAATGAATTTCACACAAAGTAATCAAATCAAAACAAGATATCAATAAAATTCAGTTTTCATTCATATCAAGCTAAGACAATTACAGGTATGAAAAAGCAGATTCGAATAACTTGTGTATTCGTTACTACAAACCTACAAATCTAAGCTATTTATACTGCAAACAAAAGTAAAGGAACTAACAAATTACAGAAATAGTCCCTATACTATTACAAAATATCAAAAGACAAGTAAAGACAACATGTTAATCTTTTAGAGCACTTAACAGTTCTGCTCTTTCTCTCTCTAAAATCCGAACTCAAAAGTGAAAAGTGGCATGGCATGGGCGGCCATGCTACTTTTGTACAACACAAAAGTAAATCTTGTACTTTTTACATGTTTAACCCTTCATCTTGGGTTAAATAGCATTTCTTTCTTTTTCTTCACTTATTCTTCTTTCTTGTCTAATTCTAGTCGGGTGTTACATGCTTCAATCGCACGATTGAACCCTCCAAATGGTTCAGTCGCACGAATGAAAACCCTAACCCATAAAAACCACTTAATTCATGGAAAAATGAAACAATTCGAATACCTACACACTAAATCGTACACTAGTCGTCCAGAGACCCTAGAACACCTGTTCCAAGTTCATAGATCGTAGTAAATCGTCCTACTATCGTTCTTAACGTCTAGTTTCATTCTTGGATTGATTATACTCGCATTGTCACTAATTGGATCATCAATCAAATAGGATTCTGCACTATTTGGTTTGGCACACACGTAAATCAGTTAGTACTCCGTACCGAAAACGGTCATAACAATTGGTATCAGAGCTTTGGCTCTTGATTTGCGTGTGATTCAATCTATTTGGATATAAAAATCGCCTTTTTCACTCAAAAACATAATCTTTTTGTGTCAAGCAGTGTTTTCGATGTCTCCGGGTCAAAAAGTTAACCTTTTTCCGGCATACGGCAATTAGGGTTAAAGAAAAATTCGTGTTTTTGCGTCAAAGTACCTAAAACCCTTGAATTTTCATAAAAAACAGCAGCTTCAGTCGCACGACTGGACTCATACGCACCTCCCATACGTACGATTGCACTCAGTTGTTCATCCATTCGCACGACTGAAGATCATCATTCACATTGCTCAGTCGCACCTGTCCAATCGCCCGATTGAACCATCTGCATTAGTTCAGTCGCACGATTGAACAATCCGCATTGTTCAATCGCACGAATAGCCCAATCGCACGAATAGCCCAATCGCACTCTTTCATTCGCACAAGTACAAAAGTTTGTTCTAAAATCAAAAGTTACTAGCAATGGAAGATCAATATTCAGCATTCACTGCAGGTAGAGATTCATGGATCCAGAATCTATTGCTTATGGAAAATGAAGTGGGGAATCACAATAAGCCTCGTAAGCTCATAACGTTAGATGATTACCCACAATGGAAGCAAAGGTTCGAGATCTACCTAAATGGTGTAGACCCAAATCTGTGGGAATTAATAAAGACGGGGTATAGCATGCCGGTCGATGCAGATGGAGTTAAACTTACCTTAGGAGGGATGACTGATGGACAAAAGGTAAAGTACAATACAGAGAAGAAGGTGTACACTTTATTAACTTAGTCCATTTCTAAGGATATATTCCATCAGTTCTCTGAGAACAAGCAAGCAAAGAAGCTATGGGATGCTCTGGAAAAACGGTATGAAGGAAATGCCTCATTAAAAGCTCTAAAGGCTAAAGCGTTGAAAAAGGAGTTTGATAACTTCTCGTCGATAGGAAAGGAGAGCTTGGATGATGTTATTGACCATTTCTACCACTTGATGAGTGAGTTGCACACTCATGGGGTTACTACATCCATGGAACATAAGGTATCGACTTTCGCAGATGGATTGCCAGAAAAGTGGGTTTCCATTGTGTGAAACCTCAGGTAGAATGATATGCTGGCAAAGTTGGATATCAACAATTTCATTCTGAAGCTGAGAGAGGAAGAGTTGAGCATGAAGTATAGGTCTCAAAAGGCGTCATATGATCAGAACCCGTCACTTTACAACTCAACTCCTCAAGCAAAAACGTCAGGAGCACCACTTCAAACGATGTTCGTATCTAGTTCAGCTGCTCCGTCTCAAGCAACTACTTCAAGATCTGACATGTCAGGGTCATCGTGCACCCAACACATAGCACCTGAAGCCAATGCTACTAGATTGAAGACCGAGAATCTTGGTAATGTGACTGTAGACGTTTCAAAGGAGCATATGGATCTCCTAGCAGCTGTCGTTCATTCCTATTATGGTCTAGTCGCGGGGAAGATTGAAAATTGCCATCTAGCAGATGAAGACTACGAACAAGTAGATGAGACTGAGCTGGAAAGAATGGATATCATGTGGGCATTAGCAAGTGTTGTCCAGAGGGCTAAGAAGTTTGTTAAAAAGACTGGACAGAACTTGATTTCCATAAAGGATACAACCTTTGGCTTTGACAAAACCAAAGGGACATGTTTTAACTGTGTAGAGAAGGGGCATTTCAAGCGTGAGTGTGTGAAGCCCAAGAAGACAGGAAATGGTAATCCGTTCTCATCCTTCAATTGTCAAGATAATCCCACAAGTAGTCCTGCATCATCAAGCAAGGATCCTAAAGCCTTGACGGCTGACGAAGGGCAAGATTGGAGCTTTCGGTTTGTTTCTCCGGGAGAATCCAACATTGCATGCGTTGAGGATTTGGATGACGATTCTGCAAGTGAAGGAGATATTGTAGAGGAACTCGTAATGTCAATAAATGAAGAAACTACAAATGTAGTAAATCACCTAAATAATGAAGGTCAAAGTTCAATATGTTTAGAATCACCTGCACCAGAAAAGTCAGACTCTGCTATGATGGATGATTCAACAGAACCTTCTCAGGTAAGTTCCACTAACTAACTTTTTGATAATCATGCTTGTTCTAATTGTAATAAATTTATGGAAAGCATAGATTTGAACTTTTCTAGGTTATTAGATCACAATGATAGCCTAGTAAAGGACTTGCAACTGTGCACTGAAGCAAATCGTATTTTAAAATTAAATGAGCACAGTTACAAAGAGAAAATAGAACTGTTAAATAAACAACTTAGGGAAACTGAAGTTGTGGCTTTTAACGAAGCCAATGACATTAAGTTCTATTTAAATTCCATAGAAGAATCTTAGATACAAGAAGTAGTTTTGAAAGTCAAAGTAAATTCATTAAAACAAAAACTGCACAGTTGGACAAGTTCTTCTCACATAGTCTAGCACTTCGTGAGAGAACAAAACAACGGGGAGGGTTTGGGTTACAAAGTGGTACCACCACTACATGAGACCTTGTTGAATGCAAAAAGTAAACCCATAAATAACAACCTAATCAAGGATCATGTGGTGTCCACTCCTCTTGTAAGTGATCCAGATTCCATAAGTAAACCAATTGAATCTGTCTCTAAACAAAAAGGGACCACTTTAAAGTCAAAAGGTAAAATGCCTATTGTTAATCTGGATGAAAAAATTGAGAAGGTTAAGGTAAAGTCTGGTTCGAATACATCTAATTCTGAACCTAAAAAGACCAAACAAGTTAACCAAACATGTGCATCATGTTTAAGTCCAGATAAACAAAAAGGTAAAGATGTTATAAAGGTTCAAACAATTATTTTTAATAAACAAGATAAAACATCTAAACAAGAAGTGTCAAAACTCAACCAAGTCAAAGTCACACGAGTGTCACACACTTCTCCATAGAAACATCCATACCAACATGTTGAAAGTAGATCTTGCTACAACTGTGGAAAGTATGGACACATTGTGTCTAACTATCCTTACTATTAGACACCTAGGAAGAAAGTAGAACTTCATGATCCTAAACCCAGTTCTTCTAAAAGGAGTTCTATAACTCCACTAAGAAGAGTTAGTGAACATAAAGTTCAAACCATAAGCCAATCGTCTGCTTATCATAAACAAGCCTTACACAAAACTGGCTTATGGAAAGAAAAGTCTAGTTCAATGTCTGGTAATGAGAACAAGAAGAGGAATGATCTTCCCTCACCCTCTAATGGACAATGGGTGGAATTTATGAGGTGTGATGCCTCTGGGACACCCAAGCCGGTTAAGGTTTGGGTCCCTAACCTTAACTAATGTTTTCCATTGATTGTGCAGGGTGTTCGTTATAGTGCTAAAATAAACACTTGGGTTGTAGATAGTGGAGCATCCAGGCGCATGACTGGGAACCGAGCACTCCTGTCAAACATTAAACAAATAAAAGGAGGTCATCTTTCATTTGCTGGAAACAAAGGAGGTTACATCACAACTCAAGGGGAAGTGGGGAATCAGAAAGTGAAGTTTGACAAGGTAAACTATGTTCAACAACATCAAAATAATTTGCTTTTCATCTCCCAAATCTATGACATAGGATTTAAAGTAATATTCGACAACAAGAAATGCTATGTTCTGAAAAAGGACTACGTGATCCCGAAGGACCAAGTCTTAATGTCAGCTTCAAGATATAACGACCTTTATGTCTTGGATCTTTCAAAGGCATCCACAATGGATCATCAAGTTCAAGCTTCTTGTCCAAAGCTACTGAGAAGGATTCGATCTCCTGGCATAGGAGAATGGGTCACATCAATCCACGAAAGATGAACCAATTGATCCAGAATGATCTAGTGCGAGGAGTAAACGTCAAAAACTTCCAACTACCGGATTTTTGTGTCGCCTTCACATGGATCTGTTTGGTCTAGTCAGTACAAGGAGCATTGCCGGCAACTTGTACTGTTATGTAGTTATAGATGATTACTCAAGACTCTCTTGGGTAATGTTTCTAAAATCTAAATCTTAGACATTTGAGTCATTCAAAGAGTTAGTAACTACTTTAGAGTCTCTCTACAAGCTGAATGTAAGAAAAGTACGCTCAGACAATGGCACCAAGTTCAAGAATCAGTGGATGGAGGCTTTCTGTAAAGAAAAGGGAATTGTGCACCAGTTCACTTCTACCTACACCCCACAAATGAATGGAGTTGCTAAGAGGACGAATCACAGCTTGATAGAGACAACAAGGACAATGCTAGCAGACTCGAAACTGCCCATCCAATTTTGGAATGAGGCAGTTGCCAATGCATGTTACACTTTAAATCGAGTCCTGGTGGTAAAACGTCATGGTCAAACATGTTATGAGCTACCTCAACGACGTAAGCCAAATCTAGAGTAACTCGAACCATTTGGCGCTCCTTGCACCCTTTTGAAGAAAACTCAGGAAGGAAAGTTCAATGAGAAGGCTGAAGAGGGAATTTTCTTAGGATACAACATACCAAATAAGAGAGTTTACAATAACTCAACGGGTCAAGTAGAAGTGTGGTGTAACGTGGATGTTTAGAGATACACCACCCCCCAGCTGGAAAAGGACCCGTATTCTTTTTCGATTATGATGGATTCTTTAAATCCTTCAAGATTCCTCTCTCCACTTCTGAAGACGAGTTAGCAACCAAGATGATGTATGAGGTCATAAACTCACCACCCCTAGACTCAACAACATCCGGCTCCCAAGTCCAGTCTTCTAGTAACTCAGGGGGAGCACTGGAGGTAAGTGACTCCTCTTCTGATGATGAAGAAGTTGAAAATGCTTAGGTGGATCAGGAGGAACAGGTTCCAACTACTACAAGTACACACGCATCAGATGTTGATGCCTCTGACTCTTCATAACCCCTTACTCCCACTACCTCAGATACTGAACCTGTGGTTCACAATCTGGATAATAAGGTGGTTGTACCCACCACTCCTGGATCTCGTCTAAATGGTTATCATCGTCTGGACAATGTCATAGGGGATGTACAATCAGGATTACAGACAAGAAATCAGCTATAATTAGCTGATTATGCCTCAGTCATGGAAAAAGGCTACCTTCACGATGGTGCTTATCAATGTTTTGTGTCTAAATTTGAGCCAAAATATGTAAGTGATGCTTTGAACGATGAGGCAGTGCCATGCAAGAAGAACTTCTTCAATTCAAGAAGTTAGGTGTGTGGACTCCTGTGGACAGACCTAAAGGTGCTAAGGTCATTGGCACTAAATGGGTTTTAAAATGCAAGAAGGACGACCAAGCGGTCATTATCAGAAACAAGGCTCAGCTTGTAGTTCAAGGATTTCGACAAGTCGAGGGAATCGATTACAACGAAGTGTTTGCACCCGTGGCAAGAATGGAAGCAATCCGTATCTTCCTAGCCTATGCATCGTATATGAAGATTAAAGTCTCTCAGCTCGATGTGAAAAGTGCATTCCTTCATGGTGAAATCCGAGAAACAGTGTACGTCAGTCAACCCGAGGGATTCGAGGATCCGTATTATCGGGACAGCGTTTATAAGCGAGACAAGGCTCTATACGGGCTTCATCAAGCCCCAGAGCCTGGTATGAGAAACACTCGACTCATCTTGTGAAACACGGGTTTTGAAGAGGAGTGATTGATTGTACATTGTTTATCAAAGAGAATGAGGATGACTTACTGCTTGTACAGACCTACGTTGATGACATAATCTTCAGTTCCAAGAACGAAGACTTATGTAAAGAATTTGAAGAAGTAATGAAGGCTGAATTTGAAATGAGTGCCATGAGAGAGATGAAATTATTTCTTGGGTTAGAGGTGGATTAGACACCACAGGGGATATTTCTACATCAGATAAAGTATGTAGGCGATATTCTCAATCGGTTTCATATGAAGAATGTTTCCACAGCTAGGACTCCACTTGCTACAAACCATGATATAGCGCCCGACGAGAATGGTGATCTAGTGGATGCTACCATGTACCGAGGCATGATTGGATCTCTCATGTATCTCACTACCTCACTACCTGATATCATGTACGCAACATGTCTCTACTCAAGATATTAGGCAAAACCAAAAGTCAACCATCTAATTGGAGTCAAAAGGATATTTCGTTATCTGAAGGGTACCCCAACACTCGGGTTGTCGTATCCTCATGATGATGATTCCAAGCTTACAGCGTATAGTGACTCGGATTACGGCCGTTGCAAAATGAACTACAAGTCAACATCTGCGGGATGTCAATTCTTTGGGAGAAGATTGTCACGTGGCAGTGAAAGAAGCAGACATCAGTTGCACTGTCAACTTGTGAAGCTGAATATGTTGTTGCGGCAAGCTGCTATTCTCAAATCATCTGGATTCAACAACAAATGTGGGACTACGGTTTGAAATTTTCTAACACTCCTATATTTGTTGATAATTATGCTGCAATAGTCGTAACTAAAAATCCAGTCCAACATCCTAAGACTAAACACATCGGCATTAAATATCACTTTATACGTGATTGTTTGGAAAAGAATTTAATCGATGTATTTAAAATTAATATGGATTTTCAACACGCTGACCTCTACACAAAAGCCTTTGATAAACCACGTTTTTTAATCTGTTAGAGGTCAACGGCGTTAAAAAGAAAAGTGATGTGATTTCCGACGATGACAGTACTCAGTCCAACAAGTAGATTTTGATTTTATTTTTATTTTTCATTTTTAGTTTATTTTGTTTTAATCTATTTCTATTTCTTCGCCTATTAAAATCCTAAAAGAAAACTTTTTCGGTTTTAGAATTTTAAGGGGAGAATAGGTTAAAGTTAGTATTTAATTTCAGTACATAAAAAAACAAAACAAAAAAACAAAGAAAAACCAAGGGAGGAGGACAGGCAAGCTAAGAGAAATGAGATCGTATATGTGTTACTGATTCAATGACTATGGAAAATGATAGTACACAGGAACAAATAGTTTGGGACTTTAAAAGAAGAAAATGTTTAGTATGCAAAATTCGAAGTATAAATCTGAGAAGTCTAAGAAAAAATAAATGGAAAAATGATAGTAAAACTAGCTACCACTAAGGTAACATGGAAAAAGTAGACCTAGAGGTTGCTAGACCATTTGATGATGTGTTGGTAGATTCAACACAATAGATAAGTAGACCTCTTTGGTGATGTCAAGCTCAAACTAAGTTGTTCAACAAGCTATGGGTTATTATCTTATCCCTGGTTAACACAATCAACAAAGTTCCACTAAGGGGTGACGAGCAAAATAAACGCCACGAATGTGTGCTGATGACCATAAAATAAGCAAAGCACATGATGAAAAATGCAAAAAGCAATCAAACTAACAACCTATGTGGTTGTTGCAATCTGTGCAAAAAGAATAAAATTGCTCAAACAAGAAGATAGGTTGTGTGCCTCTCTACTATGCGGTGGCACTGACCTGAGGATAAGCATAACCTAAATATTCTAGAATTCATTGATGTTTGCGCCTCTCTGCTGTGCGGTGGCACTGACCTGAGGCTTTGCAACTCTTTGAAAGCTCTAGATTAGTTTCTTCTAGAATACTACCCGTAGACCGCTCAAAAATCTCCTGAGGATGTTGATTACCATATAAGTGTGGGATCCACAAATGCCTGTTGAGATAATTAAACTTTAAACCATCACCAATATGTGTCAAAAGTCTGTGTATGGATTTAAGGGGACAAGTATACTGACAATCATCGTGGCTGAAACTCTTGAAAGTCAACACCACTGTGTGCATCTTGTGGTACTAGTATGATTTCCTAGACTTGCTAATGACTCTCGATGAAAACAAGAATCGAGCATCAAAAGGTTTTGATAACATGTCCTGAAATAATTTGACTTACCTGTATGATTCCATAATGAATCGTTCCACTTATGGTCAAAGTAACTTGAAGCTGCCTGTTATAGAAATAAATCTGTTAGATATCTATCTTAGGATTTCCACCTCACAAAAAACTTACAAAAATATGTTTTACTTCTGTTTTTTAGTTCTAGCAGTTTCATTTGATTAATTTTGTCAATTTAGTTGTTAAAAGTCGGACTACGTATTGGAACTCTATATAGGATCTAATCACTAAAAAGGATCACGTCTGAGGTGACCAAACGGCTTTTCTAGTGTTAAAAGGATCACGTCTAAGGTGATCAAAAGTTTTCGAAATTGAAATGGTCATGGTTGTTACTATAGAATGCTCAAAATGGTTTATCTATAGTTAAAAGGGTTAAGTATCAAATGATCATTAAGTCAAAATCATAAGTAGAGGCCATTCGCATGACTGGACCATGAGTTTGGACCAGTCGTACGATTGGACCATACTTATGAACCAGTCAACCAAATGGAGCATGAGTATGAACCATTCACGCGACTGGCTTACAAGATTGAGCCAGTCGCCTGAATGGGGTTGACCAAATGAGTTAGTCGCCCCACTGAAACCCAGTCGGCCGACTGAATGTGACCGACTGAACCAATCACACGACTGAGATCCAACCGCACGAATGAAAAGAGAAAATGGATCCAGTCGCCCGATTGAAACCAGATTTAGTATAAATAGGGCTAAAGTCGGTCGCATTTGTTTTTTTCTCCTCATTCGCCCTAAAATCGCCCGATAGTGTCGTTACTCTGCCCGATTTTCATTTGACCTTTCTTGACTACAAGTTGTTGTGTTCTGACAGTTGCCAGTGTTTATACAAGTATAGTGCGGTGCAATCTACTCAATTGTCAATCGATTTGTGCCCTAAATGACTGAATTCAGCCCTAAATAGAACCGAGACTTAGTTTTGACTAATATACTAACAAAACTAAATATATTGTGAAATTGAAGTTATTAGGTGTTATATCAGTCCCTTGCGAGACTAATGAGCCAAACCACGACGCCTAACATTAAGTTTTTCTCAAAATTTGAATTTACATTGAACAGACAGTCTGTCATGCAAATGGACACAATGATGAACTTCAATCAAACGATTGAGCTGGGCGAATGAATCAGTCGGCCGAATGAACGAGGCGTATGAGCTCAGTCACAGGCCCAGTCGCCCGACTGAACCCAGTCGCATGCTAAGTCGCCTGTTTGAAGTCAGTTGCATACCAAATCAATAGACTGAACTCAGTCGTATGGTTGAATCACACGATTGAACCAGACTGATCTCAAACAGTTTAAAGTGAAATGGCTTATGTTATGTGCTGATCTAATATGTATGTGTCTTGTGTTACAGATTCATGGCATATCGGTGGATCATAAACACCAAGCACAATATTTGTGCTCACTTGGATGCCATCACTCGGAATGTTGCCGACATTGCCCGTTTTATTGCATTCCTAAAGAGATCGAGGATATATCAAGCGATATCTACACCCTACACACCTTATAGGTCGATACAGCAGGTCTTCTAGGAAGTTGCTTCTGTTGACCGATCGACTGAGCCCTACAGTATACGTAGCTCCATCTTTGGCCAGGAGATTGAGGTCACAGCAGCCGATCTAAGACGTGTTCTTGATTAGGGAGATGATGTTGCTTACCCCACCAGACTACATCCTCTTACCGTAAGGGATGCTTCCTACGGACGAGTTACACTGGGTACGTCAATGCAGGTGTGCTCAATAAAAGCAATGTGTGTCCCTAGTTCAAGTACCTAGCTCACGCCATCCTAAAGTGCATCGCTTCTCGAAGGGGTGGATTTGATGATTTATCGGACCAACTCCAGAATGCCTACGTGGCATTGGTGTTGAATCATCCCTTCAGCTTCTCCAACATGATTTTCCCCTACTTGATCGAGAATATAGAGGCAAAAGGCAAGGAAGGCTTTTGCATGTACCCGAGATTTCTACAGATGATCATAGACGAGAAGCTTCCTTCGTTGCCTAAGGAGAGCCATGATGTTGTATCTCTCGAGATCATGGATGATACCACTCTTGGCAGAATGAAGGTATACAGGGGCAAGCATGTAAAGCCCCTGTAAAGAGGCTATTTGGGCATTTGGCTAGAGAAGACTATGTGGAGCCAGCTCGGCGAAAGTGGCGTCACGAGGACAGTGACTAGGATGTAGAGCAGATTGCTCTACCATCCGATGACTCCGATGGTGATGATCATGATGCTGTTCAGGGAGGGGATGATCAGGGTGGAACCAAACCAGCTCCTATTCACCCTGACTTTCAGATGGAGGGGGAGGAGTCTGAGGAAGAGTCACTGCTGCGAACGGTGGGGAGCCGGGTCGTGCTGATCAGGAAGAGTCTCTGGTGGATGCCAAGGGGAGTCCGGGGATGCTGTTGCTGCAGATACAAATCCATCATATATCCCGGACCCACCCAGCAGCCAAGGGGGAACCACAGTGCCTAAAGGCATGAGGAAAAAGCGAATGGCTCACCCCTATGGCAAGAAGGGGAAGAAACTAAAGTTAACATTGACCTCTGCTACAGCCGCAGCCACCACCTCATCCACTACAACTACTACAACCACTACCATACCACCTATCACTACCACACTCCCTTCCACCTCCACCATAGCTACCACCACCACTACTACCATCTCACCCACCATCACTACCACAGCCACTCCACCACCTATCTACACTACTTCCACCACCACTACTGCCTACCCATCACCACCCACACATATACCACCACCCAAATTCACCACAGCCATCACCACTACCACTAGCCCGGTCCATCATCCCACTAGCCATTCACTACAGGATCCTCCTACCTTTTGTTGGGGTAGAGGATCAGCTGGCAGCACTTAACAGGATGGTGCTGCAGCTGTGGGCTGTTGACAAGGAAAGAGCTGCACAAATCAGACAGCTTGTGGAGCAAAATGTTGTCCAAGCACAGCAGATCGCTCAGCAGGCCCAGCCAATAGAGAATCAGGCTTAGCAGATGGCTGCTCAAAGTCAAGAGATTGCCCAACTCCAGGAGCATAAAGTTCTATCAACAAAGAAGATAGAGGATTTGGAGGCTGCCAAAAAGACCATCATGCTCAAGCTTAAAGGACAAAATATGAGCCTCTGAAGATAAGAGAAAGGGCTGGTGATGATGATGGTGATGATGATGATGATGAGGATGATGATGAAGAGGATGATCATGAGGATGAAACAAAGGGAGGAGATGATGAAGGTGCAGGAGATAGAGAATATGATGAAGAAGAAGGTGATGCATCTGCATCGGGTGCCACACAAGCTAGTGAGAGGTGGACCAAGAAAAATCAAGATCAGGGTGCCTCGACCTCAGCCCCGACTGTAGAGGAGCACATGATTCAGGACAAACGTAATGCCTAGATGTTTATGTAATTTTAAATCATGTGTAATTGAATAATATATTAAACTCATGTACAAAATGCTTATATTTAGTTAATGTTTTAATGTCTTGATTATTGACTAATGCTTGATGTATTTATGTGTTTAAATCAAGAAAATCATTCATCTCAACAAGATGAGTATGATGTTGCTCCCCTTCAGCAAATCAAGTCTCAACTGACAATGATACTTGATTTTCAAGGGATTGTCAAGAGGTCTGTGAGTTATACTCCTGAAGAAGGACAAATAATTCATGACCTTACTCATGAGCAACTAGCTGAGATATTCCGACTGAATCCAGATGAAATAGTGAAGGATGCTCCTACAGTTGACATGGATAGTGATGATGAGCTTAATGATGTGGACGAGATAAAGATTGAAGACGTCACAACACAGCATTATCCAGAGTATGCTGACAACGAGGGAAATGTAGTCCCCAATCTGGGTGACACTTTTGTCAGTGATACAGTTGAAACACCGGATAAGATGGAGCAAGATTTGGAGAAGAATATGGATCAAGCCCAAGACTCGGACGCTGATGTCAACATCAAAAAGGCTGAATGGGCGGCATGTTTTGCAGAGATCAGAGCCCAACGCAATGCTCCAAAGCCAAGTGCCTACACCAAGCTCTACAAAGTGAAGAAGCATCTGAAGGTGTCAAGAAAGATCATACCGTGGGCATATTTTGATAATCTTAATGTTTATGCTATCAAGAGGGAGAAGGGTATAGAGTATTTTAGATTCCCACACGAACTAAGACTCTACCTGGTTTTGAGCTCAGCCAGCTGGCCAAACTGAAGCTGTTATATGCTGATCCATGAAAGATGCCAGGCTAGTTTGAAGCTGCTTTGAAAAGAGAGTACCACACCAGGTGGGTCAACTTCAAACCTCAACAACTGACTAGGTACATCCGACGGTAAGAAGTTGATGCCATTACTGGAAAGCCAAAAATAGTGCTGAAGTGGAGTCCTCTGCGCACGATGTCAAGAATCCCTCTAAGGGAAATGCCACAGGACGTCACTCCACACTTCAAGTGGTGGTACTATGACTGGTGAGGCGGTCATAGTTCTGAACAGAAATGGAAATATGGAAACAATCAGGGTATTTGACCCAATGTTGCTAACTAACATGTCTTCTGACGATGTCTACACTTTATATAAGTGGCCACTGTTCTATGACACGCAAGACATTGTACAAGCCCTCCAGTTCCAAAACGTGATAAGATCTGCTTTGCATTCGAAATACATGCAGGAGTTACAAGGGAGAAGTACAAGAAATATGAAGAGCTGATGAAGAATGTTAGACAATATAGTAAACTAGGTCCAAGGGGGAGTTTGTAGATACATGTGTACCTAGTTTATGAACTTAATGTAAAATGTCTTTCATGTCTTACATATATGTAACAGAATGGGTATGAATGAAATATAACATGTCTGTGATGCTTATAATGTTAATATTTCATTGATTATTGTGTGTTAACACATATTGAACTAACTATATAGGTTTGTGGTTGTTTACATAGTTCTTAGTCAATAATGGTTGAGAAACGTGCTTAAACTTAATCGTGTGAAGTTCTATTGCGAATGGACCATACGCATGAATACTTCATGCTAATGAACCACTCGCATGACTGAACCAGGAGACTGGATCAGTCGCACAATTGTATCTACAATCGTGCAGATGAATCAACCGCATGCTTCAATCGCACGACTGAACCATGCAAAGGTTCAGTTGCATGAATGAAAACCCTAACCTATAAATACCACTTACTTCGTGGAAAACGAAACAATTCGAGTACCTACGCTCTAAATCATACCCTAGTCGTCCAGAGACCCTGGAACACATGTTCCAAGTTCATAGATCGAAGTAAATCAACCTACTATCATTCTTAACGTTTAGTTTCATTCTTGGATTGATTATACTCGCGTTCTCACTGATTGGATCACCAATCAAATAGGATTCCGCACTATTTGGCTTGGTACACACGTAAATCAATTAGTACTGTGTACCGAAAATGGTCCTAACAAGCCATCACTCTAAGTCTCAATACTCAAGTGATCAACCTTCAGGGGACAGTTACCATCCTCGGCCTTTAGATCTCAACCAACCAATCCCCAACCTTGATTTCTACACGGATGAAGATCTAGGTTATAGTGAGTACCATGCATCTCTCTTCTTTTCACCTACTCAAAGAGAGATGAGTGCTTCTGAGGCTCCTACTTCTAGCCCCCATCAGTCACCTACTGATGAGGTGGACACTTCTGAACCTGTTCAGGATGTCCATATGGAAGAGGCTCTCTCCTTTGAAAGTGATTACATCATTAAGACCTCAACCATGGCAACTCAGCCCACTGTCATCTTAACTGAGACTGCTTGTGAGCAGAGAAAATCTAGTAGCCAAGAACCTGAAGCTGGTGGTGAGAGAGAGGACTTTGGTCCAATCATCTCATCCCCCAATGATTCTTCTGATGAAGATGAGGGGGATTTAAGACTAAAGGTGTACAAATTGTCCAAAACATGCACCTATTTAGTCTCCAAGGTTAATCACCTTGAATCTCAAGTGACTACCTTGCATAACAGGGTCAATGATTAGCAACTTCAGATTTCACATCTTAAGGAAAAACTAGCTGGGAGACCTTTAAGAAGAACTCAACCAGGAACACAAGAACTTATGGATGTGATTGACCTAACTCCTGGCTCACCTATGCAAGTGGGTGATGCTACCAAAAAGGGGGAGAAAGTCATTACAGCTACAGAACCTGGGAGTTCTTCAGAGAGAATGGACACTAAGGACTCACTATCCTCATTTGCAATTGTGCATTAAGCAACCTCCTCAAGTCCACATTGATGTGGATTACACAGACTCCTTCATACAGAGCCTGTTTGAGGATGGGATACCAAGGGCTATGTCATCTCCACCATCTTCCAATCACATTATTGGGTGGAGGTATGACAGCTACAGAAGAGCCCTAATCATCACAAAAGTTCAAGGACAGCAAGAGATCTTCAATTTTCAGAACCTAAACTATTTTGACAGACTGGATTTAGTCAACATGCCACTTGTCACAAAGAATCAAGACAAGCTGACAAAAGTCCAAGCCAATCAAGACAAGCTGACAAGTTGGCACAAAGAATCCAAGACAGGATCACTGCAGAGTTCAGCCTAAGAAAAAGACTGTGGAATCAAGCAATGTCATTGGTCAACTAGATATTGAGGCATACCCTAAGATTAGCTTCATAGGGGAAACCTTGACTAAAGGCCCAGTGACAGAACCTGAGAGCCCAGTCTTATCACCAAAAATTGCTGCAGAGATCAATGCCCTTTTTGAGACACCTACTGGTGAAGGTGCTTCTCAACCTCTCTCTGGCCAGAGCTCAGAAGCTGCATCAAGCAATGAAGGCCAAAGTTCTCTCCACCCTGAGTCACAAAGGTCTGTGAGTGACAAATGGAAAAGAAAGATGACATCTGAGGAGATTGAGGAGGAGAGAGAGAGAGGAAAAGGAAGTTGAGGGGAGAAAGTTCCTCTTCTGAGTCTACAAGACTCATGGAGTGTCCTATCAGGGTTGCCCCCAGACTAGATACTCAGAATGATAAGTTAAGGGCAGTCAGGATAAACTAACTGCAGACAAGGAACTATGATATAGACAATGTCATATCTCTCCCCTTAGAAGAGCTAAATGAACTGGTTGACCTGGAAAGGTCAAGGGAGAAGAAAGAGGTAGAAGATGCAGAGCTTCTTGTACAAATCAAGGAAGACGGAAGAAAGAAAAGATTGTACAAGCATGTGCCTACCCTCTCCCCAGTTCAAGAAAGCCCTGCATATGATGATGTGGTTCAACAAGAACCTCAGGTAGATAAAGAAGAAGAAAGGATCAAGATGATCAACTACCTGAGTGCCACAGGCCTCTATCAGGCAGAAGCACTTCTTCCCCTGTCTTATGACTATGTTGAGTTTGAGTATCTCAAACAACTTGAACTTGAGATAGTCAAAGAAAGAAAGACAACTAAAAGGAAGTTGAGGGAAGAAGTTGCTAAGTCAAGAGCCATCATCCACAAAAGCATGAAGAAATCTGCTGACAGGCAGAGGATAATGAGCTTCTTGAAGCTGTATGGATTCTCCGGAAGGAGACTTCACCCCATGTCTCTATCCACTATGGATGAGCATATCAGGGTGATCAAGCAGAAGATCAAGAGTGGAGAGGTGGTTGACTTACATTCCCCTCCAAGTCAAGCCCCACCTGAAGTGGAGGTTAAGATTGAACAACCAGAGACATCACAACCTGGACCTCCTGCTGAATCTCAGCAAGCTTCATCTTCTAATCCACAGCAGGGTCAGACTCACTCTTAATTTGAACCTGTGAGAGTTGAAGACCCAACTAAGAAAGGCAATGAATATCAATCTGCAGGCCAGTCTTCTCAGTTAAAAGTTGTAAAGAGAAAGAAAAGGATGGCTTCTAAACCAAAGCCAAAGAAGAAGAAAAAGACTGCATCCTTTTCTAAACCTCAGGATGAGTCAGAACATGCTGAGGATGTGTAGCCAAGGGATGCTCCATCATCTCCCATTCAAATAGCTCCTCTTGCATCAGAAAGACCCGTCTTGTCCTGGACATACACTACAAATTAAGAAAGGTGGCATGTCATCAGAGATCATGAAATTGAGAATGTCTACACTTGGCAAGACATGTTTCAGTTGCCTCTGCATGATCTTTTTGACATGAGAAGACATTTTGACAGTCTGAAGGATCCTGATCATCTCATGAAGAAAGGGTTAGTTATCATCCTGATAAGGACTGTTGATATTTAAAGTCTTCAAAAGTTTTAGTAGCATTAGCCTAGGGGGAGTTTGAAGAGAATATGCATAGAGGCTGAAGCAACCAAAGACTTTCTGCATGCATTCTGCACAAGTACTGAAGAAGAATGTTTTGGAAGTTTCACACATGCAACAAAAATATTCTAAGTGTGAGATCTTCCGAAGCCAAGACCAATATCTTCTGAAGCCAAAGATGAAGTCTTCCGAAGCTTCAGAGACAAAGTCTTCCGAAGCCTCAACTCTTGAAGACAGATTTCTTCCGAAGACTTTTAGTAACATGCTTTATCTGATATACTATTTCATAAAGCTGGACACCTTTCCGCTGCATCTCTGTAAAGTCACCAACTTACATGAGTTGGTGAAAAGGTACATGCTTTTGGTAACTGTACATTAAGGTCTTGAGTCTGTAACTTTCTACTTCATGTACTTTATCCTTTTTCTAATAGATAAGGATGTGAGCTATGGCATGTCATAGTCACAAAGTCAAAAAGGCAATCTGCCTTTTTGACTCTACAATTGATTTTGTTTTGAGTCTAGTCAATTGTATCCAGTTGGCTTTCATAGTATGGTTGGCTGTAGGATGTAGTATAAGTATCTCATGTTCTTGTAACTTTATGGACATGCTTTGTAACACTTGTAATAAAACATAGCGAAAGCAATATACTGCAATCTTGAAAACCATATACTTGTGCTCTTGTGTTCTGTCTCTTACATTACTTGTGCTCATAGTGTCTTATTATGGTTAATCCAGTTCACTATTTGTTTGAGATTAGTTAATCTCCTCTTTGTGTTGTTGTGTTGTAAGTGAACCCCCTTCACCGGTCCTGCACCCACCGATGAAGACGACGAAGATGATGACGATCTTAATGACAGTCAAGGTGGTGGAGATGTTGGTCCAAGTCAATCAAAGGCCACTGGCACTTCTACTATATCTTCACCATCTCCACAAGGTACCTCTGATGCTCTAGGTGGATCTGAGAAGGCTTCCTTCCACCAAGACTTCCTGCTCGATGAAGAGGAAGAATCTGATAATGAGCCTCTAGTTAGGGAAGGCGGTAGCAAGGTTGTGGCTACAAAGAAAGGGAAAGAGGTGGTTGTGGATGCCAAACAGGTGATGATCCTGAGGTCACTGATCCCATGTACACACCTGACCATCCTATCAGCTCAGGGGGAGCCCATATTGCCAAAGGCTCAAGGAAGAAAAGGATAGCCAACCCCACGTCAAAAAGAGCAAGAGGCAGAGGATCACCCTAATCACTACAGCCACCACCACTACCACAACACCCACTCTTACTCCCACAGCCACTAACACTACCACCACCACTTATACACCTACCACCACAACACCACACTCACGCCCACAACCATTGACACTACCACCACCACTTATACACCTACCTCCACCTCACCCACACTACCCAACATAACTCCACCACTATCCACCCCCATCCTCCTCCTATCTTCACCACATCCACCACCACAACCACCACTCAACAAGTAGGTACATCCACCCAATCCCCAATGACACATGGCTCCACTCTACCCACGGTCAGGTTCGAGAAACATCTGGCAAGCCTAAACCACATGTGCTAAAGCTTATCGCCACTGATGATTAGAGAGCTACTCAGATGAACCAGCTAATGGCTGTAAATGCGGCTCAAGCCAAGCAAATAGCTCAGCTTAGTGAGAAGAATACACAGTATGAGAGAGCTTTAGGCCGAGCCCACCATGCACTAAAGAGTCAAAACAAGTTGGTGTTGGCATCGGTAAAGAGGATTGAGGGACTGGAGAAAAAGAACAAAAGGATTCTGCTAAAGCTGAAGGGATTTAAGAGTGAGCCTTAAAGATTAAAGATGGTGATGAAGATGAGCTCACTAAAGATGAATCTGAAGAAGAAGATGATGATGATAAAGAAGCAGGACTGAGTGGGAAAGGTAAAGAGGATGATAAAGATGATGATGACGAGAAAGAAGGTGATGGTGTTGCATCAGCCTCAAATCCATCAGCAAAAGGGAGGCGCACCAAGCGAAATCAGGATCAAAGAGCCTCGTCCTCAGCTCCTCAAGCTGAAGAGACAACCAATCAAGGTAAAATTAATGATTAGATGTTTATGTATTTGAAACTTTTGTACTTGAATTGTGTATTACATTAATGTAATTAATGATTATTTATGCTTCAATGTCTTGATTAATGATGTATGTGTGATGTGTTGAATGTTTAATCAAACAGATGAAGCTCAACGGCCAGATGAATATGATGTCATCCCCTTTCGACAAATCAAGACTCAACTTACTATGATTCTTGATTTGCAAGGGATCATACGATGATTTGTGAGCTACACTCCTAAGGAAGGAGAGATCATCCACGACCTCACTGACGAGCAGCTAGCTTATATGTTCTGACTGAATCCAGATGAGCTAGTCAAAGATGCTCCCAAAGCCAATGTTCTAAGTAATGAGGAGCTACAGGATGTCTATGAAATAGAGATTGAAGATATGACAGCAGATCACTATCCTGAGTACACTGACCCTGAGGGCAATGTTATCCCCAACTTGGGTGAAACTTTTAACAGTGCTACTTTTGATACGCTAAACGAGATGGAGAAAGAAAAGGAGAAAGAAAAGGAGAAAGATGAAAGTCAAGCCCAAGCTTCTGATGCTAATGTTGATCTTAAGAAAGCTAAATGGGCCATGTGTTTTGCTGAAATGAAAGCGCAGTGTGCACCTACAAAGCAGAATGCCTACACCAAACTGTATAGAGTCAAGAAACATCAAAAAGTGTCTAGCAAAACATCGTGTGGGCTTATTTAAAAGACTAAAATGTTTATGCTGTAAAGAGAGAGAAAGGGATTGAGTACTTCAGATATCCACATGATCTAAAGACTCTTCCTAGTTTGAGCTTAATAGATTGGCTAATTTAGATCTTTTGTATGCCAACCCGAGGAAGATGCCAGGATGGTTTGAGACCCTGAAGAAAGAATACCACACCAGATGGGTCAACTTTAAGCCTTAACAACCTAAACGTTTTATTCACAAGACTAAAGTTGATCCTATCTCTGGAAGACCTAAGGTAGTGTTGAAGTGGAGTCCCCCATGCACACTATCAAAGATTCCTTTATGGGAGATGCCTCAGGACTTCACTCCACACTTCAAATGGTGGTATTATGATTGGAGGATGGGAGAAGCGGTCATAGTTCTAAACAAAGAAAGGAAGATAGAGACTATCAGGGTATTTGACCCAATGTGGCTTACCAACTTGTCTGCTAAAGATGTTTACACTCTATACAAGTGGCCACTATTCTATGACACGCAAGACATTGTACAAGCTCTTCAATTCCAACACGTTATACGGCTCTGCTTCGCGTTTGAGATACATGCGGGAGTCACCAGAGAAGAGAAGTACAAGAAGTTTCAAGAGCATAAGAAGAATGTTAGACAATAGAATAAACTAGGTCCAAGGGGGAGTTTGTTGATACATGCATTCCTAGTTTATGTGCTTAAATGTAAAAGTCATTCATCTCTTACATATATGTAATGTGATAATCTAATGAAGTATGATATATGCTTTGATGTTTATTTATCTTTGATTCTTATGTATGAACTTTTTATATAGGTTTGAGGTTGTTGTACACAATTCTAAGTCAATAATGATTGAGAATTATGTTCAACCTAGTCGGGTGATTATTCATGCTAATGGACCATGCTAATGGACCATACTTATGGACCATACGTATGAATATGTCATGCTTATGGACCAGTCGCACGACTGAACTAGGAGACTGGATCAGTCGCATGATTGAGACATAAGATTGACTAAGTTGCATGACTGAACCTTCAATCGTGTGTATGAATCAATCGCATGAGTCAGTCGCACGACTGAACCATGCTAATGGTTCAGTCGTACGAATGAAAACTACTAACCTATAAATACCACTTAATTCGTGAAAAAAAGAAACTTTGAGAGATACTTTGAATACACATAAACCCTAGCCGTCAAGAGCGTCCAGAATTGTTAGGATTCAACAATGGAATAAACTGAAGCTTACCAAATCATAATTACATCCAACTGAAGATCTCATTGTACAAGTTCAGAGACCAAGTTGATTACAACAAAACAAGAGAACTCAACATGACAAAGTCAACATCAAGACAATTAGAAGGTCAAAATTAGGTCATGTTGTAATATTAGTATAAATAGACCCACTAGTGCATTTATGCAAGTGTGGCTTTTTTGTGTGTGTCTCATGGTGTAAATCACCATCCAACGAGAAATCCTCTCCTATGGATGGGTTTGATTTCACCAGCCATCTATGATTCTCATTCTAACTTGTTTATCAACATCAATGAAATCATAACATTATTATCATCCATCTCTTTGTTCTTTGATTCATACACGTCCACCGATCTTAATTTTGATTTCTAGATCTAAACGAGATGAATCCTAAGATCCAAGCTCAATGAATCTGAAATATTGATTTAGCAAAATGGTATTAGATCTTTGGCTCTCGGTTCTCTTTCAGATCTGCGCAAGAACTGAAAGAGAACCGAGAGCCAAAGCTCTGATACCAATTGACTAGGTAAGTAAGATTGAGATTCTTATTGAGAATTGAATATGGTAATCAAGTCAATGATTGAATGGCGGAAATAAACCATCAAAGAATAGTCAATGCAAGAATTATACTCATAAATGCTTTTGTATTATATATAAAAGTTGATTAATTACAGAGAATAAATGACAACAAAAATTCTCTATGTCTATCAGCCGTCACCTCATGTACGAGGTTATCTATTCTATTTATAGGCAGACAAGATGCATTTTACAAAATGACTAAACTACCCCTGACCTATTACATCAGAACTAATCTAAGTCTTGATCCGCATCTTTGATTGTTCATCCGCATGGGCAAATGCGGATGAGTTGACTTGATCAGCATTTCTTCACTTTATCATCCGCATTAGTATGTTGGTCATCTGCATTGGTTAATGCGGATGAACAAATACTTATGCGCATTTGTTTGGTTATCCGTGTCAAATGTGGATGAGCAAAGTCTTGTCCGCATTAATACTTGGTCTTCCACATTTGTCAATGCGGAAGAACAAATGCTTGTCTGTATTTGTTTTATGTCTTCCGTTGACAAATGCGGAAGACTATACTTGGTTTCTTGAGCAGAATCTTCATCCGCGTTTCTTCTTGGACTTTTGGGATTCTAGCAAAGCAATCATCAAATCACCCATTGAATTGGCATGTATGATCCTTTCAGGGTGCAACAAGAATAGCCTATCCAACTTCATAGTTCGATCTTGATCAATTCCGACTCATTCTTAATGTTTAGTTCATTGGTATATCGATGGGGTTATCGTTCTCACTCATTGGATCGCTAATCAAATAGGATTTCACACTATTTGATCTAGTTTAATGTAGAATCTGTTAGTACTCCATACGTACACGGTCTGTAGAGATTAATGAAGAGGCTGATGCAACCTAAACATCCAATGTCTTTCCTGCATGCAGCACAAGTGCATTGAAGAAGAATGTTTAGGAAGTTTTACACATGCAACAAAAAATACTCTAAGTGTAAAATCTTCCGAAGTCATGACCAATATCTTCTGAAGCCAAATATGAAGTCTTTCAAAGCCTTAGAGACAAAGTCTTCCGAAGCTTCAACTCATGAACACAGATTTTTTTCGAAGACTTTTAATAGATGCTTTATCTGATGTACTTTTTCATAAAGCTGGACACCTTTCCGCTGCACCTCTATAAGGTCACCAACTTACATGAGGTGGTGAAAAGGTCCATGCTTTTGGTAACTGTACATTGAGGTCTTGAGTCTGTAACTTTCTACTTCATGTACTTTATCCTTTTTGTAATAGATAAGGATGTGAGCTATGGCATGTCATAGTCACAAGTCAAAAGGCAATCTACCTTTTGACTCTACAATTGATTTTGTTTTGTGTCTAGTCAACTATATCCAGCTGGCTTTCAAAGTATAGCCGGCTATAGGATGTTGTATAAGTATCTCATGTTCTTGTATCTTTCACATATGCTTTGTAACACTTGTAATAGAACATAGTGAAAGCAATATACTGCATTCTTGAAAACCATATACTTATGTTCTTTGTGTTTTGTCTCTTACATTACTTGTGTTCTTAGTGTCTTACCTTGGTTAATCCAGTTTACTGTTTGATTAAGTTTAGTTAATCTCCTCTTTGTGTGTTGTGTTGTAATGCATTTGGTATCAGAGCTTTTCAGGCTCTTGATATAAGATCTCACCATCTTAAGATCCCTCACACACACAAATACTAAACTTTTCAAATGGAAACCATTTCCAATACTGATATGGAAACTAGAACCATGAACAAGTCCCCACTGATCACTCTTGATGAGTTTGATACCTGGTGTTTGAGAATGGAACGTTTCATCAGGTCTCTTGATTCAAGAATGTGGGAGTCTATTGAGAATGGACCTTTCATACCCAGCACCCCTTCTGCTACTGGTGCTGGTATGATCCCCAAAGATGTGGCTAACTACTCTGTTGAAGATAGGAAGAGAGTAGAGATTGACAGAAAAGCCATAACAGCTCTTCAAATTGCCCTTCCAAACTCTGCGTACAGAGGTTTCAAGAAGTGCAAAACACCCAAGCAGCTGTGGGATGCACTGAAACTAATTAATGAGAGTTCCTCTGAAGCCAAGGAGAACAAGAAGGATCTCTTGAAGCATCAGTTTGAAAACTTCACCTTTAAAATAGGTTAAACCATGACTTAGCAGTACTTCAAGTATGTTGAGATTGTGGAAACCCTAGTGGATGGAGGAGTTTCTCTTGAAAACAGAGACATTGTAAGGAAGTTCATGTCCTCACTTCCTAGGCAATGGACACACTACTGTGTGGTGATCAAGAGAACTGAAAATCTCAAAACTCTTACTCTAACAGAGTTATATGGGATTCTCAATGGCTACCAGATGGAGATGAACATGCAAGGTTCATCTGGAAACTCCAAAAATCAAATGGGTTCAGCCCTACATGTGGTTGAAAGAGATAGCATAGAACCCAAACATCATCTCATATGCTACCCTGACAACTCACCAAAGGGTCCTTTCATCACCTTCCCAGAGACACCAAGGGAGAACTACACTCAAGAAAGCCTCTTCCAAGAAACAAGCTCTTCTCAAGCTTTTGTGTCTTTTGATGAAAGTTGTGGAAACTCTCTTTTCACTCTTGAAGACCTGGACTGTATTCATCCAGATGATCTAGAATACATGGAAATAGTCTAGCAGATGGCTCTTCTCACTCACAGAGCCAAGAAGTTCTACAAGAGGACTGGAAGGAAGTTCCAAGCAATGAAACTAGCGGAAAGTTTGGCCTGGACAAAGGGAAAGTAAAGTGTTAGAATTGTAACTTGATGGGCCACTTTGCCAGAGAGTGTAAGGCACCTAGAGCAAATGGTGGCCAAACACAGTCCAGGCCAAACTACACTGACAAAGCTCTCCAGAATGAGAAGTCAAAGCAGCAGGCTGCTGTTGCTGTTGAAGAAAGAGGCTTTGACTGGAGCTTTTAGGTGGAAGATGCTTCTCCTAACCAAGCATTGATGGCAGATCATGATGAAGCCAAGGTATTGGAACATCTCTGTACTCCTGAATGCATTGCTAAAGTTAATAGATACAGGTCCTATAACCTTGAGTCCTTAAACATTTTAAAATCTGATTTTAGAAAGTTTAAAAATGATTATAAACTGAAGATAGAGGACCTTGAGAAAACCATTTCAGTCCTAAAACATGAACACACAGATTTTAGGACTCAAATCAAAGATCTCATAACCAAGTTAACTGAGTGCCAGGCTGAGCTTGTGATCAGCAAAGCTAGGGCAGAAAAGAGTGTTCTTGAAGAAGAGACCTTCAAGAACATGATATCCTCATCCCTGCACAACAAAGTGTGCTATCAAAACAGGCAGGGACTGGGATCCAATGAGATAGCACCTCCACACACAATCTTGTCTGTAAGATCTCCTAGGTGTGGAACTTGTGAAGATGAGCTTCCTCTTATAGATCCTATGAGTGAAGAGGATGAAGAAGAGATAGTGAAGAATTCCTCTAAGAAGAGTGAAGAGGAGGATTCCAAGAAGGGTCACTATCCTTTTGAAGAGAAAAAGAAGACCGTGATGACCAAGTCCATGAGAAAGAACTTGATCAGAAAGAGCAAAAGAAAGGCAAAGATGGCTCAAGAGATCAAGGCTACTTTTGATTCTAAGCAGAAACAAGTTTTCATCTCTGTAGGGTTTAAAGTGGTAGGGACTGAATACATCAACCAAAACTCTTCTGCTAAGAGTTCTACTTCTTGTTCAACTCATCTCAGTAACAAGAAGAAGACTGGTCTGCTGTGTACCACTGCTGCACAGCCTGGACCATCAAACTCCAAGCACAGTTCTCATCCCAAGAGGACTGTCTCAGCATCTGCAAAGATGAAGGTGGAGAAGGGATGTGACTAAAGACAGTCTTGTTCTCAGGAAAAAGGCTCTTGTGAAGAAGAAGATGAACTGTGTCATGTGTGACAGCACCACTCAGATTGCTAAGGATTGTCCATACAAACCTAAAGGTACTGTCCATATGACCAAAACAAAGACTTCAAAGGGTCTCAAGAAGATTCAAGCTTCAGAAGGAAAATCTGTTTCCCTCAGAAGCTCCAAATCTAAGAAGAAGGCAAGTGGAAAATTACCTTCAGAAGAGAAGTTGGTCTCGGAAGAAAGGAGTTCTTCCAAAGCACTAAATTCTGTTGCAGTGTCTGTAGAATCTTCCGAAGGATCAATCATCAAAACTTCCGAAGTTCCAAAAGCTTCCGAAGTTTTGAAGGTCAAGTCCAAGACTCCAAAGGTGGTGTGAAAGTCTAAGAAAGACCAAGTGACTGAGAATTCTCCATCAACAACAGCTTAAGATCCTCTTAGTACAACCATAGGATCTATTGTTGAATTACCTTCGGTTAATGAGCCCAAGACAAGCAAGGCTTGGGTTTCCAAATGTAACTAATCATTTTCTTTGTGCAGGGACAGCTGAAGACAAACAAAAATGTTTGGATTATAGACAGTGGCTGCTCCAGGCACATGATAGGCAATAGGTCACTACTCCAGAACTTTGAAAGGATTGATGGAGGACTAGTTGCTTTTTGTGGAGATGAAGGTGGTTACATTCTGGAAGGGGCAAGGTCACAAATGGTAAGCTCAACATAGAAAAGGTAAACTTTATCAAGGAGCTTGGATACAATCTTCTGAGTGTATCTCAATTTTGTGATCAGAGTCATAACATGCTCTTTACTAAGCATGAGTGCATTGTTCTTAAGCCTGGTGTGGTCATTCCTCATGAGCATATCCTGCTTAGAGCCCCCAGGAAAGGGAACATGTACAAGATGGAATTGCAAGAAACATCTCTCTCTGGAGAAGTTTTATGCTTTCTGTCTAAAGATAATAGTGATGAGTCTTTCCTATGGCATAAAAGAAGGTGCCATGTAAACTTTAAGAACATGAACAAATTGATTAAGCATGATTTGGTAACTGGAATACCAAAGAAAGAGTTTACAAGTGATGACCATTGTGTTGAATGCCTGAAAGGGAAGCAACATAAGGTATCTCACAAGCCTAAGGAAAGGAACTTCATCACTACACCCCTACACTTGTTACATATGGATCTCTTTGGCCCCACCAGTGTAATGAGTTTAGGAAGGACCTCTTACTGTTTAGTGATCACAGATGACTTTACAAGATTCACATGGGTTTTCTTCCTTAGAACTAAGGATGAGACTCCTGAGATTCTAAAGTATTTCATCTTAAAGATTGAGAATCAATCTGATCACAAGGTCAAGATCATAAGATATGATTAAGGAACTGAATTTAAGAACCAACTCCTTGATACATCCTGTGATGAAAAGAGTATTACAAGACAATATAGTGCTCCCAGGACTCCTCAGCAAAATGGTGTTGCTGAAAGGAGAAACAGGACACTGATTGAAGCTGCAAGAACCATGTTGTCTAACTCTAAGCTGCCTATCACCTTCTAGGCAGAGCCAGTCAACACTGCCTGTTATGTGCATAACAGAGTTTTAGTAGTTAAGACTCATGGAAAGACTCCTTATGAACTTTGGCACAAGAGGAAAACTTTCATTGGTTTTCTCAGGTCATTTGGTTGTCCTTGCACCATCTTGAATACCAAAGATCAAATTACCAAGTTTGCTGAGAAATCAGATGATGGACACTTTATTGGATACTCTTCTCAAGCTAAGGCTTACAGAGTATACAATCTCAGAACTAGAATTGTTGAGGATTCAGTCAATGTGACTTTCAATGAACACACACCCTGTGTTGTAGGTTCTGGTCCGGATTGGTTATTTGATCTTGATTTGGTTACCAACTGTTTTAACAAATCTTGTGAGAATGTTTCAGGATCTGCAGAAAATACAAATACAGGTGATCCTGATCCAAGATTTGAGCTAAGAAGACCTTCAAGTCATACATCTTTAGCTCTAGTTGGAACTACTTCTGCTAATAAGGTTTCTATCAGCACTACAATGACAAACTCAGCTGATGCATCTGGGATGCCTTCAAATTCCAGCTCAAAGGCTCCACAACCAGATAAGAACACCTCAATTGTGGAAGACAACAATGGTGGTGGTGACAGTGACCAAGAATTTCTTGATGCCACTAACCACACCATAGATGAAAACATCAATGATGTCACACACTGCTTGGATCAAGTCTCTCTTGAAAAGTGTACTGATGTGGTGGGAGAAACATCTATGCCAGATTTAAATTTCTCTAATTTAGATCTCTCTCAGCAACTTGCTATGATCTCTCAGCTTAGGATCCACAAATCTCACCCCACCATAAACATCATTGGAGATGTTGTCATAGGGGTAAGGACAAGAGGACAAACCCATGAAGTAAATGTTTGTCTTCACTCTTGCTTTTGGTAACTGTACATTGAGGTCTTGAGTCTGTAACTTTCTACTTTATGTACTTTATCCTTTTTATAATATATTAGGATGTGAGCTATGGCATGTCATAGTCACTAGTCAAAAGGCAGTTTGCCTTTTGACTCTACTTTGATTTTGTGTTCTAGATTGTGTATCCAGCTCGCCTTCAAAGTATGGCCAGCTATAGGTTGTAGTATAAGTATCTCTGGTCCTTGTACCTTATTATCATTGCTTTGTAAACACTTGTAAGGAACTAGAGAGCAATATACATAAACCTTGAAAACCAAATACATGTGTTGTTCTTGTTATGTCTCTCATACACTTGTGTTTCTTAGTTCTTATTTAACTAGTTTTCTAGTTCCCCATTTGAATTGTTAAGTGTTATTGCATACTCTCCTCTTTGTGTTGTTGTGTTGTAAGCAAGCACCCTTTAACGGTCCTGCAAAAGTGCATGAGAAAAATTACACTACTCATGACTTAGAATTGGGAGCTATCATTTTTGCACTAGAGATTTGGTGACACTGTTTGTACGGTACTAAGTGTACTTTATTCACTTACCATTAAAGCCTTCAACATATATTTGATCAAAAGGAATTGAACATGAGACAACGTAGGTGGGTTGAGTTACTAAACAACTATGATTGCAAGATTCGTTATCACCTTGGAAAGGAGAATGTTGTAGAGGATGCTCTGAGCAGGAAAGAATGAACCAAGACCTTATGAGTGCGGGCATTGGGAATGGCAATCAATACGAGTCTAACTACTCAAATTCATGACTCTTAGTCCTTAGCACTAAGAGAACAAAGGACGAATTCTCTTCGCGGAATGGATAAATAATTTGAGATCAAGTATCATAGAGCTCGCCACTTCATGAATTAAATTTGGGTACCAAATTTGGAAATCTAAGAGAACTTGTGATAAACGAGGCATACAAATCCAGATACCCCATCCACACTGGCACTGATAAGATGTATCAGGACCTAAAAGAGATATACTAATAGCTTAACATGAAGCTGCCATAGCCACCTATGTTAGCAAGTGCAACACGTGTTCCAAGGTCAAGGTACAATATCGAAAACCATCAGGATTACTTCTCCAACTAGAGATTCCACAATGGAAATTGGAATAGATCTCCATGGACTTCATCACAAAACTACCCAAGACATCCACTAGTTGTGATATGATTTAGGTAATTATGGCCCGACTAACAAAGTCTACACATTTCCTACCAATTAAAGAAACTGATAAAATGGAAAGGTTAACCGGGATCTATCTCAAGGAGGTTGTCTCGAGAAATGGAGTGCTAATCTCCATTATCACCGATCAAGATAGTTGAATCACCTCTAGATTCTAGCAATCATTTCAAAAGGCCTTGGGCACACGATTAGATATGAGGACCGCATACCACCCCCACATAGATGGTCGGAGCAAAAGGACTATCCAAACATTGGAAGACATGCTTACAGCTTGTGTGATAGACTTTGGACACCTTTCAGATGCTCATCTACCTTTACCTAATTTTCTTACAATAAGAGTTATCATACTAGTATTAAGGCTGCACCATTCGAAGCACTATACGAAAGAAAGTGTTGATCACCATTGTGTTGGACAGAGGTAGGCGATAGCCAACTTACTGATCCTGAGATGATACATGATACAACCGAAAAGATCACTAAGATTCAAAACCGACTCAAAGTTACACGTGAACGTCTGAAAAGTTACGCTGATGTGATACGCAAGCCATTGGAACTCCAGTTAGGAGATAAAGTTCTACTTAAAGTCTCACCTTGGAAGGGGGTTATTCGTTTCGGTAAACATTGTAAACTAAACCCTAGATACATTGGACCATTTGAAATCCTAGCAAGGATTGGTCCCGTAGCTTACAAACTCAAACTACCACAAGAACTTAGTAATGTTCAAGATACTTTTCACATGTCAAATCTTAAGAATTGCTTGTCAGATGAGCCTAGTTATACTACTCGATGAGGTTCACATCGATGATAAACTTCATTTTGTTGAGAAACCTGTATAGATCATGGATCGAGAGGTGAAGAGGATGAAACAAAGCCGCATTCCCATAGTGAGGGTCTGATGGAATTTCATACGAGGACCTGAATTTTTTTGGGAACGTGAGGATCAAATGAAACTCAAATACCATTACTTGTTTGAAACCCTTGCAACTACAGAAGACACTAACTGAATTTCAAGACAGATTTCTTTCTAACATGGGGAACTACTAGGAAATTTCAGGTCAATACCCGGGCCAACTTAGTCATAGTTATGCATATTTTACATGAGTTACAATTGAGTTCTATCTATTGAAAGTCATTTCATGAATTGCGAAATTTTATGCATAATATTTCATGCATAAAGTTACATGCATTGGTGATTCGATTTAATTTACATTAGTTCTTTTGCTTCCACAATTTAACTATGAAAACAATTTTGTATTTTTAAACTTATTACAACATTATGTTTTACTAAATCATTTAGCCCGATTAATGACTGTGATTCCATGACGCTCATGCCCCACGGGAAACCGTTGTGGTTGGGGGTGTGACATGTCCTTAGCAGGGTTGATATCTCGGTACATGTGGAAACCATGTACATGCCATCTTGGAGCCATGAAATGAGTGCTTAGGTACGTAGCAAGAACAATCAAGTATGGGATATGGTATGAACAAAGTTGAACTAGAAGGTTACAATGATAATGACTAGATTGGTTTAGTAGAATATACAACAGGTATATCTGTGAAAAGTTTTTCATTGGGAACATGATTTGTTTCATTGAGTTCAAAGAAGAAACAGGTAGTCGCATTTTTCAATAGAAGGCAAGTACAATGCAACAAATGTTGCAGCCTGTCAAGTTGTATAGTTAAGACAAATGTTGGGTGAACTAGCACACATGCAGAGGTTGACAACTACTTTTTTTGAACTAATCTCCGGTGTTTTTGTCAAAGAATGCACCCTACATAGCTAGAGTAAACTTATAACATTAAGTACCATTACATTATTAGTTTGGCATCCTACAAAGTTGGTAGAACTTAAGGTGTGCTACATCAAAGAGAAGTTGCAAACGGGCTCGCAAAGGCTCTATGGACTAAACAATTCTGATATCTAAGAGAGAGGATGGCGTGAAGAAACTTTAAATTAAGAGGGTGTGTTAAAATAATAATTCAAAGTTATAGATTATTGTTTTATCTCTTTGGTTATTTATTTATATTAATTTATTATGCTTATCGGATAAGGCAAATAGCATAGATAGTATATTTGTTTATTCTTGTTATTTAGATCTAGGTTGGTAGTGGTTTATGATTCGGGTGTAATAGTTGCCTGTATAATTTACTAGGTTAGTATTTCATGTATTACACGGGTTGAATAAATAAAATAATTAGTAATAAAAAAATTATGAATTATAAAACCATGTTTGAAGAGAAAATATGATTATAATTACATATGAATAGTTATTTCAAGTAAATAAACAATAGATAGGTTATAGATAGATAAATATATAAATAAATAGATGGTCTAGAAACTCATTTATTAAACAGATTATAGTTAGTAATAAACATGAAGTTACAGTATGATATTATAATATAATATATGTATAAAATTATATATACGTACTTGTTCAAGAGATAAAATAATTATACTATTTTTAGCTTTTTTATCTAAATAGTTTCATTTTTAAATATTTGTTTTAAGATTTTCTTATAAAATTTTATTGTTTATAAAAATCTTGTTTATTAAAAACTCAAGTTTCTAATTATTTTGGTTGTTTTAATAAAACTACATTTAGAAATTTCTATATTATTTATAATTATTTTAAATAATGACTAATTTAAAATATTTTGTTTCAAAAGGTTCAATGTTTTAAAAAATATATAAATTTTATTTTTCATAATAAAATTTATTTTAAAAACATAGTTTGATTTTAAAAAAATGTAGATGATAAAGAAAATTTTATTAATTGATCAAATTATTTTTTATGAATAAAGAAAAATTGTTTAAATGTTTAAATTACTTTAATACATTTTTTGAGGGAAAATAAAATGAGAATGTTTAAAAGATTGACAAGTGTCACAAAGGTGGTTTAAAAAGATATAAAGTGACAAACGAAACCTTGTTTATTCTTATCGGATAAGTCAAATAGCCATAGATAGTATATTTGTTTATTCTTATTATTTTGATCTAGGTCGGTAGTGGTTTATGATTCCGGTGTAATTGTTGCCTATATAAGATGGAGTCTTGATTAATAACAGTAGTTTGTTATGATGATTCTATACTTTTTTCATACTAACAAGTATTCATGATTTTTGTGTTTCTGTAACAAAGATGAGTAGGTATATTGTTGTCTGCTTACTTGTGCTTACTTTCAAGGGCTTTTCTATAGTTTTTATATTAGCCGTCACATTCTTTTCACATTTGACCATCTCATCCTTTGAGATATTCACATTGTCAAATAATATTCTTTCATCTTCACTTGAACTAGCATCAACACATGTGATAGGCTTTAAGTTAAAATTACATCCAGGGGTATACATAGGTGTATATATAATTGGTGGTTCAATATTCTTGTACCCTAAATCTATTTTGGTTTGATATAATTTTTGGAAGTTTTCAATAAAACAAAATAATTTCTCAAATTTCTTAAATTAAAAAGTGTATTTGTTGGCATATGATTTAGCTAATGTAGATCACTTTGTGCATATTTTAATCTAAGTAAAGATCATCAATAAGTTTTTATATATTGGTCTATTCATGTATCGAAGATAAAAAAAAATTAATTCCTATCTTTCCGTTCTGAGCAAGACAAACCTTTTTGAAATCAAAATTCAGGATGTGAATTGATTATATTTCATTTGTCATCTCAAGGTTGTGATCTCTATAAATATTTACTTTAGCTATACATTTAGGGACACACAAATATTTAGTTACCTTGTAGTATTCATAGTTGCAGCAGGAGGTGGTGATGGTTTGTAGCTTGTATGAGTTTTAGAGTTTGAAGAATAAAGGGTTGGCTTTTAGGGCTTTGCATTCATTGGATAAATGTGCTGACAGTTGAACACTTAAGCTTTTTTTGTCAAAAGTAAATCTAGATCTCTTTCATCTTTAGAATTTTCTTCTTGTTCTATGTTGAAACTGTTTCGCTATGAAAAATAGAAATTTGATAGTTGATGTCAAGCTCTGATTGGATTTTTGTGAATTATACCACCACTTCACAAGCTACCTTTACCATTAGAGTGCAAGGACCTTCAACTATAGATACTCCGTAGCTTCTAATCTTGATTTCTCAAGAAGTATTCCATCTGAGTTTTCCATGTATCATAATCTTCAAGCGCGAACTGGCTTGGTTTGAGTACCACCTCTTAATCATTATTAGGGAGAACATGCGTTGCTGTTTTGAGTGATTTGTGTGTGAGCAAAGACTTCACATAATAGTGTGATTTGATGATTAGTGATGAGTCATATCAAAAGCCTAAACTCTAAAACCACTAGTTGAATCAGGCTAATTAGATTAACAAGATTTCTATGAAATACAAACAATAGACGCAGAATCACTATTAACTGTTGAACAAGAAAAATAATGCATAAAGTTCATGTATACTTCACTCAATAAACTGCAAGTTACAATGCTTTGTAGAAATGCAAATCAAAATGCAAATCAAATAGTAATCTCAAAAGTAAACAAGAGTGAGCTATATACTACTTTAGAGTTCATCTTCTTCGTTCATTCTAAGTTTTAGTGGTTATAAGTAACAATGCAAACACTTTAGCCAGGTTTAGATTCAATAATTTTTACTTTGATATCAACCTCCTTTAAAATAGTTAATTCATGGATTTTCCCAAACCAGACTTTTATAAAGTTCAATAAACACAATTCAAGTGGTTTACAATTCCATCGAGTATCAACAAGCCAAAAATCACATTATCCAATGAGTTCTTACCAAAATTCTACTAGACCGCTTGTATTCATGAATGGCCATCGCTGATTTGCAGACAGAGGAATTTTTATATTTTAATGTAATATTTTCTTCATTTGTAATATAGCATGTATACGGGAAACTGGGAAAGCTTGATGAACCTTAATCCAACCAATCACAAGATTTCACAGTTTTTCACCTGCAAGTTACAGCTTTCGTGTGCTCAGAAAATTTCAAAACCATAACTTCACTTCTATCAGGAATAAAATACGCATCATATTACACACAATTGCTTTATATGCTTAAAAGATTTATACAGTTAAATGATTTTCAGCAGTAAGCACAAGCTCAAATCCATAACCTGTCAACAAACGTGCTGCATCATATTGCATAAAGAACATGACAATCAAAGTCACACAAAACGGAGGATCGATCTCTTCTTATGTGTCTTCCATGTAGGTAAGTCTCCAACACTACTTCCATCATCCACACCAACCTGCGGGGACCTTGACCTCTTTAATGTTGACCCTGACCCACGTTCCGTTGTTCCCTCACTAACACTTCTCAATTCCAAAACATCATCATCCACATTGTTACAACTTATGGGTTGGTCCCTTCTTGATTTACCTGGATGCTCGCCATGTTCGACTGCCTTCATAAACTGCCAATCACTAAGTGTGTCAGCATACACAACGTCTTTTCTTCGTCTTTTCCCAGAGAGATTAGCGGTTTCATAGTCAAACCCTTTACCCCTCATGTCTTTTGGGTTGTCAGGTTTAGTGTAAGCCCAATCGGGCACCTCATGATCTTCCATAAGGCGAGATCTGTATCTTTCTTTTTGTCTTCTTTCATCATCCATCTTCTCAAAAAGCCAGAACTCTTCATCTGATCGGGCTGTTAAACGGTTAATTTCTCTCTCACTTGGTGTATCTGTTCCAAGGGAACTTGTACCTCTACGCATCACCTCTTTAAGCATCTCCCTCCTATCTTGAGCTGCAAAAGACACCAAATCAACCTTCGTGTGCATTAAGTTATTACCATAAATGTAACTATATAAAGAATCTAATAAATTGGTTAATGCATTACCATATAATAAATCATTAAAAATATTAAGATTATGCAAATGTCACATAACTAGAGTTTAAACAAATAATTGCATAACAAATGCTCTCCTTAATAAAAATAATAAACGACGACCACAAGGACAGTCAAGCACATTTTGGCTTTATTATTTAGTCAGGGAACAAGTTATAACCAGACTGGACTATTGAAAAAACCAGGCCCGGTAAATTGTTTGCCACAAATTTGCTTAACTGGCTCTTGGGCATTCTATATAAGAGGCAATTATATTCTCTTTCATTTTCAAGTGTTATATGTTTCATGCATCATACATACAGCTAATTCTTAAGTAATGCTCCTAATAATCCAAAAAATACTAACCTGTGGAAGTTGTATTAAACAATCCAGCTTGTATAACTTTAGCATCAATGCCCATTTTCTGTTTTGCCCGCTCCAATATCACCTCTTCAACTGACCCAACACTAACCAAAACAAACACCCTGACTTCCTTCTTTTGACCAATACGGTGGGCACGATCCTCTGCTTGCTGGTCCATCTGTGGATTCCAATCACTATCAAATATAATTACAGTATCAGCGGTCTGTAAATTAAGACCAAGACCTCCTGCACGGGTGCTTAAAAGAAACATGAAATAAGGAGAGTCAGGAGCATTAAATTGTTTTAACAAAGTGCCCCTTTCTTCAGTCTTAGTTGAACCATCAAGCCTGAGATACTTAAACTCGTGAAGTTGGAGATATACTTCAAGAATGTCCATGAGGCGAGTCATTTGAGAAAAAAGCAGAACTCTGTGACCGGCTCTATGAAGTTTAGGTAATAAACGATCAAGTAGTTCAAATTTTCCAGATGCTCGCACTATTTCTTCCTTGCGCCAAATGTTATATTCACCCGTAAATAGGTAAGGATGGTTACAACACTTTCTCAGCTGCATTGATAGATTCTGCAAACTTTTCGATTTACCCGTTCCTGAAAACACATGGATTTATTAGTAAATATACAAATTTTTATCTCTCATTATTGCCTAATCAAGAAGGAAAATGAATAGACAAGAAACATGAAAGATTTATTAATGAGCTAAATTCAATCATACATGTTATCGACTACTTCCTGTTGATGGAAACCAGACCTTGCAGAAATCAACAAGCTTGACTACATCAAGTCAAGAAACGGAATAAGCTTCTTTCTAACTCACCTCATAAAACCACTAGACGCCGTACTTTCTAAAGGGTTTTTAGTGAAAATAATCAAAATATAAACCTACTAGAGAGTCGCTCAGCATAGGAGCCTATCAAAAAGGGCAACACTGGTTTAGGCTGATTTTTGGCATGTATGGCCTGTGGCTAAGTATATGAAGTTGACCTAATTTGTTTTTTAATGGTTCCATCTGATTTGGGCTTGTTCAGATGGTTTCTAGTAATGTAACCAACACACTCGTCTAGCCTAGACCAAGGTGCTCACCTTGCATGTGCTCTGTTCTAGGCACGGGCACCACGTGCTCGTCGGCTCACCTTAGACAACTTAGATAGCAACATCTTAGTCGAAATGAGTTCGCTTGTAATGGAATCAAATACATAGAAGTGGCAATGCTTTTAGCTTTTTTTTAGATAGATTAATTCGTGTAGCTTGTTTTTCTGGTAAATTAAGATTAAAATGCTTCCAAAACCCAAAACTCAATTATGCATTTGATCCAAATTCCTTCTGTCATTGAACACACTTAATTTTAATAAATTAGAACTCAAGCACATAGCAAACAATGTAGGAGTTGATGCATAACAGCAAAAAGAACATAGAATAGAAGTTACTGACCAGTATCCAGCCCAACCCTCCCAACATCGGTGACTTGCTGGTAGTACACCTTTTGCCATGCTGACATGTCACATTTTAGTATGACCTGAGTTTTCTGTGGAAGGTACTTCTCCACCTCATCTTTCTTCCTTCTTAAAATAAATGGCCTTATAACCTGGAATTTGTAGAGTAAAAAGAAAACAGTGAAAACAAATTATGGCAGAAGAATAGTACGGGATGTTACTGTTGGACCAATCTTGACATTAATTAAAGTTAGAGGTCTATTTTCTGATTTATTTTGTAATTATCTGGTAAATAAAAGGATAGGTTTATCAGGTAGTTTTTCAGCTTTATCTTAAAAGGATTTGAGATAAAGCCTAATTTTTAGGAGTTGATTAGCTTGATGGGGGGCAAGGCTGATTAAACTATAAATAGGGATAGTTTTTACTTATTCTTGGTAAGTTTTTCTATCAATTAAATTGGAGGAGTTCCAGAATTGTTCCTGCGTTTTCTGGTTGTTTCTGTTTGTTTTGTTCTAGTACCATTTACTTCAGTTACCATGTCCTTCTGAGAGTGATAATGTGATTTAGAATATTAACAATCAGCTGATGGCCTATAACAAACCATTTCTTAAAAAATGCATTAACTGTTTGAAGTTGTCATGTTAAATATGTTGTTTTAGCTATTTGGAAAATTCTGATAATTGAAAAGATAATACATAAAATGGCCAAAATGACATTCTTGAGAAACGGGAATAAAAGTTCACCAAATTAATTGGGCAAAAGAGGTAATCAGTTAACTTTATCTTACCCTTAGGAACAAGTTTGGTGTCACAAGTGTGAAACTAGTCATTCATAACTCATTATTTGACCGAGATTATCAGACAGATAAAACATCAACAATTGATCATTGGGAACTCAACTTGTAAAAATCATTAACCAATTTCAAAACAAAAAAAATACCTGGTGTAGGCGACGAATGATCAACAGTTCCTCTTCATCTGTTAAAGAAACATCACATTTATCTGCAAATGGTGCATTAAACCATTCCTCAAAGTTTTCAACTGAATTAAAGATTGTTGGAAGGAGAAAATTAAGCAGGGCCCACAGCTCCTGTAAACTATTTTGTATCGGAGTGCCTGTTAACAGAAGTCTCCTTCGAATTTGGTAGCTGCAAATATTGCTTAATCAGTCAAAGTGATTATGTATGTTATTTGCTTATACTAGAAAAGAATGTTAAACCAAGAAAAATACCACACATATACATTGTTGGAGATAAACATTGTAACAATAGTCAAAGAATAATAGTTAGGTTGTAATTTTTGGATTATCCAGTTTTTAGAACTTTGAGTCTTTTATTTGCATTCTAAAAGGATGAGTCATGTAATTGTAAGCAGCAACAAAATAGTTTTTTATTTTATTTTATCAGATATGAAAGAGTCAAGGGCTGTTCCCCTTATAACCAGTGTGTGTTTTCTGTCCCAACATTCTCACAACTGGTATCAGAGCCTAGCAGGCTCTTGATTTGGGTTTGAAGACAACAGCAAGCAGGAGCAGATCTGATCGATTCTGTCCTGCATAAGATGAAGAAACAGCAAGTAACAGCAAATTGATGTGAACAACAAATCGATCAACAGCAGCAGCAAGAAAACAGAATGTTTTCTGTTTAATCGGATGAAGCAAGGTTGGTAAGAAGAAACAGCAAGTTAAGAAAGAAGACAGCAAGTTTAAGCAAGAAAACAACTTTAGCAAGACAAACAAAAAGTTAAAGCAAGAAAATCAGCAAGTTTGGCAGGAAGACAGCAAGATCAGCAAGAATAAAGTAAGATAATCTTAAAAGAAAGAGGGAACAGCAAACAAAAGAAAACATTAGAATTAAAACAAGAACACATCAAGATTAAAACAAGTAATTAGAAAGACAAGCAGGAAGCAAGAATAAAGTAAGTTTGGCAGCAAGTTTTACAAGATCAGAAACAAGCGACAGCAAGAAGCAAGAGATTCAACAAGAACCAAGCAAGCAAACAGCTAATAATTCCAGCAAGTAGCAAGATAAAAGCAAGATCAGAAAAAAAAAAGTATGGCAGAAGATTCTCCAAACAATGCTTTGTACCAATCCATGAGCAAGGGAACATGTCCCTTCAATTTCCAAAGTTGACTGAATCGAACTACACCACGTGGGCAATTCTGATGGAGATGATTTTAAAGGCATATGGTCTTTAGGAGGCAATGAATCTAACAGCAGAAGTAGAAGAAAAGGACATTACAACAAAAGCAATGATCTTCTAAACACTGCCAGAAGACATTCTGCTACAAACTGCACAACACACGAGCACGAAAGAGGTATGCGATTCGGTTAAAGTTCAGAACCTAGGAGCAGATGTAGGTAAGAAAGCACATCTGCAAACCCTAAGGAGCAAGCCAGAAAACTTGAAGATGAAAGAGAACAAAACTGTGAATGTCTTTGCAGGTAAGTTAAGTAGTGCAAAAGCCAATTATAGAAGTCTTGATTCTAATCTTAAAAACAAGTTAATTATAAGGAAGTTGCTTAACATGGTTCAAAAAAAGTTTCTACCAATCGTGGTATCCATCAAACAATATTCAAAAGTTGACAAGATGCCATTTAAGGCATAAGAAGAACAACTCAAAAGCCAAGATGACCCAGAGGAGAATCATCATAAGCTTTCAATGGCATGTTCAAACAATTATAGGATTGATGATCCTGAAAGTTGGCATTATGGAGAAGGGCGTGTTGATGGCAATCAAAGTTGTCATTGGGGTCAAGGAAGAGGTTTTGGCAGAGGAGAAAGAACATGGAGGGGGTGTGGCTCGAGGAAACAAAGATAGAAGCAATGATTATGATCTCAACCAAAAAAAAAATGAAGACTATGATCTCAAACTATTCAAGATCTTCATCACTAGTCATTTGTTCAGCATCTTTATTTTTGCATTTACTTCTTTACGTATGTATACTTTAGGAAAGATGACAACAAAGTCTATGGCAATGCAGGCCCTTTATGAAAACCAAACTCAAAGAGTGATTCGCAAAGTGAAAAATGAGAAACAACAATTAGAGGTGGCAAAATGAGCAAGTGAGGCGGGGGGGACAAATGGGCTCTAGTAAAAACAAGTTCCATTAATAAAAGCCAAAATAGATCCTTTTATGCCAAAACAGCTTTTATCCAAAATTCTTATAGATAATTATTAGGCCATATATGACAACAAAAATATAATATTTCAATAAAACCTTGACTAGTAATAAAATGATTTAAGAAGTTTAATGCATTAAAGATACCCTTTGGATAACTTTCAACCCATTCGTCATGTTTCCATTTTAGTTTAGTTTTATTTAATATTACCCATTAACCAGTTAAATATAGAAGTAACCCAAATCAACCCATTTATAACTAATTGGGTCGAAATTACCACCTCTAGTGATGATGGAAGAACATTACAAGAACATACCCAGAAACAAGAGTCTTTGCAAGCACAGATTCAGAATTCTTTAATCGATGGCCTTCATCAACAACCATATAGTACCAAGGTATTTTCTTCAAAAATGCTTTGTCTCTCATTATAAGATCATAGTGAGTGATCAGCACACTAAACTTTCCCTCTGATAATTCTTCTCTCATTGCTTTTCTCTCATCAAGACGCCCATCATATAGAAAAGCAGCAATACTACAATAAGGACATTATCAAGCAGTTATCTTACAAACTAAAAAGTCAGGTGCTTTTGGGTATGCTTATAGATGATGTCCTACCTGGGAGCCCATGTTGAAAATTCATTAATCCAGTTTGGTAGTACTGCTTTTGGGGCCACAATTAAGTGGGGGCCAGTCACACCCTTATTTTCCATGAGATATGCTATCAAAGAAATGGTTTGAATTGTCTTGCCCAGTCCCATTTCATCAGCTAATATTCCATTGAGATTGTTGTTAAACAAAGACAGCATCCATTGAAGCCCTTCCAATTGGTACTGTCTTAGTTCTCCACCTTGAAGTATTGATGGTTGTTCTGTTACCTATAGGATTTAAAATTTATTAGGTGTTTGTAACTTTTATAAACATAGGTTGTATCAGAGACTAGTAAAATCACATCAGTTTGACACTTTACCAAAACAGATAATAGCATTAGCTAATATCCCATCATCAGCCAAAGCTAAAGAGGGTGTTTGGATGTGTGTTTTGAAACTGATTATGTATAAGTGAAAACTTAGAATAAGAAAATCATCCATAACAACAACACATTGTAAGATAAGGTTTGGATGTGCTTTTGCTCCTTGACATTGTAATAATAAATAAATCAATTGTTTGTGATTCTAACTATTCAAAGAACAAATAGATAAAAAAGAAGTATTTGATTTTAAAATATAAATATATTTTTTATCAACTAAATATTTTTGTAGACTATTTACTAATTTTCCTAATTTTTAATCATGTATAATTTCAACAATAATCCTTTTCTTGTAGGAATAATGACATTAAAAATGTAAGTGAAAAAAACTTTAAAATGAGGATATAGAGTAGAAAAATAAATAATTTAGCTTTTCTTTTAATAATTAATATTGTTGCAGCCGGTAGATTTTGACCCATAATAATCAGATTGCCAAAAAGAAATTTTAACCAATATCACCTTAACCAAACACCAAGTAGAAATTACTCAGTTTCATAATGCAAACCCCCTAAATGGTATTAGACAGAACATTAAGAATGCCAAAAAGAAATTTTAGGCAAATATAGTTTCATATGTATACTACCTTCTCCTGAATTGAATGAATAACTGAATTATATTGCCTTTGGCCTTCAAGTAAGTCAGATGTCTTTACTCCATTATCGTGTTTAGCATCAATTAAACCATCATCATCCACGTCATCATCAGCATCAGGGGTTGGCAAGTTGGGTTGTGGACCAGTTAAGGGTTCAATACCATCATGCTCAGCATCTTTTTGACGTCTGACAGCAGCGCCTAAACGAACAAGAAGATCATTTGTTTTCCCTAAAAGCATTGTTAATCGTTCATTCTTGCTTTCCTCAACCATTTTCATGTATGCTTCTTGATCATCTGACTTTAAAGCTTGAAACCTCAATTTCTCTTGTCTCGTAGCACGCTGCCTTTGCCTTCCATGCCATGCCTAATTAAAAAAAATCACATAAAAATTGAATCTTTCTGAAGCAAAATGAAGAGGTCAGATGAGTTTGACAGTGGTTCAACATGGTGGTAGGGTTGACCTTTTTAATTTAGTTAGTCACAATAAAATGATCATTCCATCCTAAATTTCTTTCATACCTAGTGTCTGTCACATACGATTACAAAAGCTGTAATCATTCCATCCTCAATTTATTGTCCACCTTTTTAATTTAGTTAGTCACAATAAAATGATCACTTCCTGAAAAAGGGGTAGATTTGTTATTCAGCTAAACAATCCATTACCCGTACGTTCCTAAAACTGTGTTTTACTTGTAAACAGTTACTCTGGGACCAAGGGTATAACTATTTCAATAATAATCTGATTTTTCTATAAAATAACTTAAGAGGTTTTATGTCATACAGAGTTTCTTAGGTATGCCGTATGCCCGTATGCGTGTAAAAGGTAATGCATATATACGAATACAGAGATCTGACTCCCAACCTGAACACCATCATTCCTTTGCTTGCGGCGTTTCTGAGAGGCCTGCACTTGCAATTGGAGTTCCCTTATTGCATTAAGTATTTCTGCAAAGAATTTCCTTTTCCTTGTTTCTACTCTGTTCTTTTCTTCCTCCTCTAACTTTGATAGTCGCTGCACAAGTGTGATGTGTGAGAAACATAAAAATTTAAGAAAATCAAAAAATAAAAAACATCATATACAAACGTAAAAATAAAATCATAATGTTTCATAATTAATCAAATGGGCAGCCGCTAGGCCCAGGGATCAAATGGGATTAGACAAAATTTAGCCATTTACTTTAGACCTGCTAGTGATTCAAAAGATCAGCAATATTGATGATTTGAGTCTTGGTTTTCTAAATAGTTTCAAATAAGATAATATTGCTTTTCTAATTTTTATTTCAGAATTAAAAGATATATGATTATAATACCATGCATATACAAACCCAAATCAATAAACAAATGCAATCAAGTGCCTAGAGTATGGTTTTTAGTTTGGGAAGACACGGCATTACTGTCTTATGTGAGAGATGAGACAGTAAGGGATCATGAAATATTTCCTAATGATAAAAAAATTTTCTTACAAAATAAGTAGGTGTGAGCTAACTTTGCAATAAGTTAATCGTTTGACTTATAATATATATGTTTCCACTGATATTAGCAGTCTGATTATGCTCTTGTTATGTTATCAACTATTCATTTATTATCAACAAAGTAGGGTTTCTTATAGAGGAAACAAATTTGACAATTGCCACCAAGGCACCAATAAAACTTTTGGATAAAATAAAATCTACTCATAAAAAGGACTGATGAACACCATTCATCATGAAATTACTAAATTCTGAATTGTTACGTATAACAGTATATAGTGAATAAGCATATTATTCATGAAATGTTCATGCGCAGATATAGACAAGGAGAGGTCTTAAAATGTACATCTAGTGGTCATGCACTTAAGGTACGCTCAAGTTATTGGCTAAGATTGATATGACTACTAAGAATCTTTTGTGAAGTACAATCATCCTTCAGTAATCCAAAATCTATACTTATTTTGACAAAAAGAAACAAAATCTAATAAAGATCATATCTACCAAGTTTGGGCGCCAAAAGATTAACCTATTATACTCACTTCGTAAATTTACTAGCCAACCATCTGCTTTTTTGGGTGGCAATTTCAACCCAATTAATTAAACATTATTTAATGGGAGAATGGATCAGACGGATTCCAGAGCCTATTTTCAAACACATACAATCCTGCTAAATTTTATAATATTGATTGTCTTATCATTTTTAACATTAATTATAATTCAAAAATGAAATTAAAAAATTCTTCTGTGGATCAACCCAACCCGGCTGAGCCATCCTCAGATTATACAAAAAAATAGAAGTTTCAAGCAGGCTCGTTAGTTTATACATGCCGTTTGTGGTACAAAACTTATGCTTGTAACAGCTAATGCTTTTTCATGATGATGGGCCTTTCATGTTAGTAATTTAAATTTCTGTGGATAAAGTAAGAGCATCGACACCTATTTTAGTAGCATAAAGATAATAAGAAAGTGAAAAAAATCATAAAAAGTAGAAAATTGCCTCTGCATCCCGTTTCTTCTTCAGATGATTGTCTGAGTCAGCACCAAAAGCATCTCCCACACCATATGAAGGACGAGACAACCTCATCAAGCCCCAATCAAAGAGCTGCTTCTCAGGATGCCCACAATTTAAAGACAACATATACTCTGACCTCACGTTTGACCTCACCTTCCTTTGCAACTCGGCTAGCTAGAATGTAAGATGTGTTTTCCATTAGTATGAAAAATTTCATTGTATAATATAATGCCTTCTAATTAGATATCATAACAACAATATAATGCATGTTAGTTAGACAAGAGCTTCTGAATTAGAGTCTACCTTAAGTCCATATAGTTCAAGCAAGCACTTTGACTGTAGGTCTTCGCCTCTGTTTGTAGGCAATTCTAAAATCATGGAAAGACAAGTCAACAAAATCATTAAGTTGTCTATGCATCAATCTCACAGAGAACGGAGGTTACTATGCAATCTGAATATTTATCTATAATGCAGTATATTATAAAAAGCTTATCCTAAGTGTGGCAACCTTCAAGTTGGGTCAGACGACTCTGGATGTGGCTCTCAATCCGATTTTTCCTTGCTTCTGCCATTTCAGAACCAGTTATGTGATTGGACCGATGCTCTACCAGAGCATCCTGAAGGTCAGCCATTAGATCTCCTCCATTTGAAAAATGAACGCCCTCCTGTAACTAACGATGAAAGCAGCCCAAGTTAACTAAGAAAACAAAATGATCAATTACTTTTCAAGCCAATCCCGGGTCTGGGTTTGTGCTACAAGAAATTCAAAGCATTCTAACAAACCGAATGTCTCTAGATGAGAAAAGTACATCTCGTACCAACAAAACTCAAAAGATAAGCTCTTCTGTAATAAAGTATATACATTCCATCACAGGTACCCATATTACACAATTAACCCTAGCTGAGGAACAAAAGCTATGATGGTTTCAGTCATAAAGTGTAAGCATAAGCAAACCAGGTAAGAGAGAACCTAAAACCGAAGCAAAAGAAGAAATAAAAAGAAACATAGAGGCTAAAACTGCAAGTTTTGAGAATGAAGAAAAGCGAATTCCATTACAACAAAAAGAGTAAATGAAATCGAATTAGTAAGAATAGATGAAAGAGCACGGAAGTGTTCACTGACGGGCGATGAAGATCCGGCATGGGAGTAGATGGAAGAGACAGCGTCGAAGACATGAGAAGGAAGAGGGAGATTCCGAGAGAGGAAACTAAGAGCAGAGATCAGCGTCTTCGTGTCGTCCAAACAAAACACCTGACCACTCATGGCAACGGCAACGGCAACGGCAACGGCAATGGCTATGCCTATCAAATTTGCTTCAAACGATTCTGTGTTCAACGCATTGAAAATTGAAACTAAACTCTCCTTCCCTTCTTTAGTCTTTTACCCTCCGCTACCCCGCCCCGCCCCGCCCCGCCCCGCTCCTCCCCTTGTTTGCTCTTTCCATACATCACCTCAAATTTACCATACACCCTTCAATATATCATATATTACACTTATTTCACATTCACATCTTCTAACATAATAATAATTTTTATAAATGATACTACGTGATATTCCCACGACCACTCTCCTATTTGATTTCCAATCCATCTTGTTATCTCTATCGGGTGGGTCTAGATACTCGGATTCAATTCCCCATTTTGACTACCGAAACCGTATAAGTTGATTAACAAACTCGAGCATTCATCTCACAATATAAAGATGGGACCCAAATCTAATCACCAAACCTAAAGACGTGTCTATCCTTGATGGTGACTTACTCTCTCATGTGGGGCTGGTTAGATATTTCTAAAGGTGTGCCAATTCTTGATGGTGACTTACTAATTTGAAAAACATCGACGTTCACTTCTTAAATTCTAGATTGATGCTCTGAGCTTGTAATACCTTCATGTTAGTAAAAGTTTTAGATATAACCTTTTATATTAAGTATTAGATTTGCAATAAAATAAATGTTATGTTATATGAATCTCCGGGTTGTGTGATATATTAATTCACATCTTATATGTACATCTGAATGACCAAAAATGTGTACATATAAGTGGATACGAGGCTCATGATCTAGAAGACTATTTAAACTTGGTTCTTGATGCATCACCTTTAAAGCACTATGAGTGACTCTTTGTTTCCCCTGCTCTGCAAGACAATGATATGTATGTGTTAGACATTAATATTTTAAAAAACTTACATTTTAATAATATTGGCTATTACACTTTTAATAAATTTCAACTTACTATCTTGTAGTGATTGCCCAAAGTTTTGATCAGGAGGTTAACTTGGATCATTCATGGAAGGTGATAATGAAATATGAATCTCAAGATAATAAGATAGAGATTAATATTACATATGACGGTCTGTATACATATAAAAAGTATTATATTAACTATGTTTAATTGCAAATGTTTAGGTGTAAAAGGTTGTATATGTTTTTAATTTTTCATAATATAACGACAGGTACGTGCTAGATGGATGGGGTCTAATTATGAAGAACCATGTCATACAAGAAGGTGATCTATGCAACTTCAAGTATGTAAAAAACCTAGGTACGTTGTTTCTCATAGATGTGATGAAAAGACTGCACTCCATAACTTAGTGCAAACTCATTGTCGTTCTTTTTTATACTTTGGGCGTGAACATTGTTTGCATGAACAAATGGGTATTGGGTGTTTGTTAATATTCATACTTTGTGTTTGTTCTTTTAATCATTTATGCATGACTTGCAAATGTCTTGGTAATATGTTTAAAGTACAATTTTAGTCCTATGTTCATAATCATTACTTGTAATATATATTAGTAAAATGCTTTCTTTTGAATTTTAAAGGCATGTAAGATATGTATTACAATGTAAGTCATACAACACGTCCTAGGATGTTACATCTCCAAAACATAACAATAAAGCAAAGATGTCATCTGAAAGGCCAGGTCAAACATATTAATGTTAGAATTTTATACAAGTTACTTACATTTTCTAAAAAACAAATCTAAAGTGTAATACTATTGGGTTTGTTACATATTTATCAAAGATTGTTTAACCATTTAAACAAAAACATAGCGTATATATAGAGCTAAAACACGTTTTAGTTGCTGAAAATAAATCATTTTACATTAAGAAGACAAACCCAAGAACAAGGATCATATATGTGAAAACAAATGCTATCAAACGAAACCAACCATACGGTGTTCATAGAATACTACCTTTCTAAGAACAAGGAGATATGAGATGGATGATAGATGAAGAAGATGATGTTCTTGAATGGAAGCCTCTAAAGAAGAAGACTTCAAGCTTGTATATACACACAAGCTTCTTACCAAACAACCAACTAGTTAGGAAGTTGAACACCAAAACCCTTCTTCATGTTCCTTCTTCCAAATCTGAAAATTCAGCCAAGAAAGGAAGAGAGAGTTTGTAATTGTGTGAGAGAGAGTGTGTGTATTGAGTGGAGTGTGAAAATAGTTAAAGTATTGTAATAAAATAAGCCAAGGAATCCCAAGAAAGGGATGCAAGGGGGCGGCCGAAATAAGGAGGTTTCCCTCCCATTTTTATAGAATTTTCACACTCAATTTGTAATGTATAAGTTTATAAAATTAAACCCTTTTAATTTTGTAACTTAATCATACTTTATTTGTTGTTATTTAACCTACTTAAATAACAATACAATTAAATTCTCATGAACAAAATATCCATATAATTTATTCAATTTCAAATGCAATAATTTAGAAAACATATTTTCTAAATTTGTGTCAATATTTATTTGTTTGATCATATCAACAAATAAATATTTATTGGTGTTAGTATAGCTTGTTATTGGGTATGACCTGACTTGTATCATAACGTACTAACCACATCAATCTTGTATGTATATATAAGATTCAACAATCTCCCACTTGCACAAGATTAATAGAAGATTTATGCAAGTAGTAAATGTCGCCTAACAATGGTTTACTACCCTTAATACGTATGACTAAGAGCCATTCAATAACATCATCCCCTCAAGTACCTTACTCGAAAATATTTTAGGTGAATCAATCACATATCCTTTTGTCACAGATGTCATGTTAAATCCTAGAGACACAAACTGATCATTCTCCATTGATTTAACTTTAGCAGGCCTTAGACATCTTACTCTCAACGAATAAGAGGGACAAATCCCATCTTGAATACCTACGTCTCTCACAATCACCTCGTATTATACATGAAATCAGCCTTATGTACTGCCATGTTTTAGAACAACGAATAACTAAGTCAAAGTATAACATTTGGTGAATATCAAGACCCAATATGTATCTCAGGTCAGAGGATAGTAAATGATATTCGCCTTTACTCAAATTTACTTGATCAATCCAATATTTGTATCCCATAAATATCTATGAACCTTGGCAGCAACTCTTTGCTCTATATTCATCCATATGAATATCTACCAATCTAAGTTCATAATAATCTTACCCTCATACTTGTTCCCATAAGAATAAACGACTACAGACGTGTTGAGTAAATGATTTACTCATAGATTTTAAACATGAAAAATAGGAACAATAGTTGAAACATTATAACCAAATAATTCATTCAAGTAATAAAGGGTTCTAATATCCAAATACCAAAATTAAAGATCAATTCCAGTCACTATATCAAAGTCCCATGGCACAGTATGACCTTCATGCTTTGCCTTTTCAAGGAGCTTCGTGAGTGGATCCGTAATGTTTTGATCCGTGTGAACTTTGTGAATACATATCTTTCCCTTTTCAACTTCATCCCTTATGTAGTTGAATATCCACTCAATGTGCCTAGTCTTTTGATGTGCACGGGGTTCCTTGATTTGAGCAATCGCATCCTTGTTATCACAACAAATTTCTAGGGGGTCCTGAATGGAAGGGACCACCCCTAGATCGGCAATGAATTTCTTCAACCATGCAGCTTCTTGAGCTGCTAATGAAGCAACGATGTATTCTGACTCTGTAGTTGATATGCCACCATATCTTGCTTAGAGCTCTTCAAGAGACTGCTCCTCCATTCAAGATGAAAATGTATCCCGATTGTGATCGTGAATCATCCTGATCAGTTTGAAAACTCACATCAATGTAACCTGTTACCATGAGTTCCTCCTCACCAGATCCATCGATTAGGAGCATATCTTTAGTCCTTCTTAGGTACTTAAGTATGTTCTTAACAACCATCCAATGACTATTTCCAGGATTTTGCTAGTATTGGCTTGTTATGCTTAAAGCGCATGACACGTCCGACCTAGTGCATATCATTGCATACATGATGGATCCTATAGCAGACGCATACGGGATTCCCTTCATTTTGTCTTGCTCAACCTTTGAGCTTGGAAATTAAGTCGTACTCAATAGTGTTCCGCTTTGAATAGGTATGGTACCTTTCCTAGAGTTTTCCATCTTGAACCTTTTCAAGACCTTATCAATGTATGCACTTTGATTTAAACCTATCAACCGCCTTGACCTATCCCTATAGATCTTTATTACTAAAATATAGGCGGCTTCACCAAGATCCTTAATGGAAAAATAGCTTCCAAGCCAGGCTTTCATACCTTCCAAGGTTGGAACGTCATTTCCAAATAGTAGGATGTTATCGACATACAATACTAGGGAAGTGATGATGCTCCCACTAGCTTTCTTATACTGTAAGTATTAATATAAGGCTGATACAACCCAAACATCCAAAGTCTCTCATGCATGCATGCACAAGTGTACTGAAGTAGAATGCTTCGGAAGTTTCACACTCTGCCTTAGAAAATACTCTAAGTGTGAAATCTTCAAAAGCCAAGACCAATATCTTCCAAAGCCAAAGATGAAGTCTTTCGAAGCTTCAGAGACAAAGTCTTCCGAAGCCAACACTTGAAGATAGATTTCTTCCGAAGACTTTTGAACACATTCTTTATCTGATGTACCTTTTACATAAAGCTGGACCCCTTTCCGCTGTAACTCTGATGAGACACCAACTTTACATAAGTGGTGAAAAGGTCCATGCTTTTGGTAACTATATGTAAAGAATAATTGAAGAGGCTGAAGCAACCAAAGTCTTTCTGCATGCATGCTGCACAAGTACTGAAGAAGAATACTTTGGAAGTTTCACACAAGCAACAGAAATACTCTAAGTGTGAAATCTTCTGAAGCCAAGACAGATATCTTTCGAAGCGAAAGATGAAGTCTTCTGAAGCTTCAGAGACAAAGTCTTCCGAAGCTCAACACTTGAAGATAGATTTCTTCTGATGACTTTTAACAACATGCTTTATCTGATCTACTTTTCCATAAAGCGGGACCCCTTTCCGTGGCAACTCTAAAATGTCACCAACTTACATGAGTTGGTGAAAAGGTCCATGCTTTTGGTAACTGTACATTAAGGTCTTGAGTCTGTAAACTTTCTACTTCATGTACTTTATCCTTTTTGTAATAGATAAGGATGTGAGCTATGGCATGTCATAGTCAAAAGTCAAAAAGGCAATCTACCTTTTTGACTCTACAATGATTTTGTTTTGTGTCTAGCCAATTGTATCCAATTAGCTTCATAGTATGGCCGGTTGTAGGATGTAGTATAAGTATCTCATGTTCTTGTAACTTTATTTTCATGCTTTGTAACACTTGTAATAGAACATTGAGAAAGCAATATACTGCTACCTTGAAAACCATCTCCTTGTGTATCTTGTTCTTGTGTTCTGTCAATTAATTACCTATTTTCTTAGTGTCTTACTTGTGGTTAATCTAGTTCACTATTGATTAAGTTTAGTTACTCTCCTCTTTGTGTTGTTGTGTTGTATTTGACCACCCTTCATTGGTCCTGCATTTGGTATCAAAGCTTTCAGGCTCTTGATATAAGATCTCACCATCTTAAGATCCCTCACTCACACAATACTAAACTTTTCAAATGGCAACCATTTCCAAAACTGATATGGAAATTGGAACCATGAACAAGTCCCCACTGATCACTCTTGATGACTTTGACACCTGGTGCTTGAGAATTGAAGGTTTCATCAGGTCTCTAAACTCAAGAATATGGGAGTCTATTGAGAATGGACCTTACATACCAAGCACCCCTTCTACTACTAGTGGTGGTATGATCCCCAAGGCTGTGGCAAACTACTCTGATGAAGACAGGAAGAGAGTAGAGATTGATAGAAAAGCCATATAGCCCTTCAGACTGCTCTTCCAAACTCTAAATACAGAGGTTTCAAGAAATGTAAAACAGCTAAGCAGTTGTGGGATGCATTGAAACTGATGTATGAGGGTTCATCTGAAGCTAAGGAGAACAAGAAGGATCTCTTGAAGCAGCAGTTTGAAAACTTCACCTTCAAAGCAGGTGAAACCATGACTCAGCAATACTTTAGGTATGTTGAGATTGTGGACACCCTAGTGGATGGAGGAGTTCCTCTTGAGAATAGAGACATTGTAAGGAAGTTCATGTCCTCACTTCCTAGGTAGTGGACACAATACTGTGTGGTGATCAAGAGGAATGAGAATCTCAAAACTCTCACTCTGATAGAGTTATATGGGATTCTCAGTGGCTACCAGATGGAGATGAACATGCAAGGTTCATTTGGCAACTCCAACAATCAAATGGGTTCAACCCTTCATGTGGTTGAAAAGGACAACATAGAACCCCAACATCATCTCATATGCTATCCTGACAACTCAACAAAGGGTCCTTTCATCACCTTCCCAGAGACACCAAGGGAGAACTACACTCAAGAAAGCCCATTCCAAGAGACAAGCTCTTCTCAAGCTTTTGTGTCTTTTGATGAAAGTTATGGTAGCTTTCTTTTCACCCTTGAAGACCTAGACTGTATCCATCCAGATGATCTGGAGTACATGAAGATAGTCCAACAGATGGCTCTTCTCACTCATAAAGCCAAGAAGTTCTACAAGTGGACTGGAAGGAAGTTTCCCAGCAATGCAACTAGTGGAAAGTTTGGCCTGGACAAAGGCAAAGTCAAGTGTTACAATTGTAACTTGATGGGCCACTTTGCAAGGGAGTGTAAGCCACCTAGAACAAATGGTGGCCAAAGATAGTCCAGACCCAACTAAACTAACAAAGCTCCCCAGAATGAGAAGCCAAAGTAGCAAGCTACAGTTGTTGTTGAAGTTTGAGGCTTTGACTGGAGCTTTGAGGTGGAAGATGCTTCTCCAAACCAAGAACTGATGGCAGATCATGATGAAGCCAGGGTATTGGAACATCTTTGTACCCCTGAATGCATTGCTAAAGTCAATAAATACAGGTCCTACAACTTGGAATGAGATCTGATCTTGAGTCCTTAAACATTTTAAAAGCTGATTTTAAAAAGTCTGAAAATGATTATAAACTGAAGATAGAGGACTTAGAGAAAACTATTTCAGTTCTAAAACATGAGCATACAGATTATAAGACTCAAATTAAGGATCTCATAACCAAGCTGACTGAGTGCTAGGTTGAGCTTGTGATGAGCAAAGCCAGGGCAGACAAGTGTGCTCTTGAAGAAGAGACCTTCAAGAACATGATATCCTCATCCTTGCACAACAAAGTGTGCTATCAAAACAAGCAGGGACTAGGATCTAATGAGATAGCTCCTCCACACACAATCTTGTCTGTAAGATCACCTAGGTGTGGAACTTGTGAAGATGAGCTTCCTCTCATAGATTATTTGAGTGAAGAGGATGAAGAAGTGATAGTGAAGAATTCCTTTGAGAAGAGTGAAGAGGAGGATTCTAAGAAGGGACACTATCCTTCTGAGGAAAAAAAGAAGACTGTGATGACCAGGTCAAAGAGGAAGAACTTGATCAGAAAGAGCAAAAGAAAAGCAAGGAAGGCTCAAGAGATCAAGGCTACTTTTGACTCCAAGCAAAAACAAGTTTTTATCTCTGCAGGTTTGAAGTGGTAAAGACTGAAAACATCAACCTCAACTCTTCTGCTAAGAGTTCTGGTTCATGTTCAAATCATCTCAGTACCAAGAAAAAGACTGATCTGCTATGTACCACTGCTACCCAGCCTGGACCATCAAACTCCAAGAATAGTCCTCAGCCCAAAAGGATTGTCTCAGCATCTACAAAGATAAGGGTGGAGAAGGGATGTGACTAAAGTCAATCTTGTTCCCAGAAGGCTCTTAGGAAGAAGAAAATGGAGTGTGTTATGTTGAAAGTACTGCTCATCTTGCTAAGGATTATCCATACAATCTTAAGGGTACTCTTCACATGATCAAACAAAGACTTCTAAGAAGATTCAAGCTTCGGAAGGAAAATCTGTTTCTTTCAGAAGCTCCAAAACTAAAAAGAAGGCAAGTGAAAAATTGCTTTCGGATGGAAAATTGCTTTCGAAAGAAAAGTTGGTCTCGGAAGGAAGGATACTTCTGAAGCACTAAAGTCTGCGGCAGTGTCTGCAAAATCTTTTGAAGGTCCAGTCATCAAAACTTCGAAAGTATCAAAAGCTTCCGAAGTACTGAAGGTCAAGTCCAACCTTCCAAAGGTGGTGTGGAAGTCTAAGAAAGTCCAAGTGACTGAAAATTCTCCATCAACAACAGCTTAAGATCCTCCAAGGACAACCATAGGATCTATTACTGTTGCATTCTCTTCTCTTTCACTTAGTGAGCCCAAGACAAGTAAGGCTTGGGTTTCCAAATGTAACTAATCATTTTTTCTATGCAAGGATAGCTAAAGACAAACAAAAATGTCTGGATCATTGACAGTGGCTGTTCCAGGCACATGACAAGCAATAGGTAACTACTCCATAACTTTGAAAGGATTGATGGAAGGCCAGTTGCCTTTGAAGGAGATGAAGGTGGTTACATTTCTGGAAGGAGCAAGGTCACAAATGGTAAGCTCAGCATTGAAAAGGTAAACTTTGTCAAGGAGCTTGGGTACAATCTTTTGAGTGTATCCTAATTTTGTGATTAGAGTCATAACATGCTCTTTACTAAGCATGAGTGCATTGTTCTCAAGCCTAGGGTGGTCATTCCTTATGAGCATATTCTGCTTAGAGCCCCCAGGAAAGGGAACATGTACAAGATGGATTTGTAAGAAACACCTCCCTCTGGAGAAGTTTCATGCTTTCTATCTAAAGCAAATAGTGATGAGTCTTTCCTATGGCATAAAAGAATGTGCCATGTAAACTTTAAGAATATGAATAAACTGATTAAGAATGATTTGGTAACTGGAATGCCAAAGAAAGAGTTTACAAGTGATGACCATTGTGTTGCATGCCTGAAAGGAAGCAACACAAGGTATCTCACAAGCCTAAGGAAAGAAACTCCATCACTACTCCCCTACACTTGTTACATATGGATCTCTTTGGCTCCACCAGTGTAATTAGTCTAGGAAGGACCTCCTATTGTTTGGTGATCACAGATGACTCTACATGATTCACTCGAGTCTTCTTCCTTAGAACTAAGGATGAGACTCCTGAGATTCTGAAGAATTTCATCTTGAAGATTGAGAATCAATCTGATCACAAGGTTAAAATCATAAGATGTGATCAAGGAACTAAATTCAAGAACCAAATCCTTGATTCATGTTGTGATGAAAAAGGTATTACAAGACGATACAGTGCTCCCAGGACTCCTTAGCAAAATGGTGTTGCTGAGAGGAGAAACAGGACACTGATTGAAGCTGCAAGGACCATGTTGTCTGACGCTAAGCTGCCCATCACCTTCTAGGCAGAGGCAGTCAATACTGCCTGCTATGTGTAGAGTTTTAGTGGTTAAGACTCATGGCAAGACTCCTTATGAACTTTGGCATAAAAGGAAACCTTACATTGGTTTTCTCAGGTCATTTGGTTGTCCTTACACCATCTTGAATACCAAAGATCATATTGCCAAATTTGCTAAGAAATCAGATGATGGACACTTTATTGGATACTCTTCCCAAGCTAAGGCTTACAGAGTATACAATCTCAGAACTGTAATTGTTGTGGAGTCAGCCAATGTGACTTTTAATGAACACATACCCTGTGTGGCTGGTTTGGTCCTGATTGGCTATTTGATCTTGATTTAGTTACCAACTATTTTAACAAATCTTGTCAGATTGAAAACCTTAAATTCAGGTGATCTTGATCCAAGATTTGAGCTGAGAAGACCTTCAAGTAACACATCTTAAGCTCCAGTTGGGACCACAATGACACACTCAGCTAATACATCTAGTATGCCTTCAAATTCCAGCTCAGAGGCTCGACAACTAGATAGAGATACTTCAAATGTAAAAGACAATGATGGTAGTGGTGATAATGATTAAGACTTTCTTGATGCTAACAACCACTCCATAGATGACAACATCAATGATGTCACACACTCATTAGATCAGGCTTCTCTTGATAAGTGTGCTGATATGGTGGGAGAAATATCTATGCCAGATCTAAATTTCTCTAATTTATATCTTTCTTAGCAACTTGCTATGATCCTTTAGCTAAGGATCCACAAGTCTCACCCCACCACAAACATCATTGGAGATGTTGTCACAGGGGTAAGAACAAGAGGACAAACCCATGAAGCAAATGTTTGTCTTCACTCTTGTTTCTTATCCCAGATAGAGCCAAAGAAAGTTGATGAGGCTCTGAAGGATGGAAGTTGGGTTGAAGCTATGCAAGAGGAGCTGCTTCAATTCAAAGCACAGAAAGTTTGGAACCTTTGTCCTCTTCCTCGTGGGAAGACTACCATTGGAACCAAATGGGTGTTTAGGAATAAGAAGGATGATAGAGGCATTATCATCAAGAACAAAGCTAGGCTAGTTGTTCAAGGATACACACAAGAAGAAGGAATTGACTACACTGATGTGTTTGCTCCTGTAGCAAGACTGGAAGCTGTTAGGATATTTCTGGCATTTGTTGCATCCAAGAACTTCAAGGTCTATCAGCTTGATGTAAAGTGTGCTTTTTCTATATGGAGTGATTGATGAAGAGGTGTATGTCAAACAACTACCTAGTTTTGTAGATCCAGATCATCCTGATTATGTCTGCAAGCTTGACAAAGCTCTTTATGGGCTGCATCAGGCACCCAAGAAGTGATATGAGACTCTATCTCAGTATCTTTGCAAACATGGATACAGGAGAGGTACTATAGATGGAACTTTCTTCATCAAAGGACAGGGAAATGACATATTGCTAGTTCAAGTGTATGTAGATGACATCATCTTTGGTTCAACTAATCCAAAGCTCTACAAAGACTTTGAGAAGCTGATGAAAGACAATTTGAAATGAGTGGCATGGGGGAACTCAATTTCTTTCTGGGAATTCAGGTGAAGCAAGTTGAAGATGGCATCTTCATAAGCCAATCAAAGTATGTTCAAGACATACTCAAGAGGTTCAACATGACTGATTGTAAGATTGCTAAGACACCCATAGCTAGAAACCACTCCCTTGGACCTGATCTTGAGGGGGAGTGTGTAGATGAACACTTATACATGGCTATGATTGGGTCTTTTGTGTATCTTACTGCTAGCAGGCCTAATATTATGTTTGCCACTTGCATCTATGCAAGACATCAAGCCAACTCTAAGATGTCTCATCTTATCACTGTTAAAAGGATTCTAAGATACCTTAAAGGTGCTTCAACACTTGGTCTGTGGTATCCTAAAAATCCTGACTTCAATCTGTATGCTTATATAGATAGTGAGTATGGTGGTTGCAACATGACTGTAAAGTCTACATCTGGGGGATGTTAGTTTCTGGTGGAAGGGTTGTCTTATGGCAATGCAAGAAACAATCATGTGTCTCTGCATCAACTACTGAAGCTGAATACATTGCTGCTGCAAGCTGTTGTGCTCAAGCGCTTTGGATTCAGAATCAGATGCTGGACTATGAGTTAAACTTCAAGGAGACTCCCATTCACATAGATAATAATAGTGATATCTCAATCACAGAGAATCCTATGCAGCACTCAAGGACCAAACACATCAACATCAGGTATCATTTAATAAGAGATAACTATGAAAATGGATTAATTAAACTAGTCAAAGTTCACACAGATGAATAATATGCTGATCTATTTACAAAGGCTTTTGATGAACAGAGATTTAAATATCTAATATCAGCTATTGGGATGATCAACTTTGAGTAGTTTTTTTAAATTAATTCTTATTATTTCTTAAAAAATATGTGTCCTAAGTTGCCTATTTCATCGCTTTCATAAGCTATTGTTTTCTTTGGATAAAACTTTTTGAAGATTTTCTTTAGAATTATGATAATTTTGATCCTTCGAAAGTTATGTTTTTAACTTCGGAAGAAACTTATGCCTTTAAAACAACTAAGTGCCCAAGTATTTTACCTTCGAATACATTTCTAAAAATCTTCTGAAGCTTAAAATCTCCTTGGCACTTATATGTTTTCAAGGAAAATTTTCTTCCGAAGCAAATGAACTCTCGGAAGTTTTTTTTCCTTTGAACAAAACTCTCAAGTCTTAATTTTCTTCCGAAGACAAAATTCTCAAAATCCTTAGGAAATTCTTCTGAAGTCATTTTAGCTTCACAAGCTTTTTCATTAAATCTTCCGAAGATAATTTACCTTCGGAAGCTTTTTGACTTCCAAGAAAACTACTTTTTCAGCAAAAGTAAACTACTTTTTCAGAGGTGGGACCGACATTCGGATTTCAAAGTTTATCCTCTTTCATTAAACTTTATCTGAAATCCTTTTCACATATAAACCCAATAGTTTCCCCCTCTTTCTATCATCTGCTTTTTTCTTCCAAACCTAAAACCCTAAATTTCTCTCTGAAATTGCTTTCTTTCATCTTTCTTCATCCTTAAGCTCTCTCAAAATGGCCAACCCTCTTCACAGAAATAACCCAAAATTTACCATGTAGTTACACAGGCAACATAATCAGGTTGCTCTGTTAAACTCTGAGAAAGATCCTCATTTCTCAGAGGTTTGTTGTTTCTTAGCTCTGTCAAACTACTTCACCTCCCTAACCATTGATCCTCCACTCTATGAGGATCAACTGCTAGAATTCTGGAAGACCTGCCAAGAGGTCATAATGGACGGGGAGAAGGCAATCTCTGCCACAGTGCAGAGGAGAACAATCTTCATCACTCCGACCATCATCAACAGGCATCTTTAGCTGGATGATGAAGAAGGTGAGGTGTTCTTCCCAAAGGTAGCTGTAAATCATTTCTTTGAGCAGATGGGTTATGAGGGAGACTACTCTGTCAAGACCTTCAGGAAAGGGAAGGTCTCATCCAAATGGAAATTTCTGCTCCATGTGGTTATCCACAGCTTATCAAACAAGCATGGTGGATGGGACCAGATTCCTGACGATCTCTCCTTCATTGTCCATGGGATGGTTCAGGGGGTCAAGTTCAGGTATTCTCAGTTTGTTTATACTAATCTGCTTGCAAACTTGGACTCTTTAGAATATTACATATTCCCTAGATATGTCCAGTACATTCTTAACTGTGAACTGGGCTCATAGTTAAAGGGAACATGTAACATTCTTAATGAAGGGATTGAGATCTAGTTTGATCAATTAGATTAGGATTTGCAGCGGAATAGCACACGAATTAGACGAAATTCTAGCAAGAATAATATGAATATTCAATCAAACAGTAACAGTTATAGAGAGAGAGTTTTCTACAAAAAGAATGTTTTCATTCTTGCACAAGCTTCCCTTAGAGGGAATTAGGTCAACATTCCTTTTATAAGGAATGTGACATCAGCTGACGTCACATGATAGTGACATTTAACTGATTTATATAAACAACTGAAATTAAACTAAACTACTGAAGATGTCTACAACAACTGAGGACACCTTCATTAGAAGCTAAGTATAAACTAACAATATAACTACTGAAGTTATAACATCTGAAGTATAAGAACTTCAGATGTTTTACATAATATAAAACTACTGATTACAAACTACTGAAATATAAACCATCACAACTACTGAAGAGAACTACTTCAACTGTTGTGACAACTTCTGAGAACTTGATCTTCAGACTTTGTCTTCAGCAGTTGTCTTCAGACTTTGTCTTCAGCAGTTCTCTTCAGACTTTGTCTTCAGACTTTGTCTTCAGTAGTTGTAGATCACTTCAGTTGTTTTGATGTCTATGGGACTTAAAGGTTTTTCTGATCTGGCTCATTGGTTCTTTTGGTCCAACAAACTCCCCCTGAACCAATGCAGCCAAAACTTTTAAAATTATTAAGGTCCCACTTATTGGCAGAAACAAAATCTGGATCAGCTCAGAATTCTTCAATAGTACGCTCAGGCCAGGGAAGAGATTTCAGAAGGTTTGATTGGCAAAGGATGAATGGGAACTCTATCTTGGGGATTGGACACAGAGCTGTTACCCCATCCATGAACCTACTTCCTAATAATAAGTCTGTAAGACTCTCTGACATAAGCCTCAAGGAAAACAACTTGTTCTTCCATTGTGAGTTCTTCAGCTCCACTTTCAAAGAAGAACCCAGGCCCATAGTACTCAGATAAGTACTTAATATGCTTTCCATTTTTCAGCTCCACAGTTGTTATCTCTCTGTATGCAAACTCATCAGGATGAGTGGCTTCAAGCAATAACTGGAGCTCATTTCTTCTTATTTCTTCAAGCTTCTTGTAGATTAACCCCTTCTTTACCATTTTGTTTTCTAGTAAAATTTGTGGAGTCATTTTAGACTTGTAAGCTCTCTTGAAGTCATCAAGAATTTCCCAGGGTGACACTACAATGGCCAGTATTATCACAGCATCTACAATCTTCTTTACTTGGCCATTGTATGTGCTTGTAATCTTCATTTTGTGAATTCTGTCACTTACTCTGGGGTCAGGCCAAATCTCACTCTCTCTCTTTCTGATATTGGAATGTAAATCTGAGAGCATACAACCTCTGAGCATGTTTCTTCATAGCTTGTATGGATGAAGACTTGGGAAACTCTTTATCAATCATCCTTAATAGTTGCTTATCATGTTGTTTGTGCTGTTCTTCTTCTTCAAGTTTGACTTTTACCATTGCCTTTGAAAGTCAGGTGTGATTGTTGTTGGTTGACTCCTAGGCTCAAGCATTTTTATTTTGAGAACAGCAGAGAGTGGCAGACTATCATCCTCATCATCATCTTCTTCTTCTTCCATCCTCAAGACCCTTCTCTTCCTCTTAGGTGCATCATTGGTAATGGGTTCAGTAGGTTTCTTAGGTAAAGGAATTGGTTTTGAGGGTTGTGAAGGTGGTTGTTTTGGTTTGGGTGATAGTGCAGGCTGCTCTAGCATCTTGGATTTGAGTGAAGCTTTAGATAGTTTTGCCATATCAGTCCTTTTCCCAGCACCAGCTTCATCAAGAGCTTCTATGATCAATCCTTTGTTAAATACTTCAGAAGAATAGATTCTGGTGGTTATCTCCAAAATACTATCTCTAGACCATGACTTTACTTCAATGATCGACCTTCCCAGATGTTTTGATATAAATCTTGGCATAGTTTCCAGCCTTTCTCTTTCTTTCTCACTCCAACTTTTGCCCATCTTTGTTCAATTTCTTGAATCTCTAACCTTCTGATCTCAGAGTCAAGTTTGGCAGTGTCAAATCCTTGTCTGAAGAGTTGATCAATAATCTTATCCATAGATCTGCTATGTTGCTCATCAGCTTCTTTGATCAATTCTTCCAACTTTTTCTCACCTTTAGTCTTTTCAGAGGATTTCTTCCTTTTGTAGGTGATCATCTCCTTTTCTTTCTGCTCTTTTTCTGCTTCCTCTTCAGCTCTTTTTCTTTTGTCTACTTTCACTGACTTAGACTCCTCTTTTTTGGTTGCATTGGGTTCAGGGGTGTGAATGTCAGAAAGTTTCTTAGAAACCGCAGCATCAACTAAAGATTGAAGAGTTGAGTACAGTGTTTATGATTATGGAAGTGATGAGAGGTAAGGATGTTTGAAAGGCAGCAACCATTTGCTCATAGGGGTTCTGTCCCTGAGAAATGGCACCTGAAGCATAGGCTGGTGGCAAGTTTGTTGAGAGTGGCTCAGTATTTGGGATAGTTTCAGGAGAAACTGCCATCTGTGGGTGAATGTGGGCAGATGGACTTGATTCTTGTGACATTTTGGCAAGCAGTTCTTGTAGTCTGCATACCTCAGTCTCAAGAATAGTATTGTGGGCTAGAACATCAAAGAAAAAAGCCCAGGTCATCATCAGTCTATGCTGAATCAGCTGACCTCCTGATGAAATCAGGATGAACATGTGTTGAGTGTAGATCAGTATTCACATGTGCTCCTATTTCTCGGAACTGGGGACTTCCTGCCTCAGGATAATGTCCTTCATTGGCAGTTGCCTTTGGTGAGGACTTAGAAATGATACCAGCTTCATCCTGATCATGTGCTGAACAAGGAGAAGAGGCAGCCTCACCAGATGTTCTAATCTCCTCCTCTACATTAGGAGATTGAACTCTCTAATCCTTGTGCTGTGGGTTATTAGCTACATTATAATCCTCTCCCTCAACGGTTGAGGTATTCCCAGTAGTAATAGGTTTCTGGGGAGGGGTAGAGGAATGTAGTTGAGTCAACACTTGTGCAATAACCACAGTTGGGCTTGTAGGGGTGGCTTCAGTGGGAGATAGGTGTGAAAAGGATTGCACCTGGGGATAATGGTGCTCTTCAATGGCAATCCTCTCAAGTGAGAGAGATTCTAGTAATGTGGTTCCCCATTTTTGGTTGCATCAGGATCCTGTTGAGAGGATACCTGAGCGGTTTCAGCTTGTAGAGTCCTGGAACTACAGGGGGATTACTACCCATAGTTCATCCTGCCTTTGTGTTGCAGGGGCATCAGCAGGGGACTCAACTCCCTGAGTAGCCTTTTTGGGTTGTTTGAAGAGAGGTTTGGAGGGGACTTTGGATCTGGAGGATGAGGCTGTGGGTACCTTCTGCTTGGGTTTTAGCAGTTTGGCAGCCTCTTTAAGGTGTGGTTAGAGTTGTGCCTGGAGTATACCTCTGGCAAAACTACCACAACAGGGACTCCAAGGCCAACAGGGCCATTAGATTGTAACTGATTCATGATTATGGCCATAAGAAACCTTGGATATAATAGCCATCTGTTAGCTACAGGTTTCATTGCCAGATCTTTTAATTTTAAAAATATAATCTTAGAAAAATTTAAGCTTTGGCGCTCAAGAACAGAATACAATATCTGCTGCCACCTGGATGACATTTGATCCCATGAAGAGGTTTTGGGGGCATGACAAACATTGATCATGTGAAAGATTAGGCGTCCGACATCATGAAAGTGCTTCTTCAGAATGGTAGTAGCACTTAGGTTGCCCTCATAGCCATGTTTAACGAATGAGAGATCAATGGTGCCCTTCGGGTATTTGGTGACAAAGGTAGCATCATTCAGATCGAGCGTTTGGCGAATGATAGCACGAGTGACAATCGTCTTCTTCTTGTTTACAAATGACTGGAGAGTGATCGCAACATCATTCTCACCAGTATGGATGGTGACATTTGTCCAGAATTGACAAAGAGAGTCGGGATAGATGGTAGGATTTAGAAGAAAAGCAGTTCGATACTGGAATCAGCCATCAGATCAATAGCATCATCAAACTTATTCCAAAAGGTCGATTTTGTGAAGTAAGCAACACAGTTGTGTCGAGGTTTGATTTGCATGGTCGCCATTAATGGAGATGAACGTTCGGAAATCGATTTATGAAAAGTTTGAAGTTAGGGTTAGGTATTTATAGGTTATGAAACGGCTGAAAGAAAACAGCTGAAAGTTTTGGTTTTAGTCATCAGTTGTTAGACAACGACTGAAGACATGGTTTTAACTTTCAGGTGTTGTAAACAACTGAAGACTTGGTGTTTGTCATCAGTAGTTGAAAAAAACTACTGAAGACTTGGTTTGGCTTCAGTTGTTTTGAAATGAAACAGCAGTTGTTAGAACCAATTGAAGAATAAACTTACTCATTAGTTGTTGTCATCAATTCAGATATCTTAGTTGTTTCATTTGACCTTAACACTTACTCAGCAGATTATCTGATTTTCAGATGTTTCATTGGTCATCAGTACTTATCTGTTAGAACAGACGTCAGTAGTTGTAACCACTTCAGTACTTTGCAACAGATAAAGTACTTTAGTACTTTAAGGAATTTAGTCTTCAGTAGTTATGAAAAACTGCTGAAGATAAAATAGCTTCAGTACCTATTTGTGACAGCTGTATACTGATGCTCATCAGTACTTAGGAGCTGAGATCATCAGTAGTTGTCAATTTATTCAAGCTGCAGCATTCCAAGCCTTAGCATAAGATTTTGAAAAGTTGCACTGTCCAAAGGCTTAGTAAATATATCTGCAAGCTCATCAGCACTAGGAACAAAATTTGGATCAATCAGACCTTTTTCATAACAATCCCTGATAAAGTGATGTCTGATCTCAATATGTTTGGTCCTAGAATGCTGGACAGGATTCTTAACAATACAAAGAGCTGAAGCACTATCCATTAGTAAAGGAGTCTTAGTCTCCGTAATGTCATAATCCAGTAATTGATTCTGAAGCCAGAGTACCTGAGATGTACAACTTGCAGCAGCAATGTACTCTGCTTCAGCAGTGGATGTAGCAACAGAGGTTTGTTTCTTACTCTGCTAAGAAACCAAATAGTTGCCTAGAAATTGGCATCCACCAGAGGTGGATTTTCTGGTTAATTTACACCCGACATAGTCACTATCAGAGAAAGCAACTAATTTGCAAGAGTGCCCAGTGGAATACCAAAGTCCTAGAGATTGAGTTCCTTGCAAATATCTAAAGACCCTTTTGACTGCAATCATATGGGATACTTTAGGTGCAGCCTGAAATCTAGCACAACACAAGTTGCAAACATAATGTCTGGTCTAGAAGCTGTAAGATACATCAAGGAACAATCATACATCTGTAAAGAGTTTCATCACTGCTTTACCTTTCTGATCAGCATCCAGTTGTGTGGTGCTGCACATGGGAGTTGAACAGGGCTTACAGTGTTGTAAATCAAATTTTTTTAACAAATCCTTTGTATATTTTGACTGATGAATGAAAGTTCCATTAGCCTTTTATTTAATTTGCAACCCCAGAAAGAACTGTAATTCTCCCATGGCACTCATTTCAAACTTTTGTTGCATCAACTTAGTAAAGGCATCACACAACTATGGATCAGAGGATGCAAAAATAATATCATCAACATAAATTTGAACAAGGAGCTTATGCATGCCTACTTTCTTAATGAACAAGGTTTTATCTATGGATCCTCTAGTGAAATTATTTTGAAGATGAAAGTTGGATAGTGTTTCATACCAGGCTCTAGGTGCTTGTTTTAGTCCATAAAGAGCCTTATCAAGCTTATACACCCAATCTGGATGTTTATGATCTTCAAAACCTGGTGGTTGGCACACATAAACTTCTTCTTTTATTTTACCATATAAGAATGCACTTTTGACATCCATTTGAAAAACTTTGAGATTATGAAAAGCAGCATAAGCTAAAAACAATCTGATTGCTTCCAGTCTGGCTACAGGAGCAAAGGTTTCATCATAATCAATACCTTATTCTTGTGAAAACCCCTATACAACCAGTCTAGCCTTGTTCTTGACAATTTGGCCTTTTTCATCAGTATTATTCCTAAACACCCATTTAGTGCCTATTGCAAACTTACCTTGGGGAAGAGGAACCAGTTCCCACACTTGCTGCTTTTGAAACTAAAGAATCTCAAGTTGCATAGCTTCAACCCGTCCATTGTCTCTTAATGCAATATGATAATTCTTTGGCTCTTGCTGACTGATTGAAGAGAGCATAGAAGCAAAAGTTGGACAATTGACTTCTGGTTGAAACCCCAGCATTGATGTCACCAATGATCTAAGACATGGGATGATTCTTCAGTTCTTAATACTCAATAAGATCTGTGCAAGTGTTTGTAGGTGATTCAGCAACAACAGATGGTGATCCAGATTCTTGAAACCTAGAATGAGATGACAATTCAAATGAAGTAGAGGATTCAGAGATCTCATCAGCATTTGATGTGGATGGACTATTGAAGCTACAGGAACATCAAGTTTAGTAGACTCAGGCAGTTGATCACTAAAACTTGCATTGATACCAACAAATGGATAACATGTTGCAGAAGATGATGGATTCACAGAACCTGCAACATTTGGAGACTAATAAGGAACATATTGCAGTATGTCCAGATCAAATAACTCCCCAGGATTTTGTGGGATTTTCTCCTTTGGAGATTCATTAAACTTTACATGCAAGGTTTCTTCTACAATCTTTGATCTGCAATTAAAAACTCTGTATGCCTTGCAAGTAGAGGAATACCCAACAAAGTACCCTACATCCACCTTTGATTCAAACTTCTGAAGTGGATCTTTTGTGTTGAGAATATAACAGGGACACCCAAATGCTCTAAAGAAGGAAATCAGAGAAGCCAAATGATGTAACACTTCATAAGGAGTCTTCATTACCTTTGATTTACCAATACTCTATTTTGTACATAACAAGCTGTGTTAACAGCTTCAGCCCAAAAGGTTAGTGGCAAACCAGAATCAGCCAACATTGACCTTGTAGCTTCAATAAGGGTCCTGTTCTTTCTCTCCACCACTCCATTTTGTTCAGGAGTTCTAGGAATGCTAAACTGCCTCTTGATTCCCTTAGAGAAATAAAATTCATCAAGTCTATTATTTCTAAACTCTGTACCATTATCACTCCTCACACACTTGACAGAAAGAGAATACTGCTTTTCCACATGCAACACAAAGTAGATGATAATTTGACCAGCCTTATCTTTTGAATGTAAGAAGAAGGTCCATACAAATCTAGAATAATCATCCATAATTACCAGACAGTATTTTTTCTTTGCCATACTCATCACTCTTACTGGACCAAAAAGATCCATATGCAGTAATTGTAAGCAGGCAGTAGACATTGGTTCTTCTATTGGAGGGAATGATACTTTATGTTGCTTTCCTTTTAAACAAGCAGAGCAGTTGTCATCACATTTGAACTCCTTTAATGGCAGACCTCTCACTAACCCATGAAGGATCAGCTGGTTCATGTTTCTAAGATTCACATGACCAAGCCTTCTATGCCAAAGCTTAGATTCCTGAGGAGAGGCCTTGGAGAACAGACATGGATGGCCTTTTAGATCAATTTTCTTTGATAAGTCTAAGGCATATACTCTTCCAACCCTGTTGGCTTTCAGGAGGTATGTTCATCCAATATCCTGTCAATCATATTCAAGACATTGAAAGACAGAATTCGACAGTTCTGACTGGTGAAAGTTGCAACATGCCCTTTATCACTCATTTGACTGACACTCAACAAATTATACTTGAGATTCTCCACATGGTTGACATCATCAAACCTTATTTCACCATTTGAAACAAAGCCCTTGCCGATGATGTAACCCTTAGCATCATTACCAAAAGATACAAATCCCTTCTTTCCTTGAGAGTAGTCATGATAAGAGATCTGCTCCTAGTCATATGCATAGATCCTCCACTGTCCACATACCAGATGCTTCTATGGCATGTTGAAGAACCCTGCATATATCACAACAACTAGTTAGCTTTTGAGACCCAAACCTTTTTGGTTTTGGGTCTGTTCTCATCAACAACTTTTATACTAACTGATTTGTCATGATTAACAGCCTTTGAAGAAGGAGATGGTGCTGAAAAGGATTCCTTTGATTTTGGCTTAGGTTTCCTTCTCAATGGTTTAATCACATGTATATCTATTTGGTTAACTCTCCCCAATAGATGTTGAACCATCATAGCAAGTTGTGTCTGATTGGTTGTTAAAGCTTTCAGTTCAGTAGACACATCAGAACTTGTTTGTGAATGATTCCTGTGAGACACCATGTCCTCCTTTTTGAAAGACACAGACTTAGTCTGTAGTTTTGATACTCTTTGAGGAGTATTTTCAGCTGTTTTATGATAAACTTCTTTCTTCTGTTTAGATTTTTGTGAAGACTTTAGTTTATCAGGTTGAGATGTTTGTGGCACAAACCTGGTTTCAAATTCATCTTTCATTTTATTAATTTTCTTTTTGATGATTTTATCCTTGTTAAATTTGGAACCCTTTCTGTACCAACATTCATCAGTGAGATGATTGAATAGACCACAAATTTCACATGGCTTTTTCTTCATCTTCTGTTGATCAGCTGCTGAAGACGATGAAACTACTGAAGGTGTGTTCTTCAGTACTTTCTTCCTTTCAGTACTTATGTGAAGTACTGAAGGATTTGTAACAACTGAAGACTTGTTCTTCAGAGATTTTCTATCAGTACATTTGGATTTCCTAATAGATCTTCAGCAGTTGTCAAACCATGTTTGGTTCCATTTGGCTTGAAATGTTCTTCAGGTGTTGTTACTTGCTCTTCAGTACTTTGAATACCTTTTGAGACAACACCTGAAGGACTCAGCTTTTCTGTGATCATGTGTTCATCAGTAGTAGGACCATCAGCAGACTGATTAGCTGAGGTACTATTACTGACTTCATCCTCTGATTATACATTATCACTTGAGGATGAGACACATGATGACGTGGTTTGGGAATTGATTTCACCTTCAGATTTTACTTCTGTCTTGGGAGTAAAATTTGTAGGAGGTTCAGTGTGATTATATCCAATCCCAAACTTCACATTTGAAGCAGTTTGCTTACTGAGAAGCATTTCAAACCCCTTGCAAGATGTTACCCAGAGTTCACACTCCACTTGAGTAGCTGCAAGTGTTTCTTTGAGACTCTTGTGATTTTCTAAGATGACCTCTACCTTAGCCTTTTCATCAATGATTTTGCATTTTAATTTGTAAATCTCATCATTTTTTTCTTTTAAAATAGACTCAAACTTAGCTTTTCTTTTGGAAATCACTTTCTCTAGGTCAAGATTTTGATTAATTAAAGCTACATTTGCTTCTCTAATTGAGGCAAAAGCAGCTATGCATGACTCAGAACACAACTTGGCCTTAGCCTCAGAAGATATTTATGGTACCTGTGATGATGAAGCATTTGAGCTTGAACCACCAATAGACTCTAGGGCCATAAGAGCAAGATTTCCAAAAGGATTTTCACCACCATGTTGACCAGCACCAGAAAACATTTGTTCAGAATAACAGGAAAGATCATCTGGTAAACTACTCCAGTCAACAACACCAGGAGTGAAAAAGCTTTGATGTGATTGAAATTGAGATTGAGATTGTTGACTTGATTGAGGTGGTTGAGGTTCAGGTAGGGCATGTGATTGTTGAGCTATGGGTACAGGAACCTGATTGGATTGTGGCATGTAAAAACAGGGATAAGGATATGGCATTTGACCTTGAGGAACAAAATATACAGGAGATGATTGATTTTGTGAATGATGACCAGAACTGGTAGAATGTTGCCCTTTGTTTTGTGAATTATTGCTTGGAAAGGTCACAAAGGGTGCAGAAGAGTTAGATCCAGATGATCTACACTCTCTTGCAAAATGTCCAAGTCTATGGCACTTGTGACACCTCAACTTGCTCTTGTCAAAACCAACTTTGGTTTTTCCAGAGAGACCAGGGAATTTTCTACCTGTCCTTTGGTAAAATTTTTGAGATCTAATATTAACTAATGCCATTTGGCTCGAAATATCCATCTCTTCCAAATCATCATCAACAATTCCTTTCAAATCATCCATCAAAAAGCACAGATTGTCACTATTACATCCTGAATTACCATCAATACCAGCAAAAGCATGATCTCCACTATTTGAAGAGAAATCAATATGCTCATCATAGGAACTTTCTGATGTAGCATATTCTGACTCATGACCAACCAGAGTAGCATTCCCTGGTACAAAGTCATCAGTGAGCTTCCCAGATGAAGTCAGTTTTCTTTTCTGTTCTATCTCTCTTTCAAATGTAAGCAGTTTCCCATCTCTCAGGTAGGGATCTGTGAAATCTGTTGTTAATCTGACTGTTTGTATATTCATGTTTAACCATTTTCAACTCAGATATCAAATAGGAGAATCGCTCAAACTGTTGAGTCAGTGACTCACCCTTTCTATGAGAGAATGTCTCATATTGCTGGGCAAGGATTTCTCTATTGTTTGCTAAGACCTCATTAGTTCCCCCAAATTGTTCTTTTAGAGCAACCCAGAGGTCATGAGCAGATTCATGATGCATAAGTCCAGAATAGATTTCATTAGGCAATGCCATGGCCAGAATTCCATGGGCTTTAGCATCAATTTCAAACAGTTTCAGATCTTCATCTGAATATTGCTCTTTCTTCTTCGGAACCATCTCATTGGTTTCCGGATTACTCACCATAGACTTATATGGTCCATGAACCACAGATTTCCAACAACCTGAACTATTAACAGACAGGTGATGGAGCATTCGTCGTTGCCATATGTTGTACTCACTCCTAACAAGCATCAGAGGCTTTGTTGAGGAGCCAGTATTGTGAGGATCATTGATTGATGTAGCTATTTTCACCAATTCAAATAGGTTCAATAAGAGTTTAACGAACCTAACTCAAAAACTCAACAACACAATTTGAAATAAGAAGAATCTCAAATTGATTCACAGGAAGCAACAGAAAAATTAACTCTATAACCAATTCTTGCAAATTTGCCAATTCGATCAAACTAAGATATCAAAAGAACAGTTTCAATGATCAATTGTTAAATTGATCAATGATTAACCTGCTCTGATACCAATTGAAGGGATCGAGATCTAGTTTGATCAATTAGATTAGGATTTGCAGCGGAATAGCACACGAATTAGACGAAATTCTAGCAAGAATAATATGAATATTCAATCAAACAGTAACAGTTATAGAGAGAGAGTTTTCTGCAAAAAGAATGTTTTCATTCATGCACAAGCTTCCCTTAGAGGGAAATTAGGTCAACATTCCTTTTATAAGGAATATGACATCAGCTGACGTCACATGATAGTGACATCTAACTGATTTATATAAACAACTGAATTAAACTAAACTACTGAAGATGTCCACAACAACTGAGGACACCTTCATTAGAAGCTAAGTATAAACTAACATTATAACTACTGAAGTTATAACATCTGAAGTATAAGAACTTCAGATGTTTTACATAATATAAAACTACTGATTACAAACTACTGAAATATAAACCATCACAACTACTGAAGAGAACTACTTCAACTGTTGTGACAACTTCTGAGAACTTGATCTCCAGACTTGTCTTCAGCAGTTGTCTTCAGACTTTGTCTTCAGCAATTGTCTTCAGACTTTGTCTTCAGACTTTGTCTTCAGACTTTGTCTTCAGCAGTTGTAGATCACTTCAGTTGTTTTGATGTCTTTGGGACTTAAAGGTTTTTCTGATCTGGCTCATTGGTTCTTTTGGTCCAACACTTAAACTAGGACAGATAAAGCCCGACATCTTTAAAATACTAAGAAAGCCCATTGTGGGCTTCTCTGGGGTAGAAACAACCCTGGTCCTAAAAATGTTAGAGCGCATTGCACAAGGTGACAACCTAGCAGCACCAGCTAGTGTTGAACCCACACCTTCTACTTCACAACCCCTCAACAGCCTCAAATCACCCTCACCTACAAAAGAAAATCCAAACAAACCCCTACTCAGGCTATTCGGTCTGTGCAACCCCCTATACACTCACCCATACACGAAGAAGTGAACACTGGAGCTTTCACTTCTCCTGAGGAGCAGACCACTCCCATCTCTTCAAGGATCAGTGCTGAGGTTCCTTATGCTCAGCCTGATGAGCTTATAAGCCAAGCTGCCTTAAGCCATCACTCTGAGTCTCAACACTCAGGTGATCAACCTTCAGGGGACAGTTACCATCCCCAGCCTTTAGATCTCAACCAACCAATCCCCAACCTTGACTTCTACACTGATAAAGATCTAGAAGATGATGAGCTTCTTAAAGCTGTATGGATTCTCTGGAAGGAGACTTGGTCCCATGTCTCTATCCACTATGGATGAACATATTAGGGTGATCAAGAAGAAGATAAAGAGTGGAGAGTTGGTTGACTTACATTCCCTTCCAAGTCAAGCTCCACCTGAAGTGGAGGTTAAGGTTGAATAACCAAAGACACCATAACCTGGACCTCCTTTTGAATCTTAGCAAGCTTCATCTTCTGATCCATAGCAAGGTCAGACTCACTCTCAATCTGAACCAGTGAGAGTGGAAGACCCAACTAAGAAAGACAATGAAGATCAATCTGGTACTGCAGGCCAGTCTTCTCAGTTAAAAGTTGTAAAGAGAAAGAAAAGGATGGCTTCAAAGCCAAAGCCAAAGCAGAAGAAGACTGCATCCTTTTCTAAACCTCAGGATGAGTCAAAACATCCTGAGGATGTGCAGCCAAAGGATGCTCCATCATATCCTATTCCAATAGCTCCTCTAGCATCAGAAAGACCCATCCTGTCCTGGACATACACTACAAATCCAGAAAGGTGGCATGTCATTAGAGATCATGGCATTGAGAATGTCTACACTTGGCAAGACATGTTTCAGTTGCCTTTGGATGATCTCTTTGACATGAGAAGACACTTTCATAGTCTAAAGGATCCTGATCATCTTATGAAGAAAGGGATGGCTATTATTCTGATGAGGACTGTTGATATCTAAAGTCTTCAAGTGTTTTGGTAGCATCAACCTAGGGGGAGTTTTTAAAGAATACTTGAAGAGGCTGAAGTAACCAAAGTCTTTCTGCATGCATGCTACACAAGTACCGAAGAAGAATGCTTCGAAAGTTTCACACAAGCAACAAAAATACTCTAAGTGTGAAATCTTCCGAAGCCAAGACCAATATCTTCCGAAGCCAAAGATAAAGTCTTCCGAAGCTTCAGAGACAAAGTCTTCTGAAGCTCAACACTTGAAGATAGATTTCTTCCAAAGACTTTTAATAACATGCTTTATCTGATGTACTTTTCAATAAAGCTGGACCCCTTTCCGCTGCAACTCTGAAATGTCACCAACTTACATGAGTTGGTGAAAAGGTCCATGCTTTTGGTAACTATACATTGAGGTCTTGAGTCTGTAACTTTCTACTTCATGTACTTTATCCTTTTTCTAATAGATAAGGATGTGAGCTATGACATGTCATAGTCACAAAGTCAAAAAGGCAATCTGCCTTTTTGACTCTACAATTGATTTTGTTTTATGTCTAGTCAATTGTATCTAGCTGGCTTTCATAGTATGGCCGGCTGTAGGATGTAGTATAAGTATATTATGTTCTTGTAACTTTATTTTCATGCTTTGTAACACTTGTAATTGAACATTGAGAAAGCAATATACTGCTACCATGAAAACCATCTCCTTGTGTATCTTGTTCTTGTGTTTTGTCTCTTAATTACATGTGTTCTTAGTGTCTTTACTTGTGGTTAATCCAATTCACTATTTGATTAAGTTTAGTTACTCTCCTCTTTGTGTTGTTGTGTTGTATTTGACCACCCTTCAACGGTCTGCACTATATATTGAGGTCTTGAGTCTGTAACTTTCTACTTTATGTACTTTATTCTTTTTTAATATATTAGGATGTGAGCTATGGCATGTCATAGTCACTAGTTAAAAGGCAATCTGCCTTTTGACTTTATATTGATTTTGTTTGTTGTCTAGTCAATTGTATCCGGCTAACCTTCAAAGTATGGCCGACTGTAGGATGTAGTATATGTATCTCAAGTACTTGTAACTTTCTGATATGCTTTTGTAAACATTTGTAATAGAACTTGAGAGGTAATATACAACATTCTTGAAAACCAACTACTTGTGTGTCTTGCCATCTTGTTTTATCTCATATTTACTTGTGTTCTTAGCATCTTTACCAAAAGGTTAACCAGTTCCCTATTTGATCTATTAAGTGTTCTTAGCAACTCTCCTCATGTGTTGTTGTGTTGTAAGTTCATACCCTTCACCGATCCTGCAATTGGTATAAGAGCATTCCAGGCTTTTGATATAAGATCTCACCATCTTAAAATTCCTCACACACACAAAATACTTAACATATCAAATGGCAGTTATTTCTAAATCTGATATGGAAACTGGAACCATGACAAAGTACCCACTGATCACTCTTGATGACTTTGACACTTGGTGCCAAAGAATGGAAGGTTTTATCAAGTCTCTAGACCTAAGAATGTGGGAGTCTGTTGTCAATGGACCTTACATACCAAGCACCTCTTCTGCTACTGGAGGTGGTATGATCCCTAAGGTTGTGGCTGGCTACTCAGATGAAGATAGAAAGAGAGTAGAGATTAATCAAAAGGCCATGATAGCCCTTCAGACTGCTCTTCCAAACTATGTATATAGAGGTTTCAAGAAATGCAAAATAGCTAAGCAGCTATGGGATGCATTTAAACTAATGTATGAGGGTTCCTCTGAAGCCAATGAGAACATGAAGGATCTCCTAAAGCAGCAGTTTGAAAATTTCACCTTTAAAGCAGGTGAGACCATGACTCAACAATACTTCAGGCATGTTGAGATTGTGGATACCCTAGTGGATGGTGGAGTAGCTCTTAAGAACAGAGATTTTGTAAGGAAGTTCATGTCCTTTCTTCCTAGGCAATGGACACACTACTTTGTTGTTATCAAGAGAACTAAGAACCTGAAGACTCTCACCTTGATAGAGTTGTATGGGTTTATCAGTGGTTACCAGATGGAGATGAACATGCAAGGTTCATCTGGCAACTCCAACAATCAAATGGGTTCTGCACTTCATGTGATTGAAAAGAATAGCATAGAACCCCAACATCATCTCATATGCTACCTTGACAACTCACAAAAGGGTCCTTTCATCACCTTGTTGGAGCATATATTGTCATATATAGTGTGTTAGTCGCTTGACGAATAGTCTAGGCTTAATGTAAGACATCTGATATGTTGTAAACACATGAAACTGGGTCATTCGCAGGAGCATATGCGAATGAGACTCAGTCGTATGACTGAGCCATGCTAATGGACCAGTCGTGCGGCTGAGAGATGCGATTGGGCCATTCGTAAGACTGAACCATAAGTATGGTCCAGTCGTACGATTGAACTATACGCATGGCCCAATCGTACAAATGGGTCCAGTCGCATCTGATATGGGCTGAGGCCTATAAATACCAGTTTCATTGTGTAGAGAGATCAAGGGTTTAAGGAGTGTGCTCGGGGCCTAGGTGCTGCCGGATGAGAAGGGAGATCATGCTCGATCTCCCCTTGCCAAGAATCTTGATTCTTATGTTATAACGAGCTTGTAATCATTAGGTTTTATCAATGAATTATAGTTCATGTTATTGTTTGTCTCTTGGTTTTTGGTTCTGTTTACTTCTGTAAGGCCCCGTTTCCGGGATGCTTACAGCTGGTAAATCATCACGCATAAAACATATACTTTGCATTTAATCATTAATACACTGCAACGGAAACATAAACAAATGGCATTTCATTTCATCATAAAAACTTTTGCAAAATAATGCATCGTTTGTCGGTTACAAAATTTCATTGTTGTATTACATCACAAAAGCTTTAAATAAATGGATGCCATCCAAAAGAGCTGAGCAGCTACCTCATGCCAACCTTAGTAACCTTACCTGCCAACTGAAAAATGCATAAAAGTCAGCGTTGATGAGTGAGTTCTAGTTTTATAGCAAAACATACTTTTCTTTCATAAAACCATCCTTTCTTTTAAAATCATATTATACTTTACATTCGTTCGTGATCATACATCGTACGTACATACAGATAATATCATTATTATCTTCGTCATGCTTTTGTTCATTCTTTCATCCATTCATCATTGCTTCTGGTGACATGTACATTACCCCGAACATTATGCACGAAGAGGGTAACTGGGCCTGAGGTCTTTCATAGACCTCGAACATTGTGCACGAAGCTGACTCCAGTACCTAGGGTAAGTACATTCACCATTATCCTTTCTCTTTCATTCTGGATCAATGCCATATGCTATACCCCAAACATTGTGCACGAAGCGGGTAACTGGGCCTGAGGTCTTTCATAGAACTCGAACATTGTGCATGAAGCTGACTCGAGTACCTAGGGAAAGCGGGAAGGATCCCATTCATATGGTCAATCACCAAGATTAGACCCCAGTGTGCATCCTTCAGGGGTAGCTAACCCGCACACAGTTGAGCTAACACCCTTCATTGGGTGTGAACCTCCATACATTTGCTTGCAAGCCTTTCATATGTTCATTCATTAATGCATGCATTCATTCATCATGTTCCTCTTTCATTATCTTTCACTTTACGTTACATAATACTTCGTTCATTCATTATCAACACAAGGAACATAAATATACCATTCATACATCATCATGCAGGGCATCATACATACATAACATACATCATGCATAACCATGCAACATCATCATCATCATCATCATGTATAAGCACACATCATTACATGCCCTACACACCATCTATGACCCCAAAGGTCAACTTTTATAACTCCCGGGAATCTCCTAGGTCAAAGCCAACATTACCTCTTTTTCCCCAAAAAGTCAGAATTTTTCTAAGTGTTCATCCGCATTCCTTATAGTCATTCGCATTTGCTATAGTTCATCCGCATTTCCTATAGTTCATCCGCATTTGCTATAGTTCATCCGCATTTGCTATAGTTCATCCACATTTGATTTACTTCTTCCGTATTTATTTTACTTCATCCGCATTTGTCATCCGCATTAGTCTAACTCCGCATTTCCATACTTAGTCAAATGCTCAGCCGCATTGATTTACTTTGCACATCCGTATTTTCCATACTTCGTCAAATGCTCATCCGCATTGACTCACTTCATCCGTATTGACTTGCTTGCTGATCCGTATTTCCAGACTTAGTCAAATGATCATCCGCATTCCCTGCACTTAGCCAATGCTCATCCGCATTTCCATACTTAGTCAAATGCTCATCCGCATCGACTTCCACACACTTAGGCAGGTTTAAAAAAACTTATCAAATGGGTCTAAAACATCTTATTCAAATTCCATGCATCATTCATCATGTTCTAAGCTTAATTCTTACCCTCTAAGCCTTAGAAACACAATCATACATCATCAAGCATGAACATAGTCACACATCACATCATAACATCATCATACACACATTCAAGCACACGGGTCCGAAACCCTGTTTAATAAAACATACATTCATGCATTTCCAGCCCCAAAATTTGTTAAAACTAGTAGAAAAGGGGTCCTAGAACTCACCTTTGCAGCTTTTGAGTATGGCGTCCTCCAAACTCGTTTGCAAATTGAATTCAACTGCTAGAAACTCACTAAAAACATACCCCAAACACATACTAACACACTTAAGCATACACCCGAGGATAAGACCAGTCAAGAACACCATAAAAGCATGAATTCTTACCTTGAATTCGAATTCTTTCTTGTTCTTGCTTCAAAACCGAGAACTTGCTGCTCTTTCTCTCTCTAAAACTCGAAAATCAGCGGTGTATGTGACATATGGGCGGCCATGCCACCTTTTACACCCACTTTTCAAACATTTTGTCCTTTTAGACACTTTTTACCCCTAGACTTGGGTTTTATTTCTTTTTCTTCTTTTCTTTCACTTTATTCTTCTCTTCCTTTGGCTTTAAAATAAACGGGTGTTACACCTTCTGTTAAGAACACGCTCGAATGTCTACCGATCTAGCGGACTTCACAATTGGTATCAGGGCAGGTTACTGCTTGAATGATCTAACAATCATTCTAGCAACCCAAGCTCTTGATTTCGAGATCTATTTCAGGTTCTTTGATGTTAAACCCACTTCATGTTCTTCATGTTTTGCTCAGATCTTGTTACGTGTGTTATTTCTATGTTAAAATTGATCTCGAAAACACGTTCTTATCACCCTTGTGAATCTGATGATGTCAATTTTGTTTCGGTTCATGTAAAATTCATCAGATTAGGTTTTTGGCGGCCATGGCGGTTGCAGATCTGAAAATCTGCGTGTAGACCCGTTCGTGCGACTAGACCATGCTAATCGACCATTCGTGCTAATGGACCATTCGTGCGACTGGACCAATCTTATGACTAGTTATGCTAGTGGACCAGTCTTATGACCAGTCATGCTACTGGACTGGTCTTATGTCCAGTCATGCTACTGGACTAGTCTTATGACCAGTCATGCTACTGGACCAGTCTCACGAAGATATCATTCATATTATCCAATCACACGAATGTGATAATTGTACTCCATGTCATACGAATGGACGGTGTTCCAGACCAAAAAAAGGGTCTGGAACTACCGTTTGTACAGATTTGAGGATGAGCGAAGCACATTCACCTTCAGGTTCTTTTGTTAAATAAGTTCGATGGATACCCCATTATTCATTGAATTTCCAGAATAGGTGATTGTAGTGAGATCACAAAAGAGAGAAGAGAAGATGTCAGCAGTCAGTGCTGATTTTGTGGGGTAGTCAGGAGCATCAGACTATTTATGGGCCAATGAAGTTATCTATCCGCACAGAGAGGATTCCCATTCTTAGGGGGAATCCATGTATAGAGAAATTAAAGACACAATCAGAAAGTGATGATTTGAGTCGGTTTCTGACGATGAATCTGAGTGCATGCTGATTTGGTTGAGATTGTCAGCTGTTGAATGTAACCCTCTACTTTTTGCCCATACACCGTGTGAAAACGCAAGGAGAGCACAATGTCTATATATTGGGATATGCTAAATTTGAGGGGGAATTTCTACAGGTGTTAATGTTAATCAGGTTAGCCTGTGTGAAGACTAAAGCAATGGAAAACAGTTCATTTCATTATCTGGAAAAGTCAGTCATATGGGGAATCTTGCTGCTATGATGGTGTTCTTCAAAGTAAACGATACGTATTGTGCCTAAATTCATTTTCAAGGATACTGTAGCAACTTGATGGATCGGCAACGTTGGCTAATATGGTTTTTCGTTTGATTATATGGAAACCAGATGAAAGATTGACTGAAGATTGTAAGAGGTGTTATATACTATTCTCAAGCATATAAGGGTGAATTTGTTGGAGCATATATTGTCATATATAGTGTGTCCGTCGCTTGACGAATAGTCTAGGCTTAATGTAATACACCTAATATGTTGTAAACACATGAAACTGGGTCATTCGCAGGAGCATATGCGAATGAGACTCAGTCGTACGACTGAGCCATGCTAATGGACCAGTCGTGAGACTAAGAGATGCGATTGGGCCATTCATAAGACTGAACCATAAGTATGGTCCAATCATACGATTGAACCATACGCATAGCCCAATCATACAAATGGGCCCAGTCGCATCTGATATGGGCTAAGGCCTATAAATACCAGTTTTATTGTGTAGAGAGATCAAGGGTTTAAAGAGTGTGCCCGGGGCCTAGGTGCTGTCGGATGAGAGGGGAGATCATGCTTGATCTTCCCTTGCCAAGAGTCTTGATTCTTATGTTGTAACGAGCTTGTAATCATGAGGTTTTATCAATGAAACCATTTTATTATAGTTTGTGTTATTGTTTGTCTTTTGGTTTTTGGTTCTGTTTCTTCCGTCAAGAACACGCTCGGATGTCTACCGATCCAACGCCTTCACACACCTTCCCTAAGACACCAAGGGAGAACTATACTCAAGGAAGCCCATTCCAAGAGACAAGTTCTTCTCAAGCCTTTGTGTCTTCTGATGAAAGTTGTGGCAGCTTTCTATTCACCCTTGAAGACCTGGATTGTATCCATCCAGATGATCTAGTGTATATGGAGATAGCCCAGTAAATGATCTTCTCACTCACAAAGCCAGAAGTTCTACAAGCGGACAGGAAAGAAGTTTCCCAACAATACAGCCAGTGGAAAGTTTGGACTGGATAAGAGCAAAGTCAAATGTTACAGCTGTAAGTTAGGCCACTTTGCCAGGGAATGCAAGGCACCAAGAAAAAATGGTGGCCAAGCATAGTCCAGACCAAACTACACTGATAAAGCCACCCAGAATAAGAAGCCAAAGCAGTAAGTTGCAGTTGCTGTTCAAAGAATAAGGCTTTGACTGAAGCTTTTAGGTGGAAGATGCATCTCCAAACCAAGCATTGATGGCTGACCATGATGAAGCCAAGGTATTGGAACATCTCTACACTCCTAAATGTAATGCTAAAGTCAACAGATACAGGTCCTATAATTTCAGAAAACAATATTAGTTCTAAAACAGAGAGAGGACTTAGAGAAAACAATTTCAGAAAACAATTTTAGTTTTAAACATCTTAAAATCTGATTTTAGAAAGGCTGAAAACGACTATAAGCTAAAAAGAGAGGACTTAGACAAAACAATTTCAGTTCTAAAACATGAGCACACCAATTATAGGACTCAGATCAAAGATCTCATAACTAAGTTGACTGAATGCCAGGCTGAGCTTGTGATCAGCAAAGCCAGGGCAAAAAAATGTGTTTTTGAAGAAGAGACCTTCAAAAACATTATATCCTCAGCATGCCAAGATGTGTTATCAAAATAAGCAGGGACTGGGTTCTAGTGAGATAGCTCCTCCACACACAATCTTGTCTATAAGATCACCTAGGTGTGGAACTTGTGAAGATGAGCTTCCTCTCATAGACCCCTTAAGGAAGAGGATAAAGAAGTGATAGTGAAGAATTCCCCTGAGAAGAGTGAAGAGGAGGATTCTAGGAAGGGTCACTGTCCTTTTGAGGAGAGAAGGAAGACTGTGATGACCAAGTCTATGAGAAAGAACTTGATCAGAAAGATCAAGAGAAAAGATAGAAAGGCTCAAGAGATCAAGGCCATTTTTGATTCTAAGTAGAAACAAATTTTTATCTTTGTAGGGTTTGAAGTATTTAAGACTAAAGACATCAACCTAAACTCTTCTACCAAGAATTCTGGTCATGTTTAAATCATCTCAGCACCAAGAAGAAGGCTGATATGTTGTGTACCACTGCTACACAGCCTGGACCATCCAACTCCAAGAATAGTTCTCAGGCCAAAAGGACTGTCCTAGCATCTGCAAAGATAAAGGTGGAGAAGGGATGTGATCAAAGTCAGCCTTGTTCTCAGAAGAAGGCTTTTTGGAAGAAAAAGGTGGAATGCGTTATATGTGAAAGTACTTCTCATCTTGCTAAGGATTGTCCATACAATCCAAGAGGTACTCTTGATATGACCAAGAAAGAGACTTCTAAGAGCTCCAAGAAGATTTCAGCTTCAGAAGGAAAATCTGTTTCCTTCGAAAGCTCCAAAATAAAGAAGAAGGCAAGTGGAAAGTTGCCTTCGGATGAAAAATTGTTCTCGGAAGAAAGGAATACTTCTGAAGCACTAAAGCCTGTGGCAGAGTTTGCAGGATCTTCTGAAGGTCCATTCATCAAAACATCCAAAGTCTCAAAAGCTTCCAAAGTGTTGAAGGTCAAGTTCAAACTTCCAAAGGTGGTATGGAAGTCAAAGAAAGACCAAGTGACTGAATGTTCTCCATCAACAACAACACAAGATCCTCAAAGCATAACTATAGGATCTATTACTATTACATATCCTTCTACTTCTTTTGATGAGCCCAAGACCAATAAGTCTTGGGTTTCTAAATGTAACTAATCAGTTTCTTTATCCAGGAACAGCTCAAGACAAACAAGAATGTCTGGATCATTAATAGTGGCTGTTCCTGGCACATGATAGGCAATAGGTCACTATTCTAGAACTTTGAAAGAATTGATGGAGGGCCAGTTGCTTTTGGAGGAGATGAAGGTGGTTACATTTTTGGAAGGGGCAAGGTCACAAATGGTGTTGCTGAGAGGAGGAACAATACACTTATTGAGGCTTCTCAAACTATGTTAGCTGATTCAAAACTACCTCTAACATTCTGGGCAGAGGCAGTTAGCATTGCATGCTATGTGTAGAATAGAGTTCTTGTAGTTAAGCCCCATGGAAAAAACCCCTTATGAGCTATGGAACAAAAGGCCACCGTTCATTGGCTTTCTAAGGTCCTTGGCAGCAGGTGTACCATACTTAACACAAAAGACAATTTAGCAAAATTTGCTGAAAAGTCAGATGATGCTATCTTTGTTGGATACTCTTCAAGCTCCAAAGCTTACAGAGTATACACATTAAGAATCAACAATTTGAGGAGTCATCCAATATAGTTGTTAATGAGCACACTCCTTGTGTTAGGGGTAATGGCCTGATCATATCTTTGATTTAGAATTGTTTCCAAACTATTCTAAACCATCTTGTGAGAATGTTTCAGTTGGAACAGGTGCTCAAAATGATGCTGATGCTGCTGCTGATGATCAATTGTTTGAGCTTCCCAGACCTAGTCCAAATTCTCGAAGAGCTATAACAAATGAAGTCTCCACCATTCACAGATCTGATAGCTTGACCATATCAAGGAATTATGAAGCTTCTTCAAGTGAATCACTCATTGAGCCTCAAAACTCATCAGGTGATCCACCACAACACCAGGCAGAAGGAAGTAGTGTTTTGAAGGGACAAGAAACTGTTAACACCACTTCACAGCCAACCATTGATGATGTTTCTCACTCATTCAATCAGTCCTCATTGAATGATTTTGAAACAACAGCAGGATGAAGTGTTCCAGTTCCTGAGTAGAATATGTCCAACCTGGATCTATCTCTGCAACTAGAAGTGATTCCTTGCCTTAGGATTCATAACACTCATCCTACTGAGAACATCATAGGGGATGTCACTGAGGGTGTGTGAACAAGAAGACAGACTCATCATGTGAATGTCTGCTTGTACTCATGCTTACTATCCCAGATGGAACCCAAGAAGGTAGAAGATTCCTTAAAAGATAGTAGCTGGCTTGAATCGATGCAAGAGGAGCTGCTTCAATTCAAGAGACAGAAGGTATGGAACCTATGTCCGCTACCATCTGGTCAAGTACCAATAGGCACTAAATGGGTTTTCAGAAACAATAGGGATGATAGAGGCTTTATCATCAAGAACAAAGCAAGACTTGTAGTTCAAGGATACACACAAGAGGAAGGAATTGATTATACTGATATCTTTGCACCAGTTGCAAGACATGAGGCAGTTAGGATCTTCCTTGCTTATGCTGCATCCAAGGACTTCACTGTCTATGAACTTGATGTCAAGTGTGCATTTCTATATGGGGATATAGATAGGGAAGTCTATGTATGTCAACCTCCAGGATTTGAAGACCCACAACACCCTAACTATGTGTGCAAATTGGATAAAGCTCTATATGGGCTGCACCAAGCACCTAGGCTGTGGTATGAGACATTGTCTCAGTTTCTTCTGAAGAATGGCTACACTAGAGGTACCATTGACAAGACTCTCTTCATCAGAAAGTCTGGAAAGGACATCTTGCTCGTTCAAGTCTATGTTGATGACATCATATTTGGTTCTTCAAATGACCAAATGTGTAAGGACTTTGAGAGCATTATGAAGAAGAAGTTTGAGATGAGTTCCATGGGAAAAATGGACTTTTTCCTTGGAATTCAGGTGAAGCAAATGAAGGAAGGGTTCTTCATTAATCAATCTAAGTATGTCTCTCTGACATCCTAGAAAGATTTGAAATGAAGGATTGCAAGCCTGCCAAGACACCCATACCCAAAAACCATAATCTTTGTCCTTACCTTGAAGGGGAGGATACTGATCAACATCAGTATAAGGCAATTATTGGTTCTCTGATGTATATTACTACTAGTAGACCTGATATCATGTTTACTACTTGCATTTGTGTAAGATATCAGGCTGCTCCAAAGGTGTCTCACTTAGCTGCTGTTAAGAGAATCCTCGAATACCTCAAAGGAGCACCTAAACTAGGTCTCTGGTATCCCAGAAACAATGATTTTAATCTTTATGGATACTCTAACAGTGACTATGGTGGCTGCAATATTGACAAGAAATCAACATCAGGGGGATGTCAATTTCTTGGTGGAAGGATCATCTCATGGCAATGCAAGAAACAATCCTGTGTATCTACATCAACTGCTGAAGCTGAATACATTGTTGCTGCTTGCTGCTGTGCTCAACTGCTATGAATTCAAAATCAGATGTTAGACTATGGATTCAACTTTATGAGTACTCCTATCCATATTGACAACAACAGTGCTATCTCCATTACTGAAAATCCGGTGAAGCACTCCAAGACAAAGGATATTGACATCAGGTATCATTTCATTAGAGATATTCATGAGAAAAATCTGACTAAACTAATCAAAGTTGACTCAAATGAACAATATGCTGATTTGTTCACCAAAGCTTTTGATGAGCAAAGATTTAAGTATCTCATAACAGCTATTGGGATGATAAACATTGATTAGATCACCCCTTTTGAAAACCTTTTAATGTGTAATGTCTTCTGTAAATACAATTTAAGCCTTGTTACAAAAGATCTTTTTGAAAATTTTCTAAGTGTAAATTTCTTCCAAAGAGAAATTAACCCTCAGAAGTTATTTTTTATATCTTCCGAAGCATAATTTCTCAAAAGATACATTTTCTTCTCGGAAGAAGCGATTGATTACATATCAGATCTACTTCCGAGGTTCACAAATTCTCCATTTGGAAAGCAACTCTAACCTTCGGAAGCAAAGTTTTTGCTTCGGAAGTAAGAATTGCCTTCGGAAGATGAATTACCTTCGGAAATGTTTTACATTCGGAAGAAAGATTCAACTGTGTAACGTAAATCTCTTGGGCCCCACACTGTAAAAAGCAAAGATTTTGTTAATGATGTCGGATTATTTAACTGATTTAAACCTTACCGCCACTGTCAATTCATCCACTAAACCGTCACATCACCTTATCCTAACCCCCATTACCACCTTCCCACCCTTTTTTTAAATAATCTCGACTGTTCAATCTCATTTTCCTACTAGCAAATTTTACAGCCCTAGAAATTTGTCTCCTCTGTAACTTTACCCAAGCTCAAAATCATCAACATTCACCTTTCTCCAAATGGCACTTAACCCTCAGCACAACCAGGTCGAACTCCTTGATTCTTCAAGGGATGCCGACTTCTCTGAAAATCATCTCCTTTCTCACCCAATAACCTTACTACACTGCTCTTACCGTTAATCCCACTGTTTTCTCCAACCACATGGCCGAGTTTTGGGGAAATGGTCAAACCGAAACCCTAAATGGGATTCGAGTACTGAGGTCAAGCATTTGTGGACAGGAGTTGATCATTACTGAACAACTCATCAGGGAGCATCTAGAGCTTAATGATGAAGGAGCTCCTACTGAGTTCCCGAAGGCAGACTTGGACAACACCTACATCCTTATGGGTATGGTGGCGGCATGAGCAGGTTAACGGTATACAAGTTCAACTTCTCTTACAATTGGAAGTTTCTCCTACATGTTGTTCTCCACTTCTTGTCCAACAAGTTCGGTGGATGGGATCAAATCCCATATGAACTAGGATGCTTAGTTCATGGACTGGTGAGAGGCCTACGCTTCAACTACTCACGATTTGTGTTCACCAATCTGATTGGGAATCTACAAAGGGAGACATTCTATATGTATCCTAGATTCTTACAACACATCATCAATTTTGAGTTGGACCAGAGCATGCTTGTCTGTGCAGCTGTTCTGACTGTTCCCCACATGCGGCCTACCATCTTCAAGACTTTGAAGAACGTATCCACCAACTTCACTGGAAGGTACACCATTCTGCTTCCAGGTATGATTGAGCGCATAGCTCCTGGTGACATCCCTATTCACCCCACAGGTGATGAACCCACACCAGCAACCACCACCACCATGCCAACATTGCCTTCTCCACCCATCACCATCACATATCACAGACGCCCCAAACGAACCCTTGTTCAATCTACTCTAATTGAACAAGCCCCTCCTGTTCAATTCAAAAAGACTAGAGTGGAAACATGGGCTCCCACTCAGTCTGAGGTCTCTCCATCCTTCTCTTTTGACCTCAATATGGGTTTTAAGTCTCCTCAGTCTCAAACCCAGGAGCCCGACACCCAAACCAACAGCCTTCAGAATGAGTATCTACATTCTTCTGAACAACCAACAAGGGATAGCCCTACCAAATGCTCAATGCATGTGGACAATGATCAAGGTCCCTGGTTAGTAGGCTTAACCTCCCTATCTTTTACCGACCTTCTCTTCAAAACTGATGAAGAGATAACATCTCTCCATGGCAATGAAGTTGATCTATAACACCCTCTTCAAGATCAACAGAGCCCAAAGAAATCCCTTGTCTTTAGCCCCCAACATCAACTTATTACTGAGGTGAGTTCCACTGATGTGGAGGGGACTCATGCAGATTCAGCTGCCACTACAGAAGGTGCCTCAATGGACCTTGTAGACAGTGGTAACATATCTCAGACTGAATCTGCGGCAACCGAGCACTTTGATGACTCTAAAAGAGACATCATTAAGCATGGGAACCAGGGTGCCAAGAAACCACATCTGGTGGTGAGGCTGAACATACTAGGTATGTTACCTCATCTCCCCATGATTCTTCAAAAGAAGTTGAGGGAAGCATGAAACTCCTCTTCATGACCTTCTATCTAAAGTCTCAAACCTTGAATCCTTAGTTAGGGCTTTAGAAGCAAGGTCCGCCACTCAGCAACTTGAGATTGACAATCTCAAGGCCAAACTAGCTGAGAAACAGACAGAGAGGTCTGTCAGGCATGTACCTGTTCAGGTCTCATTGATTTCTTCCTCTAGCTCATCTAACTCTCAAGATGATGCTACCAAAAAAGGGGAGAATGTTCAGAGACAAACACTTGAGGACCCCTTATAGAGCCACACTTCAATTCCAACTTCAACTTCATCTACTCCTATCATCATTGTGTTTGAGCCATCTCAAGTCATTCTGCAAATTGACTCAAATATGCTCAGTGATCTTTATAGACTCTTCACCAAGTTTCTGTTGAGATCCTCCATAGATCAGCCAAGTCCAGATGCTGTAATGCTCTAATTTGGAGCGGAAGAGCTTCAAAGGCCGACTTCACCTTCTACCACTATGGAAGAAGTTGGTCAACCCAAGGTCCACATGGAACCTAAGATTCATTTCGAAGGAGAAATGGGGACTGATGGCCCAGCAACTGAAACAGTTGGGATAGAATTTGCATCTCCTCTAACTTCCGAAGCTGAAGTTAAAGCCTCGAAAGAACAAGCTGAATCTTCCGAAGCTGAAATGGAAGCTGCGGAAGGACTGTTTAAGATGTCCGAGGAACTGATCATCACAGATGCAATCCTTGAAATGGCATCTGAGGTGAACAGTGAGAATTTCTAAAACTTCCTCCATCACAGACATCATCTCTACCTCTCTCACAGTCAGAACCCTCTCTCCAAGAACCACCACAGTCAAGCACTTCAAAAGACAAAGGCAAAAGAAAATTGATTGCGGAAGAGCTTCAGGAAGAGGAGAAGATTGAGAAACTTAATAAGAAAGGACGACTTCCAACTGAGAAGTTGCTAGCTGCCAGTACAAAAGCAGCTGCAACCAATCAGGAGGCTGTCAACAACAAAAGAAGAGAAGAGATAATTGACTAGCTTATCCAAATGGGAGCTGCCAATGAAGAGACACTCCTGCTACAACTAGAGAAGTTGGTGGATCTGGAGAATGCAACCCGCCTAAAACTTGAAGAAGAAGCCAGGTTGGCCTTGGAGAAAGAAGAAGAATAACAGAAGGAAGCTGAGCTGCAGCTGAGGAGAGACAGGATAAACATCCTACTCTCTAGAGACTTTAATCTTCAAGAACTTTCTCCACACAATGATGATACGATCCTCTGGCTCTAAAACAAAGAGCAAGATCAAATGGAGAAAGAAAGGAAGAAGGCTGCAAGAGAAAAGGAAAAGGAGAAGAAGAAGAAGGAAGAAAAGGCTAGGGACACTGCAACCAAGAAGCTCACTAAGAAGGCTTGGATGAAAGACTATCTTTGGGCCCATGGCTTCTCTGGCAGGTAGGTGGGTCCCAATGTCTGAGAAGACACTTCAACAGATTGTCAGTGAAATCAAGGCTGACATCCAGATGGGGAAGAGAAAAGAGATGTACAGAAGGGTAAAGGGGATGACCTTCACTGCTACCACTCCACCTCAACCCTCACCCTTACCCTCACCCTTCACCATTAAAACCGAACCTTTCACCCCTGAATCCACACCATTCCCCATAACTTCTCCCTCACCACAATCACCCAATCTTCTAATCCTTCAACCCAAAACACTCACCAGAACCTCTGAACCTCAACCTACTCAAGTACCATCTAAACCATCCCCTCAGCCTTCTCAACATCTCTCTCTTGAGGAGTTTAAGGTAATCAAGACCAAGCTCATCAACTGCAACTCTGAGCGAAGTCTCATGTGATGAAGATTTTGTCAACATTACATATGTTGATGGATCTTCTTGTTCTCTCACAAGAGATCAATTTCTTGATTTACCTAGAGGAACACTAGACCAGGCAGCTAGACTTCTAGGCCTTAACTCAGATTCATTAAATGATGAAGAGAAGAAACTTAGAAGGAAACTGGTGACTCTGCTAGACAGTAAGAAAGAGGAAAAGATTCCCAGTCAGTCTCTTGTGCCTAGAAAGAAAATAGTCCAATAGAGGTTCGATGAAGCCTCTCATAACTTTGTTGTGGAAAGGGAGAATGGCGAAGTCAATAGACTTATTGCAACCTGTCTGCTACACTCTAACATGTTTGATATTGCTGAGTTAGCAGAGAAGCCATTCTCCAACCCCTCCAACTCTGAAGCTGCTGCTCTCATCAGAAATCATCTTAGCAGCCTTCACGTAGCCGAGTTAACTGCAAAGGCCAAGATTGAAGAAGAGTTGAGATTGAGAAGACAGGAAGACAAGGAAAGACCTCCCACCAAAGGCACTGCCTTTCTACAGATGGTGGAGGGTCTAGAATTGGAACCTATAGTCAGATGGGAATATGATTACAGTTCCTATCAACTAACTCTTTTTAGAGGGCAACAATAGATGGTACATGTTATCCAAGGTGATAGACTGGATTTCCTGTCCACCAAGGATCTGTACAAACTTCTCAGCACCACATCAAGGAAGAACAAGGAGACAGACAAATATTTACTCTCCTTGGTGCTAAAAGTTTTGAGAAGCAGAAACAAGTGAAGTTTTGGTAGCATCAGCCTAGGGGGAGTTTGTTAGATCAAGAAGAAGGCTAATTCAACCAAAACTAAGTCACTTAGATAATTTTGGTACTGAATGCAAAGGCTTCCGAAGCTTAGCATGGAACTTCTGAAGGTTGTAGAGTGCTTCCGAAGACAAAGTGAAAGATCAACTTCTGAAGACAAAACTCTACTTCCGAAGTCAAGTGTATACTTCCGAAGTTCAAGCCTTAGAAGAATGAACTGAAGACCACTTCCAAAGTATGATGAAAAGAAGAAGTCTCCAAGCCTTGGAAGAAGCAGCCTCTTCTGAGGTATAAGTGGCTTCGGAAGTACTTACTCTTCCGAAGCCATTTAACCTTTGGAAGACATTGCTATGACCAGTGGACACAAGTATGGTCTCTGACACTCCACTGCAGACCTCTGATACTGTATGGCTTCTTCCTAAAGAGCCATGCAGTTGACCATACTTTATTCCACTGTTCACCTTTTCATGATAGTACATGTTACCAACTTTAGTTGGTGACAAAAGGTAAGTCAGGGACATGTCCTGGCTATCAAATCTCAGATAAGACTTTATCCAAGATACCTTAAACTTTAGTCATGTAGTATAGACTCTAGCTGTAGGATCCCAGCTAGTATCAAAGTATATCCGGCTGTAGGTAGTATTATATATAGGTTCTCTTTATAACTCATTGTAACAACAACCACTGCTTGTAAGAGTCTTGTATTTGAGTTGAGAAGTAATATATAAAAGTACCTTGAAAATTACTTCCTGTGTTCTTTATTACTCTCTATATTATAATCAACTCTTACTGATTCTATTTTAACCCGAGTGTTGTTCTAGGTGAGTTTGAGAGAAAAACATAAGTGTTTAGTGACAAACATCGATCCTGCACAAAGTTAACACAAATGAACAATATGTTGATCTGTTTACAAAAGCCTTTGATGAACAGAGATTTAAGTATCTTATATCAGCTATTAGGATGATTAACTTTGAGTAGGTTTTTTTTAAAACTAATTCATATTATTTCTTAAAATTTGTGTGTCATAAGTTGTCTAGTTATTACCTTCATAAGCTCTTGTTTTCTTTGGATAAAAACCTTTCGAAGACTTTCCTTAGAATTCTGAAAAATTTTGATCCTTTGGAAGATATGCTTTTACCTTCGGAAGAAACTTATGCCTTCAAAACAAATAACTGCCTAAGTAATTTTCCTTCGGAAGAAATGTATGAAATATCTTTTGAAGCTTAAAAAAACTTCTCTTAGGTACTTATATGTTTTCAAGGACAATTTCCTTCCGAAGCAAATTAACTCTCGGAAGCTTTGTTCTTTTGAACAAAACATCCAAGTCTTAATTCTCTTCCGCAGCAAAACTTTTCAAAACTCTTAGGAAATTCTTTCGAAGTCATTTTGGCTTTGGAAGCTTTTTCATTTAGATTTCCAAAGACAATTTACCTTCGGAAGCTTTTGACATTCAAGAAAACTACATTTTGAGCAAAAAGCAAACTACTTTTTCAAAGGTGGGATCGACATCCGGATTTCAAAGTTTATCCTCTTTCATTAACTTTGTCTTAAATCCTTTTCACATATAAATGCAACGGTTCCCCTTTTTTCTATCATCTTCATCTTTCCTCCAAACCTAAATTCCAAAATTTCTCTCTGAAATCGTCTTCGTTCTTCTTTCCTTCACCTTTAAGCTTTCTCCAGATGGCCAACCTTAACCAAAGAATTGACCAAGATTTCTCCATGCAGTTAGAGAGGGAACACAACCAACTTGCTCTATTAAACTCTGAGAAAGATTCACATTTCTTAAAGGTTTGTCATTTCTTGGCTTTATCTAACTACTTCACCTCCCTTACCATTGATCATACTCTGTTTGAGGATCATCTGCTTGAATTTTGGAAGACCTACCAAGAGGTCGTTATGGATGGGGAGAAGGAACTGTCTGCCACAGTGAAGGAGAACAATATTCATCACTCCAGCCATCATCAACAATTGTTCTTCCCAAAAGAGGTTGTTAACCACTCCTTTGAGCAGATGAGCTATGAGGGAGATTTCTCTGTAAAGACCTTCAGGAAAGGGAAGGTCTCATCCTAGTGGAAATACCTACTTCATGTGGTTTTCCACAGCTTGTCCAACAAGCATGGAGGGTGGGACCAGATTCCTGAAGATCTCTCCTTCATAGTGCATGGAATGGTTAAAGTAGTCAAGTTCAGGTACTCTCAATTTGTTTATACAAATCTGCTTGCTAACTTGGACTCCTTAGATACTACATGTTTCTTAGATATGTTCAATACATTCTTAACTATGAATTGGGCTCACAGTTAAGGGAAACAAGTAATATTCTTAAATTGGGACAGATGAAGCCCAACATCTTTAAAATCTTAAGGAAGCCAACTGTTGGCTTCTCAAGGGTAGAAACAGCCCTTGTCCCAAAAATGTTAGAGCTCATTGCTCAAGGTGACAACCTAGCAGCACAAGCTAGTTGAACCCATACCTTCTACATATCATCCACCATAATAGCCACAAATCACCCTCACCTACAAAGAAAAACCAAACGAACCCCTGCTCAAACTATTGAGTCTGTGCAGGCCCCCATATACTCACTCATAAAGAAGGACGCGGATATTAGAGCTCCCACTTCTCCTTAGGAGCAAAACACTCCCATTACTTCAATAATCAATGTTGAGGTTCCTCATGCTCAACCTGATGAGCTCACAAGCCCAAATGCCTTAAGCCTTCACTCTAAGTCTCAGCACTTAAGTGAACAACCTTCAGGGACAACTACCATCCCCAGCCTTTAAACTTAAACCAACCCATTCCTAACCTTGACTTCTATATTGATGAAGACTTAGGTTTCAGTGAGTAGCATGACTGTCTCTTCTTTTCCACTTCTCAAAGAGAGATGAGTGCTCCTGAGTCTCCCATGTCTAGCCCACATCAGTCACCCATCACTGAGGTGGATACTTTTGAACCTGTTCAGGATATCCATATGGAAGAGGCTCTCACTTTTGCAAGTGATTACATCATTCAGACCTCAACCATGGCAAATTAGCCCATTGATAGCTCAACTGAGGCCGTTAGTGAGCAGAGGAAATCCATAAGCCAAGAACCTGAAGTTGGTGGTGAGAGAGAGGACCTAACTCCTAGTTCATCTATGCAAGAGGGTGATGCTACCAAAAAGGGGGAGAAAGTCATTACAGTTACAGAACCTAGGAGTTCTTCAGGGAGTATGGACATTGAGGACTCACCATCCTCACTTGCAATTATGCATACTTTGCAACTTCCTCAAGTTCACATTAATGTTGACTCCATAGACTCCTACATTTTGAGTCCTTTTGAGGAAGGTATACCAAGGGCAATGTCATCTCCATCAACTTCAAATCACATTATTGGGTGGATGCATGATGAAAACAGAAGAGCCCTTATCATTCAAAGGGTTCAAGGGAAGTAAGAAGTCTTCAATTTTTAGACTTTGAACTTCTATTAAAGTCTTGACCTTGTTAGCATGCCACTTGTCAATGAAAGCCACTCAAGACAAGCTGACAAGCTGGCTCAAAGAATTCAAGACAGAATCACTGCAAAGTTCGGCTTCAAAGGGAGACTAAGGCAATCAGGCAATATCATTGGTCAACTGGATGTTGAGGCAGACCCTAAGATTAGCTTATAGGGGAAACCTTGACTGAAGGCCTAGTGGTAGAACCTGAGAGGTTTGTCTCACCATTAACTGCTAAAGAGGTTCATCCTTTTATGAGACTGGTGAAGGTGCATCTCAACCTCTCTCTGGCCAGAGGTTGGAAGCTACACCAAGCAATAAAGGCCAAAGCTCTCTCCACCCTAAGTCATAAAGGTCTGTGAGTGACAAAGGGAAAAGCAAAATGGCTTCTGAGGAGATTGAGGAGGAGGAGAGAGAGAGGAAAAGGAAGCTAAGGGGAGAAAGTTCCTCTACTAGGTCTGTAAGACTCATGGTATCTACTAGCAGGGCTGCCCCCAGGCCAAACACTCAGAATGATGAGTTGAGAGCAGTCAGGATCAACTACTTGCAGACCAGGAATTATGACATGATAATATCATCTCTCTCCCCTTAGATAAATTAAATGAACTGGTGACATGGAATTGTCAAAGGAAAGAAAGGAGGCAGAGGATGCAAAGCTACTTCTTCAAATCAAAGAAGAAAGAAGAAAGAAAAGACTGTATAAGCATGTGCCTACTCTCTCCCCAGTTCGAGAAAGTCCTATACAAGAGGATGTGGTTCCGCAAGAACCGTAGGTACACAAAAAAAGGATAGGAACAACATGATCAACTACTTGAGTGCCATAGGCCTCTATTAGGCTGCTATTCTTCTTCCCTTACCCTTTGACTACATTGAGTTTGAGTACCTCAAACAACTTGAAATTGAGATAGTCAAAGAAAGAAAGATCACCAAAAAGAAGTTAAAGGAAGAGGCTGCAAAGTAAAGAGCCATCATCCAGAAAAGTATGAAGAAGTCTGCTGATAGGCAGAGGATGATGAGCTTCTTGAAGCTGTGATTTTCCAGAAGGAGACTTGGTCCTATGTCTCTGTCCACCATGGATGAGCACATCACAGTGATCAAGCAGAAGATTCAAAGATGTGAACCTTTTGACTTACACTCCCCACCAAGTCAGGTCCCATAGGAAGTAGAGATTAAGGTTGAACCATTTGAGGCAACACAACCTGAATATCCTACTAAGCCTCAGCAAGCTTCCACTTCTGATTCACAGCAAGGTTCTATCCCCTCTCAATTTGATCCTGTGAAAGAGGAAGGCCAAACTAAGAGAGACAAAGAAGATCAATCAGGTGCTGCAAGCCAGTCTTCTCAGTTAAAAGATTCAAAGAGGAGAAAAAGGATGGCTTCCAAACCAAAGCCAAAGAAGAAAAGGAAAGAAGCATCCATCTCCAAACCTTAGGATGAGTCAGAACATCCTGATGACATGCAACTAGAGGATGCTCCATCAACTCCTATTCAAATAGCTCCTCTAGCATTAGGAAGACCTATCTTGTCCTGGACATACATTACAAATCCAGAAAGATGACATGTCATAAGAGATCAAGGTATTGAGAATGTCTACACATGGCAAGACATGTTCAATCTTCCTCTGCATGATCTCTTTGACATGAGAAGAGACTTTGAGAGTTTGAGTGATCCTGATCATCTTATGAAGAAAGGGATGGTCATTATCCTAATGCGGACTGTTGATATCTGAAGTCTTCAAGTGTTTTGGTAGCATCAACCTAAGGGGAGTTTGTAAGGTTTAATGTAAGGCTGATACAACCCAAACACCCAAAGTCTCTACTGCATGCATGCACAAGTGTACTGAAGTAGAACGCTTCAGAAGTTTCACACTCTGCCTTAGAAAATACTATAAGTGTGAAATCTTCTGAAGTCAAGACGAATATCTTCCAAAGCCAAAGATGAAGTCTTCCAAAGCTTCAGAGAGAAAGTCTTCCGAAGCCAACACTTGAAGACAAATTTCTTCCGAAGACTTTTGAACACATAATTTATTTGATGTACCTTTTACATAAAGCTGGACCCTTTTCCACTACAACTCTGATGAGAAACCAACTTTACATAAGTTGGTGAAAGTTCCATGCTTTTGGTAACTATATATTGAGGTCTTGAGTTTGTAACTTTCTACTTTATGTACTTTATCCTTTTTGTAATATATTAGGATGTGAGCTATGGCATGTCATAGTCACTAGTCAAAAGGAAAATCTGCCTTTTGACTCTACATTTGATTTTGTTTGTTGTCTAGTCAATTGTATCCAATGGCCTTCAAAGTATGGCCGACTGTAGGATGTAGTATATGTATCTCAGGTACTTATAACTTTTTAATATGCTTTTGTAACATTTGTAATAGAACTTGAGAGGTAATATACAACATTCTTCAAAACCAACTACTTGTGTGTCTTGGCATCTTGTTCTGTCTCATATTTACTTGTGTTCTTAGCCTCTTTACCAAAAGGTTAACCAGTTCCCTATTTGATCTGTTAAGTGTTCTTAGCAACTCTCCTCGTTGAGTTGTTGTGTTGTAAGTGCATACCCTTCGCCGGTCCTGCATATACACATGCTTCATCAGCGTTTTTGATGAAACCAAATTTGATTACCTCTTCATCAAAACGGTGATTCTAACTTCTTGATGCTTGCTTCAATCCATAGATTGATTTCTTTAACTTGCATAATTTGTTAGAATGTTTTGGATCGAAAAAACCTTTAGGCTAAACCATATAGACATCTTCCTCAAGATATCCATTTAGAGAAGTGGTTTTGATATCCATTTGCAAAATCTTATAATCATAATGAGCAACTATGGTAAATGATATCCTAATAGACTTTAGCATTGCAACGGTGAGAAGGTCTCATCATAATCAACCCCTTGAGTTTGAGTGAAACCTTTTGCTACAAGTTTAGCTTTATAAGTATCCAAGTTTCCATGCATATAGGGTTTTCTTCTTGAAAACCCACTTACTTCCAACTATCTTGGAATTAAGAGGTGGTACAACCAAGTCCCACACTTGGTTGTCATACATGGATTGCATCTCAACGTTCATGGCTTCAAGCCATTTGTCACAATCCAAATTGGACATTGCATAACGGTATGTGGTTGGTTCATTGGAATCTAACACATCGCATCCATCCATGAAAAATCCATACCTTTAAGGTGGATTACTAGTTCTACCAGATCTATGAACATTCTGTGTGTATTGATCAACCATTTGATCATCCTCAACATCCTCATGTTGAGTGCTAGTGTAACCAAACATGTATCAGGTTGTGGTTCTTGATCTTCTTCAAGATCCACTGTTCTACTTGTGAATCCAAGGATCATAATCATGAATTATTAGTGTTAATTTGGGGTCAAGTTAATGTTTGCGGAATCAACATTAACCTTGTTTGATTGTTTTTAATAGATACTTGGAGGGTGGGAAAACTCTTTCTTTTATCAGGATTAAAGGCTTAGCCGTCTGACTCACTCCGGATAGAAAGATTGAGGGGGTCAGACATGGTGGAGACTTTCATTGAATATGGGATTGATCACCAATAATGATAAATGATTAAGACAAACACAATAAGAAGAAAAAAATTAATAATCAAACAAAAGGATTTGATTCAAACATAAAACATATTAATGATTATAGATGAATAAATAATGAATGAAAAATAACTGCTTTGAACGTATTGATGTTGTTGTGATGACTCTAGGGTTTGTGTTTCTGTGATTTGATGTGATGTTTGGTTTGGCGTATTGATGTTTGGTTGTTTGTGTTTGTGTGTCGTCTCGCCGTCGTAGCTGTCCTTGATGTGAAACCTAGGATCCATATTTATAGACAATGATGTTTCTGTTAAGGAAACACCGGATCTCTTGGAATTTGAAATTGTTTCTATTACGGAAACACCAGATCTCTTGGGATTCGCACAGCTGAATTGTTGACTTGTAACACTTGTATTATTTAATACACGTGTATGGACTCCACAGGTATATAGTCTTCCATAGATATTTGTTCTTCCGTAGGAATCTTGTTCTTCGGAAGGTAGTTTGTTCTTTCGAAGCTATCTTGTTCTTCCAAAGGGATCTTCACTTCAATTTCATAGCTAGTTGTTCATCCGCAGAAGATATTCGAATGATTGGTTTTGTAAGAAACATATCTACGGAAGAACAAAATGTTCATCCGCAGATGTTTCTTACACTTAGTCAATTTCATAATTGACCAAGTAATATGTTTGTACCTACAATCATACACAAATATTGATTAAAGTTCTAAGCCTATACAAAATAATATAGGCCTATAGTTCCTAGATCTAACAATACTCCCCCTTAGGCTCAGACACTTGTAATCAGCTCTTCAAAACTGACAACTCCTTCATTCTAGATACCATCTTCTTGTTGAAGTATGACACTACATCCTTTTGATCATTGTAATTGTACTTGATCTCCATTCTGCATATTCATTTTAGTATCTCAAAGTTTAGCCCCAAAATGTCTTCTTCTGTTATGAGAGTTTCCACAACATTTTGATTATTGACACTTTCAAGCTCATCTTGTTCTGACATCCTCAGTTTGGATACTTCCTTGATGTTAGCTCCTTTCAACAATCCATCTTCATATCTTCTTATCTTATATGCCTTTGCATGTAGTTTATCAATTACTTGAATCATGTGCATATATAGGCATAAATCATGTTAAGCTTTTTCATTAGTCAGTTTTGGAAAGAATTTGTCATGTAAATTGAAGTGTAGCTGGGGTGGAGTAGCTTGATTTCTACTGGATCAAAGAGTCTAATACTTTTATCTTTTTTTAGTATCTTCATTCCTTAACAACACCAGCTCTTTAATTCTCTTAACATATCCCCATTCAGTTATGGGAAATGTATTGAGTACCTTCTATATGCTAGATTGTTGCTGTTGTCTTGTTTGAATATCCAACTCTCCTCAGAAATTCATCATCAATCAATGCAGAGGAGTTGGATTTTGATTTTCTTTTCCTTTGGAGTCTTTTCTTGTGTTCTTTATCTTCTTTTTTTGCTTCCTTGAGAACATCATCCTTGAACTTAGTTTTTAGCTTTCCTACCATCACAAAGAAATCTCTTCCTCTTGGGCTTATTGGGTAGTTGGAGATAATCAGGCTTTGAAGGTCTTTAATGTTAGCATCAGTCAACTTCAATATTAATTCAAGTAGGTGGTAGTATTTAACTCTACCAGATACTCTTTTGATAAGAGCACAATCCCACTCTGAGTCATATTTCCAGGTCATAATCCTGTTTTTCAGTAGCAGAGGGGGTTGTGATATGATGAAACAACTGAATTAGAGAAGATTTTCATGAGTGATCTCTCTCTCACAGTTGTGCCCAGTGGCCATACTTTTCCTGGAATAACAGCTCTTGGCTCTCTAATTAGATTTTCTTTCCCTTTGAGTTGATCTTTAGGTTCAATAGTTATAGGATCAGTAGGGAGTTTGCTTTGTTGCTCATATGATGGATTTGGAGCTTTAGTTCTAAATCTTACTCCAGTATCAAGCTCAACAACCATGACATGATCCATCATCCTTCTCAACTTACCAACTATTCTTCCTTTAAGCTCATGTGCCTTGTAGTTGTGACCCTGTAGCCAACAGACCATATGTACTTGCTAAGCTTTGCTGTATCACAGTGGCCTAGATCTTTCTTGATTTTCAGAATGACTTGAAAATTTGTGAATGATACATAATAATTTGGAATCATGAATCTAGCAAGCGCAAACTCTTTCAGCGGATCATTCATTTCATTCATGTTCAGCTTTTCCACCAAGTCATATGGGAATCCATGATTGATTAAGGTCATAAACATTGAAGATTCTGGCCTTTCTTCAAGTAGGTCTTTAGTGGTCAGTAGGTCATCAACCTTTTCTTCTTTCTGATCTTTGGCAGGTTCATCCTTTGTGAGCTCTTTCCATTCAACATCACATACTTTTTAGTAGGAGACATAGGCTTTAAGGATGAAGATTCAATAGATTTTGATCTTTTGGGTGAATCTTGTATTTCAATCACTTCCTTCTTCACAAAACCCAAGCACTTCCTTTTTCTTCTATATTGTATGATTTGCTTTGTGTTCTCAGAAGATTCTTTTGTTTGATTTGTTATAGGAGCAGCATTAGATTCCAGGACACAGATTTTTATTTTCAACTCCTCAAGCTCTTCTTCTTTCCTTTTCAACAAAGCTGATTGAGCAGAGAGAGTCGGTTATTTAATCAATTTTCATCATCAGCTTCTCATTTTCATCCCTCTCAAACTTCACTGATTCTTTGAGCTCAGATTCTTGATGAAAGAGCATCAATCACTTCATTGTTGCATTGTGCATCTTCTCTTAGTCTTTTAATTCTTGATTCTTGCTGCATCAACTGATCATCCTTTTCTTTTATCATCCCTTTCAATTCTTGAATTCTTTGCTTTCTATAGTTTGACTTGACAACAAGCTTGTTGTATTCAACAACCAGATAACTTTTGCTCACTGGGATATCATCATCACTAAGATCATTTTCTCTGTAAGCAATTACATCAACATAGTTGACTTCTTCTTCTTCTTTTTGATGTTGAGTAGCAATATCATCATGATTTACATCTTTAGGTGCTGCACTAGCTGAGCTTGAACTTGACTCAACTTGTTGCTTGCTTGTTCTTGATGTGGTTATTGGTGTTGTTGATGGTCAATAACTGGAGAGACTGGTTCAGTATTGTTTGAATGGACAAAGGATTCAGTCTTGGTTAGTGACAGTTGAACAGTACTGGCTTGTGATGCTAAGACTGTCCCCCCTGTGTAAAAGCTCTCAATGGATTGATTTTCTATAGTTAGAGAATGATTTGATGAAAAAGGGTGAGTAGGAGAGATTGGCTGAGTGTTTTGGCTAGCTAGAGATTGTGATTGGGGTGTTAGAGTTGATTTGGTGATAAAGGGTGGATTGGAGAGATTGGTTGAGTGTTTTGGCTGGCTAGAGATTATGATTGGGTTGTTTGAGGTTGTTGGTAAATGGGTGATTGAGGAGGTGAAGATAAGGCTTGCACAGAGTTAGTAGATGAACTCTTTTGAGCTTCTTCCTATATCAATTCTTGAGGAATGTTTGCATTTGCAGCTACCACATAAGCAAACATGGGCATGTCTCCTTCATACTTCCCCCTGATCTTGTTCAAAATAGATCTCCCTAAGTGTGCTTGAACAAACACATCACCATCTATTGCAATACCAGGCAGATCAACATTGATGATTAGTTGCAGAAACCTTAGAAACATGTACATCGTATCAGCCTTTTGCACTCTGATGTGATCACATATATAATTGTAGATGTACTTGGAGTAGTTATATGTTCTTCCCCCAAAGATACCAATGATCCCTAAAGAAGTGTGCCTTGAAAATCTGTCAAGTCCAGATTTCCTATTAGAGATGCACTTAAGATAAGTGTGACAGAGAAATCTGTATGGCTTGCACTTGCACAGTCTTCCTTTCTTGATATTCCCCTTCTCGAAGTTACCATCACATCCCATTAGATTGAATACTCTCTCTATGTATTCAATTTCAAACACATCAGGGTGACCGGCTTCTAGATCTCCCAACTCTCGATCCCTCCTTATGGTTGGCTCATTCATCCACAGTCTTTGATTTTTAACTTCCGCCACTATAAATTCTACATCTTCTTCTATTCGTGCGAAGTTCCAAAGGCCAGTAATGTGTGATTGATGAATCACTGGATCCGCTGATAAGGCATAAAATAGCCTATATCTTCTCAAATAGCGTATAATTTCTTGACATCCTTCTGAAATAGGATCGGTAGGGTTTATGAAAGCACACACATTGTGCTCTCTTGAAAATCGATTAGCCATCTATTCATAAGAATAAAGAAGATTATGTTAGAATCAACATTATTGAAATGAGAATGAGAACAGTTGTGAGGATAACCAAGAATAAAATAGTTCATTATTGATCATTATGACATGTTTTACCTTGAACACAATGATCTGAGATCAGGATTATGTGTTTGTTTGATGTTTTCATGCGGTGATGTTTAATGTTTGTGAAAGAGGAAAAAATGTTTGTTGAGTGCATTTTTCTAGGTCTGAAAAAGTGTTCTGAAAAAGTGAATAATGAATATTTAAGACAAAGACATCATTTATACTCTCTCAGACACATTAATTTCAATTATTTAATGACGTGGGATCCTCTATCCAGTTGAACTTATCCGCAGTTTTTAGTTCGCCGGAGATCATCTACGGATGACTTAAAAACTTCTGCTGATGAAGTATAACTTAAGTTTTCATAGTTACCAATCTATGAAATTAGACTATACTTTTGAGAATTGGCTCATCCGTAGTTTACCAATCTACGGATGGACAAATTTAATAAGTTTTCACACTGTTGCTTCTGCTGATGCTAAATGTACTGTAGCTTCTGCTGATGTTGAATGCACTAGTTGAAACTTATTTTATTATATGATCCTAGTCAATTGCTTAAAACCATTTATTGCTATTGGACCTTTATGACTTTGTGTTCATGAAATTGTGCACAAAAAGGTTTAATTTTTTTATAAAACTTCATGTATCCAAAAGCCAAGGTAGTGCTCATGTTCCAATTCCTTCATATTGACAATTCATTTGACAATTTTATTATGAACTTATTTTCATGATTCAACTCCCCTTAAAATTTTGATTAATGATGAACGAATGCATTTATCATAAATTTCTAAGAAGAATATCATGAAAGACACATGTCTGTCCAAACAAAAAGAAATTAAACTAAACAAAATTGAAATGAGGACTATGTACAAGCATATATATATACACACAAAGATTAGGATCCTACTATAATACTAAGCATCTTCCTGATAAGTTAATTTATTTAAATGATACTTGATCTTAGTTTTGATTGCAAGTATGTTTGTCCACTTAAATCCATACAAGAGTATTGTATCAACTAGGCATGCTGTTTATCATGTTTTAATGTTTATTTGTGCGTAACTATTATGGGCTTCACATTCAATTCACTTAGAGTTTGTCCTCCCTTTGTGAGTCAAATCATCATTTTTCGTACTTAGAAACTATATACTTTAAGTTATAAGATCTATCTTGAGATATAACATCTCATTAATGCATTGATGAAAAGCTCTAGAATTAATATATAGTTGATCACAGAGGATTCTTTTGAGAGCTTAGATATGATCATCATCAGGTCACCAGGTCTTTACTTACGTAAAACAAAGGTGCCTTTAACCCAGGTCTTTGTTTACACATAATAAAGGGATGATGAGGATCATGATCTTTTCACCAGTTGGTTACAAATGTAAGCCATGGTGATCATACACCCAGGTCTTTGTTTACACAAAACAAAGGGAGTATGATTTGCAAAGATAGATATTATAAAGTATTGGTATATAGTGTGCTTAGATGAGTGATTTGATCACATCAGAATAAGACTAACTTTCTGTATCCTCAAAATTAAGTTTCCCACAAACAATCACTTTGCATTATGTTTGGCATGCTCTTAGTGTAATTTCCTCTCAAGATGAACCTACTCACATATCAAGTAACTTGATCAGATTTTAATGATTTTTAAGAATTTAGGTAGAAGCAAAGGCTTAGTGTACTATCATTTCCCAAACGTATGTCATGCGGAATTAAAATACATTGAAAGAAAAAAAAATTTGAATTATCTATTTATTACTATTTACAAGGACATACACATGCTGTTCTTTGTTTGTTCATAATGATTAATTTAAGTTAACTATGCCCAGAGACTCAATTAGAAAATTAAATCTAACTGAATCAAAGGCTTTAGTGAATAAATCAGTAAGTTGATTTGTGGTATCCACTTCGACTAACTTGATCAAACATTTTCTAAGCAATCTCTCAGAAAATGGTATCTTATTTCTATATGCTTTGTTTTACTATGTTGCACAGGATTAGCAGTTATAAACATAACAACTGAATTGTCAATGTAAATTGGAGTTTGAAGGAAATTGTAACCATAATAAAGCAATTGGTTTTGCAACCAAAGGACTTGAGAGCAATGAGCTGAAACAACTATGTACTTAGCCTCAGCTGTGGATATAGATACGTTTGTTTACTTCTTGCTGCCATGATACTAGTTTTTGTCCTATGAATTGACATCCACCAGCTGTGGATTTTTTGTTGTTGTTGCATCCTCCAAAGTCACTGTCTAAATATGAGTAGAGAGTGAAATCACCATCTATTGGATACCAAAGTCCAAGTCCTAGTTTTCCTTTGAGATATCTGAAAATTCTCTTTACCGCATTCAGATGAGACTCTTTTGGATCTGATTGATACCTAGCACACACACACATAGCAAACATAACGTCAGGTCTACTGGCACTTAAATACATAAGTGATCCTATCATTGATCTATATAATATTTGATCAACAGTTTTTCCCGTAGGATTAGGTACAATCTTTTCAATTGGTAAGGCTGGTGCTCTGCATGATGATGTATCAGCAAGGTTGTACTTCTTCAATATTTGATGTATGTATTTCTCTTGATGTATGTATTTCTCTTGATGTATGTATTTCTCTTCAATATTTAATGAACTTGTAGACCAAGAAAGAAAGTTAATTCTCCCATTGAATTCATTTGAAACTTAGATTTCATCAATTCTTCAAAGCTTAGACACAATCTCTTGTTAGTCTATCAAATTATAATGTCATCAAGATAAATTTGAGCAACCAAAAGATCTTGATATTCTTGTTTGAGAAAGAGAGTCTGATCAATGGTTCCCTTTTTGTATCCATGCTTGAGCAAGAAAGATGATAGTGTTTCATATAACTTTCTTGGTGCTTGGTGAAGACCATACAATGCTTTATCAAGTTTGTATACCCTGTGTGGGTAGTGAGGATCTTCGAATCTAGGAGGCTGTGATACGTAGAATTCTTCATCTATTTTCCCATATAGGAAAGCAAACTTGACATCCATTTGATAGACAGTAAACTTCTTATATGATGCATATTCTAGGAACACTTTTATGGCTTCAATTCTTGCAACTGCTACAAAAACTTCATCATAGTCTATTCCTTCTTCTTGTGTGTATCCTTGTGCAATCAACCTTGCTTTGTTTCTCACAATTATACCTCTGTCATCTAGTTTATATTTGAAGAGCCATCTTGTTCCAATTGGATGCTGGTCTTTAGGTAACTAAACTAGATTCCAGACTTTCTGCTTTCTGATTGTTGAAGCTCTTCTTGCATAACTTCAATCCAGCTATTGTCCTTTAAAGCAGCTGTGATGTTTGGAGGAACCACTTGTGATAGAAAACAAGTAAAAAGACAAATGTTGGCAGTTCCACTTTGGCTTCTTGTAGTTCTTTTGGTAGGATCTCCAATAATGTTGTTGATTGGATGAGTCTTATGGATTCTTGTTGATGGAGTTGATTCAACTAGAATAGATGATTCCAAGTTAGTCATATCCATTGGTGTAGACTGATCCAATCCATATTATGAATTTAGGAAGTAGTCAAAGTGTTCTTCTTGTTCATCATTGGGTATTGAGTGGTCTTCCTGAGTTTGGAGATCATGAGAATAATCAATGTCTTCCGTAATAATTTCTCCAGAAGCATTCTGTTCTTCCGTAGGAGTTACAGCAACTTCTCCGGAAGCATTTTGTTCATCCATAGGAGTTACATGAACTTCTTTAGATGGGATATGAGGACTTGATGCATCATTTCTAATGTTTGTTGTATCTTCTTGAGAGCCTGGAACAGTTGCTGATACATTATTCCTATTTTCGAATACACAATGTACATCTGCGGATGCAGAGTCAGTAGCTGTTGATGAATTGTTTATCCTTGGAGGATCAGCAAATAAGGACACTTCATTTAAATTTAGGGGAACAAATGGATAGCATGTATCATCAGATCTTGCATTATTCAAATAACCAGAGATAAATGACCCTGTTAAAGCATCTATATCAAACAACTATGATGATCCTTTAACTGATTTAGTAAATACGGATTCATCAAAAGATACATTAGGATTTTGTTCCACAATGTTGTGTTGTGGAATGTAGATCCTGTAAGATTTAGATATGAAGAATATCCAACAAAGAAACCATCATAGGCTTTTTTGTAAATTTTCCCAATTGTTCTTTTATGTTTAAAACAGATACATGACACCCAAAAGCTCTAAGATATCCTATATAGGGTTTTCTTTTAAATAAAAGCTCATAAGGTGTTTCGTTATGTTCTTTGACAATCAATGTTCTATTTTGAACATTGCATGTTGTATTCACTGCCTCAGCCCAAAAGGTGATAGGCAATTGTGAATCAGCGAGCATTGTTCTTGCTGCTTCAATAAGTGTTTAGTTTCTTCTTTCAGCCACTCCATTCTGCTGTGGAGTTCTTGGTGCACTGAATTGCCTTGCAATACCTTTATTCATGCCAAAGGAATCCAAGTCAGAACTAACAAATTCAGTCCCATTGTCACTCCTGAAAATTTTAACTTTTAAATCAAGTTGATTCTCAATCTTGATGACAAAGTCCATTAATCTTTCTGATCTTTCACTCTTTTGTTTTAAGAAGAAGGCCCATGTGAATCTATCGAAATCATTAACTACTACCAAACAATATTGCCTCTTTCCAATGCTCATTACATTGGTTGGACCAAACAGATCCATGTGAAGAAATTTGAGTGGTGTAGTATTTGTATTGACAGTTTTGGATTTAGGAGACACTCTATGTTATTTTCCTTTATAACAAGAAGAACAATGATTTGAACAATAAAACTCTTTCTTTGGCAATCCAATGACTAAGTCAGTTTTCACCAATTTGTTTATGTTCTTCATGTTAGAATAGACAAGCCTTCTATGCCACAATTGAGATTCATCTTCTGATGACTTAGATAGGAGGCATGTTTCATGTGTTGTGAGAGAGTTGTTGTTCATATTTAAAACATTTGTGTTTCCTTTTCTTGCTGCTTAAAGAAGGACCCAATCTTCTGAAACAGAAAAACCTAGCTTAAGAATGTAAGAGTTAGTGTTATCAAATAATATGGTATAATTTTGATCACAAATTTGAAACACACTCAGTAAATTATATTGTAAATTTTCACAATAGTTACTTTCTCAGATTTGAGCACACCATTAGTTACCATTCCTTCACCAACAATTTTACCTCCCTTCTTATCCCCACCAAGTGCCACATATGAAGCATTTTTATGTTTGAAGTTATAGAGAAGTGAATAGTTTCCTGCCATATGTTTGGAACAACCACTGTCAACATACCACTTGTTGTCAACTCTCCAGGATTGTTCCTGCACATAGAAAGAAATCAGTTAGAATTGACAACCCAAGCCTTAATGATTTTGGGTTTGCCAGTAGTGTCTAAAATTATTGTTCCTTCATGAATAAGTCTTGAAGTTTCAGTTTTAGTTTTGTTGATTCATTTTGAGTTGTTGTAGGTGAGGATGATTCTGTTGAAGATGATGTTGATGAACTAGGTCCTGGTTTATCAATCTCTTTTTCATTCACCTTATTTGGTTGAATTAATGCTTTGGTTTTGATAATGATTCTTGATTGTTGGAAGTTTCACTATCTTTTGATTTTGAATGAGGTACATGAGTTCCCTTTTCAAAATTATCAAAGAAAGCATCATCAGCATTTGTTTCCTTTTTAGTCAATCCACCCGTTTGTGAGGTGTTTTTGATTGCTGGAATGCTGTTCTTTTCTTCAAAGGTTGGACATCAGTGGATGTTTTCTCCTTTGGTTTTGGCTTTTGTTTTTGTTAAGGCTTCTTAATTTTTGAATCTTTTTCACAATCAGTGGATTGAGTGTCTGATTCAGCTTTATCTGATTGTTTCTTTTTTGTGCTCTTTGTCTTGTTTCTTTTGTTGAAATAACATTCTTGAGTTGAATGGTTATTTTTGTTACAAATAGCACAATGTTTATTGAAGTAACAATCACGTGATTGTTCATATTGCAAGTAGAACAACAACTACTAAAGTAACATTCTTTAGTATTATGGTTCTTCATGTCACACCATTTGTAATACATCTCTGATTCTTTGTCAGAATCAGTTACTGTATTCTTATTTATCAACTTTTGAGACTTAGCATCCTTTTTCAGTTTTGAAGTTGATTTATCCTCTTTCAGCTTTTGAAGTTTCGATTTGTTTATTATTGACTTTGCCTTCCGTAAATCATCTACTGAAACAGTATGAACTTCTACCGAAGGTTTCTTTTTCCGCAGATCTTCTATTGAAGAAGGTTTCTTCTTCCGCTGAAGATCAGCTAATAATTTCTTCTTTGCTTTTTCCACGAATGATTTGTGTACTTCCTCAGTAGATGCACACTTTTCAATTACTTCATGTGAAGGTTTTTGTTGCTGATGTAGTTCTTGAAGACCTTTATTTAGCTGAGCTATTCTCTTGCAAATAGTATTCAACATGTTTATTTGTTTTGGAGGATATTGCAACTTTTTTTCTTCAAGAACTTTTGGAATGTTTGTTTCAAAAACAAAATTCTTACCCTTGTTCAGTAGATCATCATCATTTTCATCAGAATCATCCAAGTCATCACACTCATCAAAGTCAAATTTTGAATCCTTTTGATTGATCTTTTCTGATTCAGAAGACTCAATTTTATTATGATTATCTTGTTGATTAGAATTTGAATCAAACTTGGTGCTTCGCACAACATGATTTGACAAGTTATTTGTCATTGATTCAAGAAAAGGTGTGTAATTATTGTTTATAGGAGGTGCCATAGCATTATATCCCAACCCAAACCTGTTATTTGATTCAATATGAGAATTTTATAATTTTTCATACTGCTGGGATGAAAGTTGAAACTTCTGAAGTTTCGCTTCAGTTGATGCATGATCAGTCATTTAGTTAAGGAAGTGGTCAGATGCTCAACTTGTGCCTTTAAACTGTATTTTTCTGAAACAAGTTTATCTAAATCCTTTTGTAAAGAGTTAAACTTTATTTGGTATAATTTATGTTCTCTTACATGAGATTCATTCAAAACCACAGTTTCCTTAACTTTATTCGCCACTTGTTGAGCATGGACTCTATATGTTTCAACTTCCTCAACACATATTGATTAACATAACCTATCTCTTACCTCACTAGCCATGGGTGAAACTTTGTTTTCCATATGAGCCATTAAAGCTTGATTTTCTTCTAAGACTTCCTTCTTATACATACTCCAGTCACAAGTTCCATGTTGAAGTATGATCAGCCCAGTTTCTTTTGAGTTACTAGTTCCTACTGATATATTAGTGGTTGGTGGGGATGAGTTGGTAAGTTGTGGTTGCCTGAAAGGTATTTGTAATGATGATGTTTGGTGAGACTGATGTTCCTACTGATATACAAAGTCAGTTTTCTTTTTAGATCTCCGTTCTTTCTCCACCCTTATCTCCTCTGCTTGTGCATCTATATCTTCTTCAAAATCATAATCTTTCTCTTTTGCATATCTCTTTCTCTTCTTAGCTGCTTCAGCTTGTTGCACCCTTGTTTCCTCAGTCCTTTTGTTTTCAGACTCAACGACCCGTCTGATATAATTCCAGCGTTCTGGAGGGTACATATTTTCCCAGAGATGGGTGATTTTACCACTGAAATCATGGCGGATAGCACAACAATCAGCAAATATCCAAGGGTTCATCTGCACTAATCTCTTGACTTCACCATGTTTAGGAACATCAGGAATAAGATCATCAATAATCATCTGAATAAAGCAAGGATATAACAACCATTTATCCTTCTTCACAGCCATCACATTATCTGCCATACACGCAAAGATCAATCTAGCAATGTTTGCTTTCTCCCCTTTACAACATATCACCATAGCTTTGGCCCAGTCGAGATTAAGTCCATCGGATCCACCCTTACGGTGATCTAAGCACATAATAAAAACATGAGCTATATATCTCCATTCCTTAGATAAAAAAGACTTTTTAATCTCCTTCCTCGAACCAAAAGCTGGTCCCTCATACCCCATTAGTCTGAAAGCTTGGAATACTTCAGACTCCGTCATATCCACTTCATCACCAGTATCATCTTTTAGTCTAAGAATCCTCGACACGCTCTCAGCAGTAATAGTTATATCATGATCAATCACTCTAGCTGTGATTCTTTGTACATCTCCTCCAGTGTTGTATTCTGCTGATCTCCAAAAATCTCTAATAATAAGATCATAGATAGTGGGTGAGTGAGAGATAGCATATGCAATGGGTGATCTCTGAAGCCATCTAATGCAGTCATGAAATCCGGCCGCCTTTGGAAGAGTATCGTCTAATATGGCAGTGATGTTATTCCTCTCATCAAACTTGAGATTCGCCATGATAACCTGAGAAGAACAACAAATAAATTTGAATAAGAAATATTGAAAATAAGAAAATAAAACAAAAACAAAAGAAACAATCAATTTCGGCAAGCGAAACAATAGTTTCGCTCACTAAGACATGATAGTTTCGCTGAATGAAAGACAATTTCGACAAGGAAAACAAACAGTTTCGACAAGCGAAACTATAATTTCGCTCATTGAAACTTGTTATTTTCGCAGAACAAAAATTAGTTTCGACAAGATTAGAATGAATTAAAGTAGTTTCGCAATTAGTTTCACCAAATATTAACTTAGTTTCGCTATTACAAATTAGTTTCGCTAACTAAGAAAATACAAGCGAAACTGTGTAAATTAAAGATCAGTCATTGCGAAATTAGAAAAGATATGGCGAAACTGTTAAGTTTGCTCGGACAGCATAACTTTACAGTTTCGCAGAAAAGATGTGAACTTTCGTTCAATTTCGCAGAGAATTAGTAGTTTCGCTGAACGAACAGCGAAACCACCGAAGAGACACAATCTAGATAACTTGAGAATAAACTATTTAATCCAGATTAGAAGGTGAATCAGTGTTCAAAACTCACATACGAAGTGAATCTCACGAAAAATTAGACCAAATCACAAACACAAGTCAAAATCGCCTTAAAAGTTACGGAAAAACCCTAAAAGTGAAACTGAGCGATTGTGCGAAATTATGAGAGAAAATTCGCAAACATGACTTATATAGCAAATAGTTTCGCAGACAGCGAAACTATAAATTCGTCTGACGAATTTACAGTTTCACCAAGTGAAATTGTAATTTCGCTAGGAGGTAACCGATTAACAACTTATTAGCCAACCTAGCGAAATTGCAGTTTCGCTTTGCGAAATTATTAGCGAAAGAATACTTTCGCACCTAATATTTATTATATATTATTATTTATTTATTTTTATTTAAATTATAATACTTAAAGGAAGCACATCAAATAGTGAGATCTAATAATCAGAGATCACATTCTCTAAATATTTTAGAACATAAAGATGATAAAAAAAAATCATCTACCAGTCATGAGATCATACTGAATACAAGATCTGATCACAATCTGCACAGAAACAACTAAAATTAGAACAAATCAATAACGACTGCTGATATAATTGTCCACTTAAACTCATGCCTTATCCTTTTTCGAACAACAGCTTATGATTCATTTAAGGTTCGATTAGATGCTTTAAAATGCAAGACCCCACAATCATTTGGTAAAAAAAAACCCTCACCCAACCTCAGGATTTCTTGAATTATGAATCAATCTTCAAAGAACAAGGTTTGTGAATTAGTGTGCAAATGATTATCAACAGAATATTTCATTCTGAGAGAAATTCATCGATAAGATGATTTGACATAATTATATCAAAATGGTGAGAGCTCCAGATCTATACTCACGTATAACAGAGGAGATAACCATTTGAACATGTGCTGATAAGAGCTCCAAGTCAGTACTATCGTACAGCAGAGGAGATCATCACTCCAGGTCAGTACTCACGTACAGCAGAGGAGATAAGCACAGACACAAGACATCTTGACACTAAATATACCAGTAGAGGATGATAACAAAACAAAGCAAAATGAACGAAAGATTCATTCTCAATCCATTTTTTGTCAGGACTCAATTTTTGTGCAATCCAAAACGATTGAGTAAATCCAGACATTCTTAAGCATAAAGTTTAATTTAATCAAAAAGCTGCTGTCTACTTCATTCGTCAGGCAGAGTCTATCAAGCATATCGTTAAAGAATCTGATCCATTTCCTTTTTTTAATGTGAAACAGAATCCAGTAACAGTTACTATCATTTCGCATAGAAGTACTGGTCATGTAAATAAAATTTTTAGAGAACATACAATCATTTCTCATTATGTTAAATTCCAATCTCAGAATAATGATATTACTCCCCCAAATTTTGATTTTCATATTTCGACTATTATCAAAGAATTTTCATTGTAAATAATTATTTTGATATGTTTGTTATAAATTTTTTTTGTTAATAAAGAAATAGAAAATGAAAATTTTTAAAAAGATATTAACCCAAGCATAGAAATCAATTCATAAAAACGAGGTTTATCAAATGTTTTTGTGAAAAGATCAGCTTTTGATTTTTGTATCAATGGGTATAATATTAATGAAACCCTTTTCTTGAGCATCACGAATAGCATGGATTCGTGTTTCAATATGCTTTGTGCGGGAATGATGAATGGGGTTTTTAGCAATTCCAATGGTAGCCTCATTGTCACAGAATAAAGGTGTATGAAGGAAATTAATGCCATAATCAATCATTTGATGTTGGATCCAGAGAACTTGAGAGCAGCAGCTGGAGGCAGCAATATATTCAGCTTCCCCTGTAGAAAGAGAAACAGTAGTTTGTTTCTTGCTCTGCCAGGATACCAGACAATTTCCCAAATATTGACAACCTCCAGACACAGATTTTCTGTTTAACCTGCAACCATTGGAATCACTATCAGAGTAAGCATGTAAATCAAAATTTCCACCATACGGATACCACAACCCGAGACGAGACGATCCTTTGAGATAACGAAATATTCGTTTGACAGCTTTCTCATAAGATTCCTTTGGAGCCGACTAATATCTAGCACAGTAACCAACAGCGAAAGTGATATCAGGACGACTTGCAGTAAGATACATGAGAGAGCCAATCATAGACCGAAAAAGATGAGGATCAACTGGTTTTCCATTTTCATCCGGAGTTAGACATGTCTGAGCAGTAAAAGGAGTCATCTCAGTAGACGCATCATCCATCTTAAATTTCTTCAGAATATCTTTAATGTACTTTTCTTGATGAATAAGAATTCCTTCTTTCTGTTGTTCAACTTGCAATCCAAGAAAGAAACACATTTCACCCATCATACTCATTTCAAACCTTTGGCTCATCACTTCTTCGAACTCTCTACACAATTGAGAGTTTGTAGATCCAAAAATAATATCATCGACATACACTTGAACAAAGATCATTTCACCATTCACCTCTCTTTTAAATAAGGTCATATCAATGGTACCACGAGAGTAACCATTGCTTAAAAAATATTGCGTAAGAGTCTCATACCAGATTCTGGGTGCTTGATGAAGACCATACAAAGATTTATCAAGTTTATACACTTTATCAGGAAAATCAGGATCTTCAAAGCCTGGTGGTTGACACACATATATCTCCTGATCAATGTCTCCGTAGAGAAAAGCACATTTCACATCCATCTGGTAAACTTTGAATTGTTTATGAGCAGCATGAGCAAGAAATATTCTGATTGCTTCAAGACGAGCAACTGGAGCAAAGACTTCTGTATAATCAATTCCTTCTTCTTGAGCAAAGCCTTGCACTACAAGTCTAGATTTGTTGCACACCACCACACCCCGATCATCTGGTTTGTTCTTAAATATCCATTTTGTACCAATTGGATATTTGTTGGGAGGTAAATCAACTAAGGTCCAAATCTGAAGCTTTTTAAACTGTTGAAGTTCCAATTGCATAGATTCTACCCAACAAGGATCTTGTAGAGCAGCATGAACATTTTTTGGAACAATTTGAGAAATAAAGCATGAGAAAAGACAAACATTAATCAGACCAGATTGACTTCGCGTGCGAACACCATCAGAAACAGATCTAATCACATTATCGAGCGGATGATCTTTCAAAGTTTTGTAATCACTTGAATAAGGATAGATAGTTGAAGAAGTATCAGCCATGTCCGGAGAAAGATTAGATGAAGGTGTATCAATGACAGGTGTGGAATCAGGTAAGTTAGAAGATGTAGGAGATAAAGAATCAGATAATGGAGCTTGATCAGGAATTGGAGACGATGAGCTGACATCAGTTGAAACAACATCATTTACTAGCGGGATGGATGGAACAGACGATGGAGATGATGGAATAATATTCGTTTGAGTACTTGGAATTGATGTATCATCATCGAAAACTAGCAAATTAAATGAATTGAACACAGTATTGGAGTCAAAGAACCATGCAGGTTCAGATTTCACTTCAGAAGGATTGGATTCTTGCCAATCAACATAGAATGACTCTTGAACAATACGTGTTCTCTTGTTATAAACTCGGTACGCCTTTTGTGAAGAAGAGTATCCAACAAAATAACACTCGTCAGAAACAGCACCAAATTTTGTCTTTTGAGATTGAGTATTCAGAAGAGTACAAGAACATCCAAATGGTCGAAAGAAATCAATTAGTGGCTTCCTCTTATGAAAAAGTTCATAAGGAGTCTTCACTTTATCTTTCACAATTAGCACCCTGTTTAGAACATAAGATGCACAATTAACAGCTTCAGCCCGGAAAATAATGGGTAATGAGGATTCTATCAACATTGTATGAGCAGCTTCCACAAGAGTGCGATTCTTTCTTTCTGCAATACCGTTCTGCTAGGGTGTTCTTGCGGCACTAAATTGTCTCACAATCCCTTTTTGAGCACAAAATGAATCAAGAATCTGATTTTTAAATTCAGTGTCGTTGTCACTTCTTAATCCCATAACTCTTCTCTTACTGACTGATTCAATAGAAATGATTAATTTCTGCAATTCCTCTGCAACTTCACTTTTGTGTGCAAGAAACCTCACCCATGAATAATGTGAGAAATCATCTGTAACAACAAGACAAAAAGATTTTCTAGCAATTGATTTAACACTAATTGACCCAAATAAATGAGTATGTAACAACTCAAGAGGACTTGATATGCTATTTAAAAGTTTGGGCTTATGAGGTTTCTTATGTTGTTTCCCTTTGGCACATGCCATGCATTTTTCAGTAACAGAAAAATCTTTTAAAGGAAGTCCTCTAAAAGATTGTTCTTGACTAATTCATTAATTATCTTAAAATTGACATGGCCTAAGCGACGATGCCACAAGAGTGACTCAGAGATTGATGCTTTTGAGAGAAGACAAGTTGCAGTAGCCTTTGACTCATTTGAATTCATATCAAGAAGATATGTATCATGTTTCCCTGGAGCACGCATGAGAATTAAATCCTCCGGAATAGCTATCGCTGATTTTAAAAATAAACATTCGTCAGATTTAAATAGAACAGGAATGTCTTTATCACAAATTTGAGAGACACTCAGAAGATTAAAAGCCAATTCAAGAACTGGTTGACTTTTTCTAGAGTAAGAGAACCATTGGTAACTTCTCCTTGTCCAATCATTTTTCCACCCTTCTTATTTCCAGCAAATGCCACATATCCTCCATCTATAATCCGATAATTGGTCAACAAATCCTTAATCCCGTCATATGCTTGGAACAGCCGCTATCAACATGCCACAGACTGTGTGCAATCTTTGAAGAGGATCCCTGAAATGAATTACCAAATCATTTAGCCAGGAGCAATAAGGACCCAAGATTGAACAACTTTTGTTTTTAAAGAAGCAGATTTTTTACAAAAGAAATTATTAACTAATTTTGTCAATTTATTCCCAAAACAACTCCTATTAGAGGATCTTTGAATCAAAGGGCAATTTTTGATAAGATGATCCTCTTCACCACACCTGAAACAATGATGTTTGAATCTAGGTCGATGATGTGATGAGGTAAAAATAGGATCAATAATAATCTCCTCATCACATTCAGACAAACTAGAATCAACATCACTGAATGTCTCATACATCTCATGATGTTTTTGTTTATTTGAATCAGAGTTCTTCTTGTCAAAATCAAAACGTGATTCTTCTGACAAATCAGTAAAACTCGTACCATTGGTACCAGTGTCAGATAAAGACGAACTACATTTTTCTGATGATGTCATATTTAATGGTATGAAAGATGGAATAGGTTGAGAAAAGAACTTTTCAAAAGAATTAATTTTAAGTTGCTCAGTTGTTTTAGGAGAAACATCAGATCATTGCATTCATTACCAGAACAAAAATCATCACTATCATGATTTGAAGTACAAGATGAAATAGAACTATCAAGAGAACATGAGACATTCAAGTCTGTTACATTTGAACTAGAAACAAACACTGAATTTAAACTAGACTTATTATCTAAAACAGATTGCTGATTGTCAGGTGTACTAGAACTAGTGCATCCAAGCCACTAGTTGGTCCATAGTCGTAGTCGTCACGAATGTACTTAGAGTTATTCCCGACTAAACCTGCAGACATACTGTCAGTATTGATTTGATTAAATCATTAGAAGGATGAGGAACAGGCATAGGAGAATAACAGTATGTACTAGGAGGAGGATACACCTGTACATTTTCATAACCCAACCTGTTTTAATTCTTGCTCCCCGTTGAGATTTACAAAGATCATCATGTTTCATTCCAGAAATAGTCCATTATCTAACTTTGACTGAAGTTTGCTTGCTTCAAATCAGCAAGAGCAACCCGTTCAGTCAAAGTATTAACCTCTACATTTCTTTCCAAAACAATTCTTTTTAAATGATCAGTTTCTTTTAAAGCCTCATTTAATTTCACAAATATTTTGATTCATTCATTTTAAGTTCATCATTAATTCGTTTTAAATCCTTTTCATTATCAATTAACAAACGATTAGCCTTATAAATCCAAAAAGTCTAATTTTGCAAGCAGATGAGCACATATCCTGTATTACCTCATAAGGAGTCCCATTACCATCCTTTCGGCAGCTAAGCTTTATCGCACATGCATGCTGGAGTACTTGATTTCCTTTCCTCAACAGTTGCGGCCACATCATCCTTCTCTTTTCCTTTCACAGCTTTTGAATTCCTTTCTTCATCTGAACCTGCAATTTCCTCTTTCTCCTCTCCATCTGCCTTCTCTTCTTTCTCCTTCACTGAAGATTCATTTTCTCCTTTGAATTCCTTGAACAGCACAAATCCATCTTTATCAACTTCATCTCATCACTTTCCACAACCTCAGCAACTAACGCGTAATTTATTTCAGATCTGTTTCTTCCACCTCCACACTCCAGTCAAAGTTTGAGATCAAAGCTAACTCCTTTTTTGAATTTCCTTCTTCCTTTTCTTTCTCTGCTGTCAATCTGGTACTCCAGTGTTACTAGGATCTGTGACAATCCTTAGGAGGAGTATTGTTGCACCCTGAATGGATCATACATGCCAATTCAATGGGTGAGTTGATGGTTGCTTTGCTGAAATCCCATAAGTCCAAGAAGAAATGCGGATGAAGATCCTGCATAAGAAAAACCAAGTATAGTCTTCCGCATTTGTCAATGCAGAAGACATAAAACAAATACGAACAAGTATTTGTTCTTCCTCATTAACAAATGTGGAAGACCAATTAGTAATGGGACAAGACATTGTTCATCCGCATTTGCCAATGCGGATGACCAGAAAAATGTGCAGAAGTATTTGTCATCCACATTAACCAATGCGGATGACCAACATACTAATGCGGATGATCAAGTGAAGAAATGTTGATCAAGTCATTCATCCGCATTTGCAAATGCGGATGAACAAGCAAAGATGCGGATCAAGACTTAGACTAGATTATGATGTAACAGGTCAGAGATAGTTTACTCATTTTGTAAAAGGCATCTTGTCTGCCTATAAATAGAATAGATAACCTCGTACATAAGGTGACATAATTTTAGACAATTAGAATATTTGTATTCTCTAGGTGTATTATTACTTTTCTTGCTAAACCCTAGCAGTCTTTGTAATCAATCACCTTTATTAATATATACAAAAGCATTTATGAGTATTTCTTCTGCATTGAATGTTTCTTGATTGTATGATTCCGCCATTCAGTCATTAACTCACTCATTATATTCAATCCTTAGTGAGAATCTCAATCTCACTAACCCAGTCAATTGGTATCAGAGCTTTGGCTCTCGGTTCTTGTTCAGATCTACCCAAGACCTGAATAGAATTCGATTGATCTGGTGATTGAGTTGCTAATAGAGTATTCCATCATCTCTAATTAGTAAACAACAGAAAATACTCCTGGCAACAAGTTCTTACTGAAACATTCACATAAACCAGTTACTATTCAAGCGATTTCTATCAAGAACTTAGCTGAAACCAACAACAAGAAACTCACTAAAGTAACAGATCTAATTCTAAAATCTGTTGGACTATTTGGACTAATCAATCTTAAAATTCATATAATCGGTAATTAAAATAAGTCAAAAACTACCTGTTAAAATGGATTCTAACAGCTTCTCAGAACTTGGTCATACACCTAAACCTCCTATGCTTAAACACAAATCTAAGTTTAAACAGTGGAAAATTAGGTTTAGAAATTACATCACAAGTGTAGATCCTGATATTTGGATCTCAATATGCAAGGGGCCACACATCCCTGTCACTCTGTCTGCAGATCAAACTGCAATTTACAAAACTGTAAGGATACCTATTAAAGATCTAACTCTTGATGATGAAGATTATAAGAAAATCAAGATTGATTTGAAAGCTTACTCTATCCTAACTCAAGCACTCAAGATGGATGTGCTGAAAAGATTAGAGAAGTATGGTACTACAACAGCTGTGTGGGATGCACTGAAAATTATGTGTGAAGAAAGCAGTGAGGTAGCAGAAATTAACAAGGATAAGCTTGTTAATCAGTGTGAAACATTTCATCACACCAAGGGGGAGTCCATGTCCAAACAAATGCACAGATTTGTACAATTGGTAAATGACTTGGAAATCATGGGAGTCACATACAAGATCAAGGAATTAAACAAGAAATGCTACACAACCTCCCTGAAAGCTGGAAACATAATGTAACAATGCTGAAAAATACTCTTGATCTCGAGAGTACTACTTTGGATATCATGATAGCCAAAATAGAAGCATTGGAACTTGATGAAAGAAGTAGAAATCTTGGTGGACCGAGAGTGATTGAGGCTTACAAATTTCTATCAGAATCTCATTCTGTAAAAAATGCCTTCATCACTGAGGAGGATGATTTCATCTCATCAAGAGATCAACTGAACAACACAGGGTTCATTGCAACTCCACCAACCAATCATCCATCAACATCATCCTAAGCATCCAGAGTCACTATTGCTTCTGAACCACTCCTAAAGACAAAAGATTAGAAGAACAAAAGGTAACTTACAATGCCTTTGTTGCAAGCTTTGAAGCATACTTAGGAGGAAGACTAACTTCTGCTCATCTGATCCAAGAAGATCTAGAGGATATGGATCCAGATGATGTGGAAGAAATGGATCTGCAATGGCAAATGGCCATGATTGCTATGAGAGCAAAGACATTCTTCTAAAAAGGCAGAAAGCTCAGCCTTAATGAGAATACAAAACTTGGATATGATAAATCCAAAGTGAAATGCTTCAACGGTGGCATGGCTAGCCACTTCTCTTGAGAATGAAATGCCCCTAAGAGAAACAACTTTCAAAGAAATTCTCAAGGCCAGTCATCATCACAATCCAACATAAGCTTTCACTCCAACAATCAACAGCAGCAGTATCATCATCCACAACAACACCAATCATATCAAAATCCACCTCAACTGACAAACCAAGCTCATGGAAGCAGTCAGTCATCTGCCAATGCTCTCGTGATAAAGCAAGATAGGGTATGTGACTGGAGCATGTATGCAGAGGAAGTCCACCTCAATTTCAAAATCATGCACTTATGGCTCACATCGATGATGGTCCATCTCCAATGCATACTGAGGTAAAATCTAACCTTTGTAGTGAAAAATGTATTGCTGAATTGCAAGGTTATAGAGAGCATAAACATAAACTGGCTGATAAAATTAAAGAAGAAAAGATGAAGTCAGAGATGATGAAAAGAGAGATAAAGGCTTTGAAATAAAAATTAAATCTCTTATCTCTGACATTGAAAAACTGCATGGTGAAAAGTACAATCTTGCAGCTGAGAATGAGCTACTTACTGAAAAATTAGCTCAATCTAAGGCTGAACATACACTGACTGAAGTGAAACTTGAAAAGTTTCAAATGTCTTCGGTCAAGCTGCAAGAGATGCTTGATTCTCAAAAGGATCCAAAGGACATGTTGGGGATTGGTATAATTCATGTCCTCCACCATACAATGACAACTACACTGTCATGCCTGAATCTGTCTCACTCAATGAGAAAACTAAAACTAAAACTATGGAACCAAAATCTATAGTAAAACAAGTGACCAATCCTTAAAACAAACCTGATGTTTATATTGAAACAAATGAGGATAAAATCAAGTTAGGTCACCTAATCAAAATCAAAGAGTGCTTAGACAAGGCAGTGAGTGTCAAGAAACCCTCAAGCCCCGTAAAAGCAATTGTTCCTTTCATAAAATTCATACCTTCTGTTTTAGAAGGTAAAAAGAAGTATGTGAAGTCACTAAAACCCACTGATGAGAGCAGTTCTGATAATGAGATCATATCTCCAAACAATTCAAGCAAATCAGAACAGGTTTCATTAAAAAAGATACAAAAGGATCACTGAGTTCAACACATAAAACTCTATCAGACCCTTAGTCTTCAAAAGTAAGACATGGATTTGGGTTTAATATTTGCAACATTTGAGAAAGAGGTGAGAAATGGGTTGAAGAAACAAAATCAGCCCTATTATAATCAAACAAATGTAGTGTTGTGAAGCAAACTACAAAAAGGGTTGATTTTGATTCATCCCCTAAGCAACAAAAAGTGGCTCAGCAGCAAATGAGAATATCAGCTGAGACACACAAATCAAAATCTGATTGAAGCAACAAACAAATGTATTGTGACATTTGTGATATGTTTAATCACAAGACAGAAAAATGCTTTTATAATCAATACTGCTTTATCTGTGATATGAACAACCACTCAACCAAAAAGTGTTATTTCAACAAATATTGTTTAGTCTATGATATGAACAATCACAATACATCTGATTTTTACTTTAATCAGAAGGGATTAAGAATTCCCCAATACATACCCATCTCAACAACATCATTAGGCAAAACTCAAGTCAGGAGTCATTTGCATAACAATCAATCTAGAACATCTAGATCACTAAATGACATGAGTAAAACAAAAGAAACATGGAAAAGTCAAAGAAACAACCATTTCATCAATCAAAAGTCTGACTTTTCAAAACCCAAAATGATATTTGAAAATCAAAAACGATTTAATTTCTTCAAAAGAACAGAGATCAAAGGTTTCACTACTCATCTGACTCTTCTGCTGATGTTGATGAGAAGACTCCAGCAAGATATCATAAGCAATCTTCCAGGTCACCTCTGAACAGATCACAATTTAGAGGAAAGTATCAAGAGGTCACCATAATAGATAGGAACGGGAAACCCAAGACGACCATGGCATGGGTTCCACATTCTAACTAGTTCTTTTATGCTTGCAGGGTCATCCATATAGGTCCAACAGCTTATGGTACGTGGACAGTGGATGCTCCTGACACATGACTAGAGATCGTTCCCTCCTTCATGACTTCAAGCACATACAAGGAACTACGGTGGCGTTTGGTGGAGATTCACAAGGTGGTAGAATTACAGGTGAAGGATCTGTGACAAATAGGATGCTGAGCTTTGACAGAGTGAACTACTGTGAACAACTGAACTTTAATCTGCTAAGCATGTCTCAGATCAGTAACAAAAAATATTCAACTCACTTTACAAACACTCATTGCTACATTCTGAAACCTGGATTTTAGATCTCTGAAGAATGGGTTGTCCTAAAGACCCCGAGGAAGAATAATACTTATGTTTTAAACCTGTGTTCAGCATCACCTAAAGAAGAAACATGTCTATTGTCAAAAGCATCATTTGATGAGTCACAGCTTTGGCACAGACATTTGGGGCACACCAACTTTAAAAACATGAACAGATTGGTCAAAGGAAACCATGTCATTGGTCTTCCACAAAAAGAATTTCATTTGGTTGATCACTGTTCAGCGTGCCTCAAAGGAAAACAACAGAAATCTTCACATAAATCCAAGCTGGTGAACACAAACAATACTCCATTGAAGCTCCTTCATATGGATCTGTTTGGACCAACTCATGTCATGAGTATTGGAAAGAAATAGTATTGTTTGGTGATCATTGATGACTTTTTCACGATTCACATCAGTGTTCTTACTTCATAAAAATGAGACATCCCAAATAATTCAAAACTTTATCACACAAATTGAAAATCAACTTGATCTTAAGGTCAAAACAATCAGAAGTGATAATGGATCTGAATTCAAAAATGAAGACATGGGTTCTTTTTGTACAACCAAAGGCATTGCTCATTAATTCAGTGTAGGTAGAACTCCTTAACAAAATGGGGTAGCTGAAAGGAGAAATAGAACACCGATTGAAGCAGTAAGAACAATGCTAGCCGATGCTAAGCTACCAATCACCTTTTGGGCAAAGGTAGTTAACACATCGTGCTTTGTACAAAACCAAACTCTAATTATAAAAGAAAGCAACATGACTCCATATGAACTACTTTTTCATAGAAAACCATTCATTGGATTTCTTAAATCATTGGTAGTCCTATCTTAATATTAAACACCCGAGACTATCTGGGGAAGTTTTCATCTAAGTCTAATGAAGGATTCTTTGTAGGTTATTCTTCTATTTCAAAGGCTTACAGAGTGTTTAATCCTAGATAAAACATTATTGATGAATCAACAAATGTTCAATTCAAGGAACATTCATTTCCCAAATCTACAAATGGTCCTGACTGGTTGTTTGATATTGACTCTTTTACAAAATCATTTGATCAATTTCACTTGTCTAATGCAGGAAATCTCCATTCAAATAACACATCTTTAGTTGTAGAAATAAGAAATGACTTTCCGTTAATTCCTCCTACATCTGCTGAATACATGAATGAAGATGTTCCTCTCCAAGTTGATCCAATTAGACAACCATCACAAAATCAAAGTGTTTCAACTGAAGGATATCCAAGCTTGTTACCATCACACTCAGATGACCTTTCAACTGAGATCGGAAATAAAAAACAAGCCACTCCTCCATCTGAAACACAAAGAACATCAAATGATGAAAGTAATCACAGTCCTGCTGAAGCTGAAGCAGGAGCTGAAACGGAGTCTAATAAGCTTCATAATTCAATAATAGTACAAGATGAAGGTGCCTCTGACCATAATGAACTGAATGTCTACAATCTTGATGTAACTATGCTGGTGACTCCATTCCAACCATCAGAATACACAAGAATCATCCAGTTGAAACCATTATTGGTGATCTTAATGAGAGGGTGACAAGAAGCAAGTCTGGTATTGCAAACATCTGTTTGTTCTCATGCTTTCTCTGTCAAATACTACCTAAAATATCAAAGAGGCTCTTCAAGACAATAGCTGGATTGAAGCAATGCAGGAAGAATTGCTCCAATTCAAGAAGCAAGAAGTATGGCAACTAGTAGATCTTCCCGAAGGACAATATCCTATCAGTACTAGATGTCTGTACAGAAACAAGACTGATGATAGAGGGATCATCATCAAAAACAAAGCAAGATTAGTGGCACAAGGATACACTCAAGAAGAAGGAATCGACTATGACGAAGTGTTTGCACCTGTTGCCAGATTAGAAGCAATTAGAATCTTTCTTGCATATTCTGCATCCATGAAATTTACTGTTATCAAATGGATGTGAATGTGCCATCTTGTATGGAAAGATTGCTGAAGAGGTCTATGTGAGTCAACCACCAGGTTTTGAAGATCCAGATTTCCCTCATATAGTCTACAAGCTTGACAAAGCTCTGTATGGGCTTCACCAAGCTCCAAGAAAGTGGTATGAGACTCTATCATCTTTTCTTCTTGAACATGGATACGAAAGAGGAAAGATTGATCAGACTCTCTTCAGAAGAAGAAGAGGAAAATACATGCTATTAGTCCAGATTTATGTGGATGGCATCATTTTTGTCTTAACAAACAAACAACTGTGCAAAGAATTTGAAGACCTTATGCATTCAAAATTCCAAATGAGTGCTATGGGGGAACTCACTTTCTTTCTAGGGGTGCAAGTCCAACAGACAGCAGATGGAATCTTCATCAATCAATCAAAATACGTGGAAACTATGATGAAGAAATTCCACTTTGTTGACTGTCAGTCTATCAGAACTCCTGTGGATACTAAAGTGAAGATTGGACCTGACCCTGAAGGCAAATCAGTGGATTAGACTCACTATCGATCTATGATCGGTTCACTTATGTATCTAACAGCCAGTAGGCCTGACATTATGTTTGGTGTTTGTGTGTGTGCCAGATATCAAGCTGATCCAAAAGAATCACATGTGAATGCAGTCAAGAGGATATTCAGATATTTGAACGGCAAACCAACTCTTGGATTATGGTATCCAAAGGAAGGAGACCTTAATCTCTATGCCTTCATAGACAGTGATTATGGAGGATGCAACTTCAACAGAAAATCCACCTCTAGCGGTTGTCAATTTCTTGGTCCCAGACTAGTCTCTTGGCAATGCAAGAAGCAGACAAACGTGTTTGTATCAACAGAAGAAGCTGAGTATATTGCAGCCTTAGCCTATTGCTCTCAAGTTCTCTGGATTTAAAACCAGATGCTTGATTATGGTTATAACTTCTTGAACACACTAATTCACATTGACAACACTGCGGCTGTTTTCATAACCAATAATCCAGTTCAGCACTCAAAAACAAAACATACTAAAATTAGATATCACTTTTTGAGAGACTATGCTGAAAAAGGGTTAATCAAATTGATTCAAGTACCCACTGAAAATCAATTAGCTGATTTGTTTACTAAGGCATTTGAACCTGGTAGGTTTGAATTCCTGGTTCAGTTAATTGGCTTGATTAACCTTGAGTAAAAATAATTCAAAACATCAAAAACAAGTCAAAAATACTAGAAAAACACAAAAAAAGGAATCAATTTTATGAAGAATAGTTTATCATATGGGAAATGATATAATTACAGTCGTTATATCATTCACTGTGCTAATTTTAAAATTGCAAAGACTATCATGACTTACCAGATATGTTGGTAGGCTCAACTTGGAAGAGAAGATACATGCAGTGATGAATTAAACATCTTATTCAATAGTGAAACACTCATCATAAAGTACAGGTATGTATTGGCTTATCGGAGTGCATGTATGTGTAGTAACCTAAACACACCAGGTAATGATGCTTTATGAATCTCTTTCACCCACATCAAGTTTCATCTTTGTTTTGCTGAGCAAAGACCTGATGAAACAAGCACATAGTGCAGATGTAATGATCCAAAAGATTCCCAATGAGGAACAAATCCAAATTGGATGAATCTACGAAAGCAATACATTCCAAGTGAATGAACAAAAGAATCCTATCATGGTTCACCTTCCAAAGTGAAATGAAAAGAATCCCAATGTGGATCATCATGAAAAGGATCAAAGTAAAAGAATCCCAATGAGGACCAGTGAAAATGAGTTCTCATAATTTAAGTAACCTCGTAAGGAAAGTTGTGAAAAAGTTCTACCATGCATTGTATAAAGATAGTTGATCATTCCATGCTTGAGTGTGTGAGGTACATATTGAATAATTAAATCAACCAAAAACATGATAAATATCATTTGCATCAAAATATCATCCGGGTATGAGTTTAAGAGGAGAAACATACCTTCAATCATCAAGCTCATAAACATGTCCATTTTATCATAAAGGAGGCACATGTGCAATGTAAGATTGATATGATCCCAACAAAAGATATACTTCCCTTCATTATCAATAGTCAATATATAAAATTGTCAAAAAGTTTTTTAGATCTTTAAAGTTTTTATCCAGATGTGGATATAAACTTTAGGGGGAGTAATTTAAAATTTTCATTAAATCTTTATAGATTGTTACTATCTTAAATTACATTCTTAAATACATTAAAAAAGAAGAAAAATAAAATGCATGTGTTGTTGCAGAAGTTATACCATAGTATCTCAGCCTATTGGTCAAACAAGGGAAAGTTGTATAACTTCTGGTGAAAAACAAATGCATGTGTTGGATTGCAAAGTTATTGAATTTTCACTTCCGTATTTACAATAGTAAACAAGTGCGAATGACCAAAAGACTTAAAATTACCCTTCCGCATTTGCTACAGTGTTTTAAAAATGTGACCACATTTGCTCTGAAACTTGTAAAATTTTGTAAAAGCCATTATTTGACTATTTAGAGGAATTCAAAGGGTCATTTAATCATTTTCAAATCTGAGAGACTACATAGTGAGACAAGCGCAAAAGCACAGTAAACCTTCTTTAATCATCATCATCATCAACAACCAAAGAATTCAATGTGTTCAAATCAACTTGTTATTGTAATCGATTCCAAACAACAGTAGCATTGATAGAAAGGTGAAATTTCCATAAATTTTTCATGACCTAACTTTCAGACTGTTGAACCAAAAGTGAAGGAATAACCAAATGATAATGAAGAACACACAAAATCCAACTTATTCAAAGATATGTTATACATTTTCGACATCAATGAACATGTAAACTAAGAGGAATTTTAACCGGCATGAAAAACCTTCATAGTTGTGTTCACCACAAGAACAAAGTCTAATGAAAAACGAAAATGTATAACAAATTAATAAAGTAACATCTAATAAATAGTTTATCTAAACTTGAAAAACAGAGAAAATGTGATTTTTGTACAACAAATTCACCATTTGATGTGACAATAATAAAACAGTGACTTCAAACGTTTATCTTTGACCACTAAAAGTCAAACTGATCAATTATGCACATGCTTTCTCATCAAAACTAACACATATATCTCTTATGTAGATTAAATGGCAAATATTTCATGGAGCAAGCTCCATAATGTCAGCGGTTATCTAGACCCTGATGTACCAGAAGCTGAGGGACTCAGAGATATTATCAGATTCATCTCTACAACAAGGGTAGCTTATGCTATCACTGTTAGACCCACCATCTATGAGAACCTCATAAGATCTTTCTGGAATTCAGCTAAAGTGGTTGAAGCAGATGGTGTTAGAACTTTATCTGGAAGAATTGATAATGATCATACTCTAAGCATAATTGAAGATTCTGTAAGAAGATGTTTGCATTTTGGTGATGATGCTAATGCACCACTAGAGCTGGATGGGGATGACATAACCACCTTCTTTGCTGAGATTGGGTATGAAGGGGGATTTGAAGCTAAGAAGATTATAAAAGGATTAGTCGATTTGCATTAGAGATTTCTAATCCACCTTTTTTAGCACTGCGTATCCAAAAGAAAAACAAGGTGGAAAGATATTCCAATCACCACTTCATCAGCAATTTGTGCTCTCTGCACAAACAGACCATTCAACATGTCTGCCTAGTATTTAATGGTCTGGTTTCAAACATACAAGAGGGAAGAAAATACAAGTTCTTAATGTATCAAAGATTCATTCAGTGCCTGATAAATGAAGAATTCCTAAATCTTGCTACTGAGGGACCAGTGCTTGATATTCCTTATTATAATGCAAAATCATACAAGTACATTAAGAAGAGGGATCCTATAAACTTTTACAGTGGAGCTCACTCACCTCTTCTTCATTGGATGCTTTAACAAATCAATATAGAAGAACAAGGAGAAGAACAAGATGCTCAAGATCACAATGATGAACAAGCTGCTGATGAGCAAACTCATGGTGCTGATAGGCAAAGGTCAGTATCACCCCATGATGGTGCAGGGGGTGATTCTCATACTAAACCTGAAATTCATGACTATGCATCTCCATTTGTGCCTTTACCATAACCATCTCCACAACCATCCTCACAACCATCCCCACAACCATCTCCACAACCATCTCCACAACAATCACCACAACCATCTCCACAACCATCACCACAACCATCTCCAATATCCCAACCACCAATATCACCACCTCATCACTCACCAATATCACCACCTCAACCATTGCCTATCCATGACATTCCATCTGAGTTTGGAGACTCAACAAGCACATCTAAAGCATCCAAATCATCTTCAGATGAGGAGGATCATCATGCTCAAATGTTTATAAAGAGCGTCACTTCTAAGACTGCTCCCTCAGAGAGTTTTGCTGAATCTAATGTAAATAGACCAGATGAAAAAGATGAGTTAATCTCTAAGCTCTTACAAAAAATTGAAAGGATGGAAAGAATACTGAAGAGGAGGGCTAGAATTATTGATGATAGGATTCTAGAGCTTGATGAAAAGGAGCATGAGTTAAAAGAGCTTAAAGAAAAACATGAAGCTGAAAAGAATGAGAAAGAGAAAGAGATTGAAAACTTAAAAGCTGCACTTAACCATTCAAGAGAAGAAGTAAGTGGCCATGTGGATACACTTGCCATTCAAAATATAGCTATGGAAGAGCAAGAAGATATGATCGAAGAACAAGCAGAGATAATCTCAAAACTCCAAAGTCAAATTGATAGCCAAACTAAAAGAATATCTAAACTTGAGATGTTAATTGAAATTCAAAGATGTGCTGAGGTTGAAGAAAGTAAAAGGGATGAAGAAAGAATAATGACTGATGAGAAACAATCTTTTACTGAAAATGTCGAAAAAAAAGAAGATGCAGGCAAAGCAAAGAATGAAGAATCAAGTCTAGAGATTGTGGTTTATTCTGGGCAATCAGATGCTACTCAAACTGAGAAAGCTGAATTTGAAGAATTAATCAGTGCTTTGGATAGCTTCAATTCTGAAGAATTCATAATAGATGAAGATTTTTGGGATTTTGTTGCAGACCAGAGGACCAACACTGAACCAATTATGGTCATTCCTCAATCTCCAGTTCCATTAGAGAAAGAGTTGAGCATGTAAATGGTACGTGCTATGTCATTATCAGAAGAACAAAAAGATATGATTAAAAAGTTTTGTGAAAAAGAAAAAGAAAGAGAAGAAAAAGAGGCTGATGATCAAGAAAAAGTACAAAAAGAGGCTAAAAAATTGCCTGAGGAGATGAAAAAGGCTGAATCCTTTTCAGGTCCTTCACTTCAAACTTATACCAGAAAGAGGAAATACTTATCTAAGAAAGCTAAAGAAAAGAGACCTATGAATGAAGAAGAACCAACAAAGAAAACCAAACAAGATGATCCTAGAAGTCTTGCTGCAATAGCAGAATTCCTGGAAGAACATGAAAAAGCTGAGGCACAATTGAAGAAACCAGCTGTATTCATTGATCTTGAAGAAGGAGAGATTGAGGGAGGATATAATGCTGATGAGCCTGTAGATGTTGATAGCCCTGTGGTAAAAGAAAGATGTGTGGATGAAATGGTGTTAAAGGCTCAAACTTATGACATGATGATAAAAGCAATGTTTTTGATCAATCACGGGTATGATGCCGATGAAGTCTTTAGTATGACATATGAAGGCATGGAAGCAGAAGAAGAAAAGGTCAATAAACTGTTGGATCCAACTTTGAAACTAAGTATGAAAGATCATTTTCTAGAAAGATTCTTGTGCCAAAATTGTCAGCCAGGAAGAAATCAACCTCAACTCCCGAACCACTATTTCCTGATCTTATAGCATATCAGATAAGGAAATGAAGGATTATCTTTCAAGCCAACGCTTCACAAGAAGGAAGCTTGAGAATATGAAAAAAACTCATTAAGGGCTGCAACTCTCTAAATGATTAATGAAAAGAAAGATAGGCTCAAGCAGATAGAAGAAGGAATTATAAACAAAAAGCCAAGATCAAGAGTAACAGCTCAAGACATGCTGCTAAACCAAAAAGATCAAGAATTGTTGGCTCATGTACTTCATAAATACCCTGAGTGGTTTGCTGAACCCTCTCAACTAAAACTACAAGAAGGGTTAACCACTGTAGAGTTAATTAGAGGAGTGTCTACTCCCAAAAGCGAAGTTGACCAGAAAATAATTGCACGGAAGTATGACAGCACTTGGAACGTGTTTATGGTTAAAAGGATCTCCGGGATGGTCCAATTCTTTACAGAGTAATCTGCTCTTGTAAATGCCCTAGAGATCCATGACTTAAAAGAACTGGTTCAACTAGAACTGATCAATCACTCAGCTATGTTCAGGGGATATGATTTGAAAACATACTCAAAATATTCAAAAGGACTGATAATTACAAATCATTAAAGGCAATATGCATGAGGAAAGATAAGGCATTTATTAATCCCCTTGAGAAGAAGAAGATAATACAAGCTAAAGAAGTTGTGTTTCCAGAGTTAAAAGTGAAACCAACACTCTAAAGAGAAAAATGGTGTCCGGTACTCATTCCTCTACACACATCTCAAATGTGTACTATGATGAGAAAACTTATGAGATGGTGATTGAAAGAAAGTTGGGAGGAAAGGAGGGTGCTGAAATAAAACTATTCAGTGGATATGAAGTAAGATTGCTTGATGAATCCTACATCCACTATATATACACCAGACACTTTAGGGAAATAAGCACCAAACTGGGAGAACAAGATATGCACTTCTTCCTAAAGTGCATCAAGTTGCTGAAAATGGCATATGATCATATCATTGCCAAGAGAGACAAAGAAAGAAGAAGAAGACTCCATTGCAACTTAGGAATATTATTAATCTGGAGGTAGATGTGGGTGGGAGCCTATTAATTCACAAAGATGGTTTTTCTACTGTATCTATTTAGGAAACTATTTCTCTAAAGAAGTTACCACTAGAAGCCATCTATATATGAGCAAAATGAAGATACATGTGCTAAGTAGGGAAAGAATGTAAGAGGCAACAAATTTTGTCAACATGATTAAAGCCATTCTGGATTTAACTCAAGTAGCATTTTTACTACCTCCACAAGACCCAGTAGAATCCTCACAACATCAATCACCTCCCAAACATTAAAGAGCATAGGCTGTATAATCCTTAGGGGGAGTATTGTTGCACCCTGAATGGATCATACATGCCAATTCAATGGGTGAGTTGATGGTTGCTTTGCTGAAATCCCATAAGTCCAAGAAGAAATGCGGATGAAGATCCTGCACAAGAAAAACCAAGTATAGTCTTCCGCATTTGTCAATGCAGAAGACATAAAACAAATACGAACAAGTATTTGTTCTTCCTCATTAACAAATGTGGAAGACCAATTAGTAATGCGGACAAGACATTGTTCATCCGCATTTGCCAATGCGGATGACCAGAAAAATGTGCAGAAGTATTTGTTCATCCGCATTAACCAATGCGGATGACCAACATACTAATGCGGATGATCAAGTGAAGAAATGTTGATCAAGTCAATTCATCCGCATTTGCAAATGCGGATGAACAAGCAAAGATGCGGATCAAGACTTAGACTAGATTTTGATGTAATAGGTCAGGGATAGTTTACTCATTTTGTAAAAGGCATATTGTCTGCCTATAAATAGAATAGACAACCTCGTACATGAGGTGACAGAATTTTAGACAATCAAATATTTGTATTCTCTATGTGTATTATTACTTTTCTAGCTAAACCCTAGCAGTCTTTGTAATCAATCACCTTTATTAATATATACAAAAGCATTTATGAGTATTTCTTCTGCATTGAATGTTTCTTGATTGTATGATTCCGCCATTCAATCATTAACTCAGTCATTATATTTGATCCTTAGTGAGAATCTCAATCTCACTAACCCAGTCATCCAATAGAGTTTGATTTTTTCTCTCGGACACACCATTGTGTTGTGGTGTTCCAGGTGGAGAAAGTTGTGAGACAATCCCATAACTTCTAAGATGATCTCTAAAAGCATCATTTAGGTATTCACCTCCTCTATCACTACGGAGAATTTTTATTGACTTGTTGAGTTGATTTTCTACTTCATTCTAGAAGATTTTGAATATTTCAAAAGCTTCATCTTTGTGTCTTAACAAGTACACATACCCATATCGACTATAGTTGTCGGTAAAGGTAATGAAGTATCTTTCATTGTACCTAGTCATTGGCTTAAAAGTACCACATACATCCGAATGTATAATAACTAATAATTCTTTTGCCCTTTAAGTTTTGCCACTAAAAGGTGCCTCAATCGTTTTGCCTTGTAAACAAGATTCACATACATCAAATGAATCATACTCACTTGCTTTTAAAAGACCATTCTTTTAAAATGTTTGTATGTGTTTTTTGTTTATATGACCAAGACAACAATGCCAAAGATAGGTCTCACTCAAATCCAATTGAGTTTCTTGGTGGTGGTTTGGTACAATGAGCTATCATATAATGTGTTTTCACTAACCAATTCATAATACCATTAATAGCATTAAAATAAAAGATATAATTTAAAGAAACATGAATTTCATTTTCAATAAATGTCAAAACATAACTATATTGTCTTAATTGGGCAACTGAAATAATGTTCCTAGTCAAACTAGGAGCATACAAAACCTTGGAAGCTTCAAGATGTAGTCCCCTCGATCTTCAACTTGATTATTTGCCCCATTCCCCATGTAGGCTAACATCCCCTTTCTTGAAGTCCTTACTTCTTTTGAACCCCTACAACAAATTGCAAATATGAGTTCCACATACGGTATCCAATACCCATGCGTTAGAGGATATTAAATTAAGATCAATATGAATCATGAAAATTGTACTCGAGGTTTGCCCGACATCCCTCTTAGCTTGCAACTCTTTAAGATGGACAGGACAATTTTGCAGGATCGGTTTATGTCACTAAACACTTGGTTTTCTCTCAAACTCACTTAAACAACTCTCGAATGAAAGCAAAGTCTCTAAGAGTTGATAACAATATAATAAGTAATAATCAAACACAAGAAGTAATTTTCAAGGTACTTGCATATATTGCTTCTTAACTCAAATATTACAAGACTCTTATAAGCATACATGTTATGAGTCACAATGAGAAACTACATATAATACTACCTACATCCAGATATACTTTGATACCAGCTAGAATCCTCTAACTAAAGCAGATACTACAAAGCTATAGTTTAAGGTATCTCAGATAAGACTTTATCTGAGATATGGTAGTCAGGACATGTCCTTGACTTACCTTTTGTCACCAACTAAAGTTGGTAACTTGTACTAACATAAAAAGGTGAACAGGAGAATAAAATATGGTCAACTACATGGCTCTTTGAGAAAACGCCATGCAGTATTAAAGGTCTGCAGCGGAGTGTCAGAGACCATACTTATGTCCACTGGTTATAGTAGTGTCTTTCGAAGGTTAAATGGCTTCGGAAGAACAAGTACTTCCGAAGCCACTTACACTTCGGAAGAGGCTACTTCTTCCGAGGCTTGAGGACTTCTTCTTTCTTCATACTTTGGAAGTAGTCTTCTGATTTCTTCTTTTGAGACTTGATCTTTGGAAGTGAACACTTTGTCTTTGGAAGTAGAGTTTTGTCTTTGGAAGTAAAACTTTCATTCTGTCTTCAAAAGAACTCTACTTCATTCGGAAGTTCCACACTTGGCTTTGGAAGCCTTTGTAAGTAGCACCAAAATTGTCTAAGTGATTTGGTTTTGGTTGCACCAGCCTTCTTCTTGATCCAACAAACTCCCCCTAGGCTGATGCTACCGAAACCTCACTTGTTTCTACTCCTCAAAACTTTTAGCACCACGGAGAGTAAATACTTATCAGTTTCCTTGTTCTTCCCTGATGTGGTGCTGAGAAGTTTGTAGAAATCTTTGGTTGACAGGATCTCCAGTTTGTCACCTTGAATGATATGTACCCTTTGTTGTGGACCTCTGAAAAGAGTTAGTTGATGGGAACTATAATCATATTCCCATCAAACTGTAGGTTCAAATTCAGGACACTCCACCATCTGTAGAAAGGTTGTGCCCTTGGTGGGAGGTCTATCCTTGTCTTCCCTTCTTCTCAACTTCAACTCTTCTTCAATCTTGGCTTTTGAAGTTAACTCAGTTAGATGAAGACTTTTGAGATGGTTTCTGATGTGAGCAGCAGTTTCAGAGTTGGAGGGGTTAGAGAATGGTTTCTCTGCTAACTCAGCAATATCAAACATGCTAGAGTGTAGCAGAGAGGTGGCATTCGGCCTGTTGACTTCACCATTCTCTCTTTCCACAACAAAGTTATGAGTAGCTTCATCAAACCTCCACTAGATTATTTTCTTTTTTAGGCACAAGAGACTGACTAGGAATCTTGTCCTCTTTCCTTGTATCTAGTAGAGTCACCAGCTTCCTTCTTAGTCTCTTCTCTTCATCATTAGTGAGTCTGAGTTGAGGCCTAGAAGTTTTGTAGCATGGTCCAGTGTTCCTCTAGGCAGATCAAGAAATTGATCTCTTGTGAGGGAATGTGAAGATCCATCAACATAGGTTAGTTTGATGGAGTCTTCTTCACAGGAGATATCGCTCAGGGTTGTGCAGTTGGTGAGCCTAGTTTTGATATTCTTAAACTCTTCTAGAGAGAGATGTTTGGAAGGCTAAGGGGATGGTTTGGAAGGTTGTTGGGTAGGATGTGGTGTGGTGGTTCTGGTAAGAGTTTTGGGTTGAAGGATGGGTAGTTTGGTGGTTGAGGTAAGGAAGTGGATAAGGGTAAGGTGTGGGTTCAGGAGTGTAAGGTTTAGTTTTGATGGTGAATAGAGAGGAATTGGTTCAGGTTAGGGTTGAGTGGTTGGTGTGAAGGTTATCCCCTATACCCTTCTGTATATCTCTCTCCTTTTCCCCAAATGAATGTCAGCTTTGATCTCACTAACAATTTGTTGGAGTGTCCTTTTAGACATGGGACCAACCTGCCTTCCAAAGAAGCCGTGAGCTTGGAGATAGTCTTTCATCCAGGCTTTGTTACCTATCTTCTTGGTTGCAGTGGCCCTTGCTTCTTCTTCCCTTTTCTTCTTCTCTCTCAACTTGTCTCTTGCAGCTCTATTTCTCTCTTTCTCCAATTGATCCCGCTCTTTGTCAAAGAGCCATAGGATGTTTCATCATTGTGTGGAGACAGCTCTTGAAGAGAGAACCCTCTAGAGGTTAGGAAGGCTATCATTTCCCTCATGAGCTGCATGTCAGCTTCCCTCTGTTCCTTTTCTTTCTCTTCCTCTAAGGCCAACCGTGCTGCTTCTTGTTACAGCCTGGTTGCCTTTTCTAGTTCCACTAACTCCTCTAATGGTAGCAAGAGTGTTTCTTCATTGGCAGCTCCAAGCTTGATGAGCTGGTTAATGATCTCCTCTCTCCTTTTGTTGTTGACTGCCTCCTAGTTGGCTGTAGTAGCTTTTGTATGTGCAACTAACAGCTTTTCAGTTGGAAGTCTTCCTATTAGGACCGTACACGTACGAAGTACTAACTGATAATGCATGAAACCAGATCGAATAGTGCGGAATCCTATTTGATTGGCGATCCAATCAGTGAGAATGCAGTCCCGATCAATCTAACAATTAAAGAAACGTTAAGAATGATTAGAACAAGATCAACTGCGAACTACGAACTTGGAACAGGCTTTGTGGAGTCTCTGGACGGCTAGGGTACGAATATGTGTCAAAAGTCTTCAAGAGTTATGTTTTTTCACGCATTAAGTGGTATTTATAGGTTAGGGTTTTTCAATCGTACGACTGAACCATTAGCGTTCAGTCGTGTGACTAAATCATGCGATTGATTCATACGCACGACTGAAGGTTCAATCGTGCGACTGGTCCATTAGCATGAAGTATTCATGCGTATGGTCCATTAGCATGGTCGATTCACACGAATACTTCATACGATTAAGTTTGAACACATTTCTCAATCATTATTGACTAAGAACTATACACAATAACCTCAAACCTATATAGTTAGTTCAATATACTTTATCACACAATAAACAATGAGACATTAAACATTATAATCATCAGTCACATATTGTATTTCATTCAACTCATTCATTACATATATGTAAGACATTTACATTAAGCTCCTAAACTAGGTACATATGTATCAATAAACTCCCCCTTGGACCTAGTTTACATTAGCGTTTGACATTCTTCATAAGCTCCTTAAATCTCTTGTACTTCTCCTCTTTAGTAACTCCTGCATATATTTCAAATGCAAAGCAGAGTCATATAACGTTCTGGAACTGGAGGGCTTGTAGAATATATTGTGCGTCATAGAATAGTGGCCACTTGTATAGACATCTTCTGTAGACAAGTTTGTTAGCCACAATGGGTCGAATACCCGGATAATTTCCATTTTTCCTTCTCTATTTAAAACTATGACCGCTTCGCCTGTTCTCCAATCATAATACCACCATTTGAAGTGTGGAGTGAAGTCCTGTGAAATTTCTCTTAATGGAATCTTCGACATCGTGCACGGGGGACTCCACTTCAGCACCACTTTAGGCTTTCCAGAAATGGGTTCCACTTCAGACCTATGAATGTACCTCTTTGGTTGTTGAGGTCTGAAGTTCACCCATCTAGTGTGATATTCCTTCTTTAGGGCCGCCTCAAACCATCCTGACATCTTTCTAGGATCAACATATAGAAGATTTAAGCGTGCAAGTTGGTTGAGCTCAAAACTGGGAGAGTCTTTAGATCATATGGGTATCTGAAGTACTCTATTCCTTCTCCCTCTTAACATCATAAATGTTAAGATCCTTAAAATACGCCCACACAATAATCTTTCCAGACACCTTTAGATGTCTTGACCTTGTTGAGCTTGGTGTAGGCATTTTGCTTTGAGCTGTGCGTTGTGCTCGTATCTTAGCAAAACCAGCTGCCCATTCAGCCTTTTTCATATCAACATCAGCGTACAAGGCTTGGGCTTGGCTTCATTCTTCTCTGTTTCTTTCTCCATCTCATCCAGTTTCTCTAATGTAGCACTGTAGAGAGTGTCACCCAAATCGGGGATCACATTGCCCTCTCGGTCAGTGTACTCTGGATAGTGCTCAGTCGGACATCCTTAATCTCTATTTCGTCGACATCATTAAGCTCATCGTCACTTGTCACATCAACTGTAGGAGCATCTTTGACAAGCTCGTCTGGATTCAATCTGAACATCTCAGCGAGTTGCTCATTGGATAGATCGTGAATGATTTCACCTTCTTCGGGAGTGTAGCTCACCGATCGTCTAATAATCCATTGCAAATCAAGAATCATGGTGAATTGAGACTTGATTTGTTGCAGGGGAGTAACATCATATTCATCTTGCTGTGATGTTTGATCTGCTTGATTTAAACATTTAATGCATCAATCATTAGTAATTAATCAAGACAATTAAACATTAGATAAACATAGATAAACATTAATTACATAAATGTAATATTTGAATCAAGTACAAAAGTTTTCTAAATACAAAAATTTAATTTTTACTTTATCCTGATCCATCAGTTCTTCAACAGCAGGGGCTGAGGATGATGCTCCCTGATCTTGTGCTCTCTTAGTCCTCCTTTCTTGACCTTGAGTTGAGGCTAATGCCGCACCATCACCTTCTTCATCATTATCATCACCTCTCTTCTTTCCCTCGATCCCTCATCATCACCTTCATCTTCTTCATCAGACTCATCATCATCATCATCATCAACTTCATCTCATCATCATCATCATCTTCACCTTCCTGGATCTTTAACGACTCATCTTTTGATCCTTTCAGTCTGAGTATTATCTTCTTGTTCTTGGCCTCCAAATCCTCAATCCTCTTAACGATTGATCATTCTGCTCCTGAAGCTGGGTAATATGCTGTGCTTGAGCAGCATTGAGCTCCACAAGCTGACTTAGCTATGTAGCTCTTTGCTCATCAGCAGCTAACAGCTTTAGCACCATCTGGTTTAGTGTGGCTAGCTGTTCCTCTACCCAAATGAAGGGTAGAGTGGATCCAGTGGTGAAGGTAGAGTGGGTTGAGGGACCTGCTTGGTGGCTAGTGGTGGTAGTGGTGGATGTGTTGAATATGGGTGGTGGAATGTGAGTGGGTGGTGTAGGGGTAGCTGTGGTGGTGGTGGTTGGAGGTGTGATAGTAGTGGTAGGGGATGTGGTAGTGGTCATGGTAGCTGTGGTAGAAGTGGTGGATGTGGTGGTGATCAAAGTAATCCTCCTTCGCTTGCTCTTCTTCCTATGAGGCTAAGCCATCCTCTTCTTCCTCGATCCCTTAGAGGAGGATGCTCCCCCTTGGCTGATGGGATGGTGCGGGATGTAAGATGGATCAGTATCAACAGTAACAACATCAGCGTCCACCAACCGCCGCAAGCCCTCTCTCAGTGGCAACCACCTTGCTCCCACTATCCTCACAAGTGGCTCCTCATCCGACTCTTCCTCTCATCAGGATGGAAGTCTTGGTGGAATCCAGCAGTCTCAGTTCCACCATGGGTGGATGGTGGAGATGGTATATCAGTGGTAGTGGCCCTAGATGGAATGGGGCCTGTATCTCCACCACCACCACTGTCATCATCGTCGTCGTCATCAACTGGTAGAACAATAGGCTTAGAATCTGAGTTACTGTCGTCGTGATGCCACTTCCTCCTAGCGGCCACCACATAATCCTCTCGGGCCAGATGCCCAAACAATCGTCTGATAGGGGGTTTCACCTGCTTCCCCCTGTACACCTTCATCTTGCCCAGCGTAGTATCATCTGTAACCTTTAGGGTCATAACATCATCACTCTCCTTGGCAGCAAAGGAAGCTTCTGGTCTATAATCATCTGAAGGAATCGGGGGTACATGCAAAAGCCTTTCTTGCCTTTGGCCTCTATATCTCAACCAAGTGAAGATCATCCGTGAGAAATTGAACGGGTGATTCAGTACTAGAGCAACACATGCATTCTGGATTTGATCTGAAAGCTCATCAAAACCCCCTTTCCTCGAGGCAATGCACTTGAGGATAACATGCGCCAAGTACTTGAACTGGGGACACATATTGCTCTTGTTGAGCACACCAACGTTTATGTCCCCAGAGTACTTGATCCTCCGAACACATCCCCACACAGTCAGGGGATGTAGCCTAGTCGAGCAGTCTCTGTCCACTCTAAACTCCAAAACTCTCCTGATATCATCCTCGCTGTCCGCAATATCTTGTCCATAAATGGTACTCCGAATGCAGTGTGGCTCAGAGGACCTGTCTACAACCGTGCTTTCCCCAGAAAGCCTGCTGAATAGATCTGTATGGCGTGCATGGTGTGGAGATAGCTTGAAGACCCTCGATCTCCGTAGAAAAGTAATAATACCCATGAACTTAGATGCCTTTCGAGACATGACGTCAAGATGCGCACAGAGTTGTGCTTCGTGCTCATCATCCACCTACTAGCCATGTTGCTATAAAACAAGACACATAAACGTCAGAATTTTGGTAAGTGAATGACATTTGACTTTGATGAGCTTGAAACCATTTTGTTTAGTCGTGCGAATGGACAGTGCGACTGAGCCTTAGTCGTGAGATTGAGCTCGTTCGTACGATTGAGCCTGCGACAGAGCTTAGTCGTATGCTATGCCATACGGTTGTACCAGTCATGCGACTGAACTCAGATGTATGGTTCATTCGTGTGATTGAGCCATTTGCCTAGCTCAGTCGTGCGATTGAGTCATTCGCCTAGCTCAGTCGTGCGATTGAAATTCAACAGTCTGTCCATTCGCATAACTCGCTGTTTTTTCAATTTAAATTCAAATCTTGGGCTAAACTTGATGTTAAACGTTGTGGATTGGCTCATTAGACTCGCAACGTTCTAAATAACATCTAATGCTCTTTAAGTTCACGGTTTAGTTCATTTTTTATAGGTTTATTTTGATAACTTAGGCTCGATTCTTATTTTGAACAAATTCCGTCAATTAGGGCTTGATTTAATGGAATGTTTAGGTTAGGATCTTCGCAAAGTACCTGTAGATGTAAGGAGTAATCGTTAGAATCAACAAGCACAGGTGGAAAGTGCTCAAATGAAATTTTGGCAGAGTTTGGGTGTAGTCGTACGAATAGAGAGCAATTTAGGGTTGGTGACAAAATGCGACCGAGTCTACTCTATTTATACTAGGTTTACTTTTAGTCGATCGACTGGACCTATTTGCACGCTTCATTCGTGCGGCTGGGGCTCAGTCGTGCGACTTGCTCAGTCGGTCACGTTCAGTGACTAGGTTTTAGTCGTGCGACTGACTCATTCGTTCACCTCCATTCATGCGATTGGTTCATTCTGGTGATCAAATCTTTTGGATTGACCCATGCTTATGGTCCAATCGTACATCTGGTCGATACGTGTGGTTCAGTCGTATGATTGGGCTCATACGTATGATCCAATCGTGCGACTGGTCCATACTTATGGTCCAGTCAAGCGAATGACTCATACTTATGAGTTTGACCTTATGACCTTTCAAACACTTAGGCTTTTAACAATAGATAAAATGTTACGAGCGATGATCATATCAGACATGACCTTTTTAATTTGATAAACTGTTGATCACATTAGACGTGATCCTTTTAACTTAAACAAAACCGACTGGTCACCTCAGACGTGACCCCTTTTACGTAAGTGATTCACAAATTTAATTCAGATGCATAGTCCGACTTTTACCTACCAAATGACTAAATATAATTAAAAAATAAAACAGCTAGAAATTAAAAACAGAATTAAGACATATTTTTGTATTTTTGATTTGAGATGGATTTTAAACCTATTAGAGTAATTCTAATCGATTTTACTTCCTCGACAACACAACTTCAATTCTAGTTTATCATTTCTGGTATGATTCATTATGGAATCATACAGGTATATCAGAATCACTTGGGACATTTCAATAAACTATTTTAATGCTAGATTCTTGTTTTTGACTGAGAGTCAATAGCAATTTTAGGAAATCATACTAGAGCTATAAGGTGTCCACAATGATTTTGACTTTCAAGAACTGCAGCTCACGATGATTGTCAGTATGTTTGTGCTCTTAAATCCATACACAGATTTTTGACACATTGGTGATGAGTTAGGTTTAATTATTTCAACAAGCATTTGTGGATCCCACGCTTATATGGTAATCAACATTCCTCAGGAGATTTTTGAGCGGTCTACGAGTATATTTCAAGAAGGAACTATTCTAAGAGCTTTCAAAGAGATGCCAACCCTCAGGTCAGTGTCATCGCATAATAGAGAGGCGCAAACAACAATGAATTCTAGAATATTTAGGTTATGCTTATCCTCAGGGCAGTGCCACCGCACAGCAGAGAGGCACACAACCTATCTTCTTATTAGAGCATTTATTTTCTTTTTGCACATAACGCACCAACAACATAAGTTATTGGCTTGATCGCATTTGGCATTTTTCCATGTGCTTTACTCATTTTATGGTCTTCCGCACACATTTGTGGCATTTATTTTGCTCTTCACCCCTTATTGGAACAACGTTGATTGTGTTAACCAGGGATAAGATGGGAACCCACAACAAGTCGAACAACTTAGTTTTCAATTGAAACCATCAATGAGGTCTACTCAGCCATTGTGTGAATCTACCGACACATCATATAATGAACTAGCAGTCTCTAGATCTACTTTCTCTATGTTACCTTGGAAGCATACTAGTTTTACTATCATTTTTCCTTTATTTTGCTTAGACTTTTCAGATTTAAACTTTGAATTTTGCATCTTAATCAGTTACACTCTTTTGAAGTCCCAAATAATCAGTTTCCTGTGTACTATTATTTTCCATATACGTTGAATCAGTATCACATATTTGATTTCTTTTCTTTTAGCTAAGCTTTCCTTCTCCCTCATTTTTTTAAGTAATTAAATAAAGCAGCTAATTAAATACTAATCTAACATATTCTTCCCCTAAAATTCTAAAACCAAAAATATTTTTTTGTGTTTTTGAATTTTCAATGAATAGGTAAAGAAAATAAAAAATAAAAAGTAATTAAAAAATGTCGGACTAGCCATTTTCATCCTCTGAAATGACATCACTTTTCTTTTTTACTCCATTAACCTCTAATAAATATAAAAAACTCGGTTTATCAAATGCTTTTGTGTAGAGGTTGGCGCGTTGAAAATCGTATTTATTTTAACCACATCGATTAGTTGCTTTTCAAAACAGTCACGTATAAAGTGATACTTAATACCGATATGTTTAGTTTTTGGATGTTGGACTGGATTTTTGTTACGGCTATCGCAGCAGAATTATCAACATAAATAGGAGTGTTAGAAAATTGCAAACCGTAGTCGCGTATTTGCTGTTAAATCTAGATGATTTGTGAACAGCAACTTGCAGCAGCAACATATTCAGCTTCACATGTTGACATAGCAACGAAGTTCTGCTTCTTACACTGCTAGGTGACTAACCGTCTACCAAAGAACTAACATCTTGCTGATGTTGACTTGTAATTCATTTTGCAACCACCGTAATCCAAGTCACTATACGTTGTAAGCTCAAAATCATCATCATGAGGATACCACAAACTGAGTGTTGGAGTACCCTTCAGATAAAGGAAAATCTATTTAACACCTATGAGATGGTTGACTTTCGGTTTGGCATGATATCTGGAGCATAGACACGTCACGTACATGATATCAGGTTCATGGCAAGTGGAGTTCCAGCAACTGAAGCATTTTCCATGTCAAACCGAGTGAAGATGTCCCCTACATATTTATTCTGATTCAAGAAAATTCCTTTTGGTGTCTGATCCACCTGTAATCCTAGGAAGAACTTCATCTCCCCCATTGCACTCATCTCAAATTTTGCTTTCATTACAAATTCAAATTCTTTTCATAACTCTTCGTTTTTGGAACTGAAGATTATGTTATCAACATAAATCTGTACAAGCAGTAAGTCGCCATCCTTTTCTTTGATGAACAGTGTGCAGTCAATAACTCCTCTACGAAAGTTATGTTTCACCAGATGAGTTGAAAGTTTCTCATACCATGCTCGTGGGGCTTGATGTAGCCCGTAGAGAGCCTTATCCAGCTTGTAAACTCTGTCCCGATGGTAAGGATCCTCAAATCCTTCGGGTTGACTAACATACACTGTCTCACGAATTTCCCCATGAACGAATGCACTCTTTACATATAGTTGATAAACTTTTATCTTCGTGCAAGATGCATAGGCTAGGAAGATATGGATTGCTTCCATTCTAGCCACAGGTGCAAACACTGTATTGTAATCAATTCCTTCGACTTGTCGAAAACCTTGAACAAAAAGTCGAGCCTTGTTTCTAGTTATGACCCCTTGGTCATCTTTCTTGCATTTCAAGATCTATTTGTTGCCAATTACTTTAGCACCTTTAGGTCTATCCACCAGCGTCCATACTCCTAGCTTCTTGAATTGAAGGAGTTCTTCTTGCATGGCACTAACCCATGCCTTATCGTTTAAGGCTTCACTTACATATTTTAGCTCAAATTGAGACACAAAACATCGATAAGAACCGTCATGAAGATAACCTTTTTCCATTACTGAGGCATAATCAACAAAGTATAGCTGATTTCTTGTCTGTACTCCTAATTGTACATCCCCTATGACATTGTCTAGAGGATGATATACATTTAGTTAAGATCCAGGAGTGGTGGGTACAACTACTTTCTGATCCAGATTTGAATTCCTCATTCAGTATCTGTAGCTGTTGGAGTGCGAAGTTTCAAAGTGTCAGAGGCATCAACATCCGATGCTTGTGTACTTTCAGTAGCAGGAACATGTTCCTCCTGATCCACTTGATCATTCTCCACTTCTTCATCGTCAGAGGAGGAGTCGATTACCTCAAGTGCTCCCCCTGAAGGACTAGAAGATTCACCTAGTGAACCTGATGTTGTCAAGTCTAGTGACGGTGTGTTTAAGACATCGTACATCATTTTGGTTGATAACTCATCATCAGGAAGGAAGAGAGGGATGTTGAAGGACTTAAAGAATCCATCATAATCGAAGAAGAATGTGAGGCCTTTTCCAGTACGGGGTGGTGTATCTCTGAACATCAATGTTGCACCACACTTCTACTTGACCCGTTGAGTTGTTGTAAAATCTCTAAAGATCATGTATAGGTTGGACTCACCTTAGTTTAGAATGTTTACTTTTGATTGTAATAGGTCTTTTGTTAGTTTCCTTTGTATGTATTTAGATTTATGTTATTTTGCAATCCAGCGAAACTATGAGCGAAACTATAGTTTCGCTCACAGTTAGCTAATTAGTTAGCTCAGCGAAACTACTGTTTCTGCCTAGCGAAACTACAGTCTCGGCAAAACAGTTTCGCTGACAGCAAAACTGTCTGCGAAACTAAGACTGCTATATATACATTTTGATCATTCTCATTATGGGTAAGCTTGCAAAACCCTAATCGTTAATCCTTATTGCAAGTTACCTTTTCAAAGTAGTTATTACATAGAAATATTATTGTGCTTGATTTTATTGATTGTTATGATGTTCATTGTCTTATTTTGAATGAGTTCTTATTGTGTTCAATCTTCTTTGTTCATCTTGTTTAGTTTGTGCGTTTGATATTGAACGATTCTTAATTCATTTGCACTGTTATATTATCAAATGGACCAACAATATGGTTCAGAGCCTTAGTGCTCATGATTTGTAGAGTTTTTGGTTGTTTTAGTCCAATATCAAGTTTTCATAAATTTTTAGTTCAAAAACATGTGTATTTGAAACGGAAATCGATTGAGTTTTGTCGATTATTGATTGGAGAATCTCTATTAATCATTAGATCTCAAATTCATTGAGCATGTGATGATTTCAGATTGATTTTTTGTTAAAAGAAGGGTTTAAGGCTCGACCAACGAAACTAGTGTCACACCCCCGCTAAGAGCGGAAACATGGGGGCGCGACGAGACGGGAATCGTCATAACACATGGTAAGTGATAGAGATGTAATAATAATAATGATGACAAGCGTGTCATGACAACACCCGACAACAAGGGGACTTGTGTCGTGTTTAGTCAGTATTCACGACAACATAGCCATAAGCATAAATATGACATAAGATAAACATAGATAATAATATTGTATGCAATTCCCACAACCCGGGAACAAGTTACAAAGTATAATGTTGTTTGAAATAGATACATCAATTGTTTTCAAAATGACAAGTTTGGCCCGAAAATGCATCCTAGGGTCTCCACTAAGGCAGCACACCTAGAACCTCAGCTAGCATGATCACCTGAAAAGATATGCCCAAAATGGTCCACAAAATTGTTGGTGAGTTCACAGGTTTAAAGTAAATAAGTAATTGATGCTGTATAAAGTTGTTGCAGAATACCGTGCATACAGTTATAAGCAAGCAAAATCACATGACAAGAGCTTTACAACCAAACCTAATGACGTACACAAAGAATCTTGTTGGAATATATTCACCCAAGGCCCATTCCTGGCTTTTGTTGGTACTAACTAGTATACCAACACGAGGGTGGGGGTGTCAACCCAGTAGTACTACCAATACGTAACCGTCGGTTCCACACTGGAATTAAATGGTTGTAAGAAAGAACCACAAAGCAGACTCAAGCATGTATCAGATAAGTACCCACAAAACAGTAGCACGTTGATTCTAAGTATGTAAATTGTATGTATGTTGTATAGCATAGAAAACGGGCGAGCATACTTTTCCCCCATGTTTGTAAATGTTTGCAAAGTAGTATAAGCACAAAAAGGGGCCACGAAACTCACATGTTTAGTGGCAGGTATGAATGATCGGGATTCCTAACAGTTGTATGCAGAGAACAGTCAAACACCTATTGACAGTTATTGTTAAGCGTTAATGACGTGTAGAAAGCGTATAGTAATGTTTGGTCGGTTCGGGTTGTATCGGTTCTGTTGTGGGTAGCACACACACACAAGCGGACACATGTATCAGATCTTATGTAGATCCAAGTACTACGAGTAGTCGTCATTGCTTATGACATCCGTGAAATGATCTCGTGGTTATGAAAGATAGCACATGTTAAGTTTTTGGAGTTCAAATTGGATTGTCGATAATTTGTAAAATGTTAGGTTGTTTTCAATTGAAATAGTATGTGCATGTTGATAGCGTTGACTTTAATCTTTGTGGTTAAGCAATGACACTTCTACTGATGTTACCTTATCATCATCAGACGTTCAAGGGGAAATTCACACTCAACATCATCAGTCACACAACAGGACCAGACGCTCGACTCAACGCTCCATCCGTACGAATCAACCTTCAATCGTACGAATCAGCTTCATTCGTACGATTGAGTCTTCATTCGCATGACTGGCACTCAGTCGTACCACACAACACACATTCGCACGACCCAACCTCCATGCGCACGAATCAACCCTCAATCGTGCGAATTAGCTACTTTCGTGCGATTGGACCTTCATTCATGCGATTGGACTCCAGTCGTGCGAAACACGCACAATCGCATACATACATCGGTCACCTGACTCAATCGCACACACACTCATCCGCATTGACTCAATCGCACACACATTCATCCGCATTGACTCAATCGCTCACACATTCATCCGCATTGACTCAATCGCACACACACTCATTCGATCGCACAACTCAGTCGCATGACATCCCTAGTCGCACGATTCAGTCGCCCGAAAGACACAATCGCATGACTCAGTCGCACGACACACCCAGTCGCACGGCTAAGTAGCATGACAGACCCTGTCACCTGAACTGCAGGTTCGCGACTGCAGAAGTGTAGAGCAGCCTTCGGCTGTTCCGAGCACGGGTTTTACACAACAAGGACTTCCAGAAACACTCTACAAACATACACAAACATGAAACACAAGCAGAAAGACCTCACACGCACCCACACGACCTCATGTGTTCGAGTTGAACCCGAACACCCGAAACCCTAGTTTGGACAGCCGTGAATAAGCAAGGAAAGGGACAACCAAGGTCGTCTACCTGCTAGAATAGAGTAGACTAGGCCGTAGATGGAGTCTAGACGACAAGAACAAGACCAAGCGGGTTGGATTTGGTGCTAGAATGAAGAAGACGTGAAGAAGAAGGTGAAGAGGATGAAGAAGATGAAGATGAAATGAGATTAAGGGCTGGAATATGGGTTTATATACCCAGCCCAAGTTTGCAAAATGGCGAGGTTAGTCCCTGCACTTAACCTTCGAGTTCTCCAAAATTTGTTTCAGTTGATTACAACCTTAAAATGTTTGTTATATTAAGGTTAAAAGCATGTTTAATGGTAATTGATAGTTTAAAAATGGTGTTATTAATGATAATGGTTGAAATTAAAAATATATTTGGTGGTAATGGTGATGAAATTTATAAAAAGTTTATGCTTAGCACACGTTCTCGGAGGAAGTACAGGCACAAAGGAAATAAAGCAGACATGATTCCTTAAAGCAGGAGTTCATGAAGAAGAGGAAGAATAATTAAAATAATTCTATGCTTAATTATGTCATTCGACGGACCTTAAGGTGACGGGTGTCACAACTAGTGTTCTTACTGCGAAACTGCGATGATCTTTCTGTGAAACTATGGGTGTTATCACTATTGAAGTCGTTTTCTTGTAGTTATGCAAAACTAGTGTCTTTGAACGAAAGTTCACTAGTGCTTGTGAAGGTTTAACAAGTGAAATTGATGCAAGAAAGTAATTTTGAACGAAAGTTCAAGCTTGTTTCGTGCGAACTTATCGGTGAAACTAAGCGTTTTGTGACATTCGGCTAGCAAAACTACTGCCGAAATTGTCAGCGAAAGTACCCAACTCAGCGAAATTAGCCTTCTCTGCGATATTGTCTATGAATTTACCTACTCTCTGTGAAACTACTAAATTTTTAGAGAAATTGTCTCTTCTCTTGCCGAAACTACATCAATCCTAGCAAAACTACAATGTCAAAGTTAACATCACTCACTCTTTCCGATCTTGAAAGTGTTACTCCCAGTAGACCACCGAGACTCATTATCAGAGACAATTTCAATGCCTAGAAGAGATGTCTTAAAGCTTTCTTCTTCTACACTGACCACAAGCAATGGGAATCGATTATTTCTAGTCCTCACATACCAACTGTCACTGTTAGTGATGTTGTCTCTCAAAATAAGGACCCGTCTTCTTTCACCGAAAAGGATTAGAAGTTGATCGATCATGGTCAAAAGGCTTTTGGTGCATTAACACTATGCCTGGCACCAGACATCTACAATCGATTTGCAGAACATAAGAATGCTAAGTCTCTTTACGATGCCCTATGTGAGTTCTATGATGGTAATGATGAACTGGTAAAGGATAAGGGCATTCAAGCAGAAAAGGAATTCAATTCATTTGTTGGATAAAAGAACGTGAGTCTGAAAGATCTCATAAATCGCTTCTTGATAGTTTCAAGCACCTTGAAGAAATACGATGAAATTCTCTCAAAAAGTGAACAAGTTAACAAGCTATTAGACTCTCTGCCACCTCAGTGGAGCCTACTAGTAAGAATGCTAAAAAAAGAAAGAGGGTTCACAGATTACAAGCTGATGTATATTATCAATAAACTCAAATATTTTGAGTTGGACATGAAGAGGCGGGAATTTATCCAGACCATGATGCCTATATCTGGTTTTACTCAAAATGCCGCTTTACTATCATCTGTTGCAAGCTCTCAAATATAGACTTCAATTCAAGGAGGAGTTAATACAAGTGATTTTTCAGGAGGAAATGTTAATATGGAAGAGATCAGGCTAATTCTAAGGTGAATGTTGAAACTTCAGTTCCATGAGAAACAATGGCTCTTTGTGGAATGTTTGTTCAAAGCTATGAAGCACTTGTGGCTAGAGGGTTAAAAGGGAAAGGAATGACAATGGAGGACATGTATAAGGTGGATCCTGATGATCTTGAAGAAACTGACATTTAGTGGCAAATGGCATTGTTGACTCTTAGAGCTTGAAGATTTATTGAGCGTACTGGACGAAAGAACTTCGGTGGTCCAACCTCTAATTCAAAACTAGGATTTGATAAGTCCAAACTAAGATGTTTCAACTGTAAACAATTAGGAAATTTCAAACGTGAATGTCCATCACCAATTATCACCGATTCCAGTAGCTCAGGAGTTCCTAGATTAACCATTGAAAGGGAGAAGGAAGATATGAATCACAAAAAGGAGACAGCCTTGATTTCCAACTTTGACTGGAGTGCAGAGGTTGAAGAGACAAGGACTGAGATAAATCATGCTTTGGTGCCTGAGTGTGTTAAAGGAAAGGGGAAGGAAGAAAGTAAAGGTGGATTTGATCCTTTCAAGGAATTCAAAGAGGAGAATGAGTTGTTTGTGAAAGAGAAAGAAGAGAAAGATGTGAGAAAGAGAGAAGGTATGTCTGAAGGACTAAAGTAGGAAGGAAGTTCATCCACAGAGCAAGGAAAGGATTATGATGATGCTACTATCACTATTGAGGAAAGCAATTCAAGTACTCTGGTGTGTCAATGTGAAAAGGCTTTAGCAGCAGAAAAGGCGGTGATGGCACTTCCATATGAGGTAATCCAGGATATGTGTTCTTCTTGTAAAATAAGATTGTCTGGGATTTATAAAGCTAATCAGTTATTAATTGATAATAAAAAAGATTTAAAACAAATTAATAAGGAACTGAAAATCAACGAATCAAATATTTTGTTATATTAAATGAGGCTTTGAAAGAAAATGATCATTTAAAATGAATTGTTTTGGAAAGAAATGTTGATATTAATAGTTTGACTGAGAATTGCTCTTGCTGAATTTAAAACAAGCAAACTTCAGTCAAAATTAGACAAATGGACCATTTCAGGAATAAAACATGATGATTTATGTAAATCTTAATGGGGAGCTGGATCAAATTGGGATATGAAAATGTAAAGGTTTATCCTCCGCCTAGTTCTGTCGTGGATAGCACACACACACAAGCGGACACATTATGCAGATCCAAGTACTACGAGTAGTCGTCATTGCTTATGACATCCGTGAAATGATCTCGTGGTTATGAAAGATAGCACTTGTTAAGTTTTTAGAGTTCCAATTGGATTGTCGATAATTTGTAAAATTTTAGGTTGTTTTCAATTGAAATAGTATGTGCATGTTGATAGCGTTGACTTTAATCTTTGTGGTTAAGCAATAACACTTCTACTAATGTTACCTTATCATCATCAGACGTTCAAGGGAAAATTCACACTCAACATCATCAGTCACACAACAGGACCAGACGCTCGACTCAACATTCCATCCGTACGAATCAACCTTCAATCGTACGAATCAGCTTCATTCGTACGATTGAGTCTTCATTCGCATGACTGGCACTCAGTCGTACCACACAACACACATTCGCACGACCCAACCTCCATGCACACAAATCAACCCTCAATCGTGCGAATTAGCTACTTTCGTGCGATTGAACCTTCATTCGTGCGATTGGACTCCAGTCGTGCAAAACACGCACAATCGCATACATACATCGGTCACCTGACTCAATCGCACACACACTCATCCGCATTGACTCAATCGCACACACATTCATCCGCATTGACTCAATAGCACACACACTCATTCGATCGCACAACTCAGTCGCATGACATCCCTAGTCGCACGATTCAGTTGCCCAAAAGACACAATCGCATGACTCAATCGCACGACTCACCCAGTCGCACGGCTCAGTCGCATGACAGACCAGTCGCCTGAACTGCACGTTCGCACCTGCAGAAGTGCAGAGCAGTCTTCGGCTGCTCTGAGCATGGGTTTTACACAACAAGGACTTCCAGAAAAACTCTAGAAACATACACAAACATGAAACACAAGCAGAAAGACCTCACACGCACCCACACGACCTCATGTGTTCGAGTTGAACCCGAACACCCGAACCCTAGTTTGGACAGCCGTGAATAAGCAAGGAAAGGGACAACCAAGGTCGTCTACCTACTAGAATAGAGTAGACTAGGCCGTAGATGGAGTCTAGACGATAAGAACAAGACCAAGCGGGTTGGATTTGGTGCTAGAATGAAGAAGACGTGAAGAAGAAGGTGAAGAGGATGAAGAAGATGAAGATGAAATGAGATTAAGGGCTGGAATATGGGTTTATATACCCAGCCCAAGTTTGCAAAATGGCGAGTTTAGTCCCTGCACTTAACCCTCGAGTTCTCCAAAATTTGTTTCGGTTGATTACGACCTTAAAATGTTCGTTATATTAAGGTCAAAAGCATGTTTAATGGTAATTGATAGTTTAAAATGGTTTTATTAATGATAATGGTTGAAGTTAAAAATATATTTTGTGTAATGGTGACGAAATTTATAAAAAGTTTATGCTTAGCACACGTTCTCGGAGGAAGTACAGGCACAAAGGAAATAAAGAAGACATGATTCCTTAAAGCAGGAGTTCATGAAGAAGAGGAAGAATAATTAAAATAATTCTATGCTTAATTATGTCGTTCGACGGACCTTAAGGTGACGGGTGTCACAATATCCCCCAGTTGAGAGAATTTCGTCCCGAAATTAGCTGGAGTTAGGTTCAAGAGTGTCATCCACGAATAGGTGTGGGTATTTGAGTTTCATTTGATCTTCCCGTTCCCATGTAAACTCTGGCCCTCGTTTTGAATTCCACCTTACGCGAACAATTGGTATTCTACTGCGCTTCAACTATTTGACCTTACGATCCATGACCTCAATGGGTTCCTCAATAAAATGACGCTTTTCGTTGATTTTGATATCCTCAATGGGTATATGAAGTGATTCGTCAGCCAAACACTTCTTGAGGTTCAACACATGGAAAGTATCATGCACACCGCTGAGTTCTTGTTGTAACCTTAATCGGTAAGCCACTGGACCAATTCTTTCTGTAATCACAAATCGTCCAACGTATCTTGGGGCTAACTTCCCTTTCTTTCCAAACCGAACAACTCCTTTCCAAGGAGAGACTTTGAGTAACACTCGGTCCCCAACGTTGAATTCTAGAGGCTTTCGACAATTGTCGGCGTAGCTCTTTTGGCGATCTCTAGCGGCTTTCAGTCTATCTTTGATTTGGAAGATCTTGTCAGTTGTTTCTGAATGATCTCTGGGCTTGTTAACTGACTTTCACCATCTCGGCCCAACAAACGGGTGATCTACACTTCCTTCCGTACAACGCTTCGAACGGAGCACACGCAATGCTGGTGTGGTAGCTGTTATTGTATGAGAACTCAATCAATGGCAAATGAGTATCCCAACTACCACCAAAGTCGATTACACATGCTCTCAGCATGTCTTCCGGTGTTTGTATGGTTCGTTCACTTTGGCCATCTGTTTGAGGGTGATAGGCGGTACTCATGTCTAATCGAGTGCCCATTGCTTTCTGTAGTGTCTGCCAAAATCGTGAAGTGAATCGGCCGTCACGATCGGAGATGATTGACACCGGCACTCCGTGTCTTGTCACGACCTCTTTTATGTATAATCTCGCCAACTTGTCCATTTATAGTCTTCTCGGATTGGCAAGAAGTGTGCTGATTTCCTCATTCGATCCACTATGACCCATATCGAATCGTGCCCGTTGCTCGCTCGAGGAGTTTGGTAATGAAGTCCATGGCTATGTTCTCCCATTTCCATTCGGGAATCTCAGGTTGCTGTAACAGTCCCGATGGTTTCTGATGTTCAGCTTTAACTTTCGAGCATGTCAAGCATCTGCTGACGTACGTGGCAAGTCTTTCTTTAGGCCTGGCCACCAGTACAGATCTTTGAGATCATGGTACATCTTGTCTGCGCCAGGGAATAGAATATCACGTCTGTGTGCTTCATCCATGACCAAGGTACGTACACCTCCCCACTTGGGTACCATATACGGTCCACGAAGTACTGTACACCATCGTCCTTGCACATCAGTTGTTTATCCAACCCTCGGAATTCTTCTCCCGCGAGGTTTTCTTCTTTCAACGCCTCACTTTGTGCAATTTGGATCTGAGTTTTCAAATTTGTTTGAATGGTCAATCCCAAAGCTCAAGCACGTAGTGGTTTCACGCGTTCTTTGCGGCTTAGAGCATCAGCCACCACGTTAGCTTTTCTGAATGATACCAGATTTCACAATCGTAGTCACTAAGAAGCTCTACCCAGCGTTGCTGTCGCATATTGAGTTCCTTCTGATCCAGAATATGTTGAAGGCTTTTATGATCTGTGTAGATGATGCATTTGGTTCCATACAGGTAATGCCTCCATATTTTGAGCGCAAATACTACAGCCCCCAACTCAAGATCATGAGTTGTGTAGTTCTTCTCGTGCACCTTAAGTTGTCGCGAAGCATAGGCAATCACCTTATCTTTCTGCATTAGTACACATCCCAACCCTTGATGCGAAGTATCATAGTACACTAAAAAATCATCAATTCCGTCTGGGAGGGACAATATCGGTGCATTGCACAACTTATCTTTCAGCGTTTGGAACGCCTGTTCTTGTGCATGTCCCCAATCAAACTTCTTGTTTTTCTGAGTCAACAATGTAATGGTTGAGCGATCTTTGAAAAGTTCGTAATGAAACGACGATAGTATCCGGCTAATCCTAAGAACTGCCGTATCTCCGAAGGTGTCTGGGTGTATCCCATTTCTTTACCGCTTCGATCTTGCCGGGATCTACATGAATCCCATCTTTGTTAACCACATGACCCAAAAACTTCACCTCTCGCAGCCAGAATTCACACTTCGAGAACTTGGCGAAAAGTTTCTCTTCTCTTAACAGTTCCAGCATTACCTGAAGGTGTTCTTCATGGTCCTCCTTCGATCGAGAGTAGATAAGTATGTCGTCAATGAATACGATCACAAACTTATCCAAGTAAGGTTTGCACACCCGATTCATCAGGTCCATGAACACAGCCGGTGCGTTAGTCAATCCGAACGTCATGACCAAGAACTCATAGTGCCACGAGTTTTAAACGCTGTCTTCAGTACGTCCTCCTCGAAAACCCTTAGTTGGTGATATCCAGATCGAAGGTCGATCTTGGAAAAATACGAAGCTCCTTGTAACTGATCAAACAGGTCGTCGATCCTGGGGAGAGGATACCGATTCTTCACAGTTAATTTGTTCAACTCACGGTAGTCGATGCACATACGGAACGACCCATCCTTCTTCTTGACAAATAACACTGGTGCTCCCCAAGGCGAGTGACTCGGCCGAACAAAACCCTTCTCCAGTAGTTCCTGTAACTGGCTAGATAACTCTTGCATTTCAGACGGTGCCAAACGATACGGTCTCGTTGCTACCGGTGTAGCTCCAGGAACCAACTCAATACGAAATTCCACCTGTCGTGGAGGAGGCAAACCAGGAAAGTCATCAGGAAATATCTCTGGGTAATCCCGTACTACAGGGATGTCTGCCAATTTCTGCTCCTCTTCTTTCTTTTCCACCACATGAGCCAGAAAAGAGTAGCACTGTTATCGTAAATTCCGGCATGCTTTCATGCAGGAATTAAGCTTTAAGTTTCTCCCCGGTCTTTCTCCTTGAATTCTGAGTACTCCCCCGTCTGATGTAGGGATTCGCACTACCTTGTCTCGACAGACAATCTCGGCCCCGTGTTTCGACAACCAATCCATTCCCACAATACATCGAAACTTCCTAGCTCAAAAGGTATCAAGTCTATATGAAGGTGTGGTTCTCTAATATTATCAAGCACTTCGAATAATCCCGTGGCCTGAACAACCCTACCATTGGCCATTTCTACAGAGTAGCTAGTTTCTAGCCTACTAGGACTCAAAGAGCAAATGCACAAATCAGAAGATATAAAGCTTGTCTGCTCCAGTGTCAAATATACAGATGCAAAGTGATTATTGAGTAAGTACGTACCAGTGACAACATTTGGGTGCTGACGGGCCTTCATTGGCTCCAATGACAAAGCGCGTCCCCGAGCCACGTTCCCCTGGTTTGTCGGGCCTTGATTTCCAGCTATAGCCATAGTCTGATGCTGGTTGTTCCCTTGTTGGCCTAATGCCCGATTCAGTTTGGGGCACATGTTCCGGTAGTAATCAGGGCTTCCACACTCATAACATCCCCTGGCATTCCCGGCGGGGTTAACCGCTTTGACTGGTGCAACCATATTCGGCGTTGTTCTGCGGTCTCTTGCTAAATGTCCCGGGCGTCTAAAGTTAGCGCACACCCGGCACGGCATAGCTGGGGGCGATGAAAGTTGCACCTATCGCATCTGGGGTGCAGACCCACATACTCTCGTCTGCCTTGGGTCACGGCCACAAAATTTCTGGTTGTCTTGGCCCTTTTCTCGAATTTCCCGGCACTAGACCGGCTCGTTTCCCCACTTTTTCCTTTTCTTGCTCCCTGCCCAATACCCCTGTTCTCACCATCATCAGTTAGAGCGCCAGCCTTCAGAATTGCGCTCTGGATAGTAGGAGGAGCAGTAGCGGTTACCATTGCCCGGATTTGAGGTGCAAGTCCCAAATATACCTCTCTATCTTTTTGATTTCGGGGTGACCAGATGCGGAACCAACCTTGCTAGCTCGTGAAAATGGTCGGTGTAAGCTGCGTGCCCAGCCCCCACCATGGCATGATTCCAGAACTCATGCTCAAGTTTCTGCATCTCACTGAGAAGATAGTACTCCTCGGTGATTAGGGCTTTGAAGTCATCCCATGACATTTGCATCGCCGATTCTCTTCCCCTAGCCTGAATCTGAGTGTTCCACCACGTTAGTGCCTTGCCCTGTAGCGAGCACGTGGTGTACTTAATCCTTTGACTGTCGAGGCATTCGCTGATGTCGATCACGGCCTCCATCTTTTCAAGCCATCTGGTCAGGGCTATGGCTCCACCTTTGCCATCAAACTCTCTTGTTTTACAAGCCACAAATTCCTTGTATGAACATCCCCGTCTAACATTCACAATTCCAGTTTCGTTACCGGATGTACCACCATTTCCGGTCTCCTGATTGTTTTCGTTCCCAGTCGGGTTCCCGTTATCCTCATTATCATTGCCACCATCCCCGTGGGGGTGAGAATTCTGAAGAGCATCGCTCACTTGGGCCACGATAGTCGGAATTAGTGCGGCCAGCTGTGAGCGATTAAGGCTGCCATATCAAGTTTCCTGCTCCTGGAGTGACATTGGTAGGCCATCACTTGTTCTCAGTGCTCTACCTCTACCTCTGCCTCTGCCTCTCGGGGCTTCACTTCCGCCACTGTTGTTGCGGGTAACTCTTCGAGGCGGCATGTTCTAATCATAAGAATAGCAAATGCATAAGTTTTAACCATTGCAGGACACATTATCCATGTCACATTAAGGTCTAACTTTCCGGGTTAAGACCACACTTATGGTTGTCACACATCGCATACAAATCGGGAAATTCTCACACATGCATAAGTAATGTCCAAACAGTAGTCCATCATAACAATGACATGTCCATGCATGAAATCAAATTAGTCTAGCGGAGGTTGCCTATTTCTCCTCTCTCGAGGTCTCAGACATAATCCTCGGGGTAAATCCCAAGTGACTAAGGTCAAACACAATAGCATGATCTATGAAGATCTCTTCGGTTCAATACCCGGATTGATAAAACAACTCGGTGCACAGAGGGAAACGAAAGATCCAATAGGAGCATCCCGTAAAGAGTGAGCACAAAGGCTCCCTCACAGGGTGAAATGATCACCAACAGATAGATAAACGAACAAGTAATGAGGAACACGTATGAGATATAAAATGCACATAGCCCTGGCATGCAAATCTACATGAAGGTTCCTAGGTTATAGTCTAGGTCAAGTGTATTGCCTAATTCTCTATAACCAATGGCTCTGATACCAGTCTGTCACACCCCCGCTAAGAGCGGAAACACGGGGGCGTAACGAGACGGGAATCGTCATAACACATGGTAAGCGATAGAGATGCAATAATAATAATGATGACAAGCGTGTCATGACAACACCCGACAACAAGGGGACTTGTGTCGTGTTTAGTCAGTATTCACGACAACATAGCCATAAGCATAAATATGATATAAGATAAACATAGATAATAACATTGTATGCAATTCCCACAACCCGGGAACAAGTTACAAAGTATAATGTTGTTTGAAATAGATACATCAATTGTTTTCAAAATGACAAGTTTGGCCCGAAAATGCATCCTAGGGTCTCCACTAAGGCAGCACACCTAGAACCTCAGCTAGCATGATCACTTGAAAAGATATGCTCAAAATGGTCAACAAAATTGTTGGTGAGTTCGCAGGTTTAAAGTAAATAAGTAATTGATGTTGTATAAAGTTGTTGCAGAATACCGTGCATACAGTTATAAGTAAGCAAAATCACATGACAAGAGCTTTACAACCAAACCTAATGACGTACACAAAGAATCTTGTCGGAATATATTCACCCAAGGCCCGTTCCTGGCTTTTGTTGGTACTAACTAGTATACCAACACGAGGGTGGGGGTGTCAACCCAGTAGTACTACCAATACCTAACCGTCGGTTCCACACTGGAATTAAATGGTTGTAAGAAAGAACCACAAAGCAGACTCAAGCATGTATCAGATAAGTACCCACAAAACAGTAGCACGTTGATTCTAAGTATGTAAATTGTATGTATGTGTACAGCATAGAAAACGGGCGAGCATACTTTTCCCCATGTTTGTAAATGTTTGCAAAGTAGTATAAGCACAAAAAGGGGCCACGAAACTCACATGTTAGTGGTAGGTATGAATGATCGGATTCAACAGTTGTATGCAGAGAACAGTCAAACCATATTGACAGTTATTGTTAAGCATTAATGACGTGTAGAAAGCGTATAGTAATGTTTGGTCGGTTCGGGTTGTATCGGTTCGGTCGTGGGTAGCACACACACACAAGCGGACACACGTATCAGATCTTATGTAGATCCAAGTACTACGAGTAGTCGTCATTGCTTATGACATCCGTGAAATGATCTCGTGGTTATGAAAGATAGCACATGTTAAGTATTTGGAGTTCCAATTGGATTGTCGATAATTGTAAAATGTTAGGTTGTTTTCAATTGAAATAGTATGTGCATGTTGATAGCGTTGACTTTAATCTTTGTGGTTAAGCAATGACACTTTTACTGATGTTACCTTATCATCATCAGACGTTCAGGGGAATTCACACTCAACATCATCAGTCACACAACAGGACCAGACGCTCGACTCAACGCTCCATCCGTACGAATCAACCTTCAATCGTACGAATCAGCTTCATTCGTACGATGATGTGAGTCGTCTCATTCGCATGACTGGCATTCAGTCGTACCACACAACACACATTCGCACGACCCAACCTCCATGCGCACGAATCAACCCTCAATCGTGCGAATTAGCTACTTTCGTGCGATTGGACCTTCATTCGTGCGATTGGACTCCAGTCGTGCGAAACACGCACAATCGCATACATACATCGGTCACCGACTCAATCGCACACAACATCCGCATTGACTCAATCGCACACACATTCATCCGCATTGACTCAATCGCACACAATTCATCCTCATTGACTCAATCGCACACACACTCATTCGATCGCACAACTCAGTTGCATGACATCCCTAGTCGCACGATTCAGTCGCCCGAAAGACACAATCGCATGACTCAGTCGCACGACTCACCCAGTCGCACGGCTCAGTAGCATGACAGACCCTGTCGCCTGAACTGCAGGTTCGCGACTGCAGAAGTGCAGAGCAGCCTTCGGCTGCTCCGAGCACGGGTTTTACACAACAAGGACTTCCAGAAACACTCTACAAACATACACAAACATGAAACACAAGTAGAAAGACCTCACACGCACCCACACGACCTCATGTGTTCGAGTTGAACCCGAACACCCGAAACCCTAGTTTGGACAGCGCGTGAATAAGCAAGGAAAGGGACAACCAAGGTCGTCTACCTGCTAGAATAGAGTAGACTAGGCGTAGATGGAGTCTAGACGACAAGAACAAGACCAAGCGGGTTGGATTTGGTGCTAGAATGAAGAAGATGTGAAGAAGAAGGTGAAGAGGATGAAGAAGATGAAGATGAAATGAGATTAAGGGCTGGAATATGGGTTATATACCCAGCCCAAGTTTGCAAAATGGCGAGTTTAGTCCCTGCACTTAACCCTCGAGTTCTCCAAAATTTGTTTCGGTTGATTACAACCTTAAAATGTTTGTTATATTAAGGTTAAAAGCGTGTTTAATGGTAATTGATAGTTAAAATGGTTTTATTAATGTTAATGGTTGAAATTAAAAATATATTTGGTGGTAATGGTGATGAAATTTATAAAAAGTTTATGCTTAGCACACGTTCTCGGAGGAAGTACAGGCACAAAGGAAATAAAGCAGACATGATTCCATAAAGCAGGAGTTCATGAAGAAGAGGAAGAATAATTAAAATAATTCTATGCTTAATTATGTCATTCGACGGACCGTAAGGTGACGGGTGTCACAACAGTTCTACTGCGAACTGCAATGATCTTCTGTGAAACTATGGGTGTTATCACTATTGAAATCGTTTCTTGTAGTTATGCAAAACTAGTGTCTTTGAAACTAGTGCTTGTGAAGGTTTAAAACAAGTGAAATTGATGCAAGAAAGTAATTTTGAACGAAAGTTCAAGCTTGTTTCGTGCGAACTTATCGGTGAAACTAAGCGTTTTGTGACATCGGCTAGCAAAATACTGCCGAAATTGTCAGCGAAAGTACCCAACTCAGCGAAATTAGCCTTCTCTGCGATATTGTCTATGAATTTACCTACTCTCTGTGAAACTACTAAATTTTTAGCGAAATTGTCTCTTCTCTTGCCGAAACTAATCAATCCTAGCAAAACTACAATGTCAAAGTTAACATCACTCACTCTTTCCGATCTTGAAAGTGTTACTCCCAGTAGACCACCGAGACTCATTAACATAGACAATTTCAATGCTTAGAAGAGATGTCTTAAAGCTTTCTTCTTCTACACTGACCACAGCAATGGGAATCGATTATTTCTAGTCCTCACATACCAACTGTCACTGTTAGTGATGTTGTCTCTCAAATAAGGACCCGTCTTCTTTCACCGAAAAGGATCAGAAGTTGATCGATCATGGTCAAAAGGCTTTTGGGCATTAACACTATGCTGGCACCAGACATCTACAATCGGTTTGCAGAACATAAGAATGCTAAGTCTATTTACGATTGCCCTATGTGAGTTCTATGATGGTAATGATGAACTGGTAAAGGATAAGGGCATTCAAGCAGAAAAGGAATTCAATTCATTTGTTGGATAAAAGAACGTGAGTCTGAAAGATCTCACAAATCGCTTCTTGATAGTTTCAAGCACCTTGAAGAAATACGATGAAGTTCTCTCAAAAAAGTGAACAAGTTAACAAGCTATTAGACTCTCTGCACCTAATGGAGCCTACAAGTGAGAATGCTAAAACAAGAAAGAGGGTTCACAGATTACAAGCTGATGTATATTATCAATTAAACTCAAATATTTGAGTGGACATGAAGAGGCGGGAATTTAACCAGACCATGATGCCTATATCTGGTTTTACTCAAAATGTTGCTTTACTATCATCTGTTGCAAGCTCTCAAATACAGACTTCAATTCAAGGAGGAGTTAATACAAGTGATTTTTCAGGAGGAATGTTAGTGTTGGAAGAGATCAAGCTAATTCTAAGGTGAATGTTGAAACTTTAGTTCCATGAGAAACAATGGCTCTTTTTGGAATGTTTGTTCAAAGCTATGAAGCACTTGTGGCTGGGAGTTAAAAGGGAAAGGAATGAAAACGGAGGACATGTATCAGGTGGATCCTGATGATTTTGAAACATTTTTAGTGGCAAATGGCATTGTTGACTCTTAGAGCTCGAAGATTTATGGAGCGTACTGGACGAAAGAACTTCGGTGGTCCAACCTCTAATTCAAAACTAGGATTTGATAAGTCCAAACTAAGATGTTTCAACTGTAAACAATTAGGAAATTTCAAATGTCTCTGGTTTGGATTTCAGCATCATTACCCAAGAGAATCGTGAGTAATCATCAATGACTACATAACAGTACAAATCACCAGCGATGCTCTTGGTGCTGACAGGACCAAACAAATCCATGTATAGAAGTCGAGAGGCAATTCAGTGGAATTTACTTTCTTTGCCTTGTGAGACTTCTTGGTCTGTTTACCTTTCTTACATGCTAAAAAAAATTCGGAAGGTGAAAATTATTGACATTTACTCCATTTACTAAATCATTCTGAATCAGATGATTCATCTTTTGTTGATTTATGTGTCCCATTCTCCTTTGCCAGAAGATCAAGTCCCTCTCAGTTGCCTTGGACAAGAAGAACTGAAGTTGATGATTAGTTATGGAGATCTTTGATAGATCCAAGACATATAAGTCATTATATCTTGAAGCTGACAATTAGATCTGGTCCTCTGGGTTATTGAAATCCTTCTTCGACACATAGCACTTTTTATTGTCAAAAACAACTTTAAATCCTTTGTCACAGATCTGGGAGACTGAAAGAAAGTTATTTTGTAGTTGTTGAACATAGTTTACTTTATCAAACTTGAATTTCTGGTTTCCCACTTTGCCTTGAGTGGTGATGTATCGTCCTTTATTTCCAGCAAATGATACGTGTCCTCCTTTAATTTGTTTGACATTTGAAAGGAGAGACAGGTTCCCTGTCATGTGCCTAGACGCCCCACTATCAACAATCCAGGTATTTGTGAGAGCACTGTAACGACACCCTGCACATTCAGAGGAAATTATCAGTTTAGGTTTGGGACCCAAGCCTTAACTAGCTTGGGTGACCCAGAGGAATCACACATCATGAACTCAGCCCACTGTCCATTTGAGGGTGAGGGCATATCATTCTTCTTCTTGTTCTTATTATCAGACACTAGACTTGACTTTTTTCCATAAGCCAGTTTTGTGTACGGTCTGTTTGTGATAAACAGACGATTGGCTTACGGTTTGAACTTTAGGTTCATTACTTCTTTTTGGTGGAGTAATAGAACTCCTTTTCGAAGAAATTGGTTTAGTATCATAAAGTTCAATTTTGTTTCTTGGTGTATGATAATAAGGACAATTAGAAGAAATGTGTCCTCTCTTTCCACAACTGTAGCATGATCTCCCTTCTACATGTTCAGGAAACTATTTATGTGGGGTTGAGTATGTTAGTGGGGTGACCTGTGACTGGTTGGTTGGACACTTCTTGTTTAGATGTTTTTACTTCTTTAACAAAACTCATTGTTTGAGCATTTTTAACATCTTTAGCCTTTTGTTTATTTGGATTGTGACGTGGAGCACGTGGTTGGTTAACTGGTTTGGTCGTTTTGGGTTCAGAAATAGACATGTTTGAACCTGACTTTACATTAACCTTTTCAAATTTTTCATCCAAATTCACAATAGGCATCTTACCTTTAGATTTCAAAGTATCCTCCTTCTGTTTAGTGATAGTTTCCACTGGTTTACCCATGGAATCCGGATCACTAACTAGAGGAGTGGACACCACATGATCCTTAATAGGATTGTTATATACTAGTCTATATTTAGTATTTAACATGATCTCATGTGGTGGTGAAACCACTTTGTAACCCAACCCCTCCCTGTTATCTCGTTCTTTCACTAAGTGTCGAACTATGTGAGAAGAACTGGTCCAACTATGCCGTTTTTGTTTTAATGAGTTGACTTCGACTTCTAAAACTGCTTTTTCTTTCTTAGTTTCTTCCAGGGAGTTTAAATAGAACTTTATATCATTGGCTTGATTAAAAGCAACAACCTCGGTTTCCTTTAGTTGTTTATTTAAAAGTTCTATTTTCTCTTTTTAACTGTGCTTATTTTGTTTTACAATACGATTTGCTTCTGTACATAGTTGTAAATCATTTACTAAGCTATCATTGTGGTCTAATAACCTAGAAAATTTTAAATCTATGCTTTCTCTAAATTTGTTACATTCAATACAAGAATGAATTTCAAAGAGTTGGTCTTTTGTACTTACTTGTGAAGACTTGGTTGAATCAGCCATCAATGCAGAGTTTGACTCTTCGGATGCTGGAAATTCTGAACATGTCGTTCTTAGTTCTTCTTCAATCAGGTGATTGACCACATTCACAGTTTCATCATTATCTGACGTTATTTGTTCAACTGTGATATCACCTTCACTTGCAGAGTCATCATCCAAACCCTTGACAAAGGCAATGTTTAATTCATCCGGAGACACAAAACTGAAGGTCCAATCCTATCCTTCATCACCTTGAGCAGTCAAGGTCTTTGTCTCTTTGCTTAACGAGGTAGCTCCACTTGTGGGTTTGTCTTGATGGTTGAAGGATGAGAACGGATTTCCGTTACCTGTTTTCTTGGGCTTTACACATTCACGTTTGAAATGCCCCTTTTCTCCACAATTAAAGCAAGCAACTTTGGTTTTGTCGAAACCAAGGGTTGTGTCTTTTGTGGTTACCAAGTTCTGTCCAGTCTTTTTCACAAACTTTTTCGCTCTCCTAACAGCACTTGCCAAAGCCCACATAATATCCATTCTTTCTAGTTCATTTTCATCCACCTGCTCATAATCTTCGTCTGCCAGATGGCAATTTCCAATCTTTCCTGCAACTAGACCATCATAAGAATGAACAAAAACTGCTAGGAGATCCATGTGCTCCTTTGCTACTTCCACCGTGATATTACCGAGATTTTCAGTCTTCAACTTTGTAGTGTTGGCTTCAGGCACTATATATGGGTAGTGGATGACCCTGATGTTTTGGTCCTGAAGCGGTGGTTTGGGAAGGAGCTGCTGAACTAGACACATAGGTAGTTTGAAGTGATGTTGCTGAACTGGTTGGGTTGGGAGATGAGTTATACAGAGAAGGATTCTGGTCTTAGGATCCTTTCTGTGACCTATACTTCATCCTCAGTTCCTCCTCCCTCAATTTCAGGATGAAGTTGTTTATGTCTAATTTTGCCAGTATATTGTTCTGTCTCAAGTTAGACACAAACGAGTCCCACTTCTCTAGCAAACCATCGGCAAAGCTTGACACTTATCTTCCATAGACGGTTGTAACCCCATGAGTGTGTAGCTCACTCATCAGATGGTAGAATCTGTCGATTATGTCGCCCAAGCTTTCTTTTCCTATTGAAGAGATACTATGAAACTCCTTTCTGAGAGCCTTTGCCTTTAATGCCTTTAACGTTGCATTCCCGTCATATCTTTTCTCCAAGGCCTCCCATAACTTCTTAGCCTGTTTGTTCTCAGAAAATTGATGAAAAATATCTTTTGCTATTGACTGAGTCAACATGGCATACACTTCTTCTCAGCATTGTACTTTGCTTTCTAGCTATCAGTCATACCTCCCAATGTTAACTTAACACCATCAGCCCCGACTGGCATACTATAACCTGTCTCAATTGATTCCCAAAGATTAGGATCAACTCCATTTAAATAAATCTCGAACTTTTGTTTCCATTATGGGTAATCATCTAACGTTATATGTTTAGGTGGTTTATTGTGATTCCCATTTCATTTTCTAGAAGCAAAAGGTTCTGGATACAAGAATCCCTTCCAGTAGTAAACGCAAAATACTGATCTTCCATCTCTTTAAACTTTGAACTTTTGAACTTTAAACTTGTGAGAATGGACACATACGAATGACTCAATCGTGCGATTGGACATGTGCGGATGAGTCAATCATGCGGTTGGACAAATACGGATAAGTCAATCATGCGATTGGACAAATACAGATGACCAATGCGAATGAATCAGTCGTGTGAGTGAAGGGTGGGAATGGAGTGTGCGAATGAATTCAATCATGTGATTGGATTCAGTTATATGTATGGAGTGTGCGATTGGAGACAAGCGAATGGGGTTGTTCAGTCGTACGAATGAGTAAGCGACTGAGTTCAATCATGCGAACGGGTTGTGTGATTGAGTTTAGTCGTGCGATTGAGCCAATCGTGCAACTGAAGGTTGCCGTTTTTGCAAAATCGAAGGTTTTTGACACTTTGACACAAAAACACGATTTTTCAAGAATCCTAATCTGCCGTATGCCGAAAAACGTAAACTTTGAGACCTAGAGACGTCAAAAACACTATTTTTCTCAAAAAAAGGGACTCTTTCGAATGAAAAACTTGATTTTTACACCGAAACTAATTGAATCACACGCAAAATCAAAAGCCAAAGCTCTAATACCACTTGTTAGGACTGTGTGCGTACGGAGTATTAACTGATAATGTGTGAAACCAGATCAAATAGTGCGGAATCCTATTTGATTGGCGATCCAATCAGTGAGAACATAGTCCGATCAATATAACAATTAAAGAAACGTTAAGAACGATTAGAACAAGATCAACTGCGAACTATGAACTTGGAATAGGCTTTCTAGAGTGTCTAGATGACTAGGGTACGAATATGTGTCAGAAGTCTTCAAGAGTTACGTTTTTCCACGAATTAAGTGGTATTTATAGGTTAGGGTTTTTCACTCATACGACTGAACCATTAGCATGGTTCAGTCGTGCGACTGAATCATGCGATTGATTCATAGGCACGACTGAAGTTTCAGTCGTGCGACTGAGTAAATCTTATGTCTCAATCGTGCGACTGATCCAGTCTCCTGGTTCAGTCGTGCGACTGGTCCATTAGCATGAAGTATTCATGCGTATGGTCCATTAGCATGGTCTATTCGCATGAAGACTTCATATGATTAAGTTTGAACACATTTCTCAATAATTATTGACTAAGAACTATGCACAATAACTTCAAACCTATATAGTTAGTTGAATATACTTTATCACACAATAAACAATGAAACATTAAACATTATAAGCATCAATCACATATTGTATTTCATTCAACTCATTCATTACATATATGTAAGACATGACAGACATTTATATTAAGCTCCTAAACTAGGTACACATATATCAACACTTCCTTTTCTTTTTAGCTTTTCAATCTTCTCCTCTTCCTGAAGCTCTTCCATAGTCATCTTCTTCTTTCCTTTGTCATCTTTTGAAGAGCTTGACTTTGGTGGTTCTTGGAGAGTGGATTCGGATTGTGAGAGAGGCAGAGAGGGGGTCTGATCAAGAGGTTGATCCAGAAAGTCCTCACTTTTCACCTCAGATGCTAGTTCTAGTATTGCATTTGTGATGATTAGTTTCTCGGACATTATGAACAGTCCTTCCGCAGCTTCCATTTCAACTTCGGAAGATTTGGCTTGTTCTTCCGAGACTTTAACTTCAGCTTCGGAAGTTTGAGAGGATGCACATTTCGTCCCAACTATTTCAGTTGCTGTGCCATCGGTCCTCATTTCCACTTCGAATTGAATCTCAGGTTCCATGTGGACATTAGGTTGACCAACTTCTTCCACAGTGGTAGAAGGTGCACTTAGCCTCTGAAGTTCTTCAGCTCCGAAATACATCATTGCAGCAATAGGGCTTGGCTGATCAAGATAAGATCTCAACAGAAACATAGAGAAGAGTCCGTAGAGATCTTTGAGCATCCTTTGGTCAATTTGCAGTAAGACTTGGGATGGCTCAAAGAACGTTTTAGTGGGAGCCGAGAATTTGGAAGTTAAAGTTTGGCTTTGTGGTTCCGCATATGTTTGTCTCTGAACACTCTCCCCCTTTTTGGTAGCATCATCTTGAGAGCTAGATGAGCTGAAGAAAGAGGTCAAGGAGACCTGAACAGGTACATACCTAATAGATCTCTCAATCTGTTTCTCAGCTAGTTGAGCCTTGAGATTGTCAATCTCAAGTTGTTGAGTGGCAGACCTTTCTTCTAAAGTCCTAACCTTGAATTCAAGGTTTGAGACGTTAGATAGTAGGTCTTGAATGAAGAGTTGCATGCTTCCCTCATCTTCTTTTGAAGAATCACGGGGAGATGAGGTAACATACCTAGTATGTTCAGCCTCACCACCAGATGTGGTTTCTTGGCACCCTGGTTTTTCTGCTTAATGATATCTCTTTTAGAGTCATCAAAAGGCATGGTTACCGCAGATTCAGTCTCATAAATGTTACCACTGTCATAAGGTCCATTGAGGCACCTTTTATAGTGGCAGCTAAATCTACATGAGTCCCCTCCACATTAGTGGGACTCACCTCAATAAAGGTTTGCTGATGGGGGCTGGAGATAAGAGGTCTCACTAGGCTCGGTTGATCTTGCAAAGGGTGTTGTGGATCAACTTCATTTCCATGGAGGGACGTTATCTCTTCATTAGTTTTGAAGAGAAGGTCAGTGAAAGATAGGGAGGTTGCACCTACTGACCCGAGACCTTGGTCAATGTATGCAGGCATTGAGCCTCTAATGGGGTTGTACTTTATTGGCTGCTCAGGGAGTGTAAATACTCACCCTACGGGATTTCAGATTGGGTAGTGGGCTCATGGGTTTGAGACTAAGGAGACTCAAGACCTATATTGAGGTCAAAGGTGAAGGTTGGTGAGACTTGAGACTAAGTGGGAGCCCAATTTTCCACACTAACCTTTTTAGGTTGAACAAGAGGAGCTTGTTCAATCAGAGTAGACTGAACAAGGGTTCATTTGGAGCGTCTTTTGTAGGTGATGGTGATGGGAGAAGGTGAAATTGGCATTGTGGGGGCAGTTGCTGGTGTGGGTTCATCACTTGTGGGTTCAACAAGGATGTCACCAGGAGCTATTTGCTCAGTCATTCCTGAAGTAGAGAAGTGTACCTTCTAGTGAAGTTGGTGGAAACCTTCTTCAGAGTCTTGAAGATGGTAGGCTTCATTTGAGGGACAGGCAAAGTGGCTGCACAGACAAGCCGACTCTGGTCCAGCTCATAGTTGATAATGTGCTAAAGAAATCTGGGATACATAAAGAATGTTTCCCTCTGTAGATTTCCAATAAGATTAGTTAGCATAAATATTAGTAGTTGAAGCGAAGGCCTCTCACCAATCCATGAACTAAGCACCCAAGTTCATACGGGATTTGGTCCCATCCCCCAGATTTGTTTGACAGACAGTGAAGGACAATGTGCAGGAGGAACTTCCAGTTGTACGAGAAGTTGAAGTTGTAGACAGTCGAGCTGCTCATGTCTCCACATATCCTATGAGTTGTCTAAATCTGCCTTGGGGAACTTAGTAGGGACACCCTCATCATGAAGCTCCAGATGCTCCCTGATGATTTGTTCAGTGATGACCAACTCCTGGACACAAATGCGGGATCGTATTACACGAACCCCATTTAGGGTTTCAACCTAACCGTTACCCCAAAATTCAGTCATGTGCTTGAGGTAAACCATGGGATTAACAGTCAAGGCAGTGTAGTAAGATGATTGGGTGAGGAAGGAGATGATTTCAGAGAAGTCCACATCTCTTGAAGAGTCAAGAAGTGCGATTTGGTTGTGTGAGGATTTAAGGCCATTGAGAAAATGTGAAGGTATGAGCTTGGGTGAATTTAGGGAGAAAGGAAACTTTTAGGGCTGTAAAAACTGGATACCAGAGACCTAGTTTAGGTGCTCCTTTGAGGTATCGGAGGATTCTCTTGGTAGCAGCTAGGTGAGAAACTTTTGGAGCAGCCTGATATCTTGCACAGATGCAAGTTGCAAACATAATATTAGGTCTACTGGCTGAGAGATACATCATAGAACCAATAATCGCCCTATACTGATGTTGATCAGTATCCTCCCCCTCAAGGTCAGGACAACGATTATGGTTTCTGGGTATGGGTGTCTTGGCTGGCTTACAATCTTTTATCTCAAATCTTTCTAAGATGTCATTAACATACTTAGATTGATTGATGAAAAACCCTTCCTTCAGTTGCTTCACCTGAATTCCAAGGAAAAAGTCCATTTTTCCTTTGGAACTCATCTCAAACTTCTTCTTCATAATGCTTTCAAAGTCCTTACATATTTGGTCATTTGAAGAACCAAATATGATGTCATCAACATAGACTTGAACAAGCAAAATTTCCTTACCAGACTTCCTTATAAAGAGAGTCTTGTCAATGTTTCCTCTTGTGTCACCATTCTTTAGAGAAATTAAGACATCGTCTCATACCATAGCCTAGGTGCTTGGTGCAGCCCATATAGAGCTTTATCCAATTTGCACACATAGTTAGGATGTTGTGGGTCTTCAAATCCTGGAGGTTGGCACACAAACACTGCCTTATCTATATCCCCATATAGAAAGGCACACTTGACATCAAGCTGGTAGACAGTAAAGTTCTTGGACGTAGCATAAGCAAGGAAGATCCTAAATGTCTCATGTCTTGCAACAGGTGCAAAGACATTAGTATAATCAATTCCTCCTCTTGAGTGTATCCTTGAACTACCAGTCTTGCCTTGTTCTTGATAATCAAGCCTCTGTCATCTCTTTTGTTCCTCAAAACCCATTTAGTGCCTATTGGTTAGCGGACATAGATTCCAAACCTTCTGTCTTTTCAATTGAAGCAGCTCCTCTTGCATCGATTCAACCTAACTACTATATTTCAAGGCATTTTCCACCTTCTTGGGTTCCATCTGGGATAAAAAGCATGTACAAGCAAACTTCCCATGATGAGTTTGCCCTCTTATTCTAAGACCTTCAAAGACATCCCCAATGATGTTCTTAACTGGATGAGTGTTGTGAATCCTTAAGCAAGGAATCACTTCCAGTTGCAAGGATAAGTCTAGATTAGACATATTTTTCTTAGGAACACTTTGTCAAGCTGTTGTTTCAAACTCATTCAACGAGGACTGATTGAATGAATGAGAAACATCATCAATTGTTGGCTGTGAAGTAGCATTAACAGTTGCCTTTTCCTTCAAAATGCTACTTCCCTCGGCTTGGTTGTCTTGGATCACCTGATGAGTTTTGAGGATCAGCAGGTGATTCACCGGTTGAAGCTTCACTATTCCTTGATATAGTTATACTTATGGATCTGTGAATAGTGGGAGCGAGTTGATTTGTTGTAACTCTTGGAGAACCTGGAAGAGGTCTGGGTAGCTCAAATAGTTGATCAACATTAACATCAACATCATTTTGAGCACCTGTTTCAACTGAAACATTCTCACAAGAAGGTTTAGAATAGTTTGGAAACAATTCTAAATCAAAGATATGATCAGGGCCATTCCTCCTAACACAAGGAGTGTGCTCATTAACAACTATATTGGATCACTCCTCAAATTGTTGATTCTTAATTTTGTATACTCTATAAGCTTTAGAGCTAGAAGAGTATCCAACTAAGATAGCATCATCCGACTTTTCAGCAAATTTTGCCAAATTGTCCTTTGTGTTAAGTATGGTACACCTGCTGCCAAAGGATCTTAGAAAGCCAATAAACAGTGGCCTCTTGTTCCATAGCTCATAAGGGGGTTTTCCATGTGGCTTAACTACAAGAACTTTGTTCTGCACATAGCATGCAGTGCTATCTACCTCTGCCCAGAATGTTAGAGGTAGTTTGGAATCAGCTAACATAGTTCGAGCAGCCTCAATAAGTGTCATGTTCCTCCTCTCAGCAAAATCATTTTGTTGAGGAGTTCTGGGAGCACTATATTGTTTGGTAATCCCTTTTGAGTTACAGAATGAGTCAAAAACAAAGTCCTTAAACTCAGTCCCTTGATCACTTCTAATAATCTTAACCTTGTGATCAATTTGATTTTCTATATTAAGAATAAAAGATTTAATGTTTCAGCAGTTTCATCTTTAGTTCTTAAAAAGAATACCCATGTATATCTTGTAAAATTTTCAACTATCACAAGGCAGTATGATTTCTGTCCAATGCTCATTATACTTGTGGGACCAAAAAGATCCATGTGCAATAAGTGTAATGGATTAGTGATGGAGTTAACACTTTTGGATTTATGAGAGGCCCTATGTTGCTTCCCTTTTAGGCATGCAACACAATTGTCTTTGCAGAAAAATTCCTTTTTAGGAAAACCATGTACCAAGTTATTTTTAGAAAATTTATTCATTGTCTTAAAATTTACATGACACATACGTTTATGCCAAAGTGTTGACTCATCACTATCAGCTTTGGAAAGAAAGCATGATACTTCATCCATTGGGGAAGCATTGTTCATATCTAGCTTGTACATATCCCCTTTCCTGGGAGATCTAAGAAGCACCATTCCAAAGGAATTATCATCCCTGGTTTGAGGATAATGCACTCATGTTCTGTGAAAAGCATTTGATGCTTTTGATCACAAAACTAAGAAACACATAACAGATTGTCTTCAAGCTGTTTGACAAAGTTAACTTTGTTAACCTTTAACTTACCGTTGGATATACTCTCTCTGCCAGAAATATATCCTCCGGCCTCACCTCCAAATTGGACAGGACCTCCATCATAGTGTTGAAACTATTGAAGGAGAGATCTGTTCCCTGTCATGTGCCTAGAGCATCCACTGTCCACAATCGAGATATTGTTGTTCTTGTCATATGGATGTCCCTGCACACAAGATGAGATTATTAGTTTTCATTGGGGACCAAAGCCTTGTTGGTCTTGGGTTCTTCCAAAGATAGTGACATAATTGAACAAAAAGTTAAGCATGGGGGTTCAATGAATGTCTTTGAAGAAGAGGTTTGGGCTGCAGCATCTTTCTTGATCTTCCAATCCATCCTTTGATTGATCATGGGAGATGTGCTTGTAGCAGCTTTTGCAGCATGGCATTCTTCCGAAGCTTCTTTCTTTTCGAAAGAAGCCTTCACTACCTTTTCTTCTGAAGCAGTCTTCTTCTGGGATGGTTTCAGGGGAACTTTCTTGTTCTTCAAAATTTTAGCAGATTTTGCTTCCGAAGCCATTTTCCCTTCGGAAGAAGGATTTTCTTCCGAAGACAACCTAGATTCAGAAACTAGCTTTCCCTTTTTCATCACTTGGACCATCTGATAAGGTCAAATGAGAAACTTCCCTGACTCCTTTCTTTCTAACATTATTTGCATAATGTGTGCTAGCAAGATTGTAGTAATAATCTTTAGCCATAGGGTTTTGCAGACCACACATTATGCTTGTAATGTTAATCTTTTGGGAGCTTTTAGGTTACTGTTTTTTACTCTTTTTCTCTTTATCAATAACCTTCCCTTCAACTTCTGATCCTTTGGTAGGACATGAGTGCTCGTACTACACGCTTTCCTGAATCAGAAGTACCTATCACCTGGAATGCAGCTGAGATAAAAACACCCTTTTGTTTTGGGTCAATGATCAGCTTAGACTCAACCACTTTCTTTGCAGTTCTTCTAGCAGCTTTAGCTCTGCTTCTTCTGGCTTTGGTGGTTAGGGTTTGATCTTCACTGGGATAGGTGGGTTGATTTATCTGTTCCATCCCTGTGGTGGCCACTATTGTTGCATCATTCTTCAACTCAGGTGAAGAAGGGTAAGCAGATGGGACTCTTTCTCTTCAGTACCACATCTAGGTTGTCTTATGGACTCATAAGAATGTGGTGGAGCAATTTCATTGGTCCCTAACCCTTCTTTATTTGAGTATTTTAGTTGGTGTGTTCATGTTTTAATAGGGAAATAGTTTTCTCTAACTCTTCAATTTTCTTTTGGTAGTCAGATTCAGCCCTTTTAAAATCAGATTTCAAAATATTTAAAGACTCAATGGCAGAATTAATTTCCCTATTGTAGTCCTGATATAATTTAACCTTAGCTGTACAGGTAGGAGTACAGAGATGTTCATATACCGGTTATCATCTGTTCTGGCCATGAGAGCTTGAGCAGGAGTCATATCCTATACGATAAAGCTACAGTCGACTTCTTGAGCCATTACAACTGTTTCAGTCGACTTTCCAGTGGGCTTTGATGTAGAGGGATGTGTGGAGGCCTATGAGGTTCTGAGGTTTGATTTGGGAGCCTTGCATTCCCTTGAAAAGTGACCAAGTTGGTTACAGTTGTAACATTTGGCATTGGTCTTGTCAAACCCAAACCTGCTGGTAGTTGGGTTTTGAGGGAATTGCCTCCAGTTCTCTTAAAGAACTTCTTCGCTCTGTAGGTTAAAAGAGCCACCTGTTGGATGATGTCCACATACTCTACATCATCTGGACTGAAACACTCTAGATCATCAAAGTAGTATTGAAAATCACCAGAGTGTCCACTTCCTGAGACAAAGGCATAACTATCCTGAAAGGAACTATGCTGAGCCTGTTGAGACCTTGGAGTCTCAGGGAAAGTGATGTATGGTCCAGAAGAGCAGGATGGCTGCTGGTTGTATGTCAGGTATTGCTGAGGTTGTGGGGGTACTGAGCCTTCAGCAACCATTAGAGTGTTGCTAGCAGGAAGGCTCAAAGGTATGCTTGTTTGGTGGCCCTTCTTGCTCTCCATCTCTAACCAGTATCCATCAAAGATGCCATAAGTTTAGTCATAGTAAGAGTGTTCAAGTTTTCTGTCCTTTTGATAGAGACACAGTAGAATGTCCACTCATTTGGAAGAGCACTCATGAACTTTCTTGTGAGATCTCTAAGTTCAGGAGTGATCTTCACACACTAAAGATAAGAAATAAGATCCATGTACCTGAAGTACTGCTCGCTGAGGGTCTCTCCAGAATATAAGTGACGTTCTCGAACTGCTGCTTCAGTGAGTCCTTCTTGGAGTCGTTGGAGCTTGAATACATCTGAGCAAGTGCATCAAACAATTCTTTAGTAGACTTACAATGCTCAAACCCCACCATGATGGAGTTGGGTATTGCAGTCATCAGAATGGTCATTGCATTGCTGTCAATGTCCATCTTTTTCCGGTCTTCGTCAAAATAATCTTCAACAACCTTTTCTATCATGGCACCGTTTCCACCAGGTGCTGCCACCTTGGGTTTATACGGGCCGTTGACAATGGAGTTCCACATTTTGCTGTCTTGGTATCTGATGAAGCCTTCCATTGTTCTGCTCCAAGACCTAAAGTTTTAAGGAGTAATGATGGGAGCTTTGGTCATGGTTCCCATCTCTACTTCGGATTTGTTAAGGGCCATTTCAGTGAGAGTTGTAAGGAGGAGTGAAAAACAGGTTGATTTGGATGGTTAGATCTCACAATCAAGAGCCTAAAAAGCTCTGATACAATTGCAGGATTAGTTTATGTCACTAAACACTTGGTTTTCTCTCAAACTCACTTAAACAACTCTCGGATGAAAGCAAAGTCTCTAAAAGTTGATAACAATATATAAGTAATAATCAAACACAAGAAGTAATTTTCAAGGTACTTGCATATATTGCTTCTCAACTCAAATATTACAAGACTCTTACAAGCATACTGTTATGAGTTACAATGAGAAACTATATATAATACTACCTATAGCCAGATATACTTTGACACCAGCTGGAATCCTCTAACTAAAGCAGATACTACAAAGCTATAGTTTAAGGTGTCTCATATAAGACTTTATCTGAGATATGGTAGTCAGGACATGTCCCTGACTTACCTTTTGTTACCAACTAAAGTTGGTAACTTGTACTAACAAAAAAGGTGAACAATGGAATAAAGTATGGTCAAATACATGGCTCTTTGAGAAAACACCATGCAGTATCAGAGGTCTGCAGTGGAGTGTCAGAGACCATACTTATGTCCACTAGTTCATAGCAGGGTCTTCTGAAGGTTAAATGGCTTCAGAAGAACAAGTACTTCCGAAGCCACTTACACTTCGGAAGAGGCTACTTCTTCCGAGGCTTGAGGACTTCTTCTTTCTTCATACTTTGGAAGTAGTTTTCTAATTTGTTCTTTTGAGACTTGATCTTCAGAAGTGAACACATTGTCTTCGGAAGTAGAGTTTTGTCTTCGGAAGTAAAACTTTCATTCTATCTTTGGAAGAACTCTACTTCCTTCGAAAGTTCCATACTTGGCTTCGGAAGCCTTTGTAAGTAGCATCAAAATTTGTCTACGTGATTTGTTTTGGTTGCACCAGCCTTCTTCTTGATCCAACAAATTTCTTGCCCAATGTCCAATCTCCCCACACTTAAAGAATAGGTCATTCGAAGCAACCTTTTGCTTTTTCTCCGCTTGTTTGGATGTGGTGCTTTACACCCTTCCCCTTTCCCCTAACGTACCCTTTACCCTTGGCAACACTTGCCTTAGGTGCGGGGTGAGGCCTCTTCTTATTCCCACCTTCATTGATGGTGAGAACTGGTAAAAATGTTTTACCCATGGCTACCTTGACTGTTTTGAGCATAGAGTGAACCTACTTATGTTCTTGACCCACCCATTCATGTTATTATTCATAACAAAGTTGTCAAACCTTTTTGATAAAGAGTTGAGGATCAAATCTGTAGCCAACTATTCGAGACAAGATAATTCAGCCTTTTGAGGAGGTCAATGTGGCTTTTCATCTAAAGTACATAAGATGAAACCGATTGGGTTTCATCCATACGACATGCATGAAGTGCTCGAATTGTTTCGAAGCGCTCTACCCTTGCTTGTTGTTGGAACGTTTCCTTCAATTAGGTTATCATGTCGTATGCTTGGTGATGTTCATACTCCTTTTGGAGATCCATAGTCATACTTGCCAACATAAGGCTAGACACTTGGACCGAGTCCTCAGTGTATTTCAACCATTCATTAAAGGCCTCCTCATCTTCCTTATTGGATTGATCGGGAATCGGATCATCTAAAATATACGAACGTTTCTCTTGCTTGAGAACAATTCTCAAGTTTCGAAACCAATCAATAAAGTTATTATGGTTTAGATGCTCCTTTCAAAGAATGGTTCATAGTGATAGTGTATGAGCAGACGAGATATCATTCTTTTCATTGTTGTTGGTGGCCATCTACAAAATTTAACAAAGTTCAATTTTAGTATTTTTTGATATTATCATATTTTAATTATTAATAGCCTTTTATGTGTCTTACACAATTTAAAAATCTAAAATCCAACATTAGATTTAAATAGTGGTTAGGTGACCTATATCCCATTATTTAAATTAATAAGGTAGTCAATGTTTGACAATTGCAACCCTTTGCAACTTCTAGAGGTATGGGATCGACTTTAAACATCATATGTATAGTCGGCATGTTTATCCCACCAACACCCTTTGTAAACCATATTGTAGGTGATCCATTTAACATGGTTACAAATCAAGTCACCTTACTTACACACACATGTGGGTTTACCAATATAAGTGGTTAGGTGACCTTTATCCCATAAATATGGTATTCCCACCTCAAATCACAAGTTCCTCAAAATGGTTTGGTGACCTTTATCCCATTAAGAGTTTCCAAGTGACTTAAGTGTTGTGCAAAAGGTCGGTGTTAAACTTGTTTTCAAAAGAAATTTTAAGTTTTCATAATTCAAGTTTAGAAAACTCTATGTACCTTGTATTTGCATGCTTTCAAACACATGGTACCCTATGCTTCCCCTTTTAATAAAACCCTTCTAATTAAAATTATTAATCCTTTTAATAATCTTTTATTAACCACTTAATGATAAAGAACCACAAATTTTCAGCTTGTTATGTTGTTAATTAGTTTTTAATGCATATCCATATATCAAGCAACAACCATAAAACAAACAACCAAACAAGCACAACCATACAATCATAAGTCCATAACCATAGCCACTAAGTTAACTATAGTTTCTTGCCATCACAAGTTTTGTCATTAGGTCTTTCCTAAGGGTTAACAATGACACATTAAAATGTGTCCATGAACTCCCACTTGAATCCATATCCAAATGCTTCAAGTGTCTATGTTTTTGTGTCCTTCCTTTGTATCTTCCTTTGGGTCTCCACTTGTGCATCTTCTTTTACAAAAATCATATCCTAATACAATTTTTCTAATAAAAGAAATGCACCAAATCTATTTATTACATAACCAAAGAATAAATAAATTACAACCCAAAGATACAAACACAAAATTATTACAACCCTTTTAATGAACAAAACCAAACATGACAAATCATTCATACAAATCCAAAACACACTTGGTTAAGGCTATGTTATGCACCAAAACATGTATCCAAATACAAATTCAAGAACAAAATGAACTCCATTTTTAACCCTCAAAATTTCAGCCAACATAAACTAAAATTTTAGGGTTTTTGTCCAAACAAAAGAATCAACCATTTGACATCAATCTTTCAAGATTTATTCTAAAGCCTGTAAAATAAAACTTGAAAGACAAGGTATTCATACATCCAAAACAAATTAGCCCCTAATGGGTTGAAAAAGTCCACAAAACTAACTTTTCTTGGACTTTTGAAGCAAGTTTTCCACATAACCGGCTCTAGATGCCATTGTTGGTTGGTACATGTTTATCAAAGATTGTTCAACCATTTAAATAAAAGTGCAGCGTATATAGAGCAATAAAATACGTTTTAGTTGCTGAAAATAAATCATTTTATATTCAAGAAGACAAACCCAAGAACAAAGATCATATATGTGAAAACAAATGCTACCAAACGAAACCAACCATTGGGTGTTCATAGAATACTACCTTTCAAGAAAAAGGAGATATGAGATGGATGATAGATGAAGAAGATTATGTTCTTGAATGGAAGCCTCCAAAGAAGAAGACCTCAAGCTTGTATACCCACAAGCTTCTTGCCAAACACCCAACTAGTTAGGAAGTTGAACACCAAAACCCTTCTTCTTGTTTCTTCTTCCAAATCCGAAAATTCAGCCAAGAAAGGAAGAGAGAGTTTGCAATTATGTGTGAGAGAGTGTGTATTGAATGGAGTGTGAAAATAGTTAAAGTCTTGTAATAAAACAAGACAAGGAATCCCAATAATGTGATGCAAGGGGGCGGCCGAAATATGGAGGTTTCCCTCCCATTTTTATACAATTTTCACATTCAGTTTGCAATGTATAAGTTTATAAAATTAAATCCTTTTTAGTTTATAACTTAACCACACTTTATTTGTTATTATTAACCTACTTAAATAATACAAATAATTTCTCATGAACAAAATATCCATATAATTTGTTTTATTTCAAATGCAATAATTTAGAAAACCCAATTTCTAAATTGGTGTCAATATTTATTTGTTTGATCATATCAACAAATAAATATTTATTGGTGTTTGTATAGCTTGTTATTGAGTATGACCTGACTTGGATCATAACCTACTAACCACATCAATATTGTATGTGTCTTGGGCATATAAGATCCAACAAATACAACCCATGTTGTAACTGCGTTAATAACAACTGACTCTTAAAAAACACAATTTTGATGTGTAGTACTCCTCCATATTTACAGACCTTTTCTCATGTTTAATGTTGTAATAACTCAGAACATATTAGTGTTGCAACTTGGATTGGAATGTATGAAATAGAAATTAACAACATGCATCATTATTAACGTTGTTGATAATATCGTACTACAAAAATTATTAAAGGTGTAAAACAGTTTCAACAATTGGATTTATGTTTTGATAGCAGCTTTTTGGATCTTAGCATGTTTTGGTAATGGTCAATCACGACCTTTGGCTTTCACTCATCATGAACATCATAAGCATGCTACTACATATGTGTACAACAACCTAAGTGTTTAATTTTTCTTATACCTAAATAACATTTCATATATAAACAGCTAGCATTAGTACCTCGTGATATGCAGCAGGCTTGTAATTTATTCGTGCTGCTATTAGTGTTACAGCGCTAATTGAAGTAATAATAACATATGTTATTTTTGGTAAATGATATAACTTAAGAAATGGTACATAAAAATAGGAACATCCATGATTCAAAATCTCTTCCTATTAGCAATGGTATAAAAGAACATGAAGAAAAGATAAAATCGCTTGTATCATTTGTACCAAAGTAATCAACATTTTTCCTTTGCCTCATTTTATATGTGGCAACATTTTGGCAAGACATACCTTTAATAATTTGTTGTAAAGCCCTCCCATAAATGATCAAAAAGGTTGTCTAGATAGGAGGACCCTAGAGCCAAGATGCAACCATTTACCTTATTAAAGAAGCAATAACACAAAAGAATAATGTAAGGCTCAATTAAAAGTTGATGGACTCAAAACAGACCAAGTCTCTCCTGCATGCATGCATTTAGTGCATAGTAGAAGTTGCTTCAGAAGTTTTACACCCTACATCAAAAATATTCTAAGTGTAAAATCTTTCGAAGCCAAGACTAACATCTTCCGAAGCCAAAAGTGAAGTCTTCCGAAGCTTCAAAGACAAAGTTCCAAAGCCTAAGAGGTCAAGACAGTTTTCTTTCAAAGACTTTGAAGAACGTGCTTTTCTGATGTACTTTTCATAAAGCTGACCAACTTTCCGCTGCAACACTGATGTCTCACTAACTTATACAAGTTGGTGAATGGTCCATGCTTTTTGTAACTGTACATTAAGGTCTTGAGTCTATAACTTTCTACCTTATGTACTTTTATCCTTTTTGTAATATATTAGGATGTGATCTATGAAATGTCATTGTCACTAGTCAAAAGACATATTTGCCTTTTGACTCTACGTTGATTTTGTTGTCTAGATCAATATTTCCAACTGGCTTTCCAAGCATGGCTGGCTGTAGGATGTAGTAGAAAGTATCTCAAGTCCTTGTAATTTTACTAATGCTTTGTAATCACTTGTAATAGAACTTGAGAAACAATATACTGCAATCTTAAAAACCAATACTTGTGTTATGTTCTTAAGCTTTTTGTCTCTTGTTTACTTGTGTTCATAGCATCATAACTAAGTCTTAATTCTCTATATAATCTGTTAAGTGTTATAAACACTCTCTCTTATGAGACAAAGTGTATTGACCATCCCTTCAATGAACCTGCAATTGGTATCAGAGTATTCTAGTATCTTGATTGTAAGATCACACCATCTTAGATCCACAGTCTCATAAAACACTTAACAACTCAAATTATAGCTCTCACAAAAGCTGATATGACAACTGGAACCATGAAAAAGTCCCCACTGATCACTCTTGGAGACTTTTATGCATGGTGTCAAAGAATGGAAGGCTTTATCAAGTCGTAAGACTTCAGGATGTGGAAATCTATTATCTCTGGACCTCACATACCAAGCACCTCTTCAGCTGTTGCTAGGGGTGGTATGATTCCAAAGGAGGTGTCTGACTATTCTGAAGAAGATAGAAAGAGAATAGACATAGATCAGAAAGCCATGACTACCCTCTAAACTACTCTTTAAACTCCATATACAAGGTCTTAAACAAGTGCAAAAGTGCTAAGCAACTATGGGATGCATTGAAGCTCATGTATGAGGGGTCCACTGAAGCAAAAGAGAACAAGAAGGACCTTTTGAAGCAGCAGTGGAAAGTTTGGGTTGGAGAAGAGCAAAGTTAAATGTTATATTGTAAACAAATGGGACACTTTGCTAGAGAGTGTAAGGCACCAAGGACAAATGGTGGCCAAGCACAAACCAGACCAAACTACACTAATAGAGCCAACCAGAATGAGAAGCCAAAGTAGCAAGTTGTAGTTACTGTTGAAGAAGTAGGCCTTGACTGGAGCTTTCAGGTAAAAGATGCATTAAGCACCAATGGCTGATGAAGCCAATGTATTGGAACATCTCTGTACACCTGAATGTATTGCTAAAGTTAACAGATATAGGTTGTATAACTTAGAGATGAGATCTTATATTAAGTATTTTAATATCTTAAAATCTGATTTTAAAAGAGCTGAAAATGATACAAACTTAAAATAGAAGATTTAGAGAAAACCATTTCAACTCTATACATGAGCACACCAACTATAGGACTCAAATCAAGGATCTCATCACTAAGTTAACTGAATGCCAGGCCAAGCTTGTGATCAGCAATACCAAGGCAGAAAAATGTTCTTGAAAAAAAGATCTTCAAGAATATTATCCTCATCCTTGCATGCAAAAATTTGTTATCAGAATAAGCAGGGACTGGATCTACTAAGATAGCTCCTCCACACATAATCTTGTTTGTAAAATATTTTAGGTATGGAACTTGTGAAGATTAGCTTCCCCTCATATACCTTATGAGTGAAGAGGATAAAAAGGAGATAGTGAAGGATAGCCCCAAGAAGAACTAAGAACAGTAAGAGGGGTCACTATTCTCCTGAGTAGAGAAAAGAAGCTGGGATGATGAAGTCTAAAAGGAAAAACCTAATCAGAAAGGCCAAAAGAAAGCTCAAGAAGGCTTAAGAGATCAAGGTTACCTTTAACTTTATGCATAAAAAAGATTTAATCTTTACAGGTTTTGAAGTGGTTAAGACTAAAAATCAAACTTGAACTCTAGTACCAGGAGTTCTAGTCATGTCAAATTTATCCTAACATCATGAAAAGGTTGATCAGTTATGTACCACTACTACACAACCTGAACAACCTATTTCCAAAGGTAGTTCTCACCTTAAAAGAATTGCCACATCATCTGCAAAGATGAAGATAGAAAAAGAAAGTAATCAAGTTTAGCCTTGTTTACAAAGGAAGACTCTCAGAAAGAAGAAAACGAACTGTGTCATGCGTGATCGTACTTCTCATCTTGCAAAGGATTGCCTTTACAATCCTAAAAGTACTATCCATATGATTAAAAAAGAAAGTTCTGAGAGTTTGAAGAAGAATATAGATTCGAAAGGAAATCCATTCCTCTTAGAAGCTCTAAAATGAAGAAGAAGACAAGTGAAAACTTGCATTCGGAAGAAAATTTGGTCTCAGAAGAAAGAAATACTTCTGAAGCACTAAAGTATGCTGTAGTGATAGCAAGATCTTCCTAAGGTCCATTCTCCAAAACTTCTAAATTCGTTAAGACTTCTAAAGCATTAAAGGTCAAGTCTAAGCTTTCAAAGGTGGTGTGGAAGACAAAGAAAGACCATGGACTGAAAGTTCTGCATCAACATCAGCAAATGATCCTCCAGATTTGACCATGGGATCAATTACTGTTGCATTGTCTTCAACTTCTTTTGATAAGCCCAAAACCAACAAGGCTTGGGTTTGCAAATGTAACTAACCACCTTTTTGTGCAGGAGCAGCTCAAGACAAACAGGAGTGTATGGATCATTGATAGTGGTTGTTTTAGGAACATGACATGCAATGGGTCACTACTCCAAAATTTTGAGGAAATTGATGGAGGGCTAGTTGCTTTTGGAGGGGATGTTGGAGGTTAAAGTACCGGAATGGGCAAGGTCACAAATGGTAAGCTCAACATTGAGAAGGTAAAGTTTGTCAAGGAGCTTGGATACAACATTTTGAGTGTATCTAGAGACATAATATGCTTTTCATTGAGCATGAATGCATTATTCTCTAGCTAGGGGGTTATTCCTAAAGAGCACATCCTATTCAGAGCTCCCAGGAGATGGAACATGTACAAGATGGACTTGCAAGAACATCTTCTCAAGAGAAGTTCTATGCTTTCTATCTAAAGTCAATAGTGATGAGTCTTTTCTCTAGCATAAAAGAATGTGTCATGTAAACTTTAAAAACATGAATAAATTGATGATGAATGATTTGGTAACTAGAATGCCAAAGAAAGAGTTTACAAGCGATGACCATTGTGTTTCATGCCTCAAAGGGAAGCAACAAAAGGTATCTCACAAGCAAAAGTATGTACATGACATACTTAAAAGATTCAACATGACTAATTGTAAGATTGCAAAGACAGCCATAGCTAGAAACCACTCCCTTAGACTAGACATTGAGGGGGAGTGTGTAGATGAACACCTTTACTGGGCTATAACTGGGTTCTTATGTATCTTACAGGTAGCAGGCCTGATATCATGTTTGCCACATGTATTTGTGCATGATATCCAACCAAGCCCAAGATGTCACACCTTGTCACTATCAAAGGATTCTAAGGTACCTCAAAGGTCCAGCTACATTAGGCCTCTAGTATTCAAGGATCCGACTTCAAGCTATATGCATATACATATAGTGACTATGGTGCGTGCAATATGACTGCAAAGTCTACATCTAGGGGATGTCAATTCCTTGGTGGAAGGATTGTCTCATGGAAATGCAAGAAACAATCTTGTGTGTCTGCATCAACTACTAAAGTTGAATACATTGTTGTTGCTAGCTGCTGTGCTCAAGTGCTTTGAATTTAGAATCAGATATTGGACAATGGATTCAACTTGAAAGAGACTCTCAGATATTGGTTTATTGACTCAACTTTAAAGAGACTCCCATCCACATAGACAACAACAATGTTATCTCTATTACAGAGAATCCTATGCAACACTCAAGGACAAAACACATCAACATCAGGTATCACCTAGTTAGAGATAACTTTGAAAAGGGATTATTCAAAGTGGTCAAAGTTAACACAAATGAATAATATGTTGATCTGTTCACCAAAGCTTTTGATGAACAGATATTTAAATACCTTATATTAGCTACTGGAATGATTAATTTTGAATAGATTTTCTTTAAACTTAACTCATACTGTTTCTAAAATCTGTGTGTCATAAGTTATCTATTCATCACCTTCATAAGCCCTTGTTTACCTTGGAAGAAAAATATTTTAAAAATTCTATCTCTTAGATTATTTAGAATTTTGATCATTCTTTCTTCGAAAGATATCTCTTTACCTTCAAAAGAAAATTATGTTATCCAAAACAAATAACTACTTATTTCATTTTACCTTTAGAAGAAATCTTTCAAATATCTTCCGAAGCATAAATAAACATAAGTACTTATATGTTTTAGATGAACAATTTTCATCCGAAAGCAATTAAGTCTTGAAAGTTTTTATTTCTCTTAGAATAAAAATCTCCAGGTCTAAATATCTTCCGAAGCAATATTCTCTATAATCTTTGAAATTTCTTCTGAAGCCATTCTAGTTTTGGAAGCTTTTTATCAAAACTTCCGAAGACAAAGTACCTTCGAAAGATTTTCGACTTCCAAGAAAACTACCTTTTTGAGAACTTTTTCAGAGGTGGGACCGAAATCTAAATTTCAAAGTTTATCATCTTTCGTTAAGTGTGTCTCAAATCCAATTGATATAAATATACCCCATGGTTCCCCCCCTCTTTCACTCTCTTCTTCATCTGCAACCACTAATTAACCTAAATTCATCCACAACCAACTTTGTTCTTATCTTCCTTCACCTTTAAGCTTTCTCATATGGCCAACTTCAATCGCAGAAACAACCCTGATTTCTCCATGCAACTCCACATGCAACATAATCAGTTGAAATGTTTAACTATTAGAAAGATTCTTGTTTCTCAGTGGTCTGTCATTTTCTTGCTCTATCTAACTACTTCACATCCCTTACCATTGATCCTTTGTTAGAACCTAAAAGAATCATACATGCCAATTCAATGGGTGAGTTGATGGTTGCTCTGCTAGATCCCACAAGTCTAAGAAGTAATGTGGATGAAGATCCTGCACCGATGAAAAAACCAAGTATGGCTATCCGCATTTGTAAATGCGGAAGACATAAAACAAATACGGACAAGTATTTGTTCTTCTGCATTAACAAATCAAAGAAAATCTAAACGAACCCCTGCTCAAGCTATTGAGCTTGCACATCCCCCTATATCACAACCCACACAAAAGGAAGTGGACAGTAAAGCTCCCACTTCTCCTGAGGAGCAAACCACTCCCATCTTACAAGCAATCAGTGTTGAGGTTCCTCATGCTCAGCCTAATGATCTCATTACCCAAGCAGCCTTAAGCCTTCACTTAGAGTCTCAAAACTCTAGTGAACAACCTTCAGGGGATAGTTACCATTCCAGCCTCTTGATCTTAATTGACCAATTCACAACCTAGAATTCTATGATGATGAAGACATGGATTCAGTGAGTACCATGAGTCTCTTACTCCTCCCCTACTCAAAGAGAGATGAGTACTCTTGCCTCTCACTTGTTAAGCCCATATCAGTCACCTATGACTAAGGTGGATCTCCTTAAACATATTCAGGAGGTCCATATGGAATAGGCTCTCACTTTTGAAAGTGATTACATCATTAAGACCTCAACCATGGCAACTCAACCCATTGGCACTTCACCTAAAGTCGTCAGTGAGCAGGAGAAATCTTGTAGCAAAGAACACTATGCAAGTGGTGAGAGAGAAGACTTTGGTTCTATTCTCTCATCCCCCATGATTCTTCTTATGAGGATAAGGGGAACATGAGACTAAAGGTGCAGAAACTGTCAAAAACATGTTCCTATTTAGTCTCTAAGCTTAGTCACTTGGAATCTCAGGTGACTATCTTACAAAATAGAGTCAATGATCAGCAACTTGAGATTTCTTATCTTAAGGAAAAACTAGCTAGGAGACCCTTAAGGAGAGCTCATCCAAGAACACAATACTTGTGGATGTGATATACCTAACTCCTAGCTCACCTATGCAAGTGAATGATGCTACCAAAAAGGGTGAAAAAGTAACAACAATCACAGAACCTGGAAGTTCTTCACATGTAGATACATGTGTCCGGAGTTTCTGATCTTAATGTAATATCTTTGTATTGTCTTACACTTATGTAATTGTAATCGTACGGGTACTAAATGAAATACAATAAATGGTTGTGCTTAATGTTAAATATTTCATCGGTTAGTATGTAATAATGCTTATTGACTTGACTATATAGGTTTGTGGTTGTTTGAACTAGTATAAATAATGTAATAATATTGAATACACTCAAACTTAGTAAAATGAAGTTCTCAGGCGTTCGAATGGACCATGCGCCCCAATAGTGGTTATGAGTCCGAATGGCCATACGACTAAGTGCCCATGCGCCTAATTGGTCCATACGCCTGAAAAACTTCATGCGAATGACTCAGTCGCACGACTGAACCAGGAGACTGGATCAGTCGCATGATTGAAACATGAGATTGGTTCAGTCGCATGACTGAACACTCAGTCGTGCGAATGGATCTACCGCATGACTCAATCGCACGACTGAACCATGCAAATGGTTCAGTCTCCCAAATGAGAAACCTAAACCTATAAATACCACTTAATTCGTGGAAAAAACGGGAGAGTTCGAACATCTTGATACCCAGACATACCCAAGCCGTCAAGAGACCTCTAGTAACCTGTTCCAACTTCAAAGATCGGAGTAGATTGATTGCTAATCGTTCTTAACGTTTACATTCAATCTTTAATTGATTCTACGTGCATTCTCACTGACTGGATCGCCAATCAAATAGGATTCCGCACTATTTGATTCGGTATACACATTAATCAGTTAGTATTTCGTTCAATACATGATCCCTAATAAGTGGTATCAGAGCTTTGGCTCTAGATTTCTAGTGTGATTCAATCGTTTTGATATAAAAATTGTGTTTTTATGCTCAAAAACAAAATCTTTTGTGTCAAATTAGGTTTTAGACGTCTCCTGATTGTAAAGTTAAGTTTATCCGGCATACGGCAATTAGGGTTTGCGAAAATTCATGTTTTAGCGTTCAAACACCTTAAACCTAGAAATTTTCGAAATCCAGCAGGTTCAGTCGCCCGATTGACTCAATCGCACGACTGAGGCCATACGCATTCCTCATACGCACGATTGGACTCAGCCGCAATTTCATTCATCCGACTGAGAAGCCTATTCGCATTGTTCTTCCGCATTAGTTCATTCGTACGACTGAGTCATTCGCGTTTGTTCAGTCGTACGTTTGAACCATCTGCATAGTTCAATCTCCCGAATAGCCCAATCGCATAACTTCACTCGCACTAATGCACAAGGTTGGTTTAAAGTTAAAGTTAATAGCAATGGAAGACCAATATTCAGCCTTAAGCAGGGAGAGACTCACGTATACAAAAACTACTGCTACTGGAGAATGAGGTAGGGAATCACAGCAAACCCCAAAGCGATCACGTTAGACGAATATCCACAATGGAAACAACGTTTAGAGATCTACTTAAATGGAGTAGATCCAAATCTATGGGAGTCTATAGAGTCAAGGTACACCATGCTGTAGGAGTGATGGTGTCAAACTCACACTTGGTGGCATGACTGATGGACAAAGGCCAAATACAATGCGAAAAGAAAGTCTATGCTTTGCTTACACAGTCTATCCGAAGGATATCTTCCATCAATTCTCGGAATATACACAAGCAAAGAAATTATGGGATGTATGGAAAAGAGGTATGATGGAAATGCATCACTCAAGGTTATAAAAGCTAAGGCTTTGAAGAAGGAGTTGACAACTTCTCTTCATGGGCAAGGAAATCCGGGATGACGTGATTGATAGATCATCCACTTGATGAGTGAGATGCACACTCATGGGATACCGACGTTGATGGAAGATAAAGTGTCCAACTTGCTGATGGATTACAAGAGAAATGGTTCCTTTGTCTCAAATATCAGACAGAATGGTATGCTAACGAAGTTAGATATCAATGACTTCATTCTGAACTGAGAGAGGAAGAGCGAAGGATGAAGTATAGAGCCCAAAAGTCTAACTATGATCAGAATCATGTGCTTTACAAAGGAATACCAGGCCAAGACATCTGGAGCACCACTACAGACTGCCTTTGTGTCAAGCTCAGCTGGTCCAGCTCAAGCTTCTACTTCGTGGACAGAAACGTCAGGGTCGTCTGGTACCCAACACATGATACCCGAAGCCAATGCAGCAAAGCCGAAGACCGAAAAACTTCAGAAATGTGACAGTTGAGGCGGCTAAAGAGCACATGGATCTTTTAGCTGGCTGTAGTCCACTCTTATGATGGACTAAGTGCTGGAAAGATTGGAACTGTCATCTGGCTGATGAGGATTACGAGCAGGTGGACGAGACGGAGTTGGAACGGATGGATATTATGTGGGCCTTAGCGAGTGCTATCCGACGAGCTAAGAAGTTTGTCAAAAAGACTGGACAGAACTTGGTTGCAAACTAAGGACACAACCTTTGGCTTCGATAAATCAAAGGTGACATGTTTCAACTGTGGTGAGAAAGGGCACTTCAAAAAGGAGTGCTTGAAGCCAAAGAAGACTGGCAATGGGAATCCTTTCTCCTCCTTCAATCGTTAGGAGAAACCCACTAGTAGTCCTACTCATCACAAGAAAGGATCCTAAAGCCTTGACTTGCTAATGAGGATGAAGGACACAAGACTAGAGCTTTCGGTTTGTCTCACGGGGAAATCCAACATCGTTGTGTGGAAGATATAGATGACGATTCCGCCAGTGAAGGAGATATAGCAGTCGAACTTGCGATGTCAACATCAGAAGAAACTGCACCGGTGGTCACCTACCTGCCTGAAGATGGGAAAAACCACTACAATGTCAGAATCACCAGCTCCAGAACATCAGATTCTGCATTGATGGCTGATTCTCCAGAAAAACGCTCAGGTAAGTACTACTACCAATGTTTAATAATCATGCTTGTTCTGATTGTAATAAATTTAGGGAAAGTATTGATTTAAAATTTTCTAGGTATTATATCAATGATAACTTAGTAAAGGACTTAGAACTATGCACTGAAGCTAACAGAGTTTAAAACAAAATGAGCATAGTTATAAAGAAAAGATAGACCTTTCGAACAAACAGCTTAGGGAACACAGAAGTAGTTGCATTTAACCAAGCTAAAGACATTAGGTACTATCTTAACTCCTAGAGGACACTAAGAAACAAAAGGCAGTTTTAGAAGTGGAAGTTAATTCTCTAAAACAAAAACTGCATAGTTGGACTAGTTCTTCACACATAGTCCAAAACTAAGTGAGAGAAAGAAAACAATGGGGAGGGATTGGGTTATAAATGGTTTCCACCACCACATGAGATCTTGATTAAACAAAATGTAAAACAATTAGTGATAATCCAATCAGGATCATGTGGTGTCTACTCCTCTTTAAGTGATCAGATTCCACATGTTCATCAAATGAATCTGGCACTAAACAAAAGGAGGCCATTTCTAAGGCAAAAGGTAAAATAAAAGCCTTGTGTTAATCTGGAAAAAGAGTTGAAAAGGTTAGTATTAAGTATGGTTCAAAAACTGTCAAATCTGAACCTAAAAGGACCAATAATGTAACCAATCATGTGCATCATGTCTAAGTCCAGAAAATAGAAAAGAAAAAGATGTTAAAACTGTTAAAGCAATTAACTTTGTTTAAACGACAAAACATCTAAACAAGGTGAGTCGAAACCAAAAAAAAAGTAAGGTCACCCGGATGTCGCACATCTCCACAAAAGCAGCTAAATCATAAAGTCGAAAGCAGAGCTTGCTACAGTTGTGGAGAGTATGGACACATTGCGTCGTATTGTCCTTACTATCAGACACGAGGAGGAAAGTTAACTCCCTAAAAAAAACCTATCTTTTTAAGAGGAACTCAGTGACGCCACCTAAAAGAGACAGTGAACCGAAAGTTCAACACATTAGCCAGTCGTTTGTTTATCATAAACAGGCCTACACAAAGCTGGCTTATGGAAGAGAAATCAACCTCATTGTCTGATAATAAGAACAAAGAAGACATTTGAGCTTCCCTCACCCTCAAACGGTCAATGGGTAACATTTATGATGTGTGATACCTCTGGGAAACCCAAGCCAGTGAAGCTTGGGTCCTAACCTGAACTAATGTTTTCAAAATTGAATGTGTAGGTGTTCGATATAGTGCTGAAACTAACATGTGGATCATAGACAGCGGAGCATCTAGGCACATGACAGGGAACAAGACACTCCTATCAAACATCAAACAGATAAAAGGAGGTCATGTTCGTTGCTAGAAAAAAAGGTGGGTACATCACAGCTCAAGGGGAAGTAGGTAATCAGAAAGTGAAGTTTGACAAGGTAAACTATGTTTAACAACTTCAGAATAATTGCTTTCTGTTCTCAAATTTGTGATAAAGAATTTAAAGTAGGTTTGACAACAGAAAGTGCTATGTCCTGAAAAAGGACTACGTCATCCCGAGGATCAAGTATTAATGTCTGCCTCAAGATATAAGGACCTTTATGTCTTGGATCTATCAAAGGCTCCACAACGGATCATGAAGTTCAGTGCTTGTTGTCAAAAGCTACTGAGAAGGAATCCATCTCTTGACATAGGAGAATAGGACACATTAATCCACGGAAGATGAATCACCTGATCCAGAATGATCTTGTGAGAGGAGTTAACGTCAAAAACTTCCAACTTCCGAATTTCGTGTGGCGGCAAGAAGGGTAAAAAAACAAAGAAGGCTCATAAGGAAAAGAAAGTTCACCTATCGAACTTCCTCTTGAACTTCTTCACATGGATCTGTTTGGTCCAGTAAGTACAAGAAGCATCGCAGGCGACTTGTACTACTATGTAGTTAACGATGACTACTCAAGATTCACTTGGGTGATGTTTTTGAAATCCAAATCAGAAACTTGAGTCATTCAAAGAGTTAGTAAGTACTCTGGAGTCCCTATACAAGTTGAAGGTATGTCAAGTGCGCTCAAACAACGGAACCGAGTTTAAGAATCAATGGATGGAGGCTTACTGCAAGGAAAAGGGAATTGTGCATCAGTTCACTTCTTCCTACACTCCTCAGATGAATGACGTTGCTGAAAGGAAGAATCGCAGCTTGATAGGACAGCATGGATGATGCGAGCAGACTCAAAACTGCTTATCCAATTCTGGAAAGAGGCAGTTGCAAATGCGGTTTATACATAAATCGGGTTCTAATACTTAATCGCCATGGAAAGAGTGTTACAAGTTACTACAATGACGTAAACAAATTTAGAGTATCTCGAGCCATTGGCGCCCGTGCACCCCTGAAAAAGACTCCACCGTGAAAAAGAAATATTTCAGGTGATGAACAAGAGTTCAGGTGAGTAGAAGGCTGATGATGTAACCATTTCTAGGAAAAGACCACGAGAACAAGTTATAACAGACTAGAACACAACAGGTTGAGTAGAATGTGGTAACATAGTAGATGTTCAAAGATACACCACACCACCTGCAGGAAAAGGACCGCCTTCTTTTTCGACTATGATGGATTCTTAAAGTCCTTCAACATACCACTCTCCACATCTGATGATGAGGTAGCTACAAAGATGATGTATGATGTTCTCAACACACAGCTCAGGAATCTCTATCATCTGGCCTACGAGGCGATTCATAAAAAACTCAGGGGGAGCACTTGCAGATAGTGTCTCTCCTCTGATGAAGAACTGTGGAGACTGATCAGAACAATCAGGAGCAATAGGTTCCCCCTACCGATAGTCCACAAGATCTGATATTGATGCCTCTGCATCTTCGGAACCTCAGACTCCTACTGCCTCAGATACTGAACTGAATGTTCATAATCTTGATTCTGAGGTAGTTGTTCCAACCACTCCTGGTTCACGACTAAATGTGTATCATCCTCTGGATAAGTCATTGGAGATGTGAGATCAGGAGTGCAGACCATAAATCAGTTGTATTTAGCTGATTATGCCTCAGTGATGGAAAAGGGTTGCATCCATGATGGTGCATATCGTTGCTTGGTCTTAGTTTGAGCAAAGTATATTAGTGAAGCCCTGAAGATGAGGCATGGGTGAGTGTCATGCAAGAAGAACTTCTTCAATTCAAGAAGTTAGGTGTATGGACTCTAGTGGATAGACTAAAGGTGCTAAGGATTGGCACAAAATGTGTCTTGAAATGCAAGAAAGATAATCAAGGCGTGATCATCAGAAACAAGGCTCGACTTGTTGTCCAAGGATTTCAACAAGTTGAGGGCATTGACTACAATGAAGTGTTTGCACCCGTGGAAAGAATGGAAGCAATCCGCATCTTCCTTGCCTATGCATCTTATATGAAGATTAAAGTTTATCAACTGATGTGAAGAGTGCTTTCCTTCATGATGAAAATCAGAGAGACAGTGTACGTCAGTCAACCCAAGGGATTTGAGAATCCATATCATCGGGACAGAGTTTACAAACTCGACAAGGCTCTATATGGGCTTCATCAAGCTCCCAGAGTCTGGTATGAGAAAACTCTCGACTCATCTTGTGAAACACGGTTTTCGCAGAGGGGACATTGACCGTACATGTTCATAAAAGAAAAAGATGGAGATTTACTGCTTGTTCAAATCTATGTCGATGACATAATCTTCGGTTCAAAGAATGAAGATCTATGTAAAGAGTTTGAAGCAGTAATGAAGGCTGAATTTGAGATGAGTGCCATGGGAGAGATGAAATTCTTTCTCGGGTTACAGGTGGATCAGACACCAAAAGGGATCTTCCTACATCAGACCAAATATGTAGGAGACATTCTCAGTCGGTTAGACATGGAAAATTTTTCCGCGGCCGGAACTCCACTTGCTACAAACCATGATGTAGCACCCGATGAGAATGGTGACCTGGTCGACGCCACCATGTACCGAGGGATGATTGGATCTCTCATGTACCTCACTGCCTCAAGACCTGATATCATGTATGCTACATATTTATGTTCACGATATCAAGCAAAGGCAAAGGTTAACCATCTAATAGGGATCAAAAGGATATTCCGTTATCTGAAGGGTACGCCAACTCTAGGGTTGTGGTATCTCATGATGATGATTTTGAGCTTACAGCATATAGTGACTCGGATTACGGTGGCTATAAGATGAACTACAAGTCTACATCAGCGGGATGTCAATTCTTTGGGAGGCGATTAGTGACCTAACAATGTAAGAACCAGACATCGGTTGCATTGTCAACCTGTGAAGCGAATATGTTGTTGTTGCAAGTTGCTGTCACAAATCATTTGGATTCAACAGCAAATGCGGGACTACGGTTTGCATTTCCCATCTACTCCTATTTTTGTTGATAACTCTGCTGCAATTGCGGTAACTAAAAATCTGGTCCAACGTCCTAAGACCAAACACATCGGTATAAAATATCACTTTATACGTGACTGCTTTGAAAAGAACTTAATCGATGTGATTAAAATAAATACTGATTTTCAATGCGCTGACCTCTACACAAAGGCTTTTGACAAACCACGTTTTCTATATCTGTTAGAGGTCAACGGCGTTAAAAAGAAAATTGATGTAATTCCCGATGATGACCATGTGTAGTTCGATGCGTACTGTCCATCTGTCTTTTAATTTTATTTATCTTGTTTAAGTAGCTTAATTACATTAATGTTATTCGGTCGCCTATTTAAAATCCTAAAAAGCGTAAATCAGTTACAGCTTTAGATTTTAGGGGGAGAATATAGGTCATTTAGTAACATTAACAAAAAAACAAGGGAGAAGGAGAGGCTGGCTGATAGAAAGTAGTCGTATCTGTGATACCGATTCAATGACTTTGGAAATGATAGTACACATGTACAAATCACTGGGACTTTAAAAGATTAAAATAAAATAAAATGCGAAGTTCAAAGTATAAGTCTTTGTAGTCTGAGCAATATAAAAGGAAAAATGATAGTAAGACTAGCTACTACTAAGGTAACACAAAGAAAGTAGACCTAGAGGTTGTTAGACCACAAATGATATGTCGGTAGATTCAACACAACAGATGATAGACCTTATTGGTGATCTCAAGAACAAACTAAGTTGTTCAACAAGTTGTGGGTTAACATCTTATCCCTGGTTAACACAATTAACATATTCCAATAAGGGGTGACGAGCAGATAAACGCCACAAAGGTGTGCGTAAGACCAAAATATGAGCAAAAGCAATCAAACTAATAACTTATGTTGTTGGTGAGAAATATGCATAAAAATGAAAAATGCTCAAACAAGAGGATAGGTTATGTGTCTCTCTGCTGTGCGGTGGCACTGACCTAAGGATAAGCACAACCTATATATTATAGACTTCTTTGTGTTTGCCGCCTCTCTGCTATGTGGTGGCACTGACCTGGAGCTTTGGCTTCTCTCTGAAAGTTCTAAGAATAGTTTCTACTTGAAAATTACCCTAAGAATACTCAAAAATGTCCTGAGGAATGTTGATTACCATATAAGTGTGGGATCCACAACTGCCTGTTGAAATAATCAAACCTAAACTATCACCAATCTATGTCAAAAGTCTGTGTATGATTTTAAGAGGACCAGTATACTGACAATCATCGTGGCTGCAATTCTTGAAAGTCCAAATCAAGGTGGGATCTAATAGTACTAGTATGATTTCCTAAACTTGCTAACGACTCTAGATGAAAAACAAGAATTGAGCATCAAAAGGTGTTGATAACATGTCCCAAATTATTTGACTTGCCTGTATGATCCAATTTGAATTAGTCCAGTTATGGTCAAAAGTAATTGAAGCTGCCATTCCGGAATGAATCCATTAGAATCTATCTTAGGATTTATACCTCACACAAAAGGTCAAAACAAGTGTAGCTTTGTATTTTAGCTTAAGTTTTTTATTTTGTTTCAATTTAGTAAATTCAGTTTGTTTGATATTGGACTACATCATGGAATTTTGTAAGGGAGTTAATCATCTAAAGGGTCACGTCTGAGGTGACCCCTAGTGTTTTCAAAGTATAAATCAGTCACGTCTAAGTGGACAAATTTGTTAAAAGGATCACGCTGAGGTCATCAAAAGTTTTTCGAATTAAATGACCATTCTGAGATGATCAAATGCACATAATGTTTAATCAAAAGTGAGAAAGGGTTAAGTGAGAAATGGTCATAAAGTCAAAATCATGAGTATGATCCAGTCGCCACGACTGGACCATGAGTATGGATCAACTGTGCGAATGAACCATACTCCACTAAACAGTCGAATGGCACATGAGTATGGGCCATTCATCCGAATGGCTTATCAGAATGAAACCATTCGACCGAATGAAAGTGTGCGAATGAGTCAGTCGGCCGACTGAAGTCCAGTCGGCCGACTGAATGTAGTCGACTGAGCCAATCGTACGACTGAGGTCCATTCGCCCGAATGAACCAAGCGAATGGGTCCAGTCAGCCGAATGAAATCAGATTCAGTGATCGCATTCAACTCATCACCCCCTAATCGCCCTCATATCGCACAGACTATCGTTACGCTGCCCAAATTTCCTTAGACCAAAAATTCTGATTTATGTTGATCTTCTAACGTTTGTGAGTGATTATACAGGTACAATGGGTTGGAATCTCACCGAAATCTGATAGAATGGTGCCCTAATTTGGGAATGTCGACCCACGCAAGAACGAACCACTTAATGGACTAATAACCTAACTTAACTATGTAATATGTCAATATTAATGTTATTAGGTTATTAGTTATGTGACTGCGAGTCGAATGAACCAAAACACGACGTCTAACTCTGAGTTTTGGTCCGAATTCATACTTCTGTTGATTAAACAGTAGGCCATGATGGATGAACTTCAATTGTGCGATTGAGTGGTTTGAATGATCATGGCATTCCTCCGAATGAGTGATGCAAATGAGCTCAGTCGGCCGACTGAACCATTCACATGCTCATTCACCAGATTGACTCAATCGCATGTTTAATCACTCGATTGAATCTAGTCGCATGACTGGACAACCGACTGAATCCAGTCGCATGGTTCAATCGCATGAATCAACCAGAATGAATCCAACCAAGTTAACTAGAATTGATTTGTGTCGTGTGGTTAGCTAATGTTTAATTGTTTTGTGTTATAGATTGATGGCGGACAGATGGTCCATCAACCCTAAGCACAACATATGTGCTCACTTAGATGCTACGACTTGGAATGGTGTCAAGTTCGCAGGGATCATTGCTTTTCTTAGGCGATCCAGGATCCACTGGGCTATTTCTACACCATGCACCCCTTACAGGTCTATACAACAGGCCTTCTAGGAGGGTGCATCGGTTGATCGGTCACGTGAGTCGTACAGCATACGGAGCTCTATCTTTGGTATGGATATAGAGATCACGGCTGGGGACATTCAACGAGTACTTGGGTTAGGAGATGATACAGACCACCGTACCAGACTTCACCCACTGACGGTATTAAAAGGTGCTTCATGAGGATGAAGTACGCTGGGGTATAAACGTAGGTGTGCTCAACAAGAGCAACCTGTGTCCCCAGTACAAGTACTTGGCACACGTCATCCTCAAGTGCCTGGCATCTTGAAGGGGTGGGTTCGATGCACCTGTCAGACCAGATTCAGAACGCCTATGTGGCACTGGTCCTGAACCACCCCTTTAGTTTTTCTAGCATGATCTTCTCCTACCTCATAGAGAACTTGGAGGCGAAGGGAAAAAAGGGTTTTCGCATGTACCCTAGGTTCTTACAGATGATCTTTGACGAGAAGCTACCCTCGCTGCCAAAGGAGAGCCACGATGTTGTGGCATTAGAGATTATGGATGATATGACACTTGGTCGTATGAAGGTTTACCGGGGGAAAAACAAGTCAAGCCCCCAGTAAAGAGACTATAGGCCATCTCGCCAAGGTGGACTACGTGGCGCTAGGGAGGCGTAAATGGCGTCACGTAGATAGTGACTCGGATGTCAAGCAGCTCGAGCTACCAGAAGATGACTCCGACGATGACGATAGCGGTGATGGTGGAGATGCAGGGCCCACTCAACGAGGGCCCTCACTGCTGATACAACATCTCCAGCACCCACCCAGGGGAGACAGAGGCTGCAGGGTTCTATCATGATTTCCACCTGATGAGGAAGAGGAGTCGGACGAGGAGCCTCTGACTCGAACGGTGGGCAGCAAGGTTGTTGCCACCGAGCGAGGGGTCTGAGTGGTTGGTGAACGTCTTGGCGAGTCGGAGAGGCTGGCACTGATCCTACTTATGCTCCTGATCAGCCAAGCAGTGTTCTAGGGGGAGCATCCACCTCGAGGGGATCGAGGAGAGAAAAGGATGGCTCAGCCCCACGGGTTGAAGAAGAAGAGGGGGGATGATCTTCATAACCACCACCACCACTGTACCACCTCTTTCCACCACTTCCACCACTCCACCTCCCTACCCCACTCCACCTACATCCACCATCCACCTACTACCACCACTACTGCCATCCCATACCACCATATCTACCACACCCACACCACCACCACCTCATCTATACACCTCCAATCTTCACCACAGTGCCACCACCACTACCACTAGCCACGTGCCGGACCATCGTCATACCCCTTCTACCCATATGGATCCTCTCTAACTCTAGTGGGGTAGAGGAACAGCTCGACACTTAATCGTATGGTGTTGAAGCTGGGGCTACCGATGACGAGAAATCTGCTCAGATTCGACAGCTAGTAGATCTTACTGTTGCCCAATCTATGTAGAATCTCAACAGGCAAACAGATAGAGCAGCAGCCCCAGCAGATGGCTGCATAGAGCATAGAGATGTCCCAACTCCGAGAGCACCATGGCCAATCAGCAAAATAGATAGAGGAGTTGGAGGCGACAAACAAGACCATTATGCTGCGGCTCAAGGGATCAAAGGATGAGCCCTTAAAGATCAAGGAAGGAGATGGAGACGATGGTGATAATGACAGTGATGATAATGCTGATGATGGTGATGACATGAGGATGATACTGTGTTGTGTGATGATGCGGGTGATGATGATGTGGAGATGATGAAGATGACACATCTGCTGCGGGTGCCACATCTGCAAGTGAAAGGAGGACGAAGAAGCACAAGATCAAGGTGCCTCCACATCGCCCCGTCAGCAGAGGAGCATATGATCCAAGACAAGACTAATACTTAGCTATTTTTTGTTATTTAAATCATTTGTATTGAATCTGTATCGCATTAAGTAATGAATGTTTATATTTAATGTTGATATTTTGCCTTGATTATTAACTAATGATTGTTGTGTTACATGTCTAAATCAAGCAGATCCAAATTTTCAGAGGGATGAACATGATGTTGCTCCCCTCAACAAATCAAGACTCAGCTCATGATGATTCTTGATATGCAGGGAATAGTCAGGAGATCAGTGATGTACACTCCTCAAGAAGGTGAAATGTTCAAGCTAAATCCTGATGAGATTGTCAAGGATGCTCCAACAATCCAAGTTGAAAGTGACAATGAGCTCAACGACGTTAATGAGATCGAGATAGAAGATGTCACAAACCAACACTATCCAGAGTACACTGACATTGAAGGTAATGTCGTTCCCAATCTGGGCGACAACCTTGTCATGAAACTTTGAAACTCTGGATCGAATAGAAGAAGAGTCAGACAAGAAGGAAGACATAGCCCAAGCCTCGAAAGCTGAAGTTAATATCAGAAAAGCTGAGTGGTTGCGTGCTTTGAAGAAATACGAGCCTAACGTGATGCTTCAACGTCAACTACCTACACCAAGCTGTATAAGGTGAAAAAACATCAAAAGGTGTCGAGCAGAATTATAGCATGGGCATATTTGTAGATCTCAACGTTTACGTAGTTAGACATAAGAAAGGGATGAGTATTTCAGGTTCCCACATGACTTGAAACTCTTCCTGGATTTGAGCTGAACCAGTTAGCAAAATTAAAATTGGTATACGTGACCCAAGGAAAATGTCAGGCTGGTTTGAGATGCTCTTAAAAGAGAGTACCACACCAGATGGGTCAACTTCAAACCTCAACAGCCAACGAGGTATCTCAAAAGGTCTGAGTTTGATCCCATTACTGGAAAACCTAAAATAGTGCTGAAGTGGAGTCCACCGCGCACAATGTCAAAGATCCCTCTACGGGAGATGCCAGGACTTCACTCCACTTCAAATGGTGGTACTATGATTGGGGACAAGAGAGAGGTAGTCATAGGTTTGAATAAGGATGGTGTTATGGAAACCATCAGGGTGTTTGACCCTATGTGGCTTACAAACTTATTTGCAGATGATGTTTATACATTGTACAAGTGGCCATTATTCTATGACTCTCAAGATATTGTACAAGCTCTACAATTTCAGAACGCTATAAGACTCTGCTTTGCTTTTGAGATACACGCTAGAGTCACTAGAGACGAGAAGTACAAGAAGTTTGAGGAACTTATGAACGATGTAAGACAATAGAAGAAACTAGGTCTAAGGGGAGTTTGTAGATACATGTGTCCCTAGTTCTGATCTTAATGTAATATCTTTGTATTGTCTTACACTTATCTAATTGTAATCGTACGGGTACTAAATGAAATACAATATGTGGTTGTGCTTAATGTTAAATATTTCATTGGTTGGTATGTATAATGCTTATTGACTTGACTATATAGGTTTGTGGTGTTTGAACTAGTATAAATAATGTAATAATATTGAATACACTCAAACTTAGTAAAATGAAGTTCTCATGCGTCGAATGGACATGCGCCCCAATAGTGGTTATGAGTCCGAATGGCCATGCGACAAAGTGCCCATGTGCCTAATTGGTCCATACGCCAGAACAACTTCATGCGAATGACTCAGTCGCACGACTGAACCAGGAGACTGGATCAGTCGCATGATTGAAACATGAGATTGGTTCAGTCGCATGGCTGAACACTCAGTCGTGCGAATGGATACCGCATGACTCAATCGCACGACTGAACCATGCAAATGGTTCAGTCGCCCGAATGAGAAACCTAAACCTATAAATACCACTTAATTCGTGGAAAAACAGGAGAGTTCGAATATCTTGATACCCAAACATACGCTAGCCATCCAGAGACCTCTAGTAACCCGTTCCAACTTCAAAGATCGCAGTAGATCGATTGCTAATCTTTCTTACTGTTTAGATTCAATCTTTAATTGATTCTACGTGCGTTCTCACTGATTGGATCGCCAATCACATATAATCCGCACTATTTGATTCGGTATACACGTTAATCAGTTAGTATTTCTTCAATACACGATCCCTAACATCACAGAGTATGGACATTAAGGACTCACCATCCTCATTTGCAAGTTGTCCATACTCAGCAACCTCCTCAAGTTCACATTGATGTGGACTCACTCAGTCGGAGTCTATTTGAGGAGGGAAATCCAAGGGCAAGAGATCTTTAACTTTCAGAATTCAAGGGCAACAAGAGATCTTCAAATTTTAGTCCTTGAACTACAATAAAGGTCTTGATCTTGTCAACATTCCACTTTCCAATCCAACTCATCACATGCAAGCTGAAAGAATGGCTGCAAGGATACAAGATTGGATTTTTGAATTGTTCAAAGCAAAGAGACAAATGCGAGCATGTAATGTCATTGGTCATCTGGATGTTGAGGTGGACCCTAAGATTAGCTTCAAAGGGGAAACCATGATAAAAGGCCCAGTGATAGAACATGTGAGCAAAGTCACATAATCAATATCTTCAACATCCCATTCCCTTAGTGAAACACCTGCTAGTGAAGGTGTCTCATAGCCTCTCTCTAGCCAGAGTCTGACTGCTACTTCAGACAATGAAGGGAGAACCTCTCTCCACCTGAGTCACAAAGGTCTATGAGTGACAAAGGGAAAATGATAATGACTCCTGAGGAGAATAAGAATGAGGATAAAGAGAGGAAGATGAAGTTAAGGGTAGAAAGTTTAGATGGGTCCTCAGGATTTATGGAAGCTGCGCTGCTCATAGACCAAACACTCAAAATGATGAGTTAAGAGCAGCCATGATACACTACTTAGGGACCAAAAACTATGATATTGATGAGATCATTTCTCTCCCCTTAGAGGAATTAAATGAACTAGTAGATACAAAGTAGTCTAAAGAGAGGAAGGAGGTAGAGGATAGAGTTGCTCCTTAAGACCAAGGATGAAAGAAGTTAGAAAAGGTTATACAAACATGCTCCTACCCTCTCCCTAGTTCAAGAAAGTCATGAAGAAGAGGCTATGGCATCTGAACAACCTCAGATAGATAAGGAGGCTGAAAAAACAAAAGATGATTAACTACCTGACTACCACAAGTCTTTATCAGGTAGCTGCACTTCTTCCCTTGTCATATGAGTACATTGAGTTTGAATACCTCAAGCAGCTTGAGCTACAAGTTCTCAAAGAACAAAAGGTTGCCAAGAGGAAGATGAGGGAAGAAGTAGCAAAGTCAAGGGTCATCATCCAAAAAAGTAAAAAGAAATCTACTAATAGGCAAAGGATGATGAACTTTTGAAGCTATATGGATTCTTCGAAAGGAGACTTGGTCCAATGTCTCTATCCACCATGGATGAGCACATTAGGGTGATCAAGTAGAAGGTAGAGATATGAGAGCTTGTTGACTTACACTCTCACCAAGGCAAGCCCCTCCAAAAGGGTGGTTAAGGATGAAACTTTGAGATAACACAACCTAGACCTCCTACTGAACCTCAGCAAGCTTCATCTTCTATTCCATAGCATGGTTCAACTCCCTCTCCTTCTGAACCTGTGAGGGAGGAGACCAACTAAGAAGGACAAAACATAACAACCTGGTACCGAAGAATAGTCCACTTAATTGAAAATGAAGAAAAGGATGACCACCAAGTCTGTATGAAAGAAGAAATCAAAGGCATCCACTTCCAAACCTCAAGATGAGTTAGAGCATCCTGAGGTTATGCAAGAAGAGGCTTCTCAACCCACTCTAACTCAAGTAGAGCTTCTTGCATCAGTAAGACCCATTTTGTCCTGGACTTTTGCTACTAATCCACACAGATGGTATGCCACAAGAGACCAGGGTGGTCAAGAATTTTACTTCTGGTAAGACATGCTTAACCTAACTCTGTATGATATCTTTGAAATGAGAAGGTATTTTGAGAGTTTAAGTGATCCTGACCAATTGATGAAGAAAGGAATGGTCATGATCATAATGAGGACTGCCAATATTTGAAGACACTTTTCTGTTTTGGTAGCATTAGCATAGGGGGAGTTTGTAAGGCTTAATGAAAGGCCGATGCACTCAAAATAGGCCAGGTATCTCCTTCATGCATGCACTTAGTGCAAAGTAGAAGTTAGTTCAGAAGTTTTACACCCAGCATCAGAAACATTCTAAGTGTAAAATTTTTCAAAGCCAAGACCAACATCTTCTGAAGCCAAAAGTTAAGTTTTCTGAAGCTTCAAAGACAAAGTCTTCGAAGCCTAAAGGTGAAGACATATATCTTTCGAAGACTTTTTCTAATGTACATTTCATAAAGCTGACCAACTTTACGCTGTAACTCTGATGTCTCACCAACTTATACAAGTTGGTGAATGATCCATGTTTTTTGTAACTGTACATTGAGATCTTGAGTCTGTAACTTTTTACTTTATGTACTTCTATCCTTTTTTGTAATATATTAGGATATAAACTATGACATTCTATAGTCACTAGTTAAAAGACAGATTTGCCTTTTTACTCTACATTGATTTATTGTCTAGATAAATGTTTTCGGCCGGCTTCCAAGCATGGCTAGCTGTAGGATGCAGTATAAAGTATCTCAAGTCTTTGAAATTTATATTGATGCTTTTTAATCATTTGTAATAGAACTTGAGAAGCAATATACTACAATCTTGAAAACCAATACTTGTGTTGCGTTCTTAAGCTTTCTATCTCTTGTTTACTTGTGTTCATAGCATCATAACTAAGTCATAGTTCTCTGTTTAATCTGTTAAGTGTTATAAAAACTTTCCTCATTGTGAGACTAAGTGTATTATCATAAAAATAACAACTTCAATCATATTGCATGAAATATTAAAATTATAAAAACGTTACTCTATCATAAAAATACACGTGTGTGTCACACATACATCCTAAAAACAACTTGCTAAATCACACCCACAAATCTAAACAAATAAGAAATAAATAGTATCTTACTAATTCATGCTTCGATGAACTACAACTACATTTGATGGATTTTAAGCAGCAACCGGACTCTCTCCTCATTAGTATAATTTTCCATTTAATTTCATTTGCCCATAATCTATGAAAAACTCTTGATCCCAACTGCTGATTAAGCAGCAATTGATGTTTGGCAACAACTAACTTTAGCGGGATCATTCTATAGTACCAAAAATAGCACAAGTTTAATATATAATATGTTTTATTTACTCTGTGAAATGATAGCGTAATAACAATAGCAAAATTAGGCCCCAAACTGGGTGGCGCGGATCAATTTGAGGCTTCAAATAAGTATCTTGAAGGCATAAAATCAGTACATGCAGCCATGACCTTTCTTGGTGCATAACGCCCTCGAATCAAGCACTCACACATATAACTATATTTCAAAAAGTACGAATTTTCTGGTATTTGGAAGTGGAAAGCCCTAAAAGCAATTGCAAAGCAGATTCCACTTCAATTTCTCTTCAACTTCAACTAGATATCTTGAAAGCTTCCGAAAAAACTTGTTATGAAATATGAACCGTCACTTACGGCTGATAGAAAAAGAAATATACATGAACCATGTTACCGGAAAACCCCAACACCTGTCGTGTATTGTGAAGGAGATGACCGTAGCGGTGATTGGGAAAATCAAATGTAGGCAGTGGTGAGCAGTATATTTAGAGTATGCAAGGACATGGGTGAAGCTGTGGATAGCGCCTTAAAAAAAAATAAGTTGTGCTATGTGCATATAAAGTGGTACATCATTGTTCATAAAATCGTCATCCCTGTTGTCGAAGGTGTTGGTTGTCGCCTCCATACCATTAGCACAAGCCCTAGTGATGCAATTGTCGACTGAAATAAGAACTAGAATGGTCACTAGATCATGCCATTAACTACGCTCAAAACGACAACAACCAGTAGCATTAACAGATACCACAACCACCGGCACTGATTGCGGCCACTAATGACACTGCGTAGGTGGTAGTGTGAAGCGCTAATGGAGGAAAGGGTGTTAGTATTGGAGGTCTAAGATAAGGAAGAACAAAGATAGCTAGTGAAACAAAGGTGGGAAGAGAGAGAAAATTAAGTGGATTAATAAAAAAAAGTAACTTTTAGTCTCCTACAATGACTTTATTTGATGCGGGGGTGGTCTCTAATATGTTGCTTACATGGCAAATTATCCAAGGCATAAACTGTTTGTACAATTATGCATAAGACACGTTATTGTAACATCTTACATTGGTTGGGAAAAGGAATGAAAGTCTCTTTATATGGGACCGAATGCTTTCCTATCAGATGCATTTTAAAACTGTAAGAGGTGGGTGTATGCTGTCAAAACGGACATATCTGTTACGGTACTCGCCTCTGTAAAATATGTAGATGAATTTGATTTTTAGCCATGTCATAATTCCATTTATATTCTAAAAATCACAAATTAATTGTAGTTGTATGTCGTACTTTTATCAATTTTTATTTGATATTGACTTCTATGATATGATTTCAAACTTTTAGTTGACCATTTTTGGATTTCTTTCTTTTTACATAATAATTGGAATTAATATTAAAAAATATATAGGTCTACAAGATGATACCATCCATTATTTTTAAACTTTGACTTCTATGATTTCAAATTTGATCTTGACCTATTTTCTAGCTTATTTTCGTTTTTGTGCAAAATTTAAAATTTAAATTTTTAACTTTTGTTTAGCTTTAATCTAATTTGAGGAACTGAATTCTTGTGTTAGTAGTATATAAAGACCAATTTCAATTCATGTTATCATATCAAACTTCATTGTCAGTACTCTTATCATTATTTTTTTTAATACTCTTTACTAACTTTTCATTACTTGATTACCAGATTACATGGCTGAATCAACTATTACTTTGTTAAATCAATACAGTGCTTGTAAGGACGATTCAACTATTGAGGTTCGTATTTTACACCTGTGGAGATAACATATAAAGAATAACTTAAAAGAGACATTTTCAGTGGATATGGTTTTTTATAGATGAGTGGGTACTTGTGAATGTTAATATGACCTGTTGTTTGAAAGATAATCATTTTTTTAGCTTTCATACAACTTCATAAAATGTATAGTCACAACATGAATTGCTTCATACATGTAATATATTACATTTTCCTTATTTTTTGGGTGGGATTAAAATATATGCATATGTTCTATAGAACATGTTTGAATGGATGGAGAAATTCTTGGTGCTAAAAGATTGTATTTTGATCAAATATCCATTTACATCAAGTAAAAGGTTGTTGATAATCCTCGGATATAATTTCGGTGATAAAACAATGGTGACCAAATGTGAAAATTTTGGTGGTAACTTGTATGGATTTAACTTTACAAGCTTTGACTTACCTAAGGCAAAAACCACCGACAACCAACCGGTTGCTAAGTCATTGTACTAACAGCATAAGTATGTTAACTCATTACAATATTGTATATTTTAGTTTTTATAATATCTACTTATTGTTCGATGTTATTGGTCTTATTGATTTTACTATAAGGATAAAATATTACAAAAAAGGATGGTACAACTTATAAGAATTGTTGTAACTTGTAAGTTTATGTTTTTTATTTTACATTTGATTTTCTATTAATAAAATGGTTGCAACTAATAGGTCACTAAAAGGTTTTCTATGGTGAAAACAAAACATCTCTCACTCTATGAGATTCTTATGCTGATTAGATATTAAATTATTTGACTACAAAAGAAGATGATGGTTATGTTGTTATCATATTTTAGTTTGGCTACGTCAAGATTCATGATGATTTCTCAACATTAAACACTAATTTTTATTTCATGTTGATTATAGATTATTGTTGGTCCATTTGATTGATTTGCAGTACAAATGAGTTATTGCATTGTTCAATATCAAATACAAACAATAGACAAGAAGGATGATGAAGATTGAGAACAATAACAATTCAATCAAAGTAAGACAATGATGATCAATATACTCAATAATAACAAAGCACAATGATGTTTCTGTGACATTACTGCTTACAAAGGTTACTTGCAACAAGGATAAATGATTAGGGTTTTGCAAGATCGATCCACAATGAAAATGATCAAAACTATATATAACAATCTTAGTTTCGTAGACAGTTTCGCTGCCAGCTAAACTGTTCTACCGAAGCTATAGTTTCGCCCGGCAGAAACAACAGTTTCACCGAGAGAACTAAACAGCTGACTGTGAGCTTCGCTGGACTGCAAAACAAAATAAAGCTAACTACATACAAAAGTAAGCTAACATAAGACCTATTACAAGAAAATTAAACAATCTAATCTAAGGTGAGTCCAACCTATGTATGATCTTCAATACTCCCCCTAGGTCGGAACTCACCAACTTCAATCGTCTTGATTTGCCTCGTCAGCTCCAGTCTCCCCCGCTGCCTTTGCTCTGTCCTTTACATCTCCTGCAACAACCTCCTTAGGGCTTCAACAAATGATTCACCTTGGTCTCTTCTGCTTCATTAGCCTATTTGGGATGAGCACTAGCTTGGTCAAATTGTCTAGTCAAATTCTGTATATCCATGTTTAGATCTTCTTAGGCCCTCTCTTTCTGCAAGCCTCTTCACCTCTGCCCTCACACCTCTGATCTTATTGGCCACAGTCATAATAGACTGGCTTCCTTTCTTGTCTCATCACCCGCACCTACTTTAATATGATTCTCGCAAAGAACCAACAGGTTTTCATCTGAAAAACTGAATAGCTCCATCGGATCAAATACCTTGAATTCACCGCCATTCTTCAATCTGATCATCGCCTCCCCCGTATTGTTGTCATAAAACCATTTCTCAAAGTTCGGTAGTTGCTGGGGGAGGGAATCTGCCAATCTGACCCTATTCACGTTCTTTGGGGATTTCATCCTAGCATAATCTTTCCCCTCCTAGTCTTTATCATTCTTCGATCGTCTTCTTCCGCTTTGATAAATCCGAAGGACTCAAAATTGTCATTCAAGCCATTTTTAATCTCCTTCTTCAAAATTGAAGCTTTTTCACTAAGATGGGTGTTCAGTAATGGCAATGTTGCCAGCCTCCTCAGATCCTATTTAGGTAAGGTCTTAAAAGCCTTTGTCTTGTGCATATAAGAGATACCACCCCCTCTCCTCTTGATCATAAACATTTTAAGGACGGAGTTATAACACCAACTGATGATTCTCTTTTCAGTCTCCTTTTTGCTCAACCCTTCCAAGTTTTGGAATAAGGGAGTCAGTTCTTCAGGCTCTTTTTCTTTAACAAACCATTCCTCTTTACCCATTTCAAACACATCTCCATCTAAGTCTCCCTTCTTGGCTACATATACTAATGGCCTCTCATCAATCTCATAAAATTCTAGTTCTGAATCATAGTCAACCAGATGTTCATCATCTTCTTCTTCATCGATTAGCCCTTTGCCTTTTTCAGCTTCCCTTTCAACCGATTTCTCCGTCACTACCTCCTCACCAACCAAACTTTATCTATATCAAATCCCATATTGACAAACCTAGCTTCCATTATCTCCTCCATATTCTCCATAGTTTCATTCTCCTTTTCCACTCCAGAACCTCCCACTCCTTCAGTTGCTGCACCAGATGTGCCCTCTCCTGCCCTGGAGGATGTACCCACATTTAGGAATGGATATTTGGAAGTATGAGTTAAATCATCTAACTCATATTGAGTTAGTTGATTGGGCAGGCTGGTAGCAACTTTTAACTTATTTATCTGCTCAAATAGCTCTTTTTATCAATAGGCTTTGATCCACCAACATCTTCTTCATACCTTCAATCACCTCATCCCTTTTGACTCTCTCTAATCTCTTGATTATTAAGTTTTGTTTTCATCATGCTTAACTCATTAGCAAGAGAGCTATTAAGATTTCTAATCACATCTTAATCTAATCCACCTCTTTCCTCTCTCCTTGAGGTCTCTTTAAATGATTGGTGTCTCTGTTTAGTTCTTCTTTCAGACTCACCGCATTAGCTTCTTCTTTGATCTTCTCTTTTTTTCAACCCTTACCTGCTCAGCCATTTCATTCACCTCCTCTTCAAAGTCACAATCCATTTCCTTCGCTTTTCTTTTCTTAGAAGCATCTGTATATTATGCCCTGGTCTCCTCAGCTCTTTTATTTTCCAACTTGTCCACCCTCCTGATATAACTCCATCTTTCAGGTGGATACATGTTTTCCCACAGATGGGTGATCTTTCCACTGAAATCATGACGGATGGCACAATAGTCTATGAAGATATGGGTGTTCATCTGCACCAACCTTTTAACCTCCCTGTGTCTTGGCAAATTAGGAATTAGATCATCTACAAAAATCTAGGATAAAGCAGCCATTTATCCTTCTTCAACGCCATCACATTCTCTGCCATACATGCAAATATCAGTCTAGCAATGTTTGCCTTCTCTCCTCTGCAGCATAACACCATGGCTTTTGCCCAGTCTACATTCAGCCATCTGATCCACCTTTATGGTGATCTAAACACATAATAAAGACATGACCTATGTATCTCCATTCCTTGGAAAGAAAGGACTTCTTGATCTCTCTTCGTGTACCACAGGTTGGTCCCTCATATCCCATCCGCCTAAACGCCTCAAACACCTCCGCATCAGTCATAGAAACTTCCTCTCATGTATCTTCGTCTAGTCTTAGTATCCTCAAGACTGTCTCAGCTGTAATAGTCACCTCATTCTCCAAAACTTTAGCAATAATCCTTTGTGTGCTTCCTCTCGTATCATACTTAGCTGATCTCCAGAAATCTCTGGTGTGAAAATCATAGATGGTAGTAGAATGAGATATAACATAAGCAATAGGAGATCTTTGCAACAAGCGAGTGTAGTCTCTAAAGCCAACTGCTTTAGGATGTGTATCGTCTAAGATGGTTGTGATGTTGTTCTCTCATCAAATTTTAGATTTGTCATTAAATCAAAAAAGCAAATGAAATGCATTAGAATAAAGTAGTAGATGCTAATATGAAATAAAGATAAGAAAATAATAAAGATTACACAAAAATTAAATTAATTTCGTTGGCCGAAACTATAGATTCGTAGAATAAATTATAGTTTCGGTTGGCGAAATTATAGTTTTGCCAGCAAAGGAACATTAACTTCGGCAAGACAGTGAAGTATATTTGACAGGCTGAAAGTATAGTTTCAGCACAGCGAAACTAAAGTTTAGTCAGCGAATTGTTAAGTTCGCTCAGACAGCATACCTCACAGTTTCGTGAAAATGATGAACTTTTGTTCAGTTTCGCTGGACTATCGGTACTTTCGCAGTAAGAACTGCGAAAGTACCGAAGAGTCTCGATTGAATTGACCCACAATGTTGTGGTTTGACATCGATTAACTTATGCTTCTGAGTTTGAAACTCACTTGTGAGTAAGATACAACAGTCAATCAATAATCAAAATCACAGAATGTCAAATACGCATACGGAGGTCATGGAACAACCCTAAGAAGTCTAAACCTTCGATTGTGCGAAAATGAGAAACTAATTTCGCAAAATGAGTTAAATAGCAAATAGTTTCGCAGACAACGAAACTGGAGTTTCGCCGAGTGAAGCTACAGTTTCGCTAAGCGAAGCTAAAATTTCGCCAGGCGAAACTCTGGTTGAAATTGACTTTACACAGAGCAAAAGTACCAAACAAAATTGCAATTTCGCCCTGCAAAACTATCTACGAAAGTATAGTTTCGTTGAACTTAAAAATATTATAAGAAAGAAAATTATTATATTTTATTAAGACCGAGAACTGAATCAATCATGAGATCACATCTTTAGGATATACTTTAGCATAAAGATGAAATTAATCATTGACAAGCAATAAGATCATACTGATAACTGTATCTAATCACAATCTTTGAATGATTTTGAAATTCTCACAAAATCAATATTGCTGATATGTTTGTCCACTTAAACCCATGCCTTATCTTTTTCAACAAGCATGAAATGATTCGTTAAGATTCGATTAGATACTTTACAATGCTAGGAACCCACAATCATTTGGCAAAAACTCTCACCCAACCTTAGAATTTCTTGAATTTTGTTATGATCTTTATAGAGCAATGCTTGTGCATTAGTGTGCAAGTGATTATTAACAGAATATTGCATTCTGTGATGAATTCATCGTTTAGATGATTTGACACTACTTAGACCAAAATGGTGAGAGCTCCAAGTCTATACTCACGTATAACGAAGGAGATGATCATTTAATCATATGCCGATGAGAGCTCCAGGTCAGTACTAACGTACAGCAAAGGAGATCATCACTCCAGGTCAGTACTTCTGTACAGCAGAGGAGATTAGCACAAACACATGACATATAAATACACCAATCATGGCTCAAAGATATGGAATATATGATTTGTATCATGGTGGGTAAAAGATCAATTCTCAATCCAATTTTTGTCGGGACCTAGTTTTCGTGCAGGCCAAAATGATTGCGTAAATCTAGACGTCCTTAAGCATATATTTTAATTTAAATCATTATGTTGTTGTCTACTTTATTTTTCAGGCTTAGTCTACCAAGTATATCATTAAAAAATCTATTTGTTTTTCTATTATTTAAATTAGATGTGAATCTAATAACAGTATTAGTTACTATCATTTCTTATTTTAAACGCAAGTCATGCACCAACAAGCATATCCAGAAGATATACAATCATTTCCTGTCATCTCGACTCAAGTTCCCAAATCTCTTTTCATTTTTTATTTGCTTACTCTCCCCTTAAATTCTACATCTAAGAAAGATGTGGAAATTTCAATTTTTTTATAATTTATTTTTTATTATTTTTATTAAAGAAATCAACAAGTTTAAAGAAAATGAGTTTTAAATGATATTAGATCTAGCATGGAGATCAATTCATAAAAGCGAGGTTTATCAAATGTTTTTGTGAAAAGATATACTTTTTTATTTTTTATGTCAATGGGAATAATATCAATAAAACCCTTTTCCTGAGCATCACGAATTGCATGAATCTGTGTCTCAATGTGCTTGGTTCGAGAATGATGAATATGATTCTTAGCAATCCCAATGGTTGCTTTGTTGTCACAAAACAACGATGTATGGTGAAACTTGACCCCATAGTCAATCATCTGGTGTTGTATGAGGAGAACATGTGAACAGTAACTAGAGGAAACAATATGTTCTGCTTCTCCTGTAGAGAGAGAGAGACAGTTGTCTGTTTCTTGCTTTGCCATGTAACCAGACAATTGCCCAAGTATTGACATCCTCCGGTGATCGATTTCTTGTTTAACCTGCAACCATTAGAATCACTATCAGAATAAGCATGTAAATCAAAATTTCCACCATATGGATACTAAAGACCTAAATGAGAAAAGCCTTTAAGATAACAAAAAATTCATTTTACAGCTTTTTCACGGGACTCTTTTGGCGCAGATTGATATCGACCACATATCCTACGGCAAAAGTGATGTCGGGACGACTTGCTGTAAGATACATATGGGAACCAATCATAGATCTGTAGAGATGAGGATCCACAGGATCCCATTTTCGTCTGGAGTGAGGCACGTTTGAGCAGTAAAAGGAGTCATTTTAGGAGAAGCTTCATCCATCTTGAATTTCTTCAAAATTTCTTTAACATACTTTTCTTGATGAATGAGAATACCCTCTAGCTTTTCTTCCACCTGTTGCCCAATGATAAAGCACATCTTACCCATCATGCTCATTTCAAAGCAACTATGCATCACCTCCTCGAACTCTCGACACAATTGTGAATAGGTGGAGCCGAAAATAATATCATCAACATAAAATTGGGCAAACAGAATTTCACCATCCACTTCCCTCTTGAATAGAGTCATATCAATGGTGCCATGAGAAAAGCCATTGCTTAAGAGATATTGTGTTAAGGTCTCATACCAGATTCGAGGTGCCTGATGAAGACCATAAAGAGACTTGTCAAACTTATAAACTTTGTCGAGGAAATCGGGATCCTCAAAACCTGGTGGTCGACACACATATATCTCCTCGTCAATGTCTCCATAAAGGAAGACACATTTGACATCCATCTGATAGACCTTGAACTATTTATGAGCGGCATGAGCTAGAAAAATTCTTATTGCTTCAAGACGGGCGACAGGAGCAAAAACCTCGGTATAGTCAATCTCTTCTTCTTGAGCAAATCCTTGCACCACCAATCTTGATTTGTTCCATACCACAATGCCACGATCATCGAGTTTGTTCTTAATAACCCATTTCGTGCCAATTGGGCATTTGCTAGGTGGAAGATCGACTAGAGTCCACACTTTGAGTTTTCTGAATGTTGGAGTTCTAGTTGCATCGATTCGACCCAGCAAGGGTCCTGAAGAGCTGCATAAATGTTCTTCGGAACGATTTGGGAAATAAAACTAGAGAAGAGACAAACGTTAATCAAACCAGATTGACTCCGTGTTTGTACTCCATCGGTGATAAACCCAATGATGTTATCATGAGGATGATCTTTCAATGTTTTGAAACTAGTAGGTATAGGCATGATGTTTGGATATGGTTGGCTAATAGATTGTGGATGAGTAGATAAAGGTGAGAGGGATGGTACGGGCTGTAATGAGATAGATGTTGGTGATGAAGGAAGGGATGCAGAAACAGGTGGAGTGGAAGATCAAATGATGAAGAAGATGATGCAATATCAACTGACGTGGCCTCATTTGCTGAAAAGGTGGAATGAGCTTGAGGAATGACAGGTAATGGAGTTGAAGAAATGACATTTGTTTGAACAATGGAGATGGACACATCATCATCAAAGAAAAGTAGATTAAAGGAGTTAAACACCATATCGGAGTCAAAGAACCATGATGGTTTAGATAGAACATCGAACGAATTAGATTCCTGCCAATCAACATAGAATGACTCTTGAACAATACGTGTTCTCTTGTTATATACCCGATAAGCCTTTTGAGAAGAAGAATAATCAACGAAGTGACATTCATGAGACACGGCATCGAATTTCGTCTTCTGTGATTGAGTATTCAATAGAGTGCAGAGCAGCCAAATGGTCGAAAGAAGTCAGTTGAAGTCAGTTAAAGGCTTTCATTTATGAAAAAGTTCATAATGAATATTCATTTTGTCCTTGACTATCAACACCCTGTTTAGAACGTATGAAGCACATTTTACCACCTTCGCCTAAAAGATAATGGGTAAGGAGGATTCAATCAGCATTGTACGAGCGGCTTCAATAAGGGTGCGAATCTTTCCTTCAGCTACTCCGTTTCGTTGAGGCGTCCTCGCAACAATAAATTGTCTTACGATTCCCTTTGCAACACAGAACGAATCAAAGATCCGATTTTTGAATTCAGTACCGTTGGCACTTCTGATGGCTATGACCTTTCTCTTGCTTATCGTCTTGATTGAAAGTATTAACTTCTGCAACTCCTCAGCAACCTCTCCTTGTGAGCTAGAAATCTTACCCAAGAATATCTTGAGAAATCATCTTTTATAACAAGAGAGAAGATTTTTTAGCAATTGATTTAACACTAATTGGGCCAAACAAATCAGTATATAACAACTCGAGAGGACTAGTTATGCTATTTTGTAACACCCCGAAAAGTCAAAACGAGTCATCAAGAATAATGGGCTTAATTAGTGGGCATTTAATAAAGGAAGGAAATGGGTTATGGGTTAAATTAGGCTCATGGGCAAGAGCCTAAGTGATTAAGGACCCATAATCAGCCATTTAACCAATCTAACCAGCCACCATCTCCCTCACTTGAAACCCTAGCTCCCAAATTCATAGAGAGAGAAAGTGAAGAAAACTCAAGATTTGGAGCTTCAAAGGCTAAGGATTGAAGATTTGAATGATTGAGCATCAAACCATAAGAAAGGAGCAACAAATCAAGGTAAGAATCGGCCTTTAAACCCTTCTGTAGATCAAACCTGGATTTTATGGTTTTGGGTTTTGAAAAGTTGCAAAGAATCACATATGGTCACATTTTTACGTATGAAAACATGTATAAAGTTTAGATATAGCCTCATGGTTGATAAACTAAGAGATTGAATGAAAACAGTTGTAATTTTAGGTTAAAAACGGGCTGGTTCGTAATTTTTGTGCGATCTATGAAACTGTCTATGCATCCAGTGAAACTGCATATTCAAGCTGTGAAACTGTGTGTTTTCCGCGAAACTATAGTTTTGCAGATAATTTCGCAGGCATGGAATTCCAACGAAAGTTGGGCGAAATTGCCATACGAAACTGGTAGTGAAACTGTTAGCGAAACTTGCAGCGAAAGTGGCAGCGAAAGTGGCAGCGAAACTGCCAGCGAAACTGCCAGCGAAACTGCCAGCGAAACTGCCAGCGAAACTGCCAGCGAAACTGCCAGCGAAACTGCCAGCGAAACTGCCAGCGAAACTGCCAGCGAAACTGCCAGCGAAACTACCAGCGAAACTACTTATCCGGCAGTGAAATTAGCAGCAAATTTAGGCAGAAATTAACCCCTTCAAGTGTTAACTTATCTGCAGGTTGTGTAGTGTGATCCTAGCCTAGTAAGCTTAGTTTAGAGGTTACTCTCGGTATCCAGGTGAGTTGTAGATCCCCTTATTTGTATGTTTTTCCATGTTTTGGGGTTATTATGCATACTAAATATACATTTTTATATGATCGAGATTTTATGTGGTTTTAACTGGAAGATCAATTTTTCTATAAGAAAATGTGTTATATAAATATTTAGAAATAAAAAATTTTCGCGCTGACCTGGCAGCACGGCCCCAGCCAAGGGCGTTGCCCCTTAGACCCCACTAGGGGCTGCTGCCCCTAGGACCCTGCTGTTAGGGGTTGCCGCCCCCGAACCCCCTCTGTCCCGCGGAGGGTCGGTTATGTTTCATGATGACTAGTACTTGGCATGTTGTGTACTCATTAAGTTAAGTATTATATAATACAGTGAAAAACGATATTAACGAAAAGTGAAACGTAATGAATGTTATCCCCGGGCCCGTATGATGATGAAAAGTCTTGCAAGAACTATGATAGACTTCACTTACATGAGTCTGATGTATGAGGATTTATCCGTATTCATGAGCGGTCTATGTGCCTTTCAGTGTGGATCAATTGTCGGGGGCTAGCTACCATGATGATGTGTACTGACAAGGATCGTCATTCGTTGTCGATCAACATGGAGCTCTTGCTTTGTGCAATCTCAATTATGATGAAAATGAAAGATAATGAAAGAATGAAAGATAATGAACATGCTTATTATGATGCAAGTAATGTTATGTATTATGTATGCGTGGTCATTACATGAAGGATAAATTTTATACTTTTTTGTTTACCTAAACTAGAACTCACTCAGCAAAGTTGACTTTTATACATAATAGTTGGCAGGTAAATGATGCTGCTGAGGATGGCACAAGATGGGAAGCTACTTGGATGGCAGTGGATGGCAATTCTGATTATAAATTTTTTTATTGTAATTTAAGAACAAGTACAATGTTTTATTTACAATTGAAGGACAAATGTACGGGTACAATATGGTTTCCAAGTTTTAAATGAATGTCTATTTAATTCCGCTGCAATGTTTTGGTTACAAAAAATGATTTTTTATGCTATGATTAACCAACTGTGAGGTTTCCCAAAAACGGGGCCTTACATATTTTCAAGTTTTGGCTTGTGTGGTTTCTTATGTTGTTTGCCCTTCGCACACGCCATACCTTTTTCGTTCACAGAAAAATCTTTTAAAGGATGTCCTCTAACGAGATTGTTTTTGACTAATTTATTTATAATTTTAAAGTTAATATGACCCAATCTGCGATGCCATAACAAAGACTCAGAAGTGGAAGTTTTGGAAAGAAGACAGGCAGCAGTAGACTTTGACTCCCTTGAACCCATATCAAGAAGATATGTATCATTCTTTCTGGAGCATGCATAAGTACCATTTCTTCTGGAATATCAATCTCAGATTTTGAAAAGAGACATTCATCGGACTTAAAAAAGACCTGAATATCTTTATCACAAATCTAAGAAACACTCACAGATTAAATGCAAATTCAAGTACATAATTGACTTTCTCCAAAGTTAGAGAGCCATTGGAAACTTCTCCTTGACCGATCATATTTCCTCCTTTTTTGTCATCAGCAAAAGCCATATACCACCATTTATAATCCGATAATTGGTCAACAAGTCTTTGAGCCCTGTCATATGCCTGGAGCATCCACTATTCACATGCCATACACTGTTTACAACCTTAGTGGATGACTCCTACAACAATATAAAGAACAGGTTAACCGGTGAGATAGGAACCCAAGTTTGAATAACTTTGGTTTTAAGAGAGACAGATTTATTACAAAAGAAATTATGAACTACTTTTGTTAATTTATTTCCAAAAGAATTCCTATTAACATGACTATGATGTATGCAGGACAATTCTAACTATATGATCATCTTGACCACACCTGGATAATGTGGTTTTAATCTAGGTCTGTTATTTAATAAGATAGAATATGATCAATGTGTATTTCCTCATCACATTCAGATACATTTGAATCTACATCACTATATGTCTCATACATGCCACGAGGTCTGTATTTATTTGAACAAGAATGGTTATTTACAGAAGTAAATGAATTGTCATCTGATGTGCGAGTAGTATTAGTACCACTTGTGCTAGCTTCAGATGAAGTTGATACCCTTTTATTTAATAAAGAAATATTCGTTGGGGGTTAAAGATGGAATAAGATGAAAAAAAATTTGTCAAAACAATTAGTTTTATATTTCCCGTTATTCTTTATAGTAGGATCAGTTTCACTATTAAAATAATCAGAACCAATAACATCGTCACAATTTATAGAATTTGAAGATAAAATAGAAACATCACGAGAACATGATGAGACAATGTCTATTCCAGGTTCACTAGAAACAAAAACAAAATTTAAACTAGATTTATGATCCAAAACAGAATGTTGAAAATTAGGTGTACTAAGACTAGTGCATCCAAGCCCACTAGTTGGTCCATAGTCGTAGTCCTCATGAACATGCTTAGGATTTACACCTTCTAAACGTGCAGACATACGGTTAGCATCTGTTTGATCAAATCATTAGAAGGATGAGTGTAAGGCCCCGTTCTAGAGACACTTACAGCTGGTGGTTCATCGCATATAAAACATTATAAAACGTGCATTATTTTGTAGTGGAATTTAAAACTTTTATTTATAATTAAAAACATGTCAATTATAACATTTGTTTTCATCTCAAAATACAAGACATGTCAAAATACGGATGCCAGCCTCAAAACGCTCCCAGTAGCTTATGCATCCATACCTGCAACTCCTCAGCATCAACATATACCTGCCAACTATCATGCATACAAAAGTCAGCAACGCTGAGTGAGTCCTAGTTTTATAATAAAACATATTTTTCTTTGTTAAACCGTTTTTTACTTTATTTCAAAACATACTATACTTTACAACCGTTCGTGATCATGCATCATACGTACATACAAATAATATCATTATTATCTTCGTCATTACGTTCATTAGCTTTGTTCATTCAACGTATTACATTATCGTTCACTTCTCTTTCCCGATCCGGTCAGACTTTACCCTCTTCGTGGCACTCAACCACGATTACTGAGGTCGAATGACAAGGATCCTGTTCAGTACATTATTACAATAATTCATTTACGTTCATTCATACGTTCGTTCTTTCATACATTATCTTTCGTTCATTACTCTTTGTAACTTGAATCTTGTCTCATGCAATATCCCCGACTCATGCTCGAAAGCTGATGCTGTGCCGGGGCCTGCTCACAAACCCCGACTCATGTCCGAAGAATGACATAGCACCGGGATACGTGACAAAGATCCCATATGAGTTAATCACAGGGATTGAACTCCATCCGAGTCTGTTGCAACACAAAGTCGCTCACCTCATTATCTCATCTCATGCAATATCCCCGACTCATGTCCGAAGACTGAACTGTGCTGAGGCCTAATAAACAAACCCCTAACTCATGTCCAAAGACTGACACAATACCGGGATACGATATACGGATCTCATCATCCGTCACTTTCGTCATATGCAATACTCCCGACTCATGTCCAAAGACTGATACTATACTGGGGCCTGCTCACAAACCCCGACTCATGTCCGAAGACTGACACAATACCGGAGTACGCAATCTATATCCTGTCTCATGCAATACCCCCGACTCATGTCCGAAGACTGATACTGTGCCGGGGCCTGAGAAACAAACCCCCAACTCATGTCGAAGACTGAAACAGTACCGGGATACGCGACAAGGACCTCTTTCGAGTGTGTTGCGACACAGAGTCGCTCACCTCATACATATGCTTGCAAGCCATTCTATATTTTCTCTTTTATTCATTCATTTATTCATGCATGCATTCATCATTACGTTCCTCTTTTCATTATCTTCCACTTTACGTTACATAATACTTTCATTACATTTATTAACGTTCAACGCGAAGCCAAGGGAAGACATACATACATAATAAGCAACATACATAAACATAAACATATACCATTACCAATACAGGCACATCATACATGCATAACACACATCAAACATAAGCCATCACATCATAACCAGGCCTATCTCCCCATTTTACCCCTTGAAAACCACTTAGAAAACCTCAAGTCCAAAGTGGGCGCGTGGGTCCTTCCAGGCGCATGAACATAAAATTCTAAGTATAAAGCAGTCTGGGCGCATGGGCACTGTTTGGGCGTTTCTGCCCTGTTCAGGCGTATCACCAACACAGTCGTTTCAAGCACTTGGGCGCATGGGCACTGTTTAGGCGCATGGCCAATACTTAGTCGTTTCATTCACTTGGATGCATGGGCACTGTTTAGGTGCATGGTCCACACTTAGCCGTTTCATCACTTGGGCGTACGGGCACTATTTAAACGCATGGCCACACTTAGCCGTTTCATCACTTGGGCGCATGGGCACTATTTAGGCGCATGGCCAATACTTAGTCGCATGGGCCAACATGCTGGGCGCATGGGCCACTATTTAGACCAATATGCTGGGCGCATGGCCAACACTTAGGCGTCTGGTCTCTCATGCTGGACGCATGGACAACTGTTTGGGCACATGAACCACTGTTCATGTTCATCAAACATTCTGAAATCTTTTCTATGTTATAAACATCACCCGATTATCGTGCTAAGCATACCCAAACACAGATCTAACATACTAAGGCCATCTAAGCATGCTAAACACCATCTCTAACCCATAATCAACACTATAACATATATACATACATACAACATTCGTACATAAAGCTGTAAACCCGCGGTTTCTTTCAAAACGTTTACTTAGTATGCATAATAGCCCCAAATCAGTTGAAAATCAGTAAAAGAGGGGTTCTAGAAACTCACCTTGAGCCGCCTTTGAACAACACTCTTCAAGTTCAAGACCCACTTCGATTCAGCTCTTTGAATCCCGAAAACAAACTCTAAAAAACCAGAACTTCGGTTAAGAACTCGAAACCCAGCTAAAACCGAGATCATAAAAGTGAAGACTTACCTTTTTCAGCTTCTTCTTCCTCTTTCTCTCTCTAGAACCAGGCTTTCTCTCTCTCTTCTTCTTCTTTCGAGAGCAAAGAAACTTTCTGCTTTGATATGGGTGACCATGCCCTTTAAAATCTTAAAATAATACTTGTACACTTTTTCTCCCTCCATTTGTGCACAATTTCCATTCCTTCCACTTACTTTTCTTTTCCTTTCGTTTAAATAAAATTTTGGGGTGTTACAAGTCCACCCCCCTTAAAGAGTTTTGTCCCCGAAACCTGTTGCTTCTTGAACAGTTATGGGTAACACTATCTCACCTCTTCTTTGATCTTGCATTTAAACTCAGATTCCTTTAGGCTTCACTGCACCTGCACAAGTGAAACCATCATCCTCCTTAGCCTATTCTCTTCTTCTTATTAGTAATGGTCACCCGTTGCCCCTCGTAGTTGGATACTCTGTCCATCTCAGTATTCCCTAGTAGCATGATCATATCCTCATCAGTTGAGCTCTTTCTTAGACGAGATGCATGGAACATCAGATGAATTCCACTTAACTCATCAGGTAGCTCCAGTCGATGTGCCACTTCTCCTACCTGAGCAATAACTGAGAATGACCCTCTACACTTTAGTAATAGCTTTACTCAACTCCAAACTAAGGAATCCGCTTTCCTGGTTGAAGCCTTCCTCATACTTCATTGTCGTAGGTCATCACCGAACTCTGGTTGTGCTCAGTTGAGCAATCCATCTTCTTGAAACACTTAGGGTTTGAGTTATATACTACTGATCAACTCACCCGGAGATGCATGTCTACCTACCTATGTCTGGCTTGAATAGCCTAGCAGGAACAAGCGCTCTCTCAGTTCTGTCACGCAACCCTCTAGGGCATTAGGTAACCTGATAGACTTACCAATAGCAGTTCTTACATCGAAGGGCTCATCGATCTTCCTACCCCTAACGTGCAACATCACAGAAAGTAGCGACAACAAAACTACTACTAGCGTCACAATTAAAGCATAGATGCATAAATCTAAACTTGCAAGAACGTACCTGACGTTACCTCGGAGTTTGACCTAGCCTCCTCCTGGTCATAGCGAAGGCTCTAGCCTTCACCCTCTGTTCTCCTTCCTCATACCGGACCTTCCTACCCTCGACTTCTTGCTGTCTCTACTCATGTGTCCTATCTTGCCACAGTCGTATTGACAGTCCCTCGCTCCGTGGCCCTCCTGTCCACACTGGAAACAACATTCAGTCCCCACTTGCACTCCTCGTCATGGCCTCTGCCACACTTGTTGCAAATCTCTCATTTTCTTTCCATTCTCTTCCGATCATCGTCTCTTGACGCCGTACCTCCATACCCAAATTGACAATCATTGTCTCGCCTTCCTTTCCCCTTCTTAACATAGGCTCGCTCCTCCCCTTCGTCTGTTATCGCCATCGCCTCCCGCTCGTCGTACAATCTTCCCGCCAGGTCAATTGCTGACCTAAACGTGCTCGGTCGGGTGGCGATCATGTGCCTACGGATATCCGTCGGCAAGCCCTGAATGTACCTCTTGATCTTTCGCGAAAGAGGTGTCACCTGATCCAGCACCAGACGTGCCATCTCGTTGAACTTCGTGGTATACTGTTGATGTGTCAGGGTTCCCGCCTCCAGTTGAAGGAATTCCCTTTCAACTTTATCCATCTCATGATGAGGACAGAATTCCTCAATCACCAGCTTCTTCAACTCTGGCCATCTCATCCTCTCAATAGCTCTACTACCCTCAGCTTGGACTATATTATCACACCAACATAGAGCCGAGTCCACAAAAGAATGGGCAGCAAACTTTACTTTTTGATCCTCCCGACACTCGCTGATATTCAATACCACCTCCATCTCTCTCACCCATCGGTGAGCAGTAGCAGCAGTGCCATTTCCATCAAAAGTTGGGGGCTTGCATCGTTGAAATGCCCCATTGTTACAGCCTCGTGCCGCCTCCGGCGCAGGCTCTTCCTCTTCTTCCTCTTCGTCATCGAAGAAAACCGTTTCAGTCTCGGGTCGTCTCCTTTCGCCCGAAGATCTACCCCTTTCCTATCTCTCCTCGTCTCTAACAGCCTTCATAACTTCGGTCACCACAGACGGTAGGATCGTCTAGATAACTTGATGCACTTCCTCCCTGACTGCCTCTCTCATTGAGGCCCTCTGATTAGCATTCTCATCACCGCCCTCCTGATGAGGGGTCTCGGGTTCCTCATGGACTACTCTTTCAGCCCTAGACCTTCCTCTTGTGACCTGTGGTTCAGCACCATGTCCACCACCGCCTCCACCTCATGAAGCTTTCGAAGATCTAACGCCAACCATCTTCTAACACACTATAAGATTCAAACACTAACGTGGTCTTTCAAGGTAATAACTCAGTTTATGTCAAGTATAGTAAGTCCCTAATTACAGTGGCCAGTTGTGATTAGCCACTTACTTTACTCTTTCATACCCCAAGCATTTTCTATCCTGACAACATCAGTATCTAAATCTACACATAAGCACACAAGCCACATACATGCGCACATAATGCCAGTTAACGTTAACTTACATAAAACGTTTACATAAAACCTTTACCTGCAGGCACGTAGCTACTAGGACTGGCATCCCTTTTCCTTTTAGTCCCATTCTTAGTTTAAGATTAGGTTTTTTAAAATATTTACCCAATTCACTTAAACTTTTGCTCTGATACTAACTTGTAAGGCCCCGTTCCCGGGACGCTTACAGCTGGTGGTTCATCGCATATAAAACATTATAAAACGTATATTAATTTTGCAGCGGAATTTAAGACTTTCATTTATAATTGAAAACATGTCAATTGCAACATTTGTTTTCATCTCAAAATACAAGACATGTCAAAATACGGATGCCAGCCTCAAAACGCTCCCAGTAGCTTATGCATCCATGCCTGCAACTCCTCAGCATCAACATATACCTGCCAACTATCATACATACAAAATTCAACGACGCCGAGTGAGTCCTAGTTTTATAATAAAACATACTTTTCTCTGTTAAAACCGTTCTTTACTTTATTTCAAAACATACTATACTTTACAACCGTTCGTGATCATGCATCATACGTACATACAGATAATCTCATTATTATCTTCGTCATTACGTTCATTAGCTTTGTTCGTTCAACGTATTACATTATCGTTCATTTCTCTTTTCCGATCCGGTCAGACTTTACCCTCTTCGTGGCACTCAGCCACGATTACTGAGGTTGAATGACAAGGATCCTGTTCAGTACATTATTACGATAATTCATTTACGTTCATTCATATGTTCGTTCTTTCATACATTATCTTTCATTCATTACTCTTTGTTACTCGAATCTTGTCTCATGCAATATCCCCGACTCATGCTCGAAAGCTGATGCTGTGCCGGGGCCTGCTCACAAACCCCCGACTGATGTCCGAAGACTGACACAGCACCGGGATACGCGACAAAGATCCCATATGAGTCAATTACAGGGATTGAACTCCATCTGAGTCTGTTGCAACATAAAGTCGCTCACCTCATTATCTCGTCTCATGCAATATCCCCGACTCATGTCCGAAGACTGATACTGTGCCGGGGCCTGATAACAAACCCCCGACTCATGTTCGAAGACTGACACAGTACTGGGATACATGACACGGATCTCATCATCCATCACTTTCGTCACATGAAATACTCCTGACTCATGTCCGAAGACTGATACTGTGTCGAGGCCTGCTCACAAACCCCCGACTCATGTCGAAGACTGACACAGTACCGGAGTACGCAATCTGTATCCTGTCTCATGCAATACCCCCGACTCATACTGTGCTGGGGCCTGACAAACAAACCCCCGACTCATGTCCGAAGACTGACACAGTACCAGGATACGCGACAAGGACCTCTTTCGAGTCTGTTGCGACACAGAGTCGCTCACCTCATACATTTGCTTGCAAGCCATTCTATACTTTCTCTTTTATTCATTCATTTATTCATGCATGCATTCATCATTACGTTCCTCTTTTCATTATCTTCCACTTTACGTTACATAATACTTTCATTACATTTATTAACGTTCAACGCAAAGCCAAGGGAAGACATACATACATAATAAGGAACATACATAACACATAAACATATACCATCACCAATACAGGCACATCATACATGCATAACACACATCAAACATAAGCCATCACATCATAACTAGGCCTATCTCCCCATTTTACCCCTTGAAAACCACTTAGAAAACCTCAAGTCCACAGTGGGCGCATGGGTCCTTCCAGGCGCATGAGCATATAATTCTAAGTATAAAACGGTCTGGGCACATGGGCACTGTTTGGGCGTTTCTTCCCTGTTCAGGCGCATCACCAACACAGCCGTTTCAAGCACTTGGGCGCATGGGCACTGTTTAGGCGCATGGCCAATACCTAGCCGTTTCATTCACTTGGACGCATGGGCACTATTTAGGCGCATGGTCCACACTTAGCCGTTTCATCACTTGGGCGCATGGGCACTATTTAGACGCATGGCCACACTTAGCTGTTTCATCACTTGGGCGCATGGGCACTATTTAGAAGCATGGCCACACTTGGGCGCATGGCCAATACTTAGCCGCATGGGCTAACATGTTGGGCGCATGGGCCACTATTTAGGCGCATGACCCACCCTTGGGCGCATGGCCAACACTTAGGCATCTGGTCTCTCATGCTGGACGCATGGACAACTGTTTGGGCGCATGAACCACTGTTCATGTTCATCAAACATTCTAAAATCTTTTCTATGTTATCAACATCACCCGATTATCATTCTAAGCATACCCAAACACAGATCTAACATACTAAGGCCATCTAAGCATGCTAAACACCATCTCTAACCCATAATCAACACTATAACATACATACATACAACATTCGTACATAAAGCTGTAAACCCACAGTTTCTTTCAAAACATTTACTTAGTATGCATAATAGCCCCAAATCAGTTGAAAATCAGTAAAAGAGGGGTTCTAGAAACTCACCTTGAGCAGCCTTTGAACAACACTCTTCAAGTTCAAGACCCACTTCGATTCAGCTCTTTGAAGCCCGAAAACAAACTCTAAACAACCGGAACTTCGGTCAAGAACTCGAAACCCAACTAAAACCGAGCTCATAGAAGAGAAGACTTACCTTTTTCAGCTTCTTCTTCCTCTTTCTCTCTCTAGAACCGGGCTCTCTCTCTCTCTCTCTCTCTTCTTCTTCCTCCGAGAGCAAAGCAGCTTTCTGCTTTGATATGGGCGACCATGCCCTTTAAAATCTTAAAATAATAAGATTTGCACTTTATACACTTTTTCCCCCTCCATTTGTGCACAATTTCCATTCCTTCAACTTACTTTTCTTTTCCTTTCGTTTAAATAAAATTTTGGGGTGTTACAATGAGGAAAAGGCATAGGAGAATAACAGTATGTACTAGGTGGAGGATAAACCTTAAAATTTTCATATCCCAAACCCGTTTTAATCCTAACCCCCCGTTGAGATTTACATAAATCATCATGTTTCATTCCTGATATAATCCATTTATCTAACTTTGACTGAAGTTTGCTTTTTTCAAATTTAGCAAGAGCAACTCTTTCAGTCAAAGTATTAATCTCAACATTTTTTTCCAAAACAATTCGTTTTAAGTGATCATTCTCTTTCAAATCATCGTTTAGTTTAACGAAATATTTAGATTCATTGATTTTAAGTTCCTCATTAATTCTTTCTAAATCTTTCTCATTATCAATTAATAAATGATTAGCTTTATAAACCCTAAATAATATGATTTTATATGCAGAAGAACACATGTCCTGAATTACCTCATACGGAAGTCCCATCACCACCTTTTCTACTGCTAAGGTCTTTTCACATTGGCACACCAGAGTACTTGACTTGCTTTCCTTAACAGTGATAATAGCATCATCCTTTTCTTTTCCTTGCTTAGTGGATGGACTTCCTTCCTTCTTCAGTCCTTCAGATTTACCTTCTTTCATCCTCTCATCCTTCTTCTCTTTCTCTTTCACAGACAACTCAGCCTCATCTTTAAGTTCCTTGAATGGATCAAATTCATCCTCACAATTTACCTTCCCCTTTCCTTTAATAATTTCAGCCACCAGTGTGTGATTAATCTCAACTCTTGTCTTTTCAACCTCAGCACTGCAATCAAAATTAGAAATCAAAGCAGTCTCCTTTTTGTGATTCATATCATCCTTTTCTCTCTCAGCAGTTAATTGCGGAACTCCTGTATTACTAGAATCGGTGACAATTGGTGATGGACATTCACATTTAAATATCCCAGCTATTTACAATTAAAACATCTCAGCTTGGACTTATCAAATCCCAGTTTGGAGTTAGAGCTTTGACCTCCGAAGTTCTTTCTTCCGGTGCGCTCTACAAATCTCTGAGCTCTAAGTGTCAACATTGCCATCTGCCATTGAATGTTAGTCTCTTCAAGATCATCAGGGTCTACCTGATACATATCCTCCATCGTCATTCCTTTTCCTTTCAACTCTCTTGTCGCTAAGACTTCATAGCTTTGAACAAACATACCAAAAAGAGCCATTATCTCTGATGAAACTAAAGTTTCAACATTTGCCTTTGGATTAGCCTGATATCTCTGAACGCTACCACTACCTCCTAAATAATTACCAGCATTCACTCCTCCTTGAGTAGATGTCTGCATATGAAAGCTTGCACCAGAAGACAATAATGCAGCATTTTGAGTGAAACTAGATGTAGGCATCATGGTCTGGTTAAATTCCCTTCTCTTCATGTCCAACTCAAAGGATTTAAGCTTATTGATGATGTCCATCAGCTTGTAATCAGTGAAACCTCTTTCCTATTTTAGCATTCTCACTTGAAGAATCCACTGAGGTGGGAGAGAATCTAGCAATCTGTTTACTTGCACACTGTTGGAAAGTTTTTCATCGTATTTCTTTAGTGTGCTTGAAACTGTCAGAAAGCGATTTGTGAGATTTGTGAGACTCTCATTCTTGTATCCCACAAAAGAGTTGAATTCCTTCTCTGCTAGAATGCTCTTACCTTTCACCAGCTCATCATTACCATCATAGAACTCACATAGAGCATCAAAGAGGGACTTAGCATTTTTATGCTCAGCAAATCGGTTGTAGATGTCTAGTGCGAGGCAGAGATTTAATGCTCCAAAAGCTTTCTAGTGTCGATCAATCAGATTCAGATCCTTCTCGTTGAATGTGGTTGGGTCCTTGTTTTGGGATACAACATCACCAACAGTGACAGTTGGTATGTAAGGACCATAAATAATAGATTCCCATTGATTATGGTCAGTGTAAAAGAAAAAAAAGCTTTGAGACATCTCTTCCAATCCTCGAAATTATCCCCGTTAATGAGTCTCAAAGGTCTATTGCGAGATACACTTTCAAGATCAGCCAGGGTGAGTGAGGTTAACTTTGACATTGTAGTTTCGCCGGAAATGAAGTAGTTTCAGCAAAAGAAGAGGTAGTTTCGCTGAAGAAATGTAAGTTCGCAGACAATTTCATTGAGAAAACTAGTTTCACTGAGTTGCCGTAGTTTCGCAGACAATTTCGGCAGCAGTTTCGCTAGCCAAATGCCTAAAATAGCTTAGTTTTGCCGACAAATTCGCAAGAAAAAAGCTTGAACTTTCGTTCAATAATACTTTCGGCAACAATTTCGCTTGTTAATCACTTACAAGCACCGATGATCTTTGGTTTAATGAGACTAGTTTCGCAAAACAACAAACAACCACTTCAATAAAGATAACAACAATAGTTTCGCTAAAAGAACTTGTAGTTTCGTACAATGAACATGTAACTTCGCTAAACGAAGCAGAAAAGCTTATTCAAGAAGAAATTAATCTGAAATCATCAACCACTCAATGGATTTGAGATCTGATGATTAACAGAGTTTCCTCAATCAATAACCAGCAAAATTCAATCAAATTACATGTCAAATACACACAAATTTGATCTGAAAACTTGAAAACTTAATATTGAACAAAACAACCAAAAAAACTCAACAAATCAAGAGCACTAAGGCTCTGATACCATATTGTTGGTCCATTTGATCGATTTGCATTACAAATGAGTTGTTGAATCGTTCAATATCAAATACAAACAATAGACAAGAAGGTTGATGAAGATTGGGAACAATAACAATTCAATCAAAGTAAGATAATGATGATCAATATACTCAATAATAACAAAGCACAATGATATTTCTATGAAATTACTGCTTACAAAGGTTACTTGCAACAAGGATAAACGATTAGGGACGATTAGGGTTTTGCAAGATCGATCCACAGTGAAAATGATCAAAACTATATATAGCAGTCTTAGTTTCGCAGACAGTTTCTTTGCCAGCGAAACTGTTCTGCCGAAACTATAGTTTCACCCGACAAAAACAATAGTTTCGTTGAGAGAACTAAACAACTGACTGTGAGCGAAAATATAGTTTCGCTCACAGTTTCGCTGGACTGCAAAACAAAATAAAGCTAACTACATACAAAAGTAAGTTAACATAAGACCTATTACAACAAAATATAAACAATCTAATCTAAGTGAGTCCAACCTATGCATGATCTTCAATTATAATTTACACATCTTTACTTTATAACTTTTTTTATTCTATTTCAACAGAAACTACCTGGATATCAAACTTTTTCGATCACACTCGAAGTTTTTATCAAAGAGGACATTGATGAGATTCTTTATTTCAACCAAAGGTTTTTATATTAATCACTATTTTAATAGTCATATAATTATTTGATATACAATTAATCTACATTCATTTAAATATAGTTTGGCAAAAAAAATCAAGTACCAAATGCACCATTAAGTACTCATATAACATGGTCATCCATGCTTCTGTCAATTCATGATGATTTTATTATTCAGACGAAATGCAAACATGTGGCGTAAATTGATGGAATTGATATGGTAGGCATTTTTGGTCCTTTTTAGACATTATCTAAGTTGTTTTCCACTAAATTAAACTATAACAATTGTTTATTTTTTCTAGCCAATGTCATTTCTCATCTTTGGTACAATTATATTTAATTTCTCAAGATGTAAAGCGTATCATGCTTGCAAAATTGGCCACAAAATGGTTAATCCGGTGATTCCAAGTGAGGTTGCAGATGGGTGTAATGAGCGTAAGGAAAAATAGATCTTTAAATGTATCTCTTTTGTGTGCCAAGGCAAAGTTGTTGATGCTATTATGAGGTTTAACATTAATAATCATTTTATTGTTTTCATTTTATCTACATGACTTTTTTAATTTAACTAATCTCCTCCTATCCTACCTTGTTGACGTGTTACACGTATAAAATTATAATCAAAGTTCAAGATAACTACTGGTGTCGTTGACTTAGTTTTATGGGATCGTGAAGCTAATTTTTTTTTACAGAAAACAACTAATAAATTATTACATGACATTTTAAGTGTACAAGTAACTCTTACTTATCTCTTATTAATCACTTAAGGAGTTAAGGCCCCACTTGCATATATTTCTTGATGATTTAAATAATACTTATAGATAAGAGATTTGACTTCAAGGTTGAATTCAAAAAATATAACTGGGACAACAACTACAAGTTTTACACCATTTCCAAATTAACTCAAGATAAGACCATTGTTTATGAACTTCACAATAAGCTTGAGATTGATCAGGTAACTTATTATTTATTTTTAAAGAGTTGTTGAGTAAATGTCTTTTACATCTTAAATATTATGTTAGGACATTAATTTGACTTTTTCCTTGGTGTAAAACATGTTATAAAATGCTTAGCTTAAATATTGCAAAGGTTCTTTTTAAAATAATAAATATAAGCAATGATAATTTATGATTATTACATTTTGAATGTATTCATGATTTAGGGATTACAACTTTCATTTCTGTTTGAATGGTTGATTGTTGTTATTTTTAGTTGGACCATTTAAATAAAACCATGTTTGTACGAGTGTAACTCCTTTTGAAAAACAAGCATCTATGACGAAATTGATGGTTGCAAATGTGGCTACCAAATGTTAATAGGATGAAAGAGTAAAAAAAATCTTATTTTTACTACACAACATACTAAGATGGTTTTGGATGCCATTCATGTTTTAGTGATCCAAATTTATGTAAAATAAATATACATTAATGAAGTGTCAGGAGCCTGTATTTGTCTCTCGCTACCAACGAAACAAATTTTCATTATATCATACCAATGGAACTCTGATTCCTTAACATAGAATTACAATCTGAAGATACTATCAACTTTAATGTACGATGCTATAAAATACATATAACCATTTACTAAATCAATAGCTTATTTATTAAAAACTTTATTTATAAAAACATGAATTTTCTTCATTTATATGAATTCAATATATAGGAACTAGGTTAGTCCCCGTGCAATACACAAATTGAAAATATAAAATATTAAATAATTATAAATAAAATTTATGCATTATAAAATCATACGTGAAGATCAAATATGATTATAATTACGTATAAATAGCTACTTTCATTAAATAAACAATAATGATTTTTTCTTAAACTTTTGTTTTATAAAACAATTATGATTTTTAAATATATTGTTTTAAGAAAAATTATATTTTTATAAAAATTTCATTGTATTTTATATTTTATAAAGTTTTTGGTTTTAAAAAGTGTGTTTTTAATAAAAAAATAGGTTATTAATTCGTTAAATTATATATTTTTAATTTGGAAATGGTATGAGTAATATTATTAATATTCAATATTTTTATTAATAATATAGAGAAATGAGAAAGTAAGTATAATGAGGTTTACAATTGTTTCATGTTTATTTTAGATTTTTTTATAGATAGATAGATAGGCTAAAAATAAATTAAATAAACTGATTAAATTATTAAGGTAAAATATATATGTAAAATAAACATGATAGTTACAATATAATATTTTAATGTCTTTTAAAGTATAATTAAAACTATATATATGTAACAGTTTAAGAATAGAACAATTATAATATTTTAACTCTCTTATGTAAATAGTTTTATTTCTAAACATTCATATTAAGATATTTATAAAGAAATATTTTTTATAAAAATCTGGTTTGTAAATATTCTGGTTGTTTTAATAAGATTGTTACAAAATATTTCACCTATTTATGATTTTCTTTAAAAACAAAACGATTTAAAATATTTTATCTAAAAAATATTTAGTGTTTTAAAAGTTTTATATTATATAAAATTTTAGTTTTTTGTTATTTAGATCTAATTAAAAGATATGATATCTAATATTTTTCATAAAATCTATTTGAAAAAGATAGTTTAATTTTAAAAGAAAATAGATAAGAGAGAGAAACATAACAATTAATAAAAAATATTTTTAATAAGGGAGGACAATTTATATGAGCATTTAAATTACTATAATATTCTTTTGGTGTCTAGAAAAAAAATAAGTGACAAAAACATAGATTAAGAGAATGACACGTGGCAAAAAAATCTTATTTATTAGATGTTATAGATTAATTTAAAGGAACGAATGTTGTGTTCTATCACTGAATACAAACTACATCGGTCTCAAATTTGGACCTAAGCATAAGCAAGAGCGTATGTCACAGCCAAGATCAAAGCATTGCTGCATTAAATCGTAATCTTGTGGAAATTTACAATGACGATGAAGTTCCAAGTGATTTGTCCACCTAATCGTGTTCATTGACAGATGTGTCTGGAAAATCAAACAAAGACCAAAAACCTTTGATCCCAAAAATCAAGAAATAATCCTTTCTTCTATGTTTTAAACATTTTAATCACGTTTATTGATACAATTTTCGTATTGTTCATTTTTATTTAACTTTGTTGTTGGATTTTGTTACATGGTTATTATTATATGCTTGATTTTTAGTTTAATTTGGATATTTTACTATTTCTATTATATTTGAATAGTTTATTATATGTAAACCAACTAATAAATGGTTTTTAAGATTTTAACTAGTTACTTATCTTCTTTACTTCCTATTATTATCCTATTATTATATATTTAGGTTATTCATAATAAATAAATTCAACGAACTATAACACTAATAAGAGTATGTTAGATCTAGGAACTATAGGTCTAGATAATTTTGTATAGGCTTTGAACTTTAATCAATATTTGTACTGAACAATTGTAATTCATTATTATGACGTATGCGTTATATATAAGTTAACCCATATGTGTATTGATCTGTGTATGATTGCAGGTACAAACATTATACTTGGTCAATTTCTGAAATTGACTAAGTGTAAGAAACATCTATGGATGAACATTTTTGTTCTTCCATAGATATGTTTCTTACAAATTCAATAATACGAAGATCTTCTGCGGATGAACAATCAGCTCCGAAGTTGAATTGAAGATCCCTTTGGAAGAACAAAGTACCTTCGGAAGAACAAGACTCCTGCGGAAGAACAAACATCTACGGAAGACCATATTCCTGCGGAGTCCAAACACTTGCATTTAATAATACAAGGGTTTCAAGTCAACAAGTCAACATGACAGTTGTGCAAATCCAAGAGATCTGGTGTTACTTTAATAGAAACACACGTGCCTATAAATATGGATCTTAGGTTTCACATCAAGGTGGCGACGACAATTAGACACACGATCACATACAACCAAACATCAAATCACACAAACACAAACCCTAGCAGCCGTCACATCAACATCAATACATTCAAACCAATTTTCTTTCATTCATTGTTTATTCATCTGTAATAATTAACATCTTTTAATGAAATACATTTGAATTAACTATTTTTGTTTGATAATTAATAGTGTTCTTTTTATTATGTTCGTCTTAATCATTAATCATTATTGTTGATATTAAATTGATGAAAACGATTAAACAAAGTTAATGTTGATTGTGCAAACATTGACTTAACTCAAAAATTAACACTAATAATTCCTGATTGCGATCCTTGATTTCACAAGTGGTATCAGAGCCAAGTGCTTATTGATTTAGATCAATTGATCTATCAGTGTTAATTTCATTTAATTGTTTACTGATTTCACTAGATTTATTAGCCTTTGCTGATCAGATTTATTGTTTATAATCAAATCGTTTGTGTGATTTAATCGAAACAGTGAATTGTCGCTCAACAAGTACCGTTACATTGCTTGTTTAACTTGGTTCGATATTCAAAATAATTAAATAGTAGATCTTGGTTATTAATTGCCATTCGTATATTGTTCACATTTAATTGAACAAATACATTGGCAAAAATCCTTAATTTGATAATATAATTAACATTGAAAGCATTGACTGACTTGTGACCACAACTGCTTGGTTATTATAATTCAAGTATTTTCACTAATTAGTTCATTTCTTAAGGATACTCTGTAATAGTTCAAATCTTAGATCTTAACAAAACATGAGTAACTTGGTGGATCGCCATACCAACCTCCAAAGTTGGAAACAAAAACAGACTTCAAATCCTGGAAAATCAAGTTCTGGTTCATGTTAACTATACAGATTCTAACTTATGGGTTTCAATAACTGAAGGTCCTTATATTCCACCCACTCTTGGGCCAGATTATAATGATGACAATCAACCCATAAGTACAAAGGATCTGTCACCTCATGATGTTAAGAAGGTGAAAGTTGATATTAAAGCATACAACTTGCTTAGTATGGCTTTACCTGAAGAAATATTAATCAGGTGTGAGAATTACAAAACATCAAAAGCTCTTATGGAAGATTCTTCATACACTCTGTGAAGAGAGTGATGAAATCAGAAGCATTAGGAAGGACACCCTTTGATCACAATATGAAACCTTTCATCATATTGAGGGTGAATCAATTCCTCAACAACTCCATAGATTTATGCAACTGGATACAGAGATTAATATCTTGGAGTTGAAATACACAAATGAGGAACTAAACAAGAAGATGCTTCATACTTTGCCAGAAAGTTGGAAGCAAACAGTATCCATGTTCAAAAACATAATTGATCTTCAAGCAACTGGTTTAGATACACTAGTAGCTAAAGTTGAGGATCTTGAAATGGATGAGAAATCAAGAAACAGAGTGTGAGAACTCATGTGTCACCATATCACTTTAAAGAAACAAAAAGTGCAGGAAGTGCCTTTATTTCCAGTTGTACTTTGAGTGAAGATGAAGAGGAAGTAAGTTTCTATGCATCAAAGCCTTATAAGAAATCTTCTCAAAGTAAGTCAAAAAAGAGAAAGGAAGAACCGATGATCAAAGAGATACATCATCAGCAAAGCCTTCATCAATCAACAATCAATCAGAGTCCATCATTGTCAATCTGGACTTTGAAGAACAAAAAGCAGCTTTTGCAACTTTCAGCTCAAGTTTTCAAGCTTACCTTGGAAGCTCATTAACCTCTGCCAACATTTGGCAGCAGGACTTGGAAGAACTACATGCAGATGTAGTAGAGGAGATGGACCTACAATGGCAAATAGCAATGATTATTTATAGAGCCAAACAATATTTGAGGAGAAATAAGAATTTGGCTGCTACAAGTAAATCATCAAAGATTGGTGTTGATAAGTCAATGGGGATATGCTTCAAGTGCAATCTCTATGGACACTTGAAGATCATACATAGGTTGGGCTCACCTTAGATTAGAATGTTTATTTTTGCTTGTAATAGTTCTTATGTTAGTATTCTTTTATATGTAATTAGCTTTATCTAGTTTTGCAGTCCACTGAAACTGAGCAAAACTATAGTTTCACTCACAGTCAGCTGTTTAGTTCGCTCAGCGAAACAGCTGTTTCTGCCGGGTGAAACCATAGTTTCGGCAGAACAATTTCGCTGACAGCGAAACTGTCTGCGAAACTAAGACTGCTATATATAGTTTTGATCATTATCATTGTTAGCTAATCTTGCAAAACCCTAATCATTTATCCTTATTGCAAGTAACCTTTGTAAGCAGTATTTTCACTAAAATATCATTGTGCTTTGATGTTATTGAATGTATTGATCATCATTGTCTTACTTTGTATGAATTCTTACTGTTCTTAATATTCATTGTTCATCTTATGTGTTGTGTGTGTTTGATATTGAACGATTCAATAACTCATTTGTACTACAAATCGATCGTCAATGGACCAACAATATGGTATCAAAGCCTTAATGCTCATGATTTGTTGAGTTTTTGGTTGTTTTTGTCCAATATCAAGTTTTCATCAATTTCAATTCAAATTAGTGTGTATTTGACATGGAATTTGATTGAGTTTTGCTGGTTATTGGTTGGGGAAGCTCTGTTAATCATCAGATCTTAAATCCATTGAGTTTTTGATGATTTCAGATTGATTTCATGTTGAAAAAGGGTTCAAGCTTCGTCCAGCGAAATTAGTTGTTCATTCAGCGAAACTAGAGATTATTTCTGCAAAACTACTGGTGTTATCACTATTGAAATTGTTTCTTGTAGTTCTGTGAAACTAGTCTCTTTGAATGAAAGTTGCTTGTGAGGGTTTAACAAGCGTAATTGCTGCCGAAAGTAATTTTGAACGAAAGTTTAAGCTTCTTTCGTGTGAACTTATCGGCGACACTAAGCTATTTGTGACATTCGGCTAGTGAAACTACTACCGAAATTGTCAGCGAAATTACAACAACTCAGCGAAACTAGCTTTCTCAACAAAATTGTTTGCGAATTTACCTTTCTTCAGAAAAACTACTTTATTCTAAGTGAAACTGTGAATTTACCTTCTCTTGCCGAAATTACATCTTTCCCAGCGAAATTACCATGTCAAAGTTAACCTCACTCACTCTTGCTGATCTTGAAAGTGTTGCTCCCAATAGGCCACCAAGACTTATTAACGGGGATAATTTTGAGGATTGGAAGAGATGTCTCAAAGCTTTCTTCTTTTACATTGATCACATCCAATGGGAATCGATTATTTCTGGTCCTCACATACCAACAGTCAGGTTGGTGATGTTGTCTCTCAAAATAAGGACTCATCTACTTTCACTGAAAAGGATCTGAAGCTAATCGATCATGACGAGAAAACATTTGGTGCATTAACTCTCTGTCTGGCACCAGACATCTACGACCGATTTGTAGAGCATGAAAATGCTAAGTCCCTCTACGATGCTCTATGTGAGTTCTATGATGGTAATGATGAGCTAGTGAAGGATAAAGGCATTCAGGTAGAGAAGGAATTCAATTCCTTTGTTGGATACAAGAACGAGAGTTTGATAGATCTCACATATCACTTTCTAACAGTTTCAAGCACCTTAAGAAATATGATGACAAACTCTCCAACAGTGAACAAGTAAACCAATTGCTAGACTCTTTCCCACCTTAGTGGAGCCTTCAAGTAAAAATGCTAAAGCAAGAAAGAAGTTTCACTGATTACAAGTTGATGGATCATCAATAAGCTTAAATGCTTTGAGTTGGATATGAAAAGAAGGGAATTTATTCAGACCATGATGCCTACATCTTATTTCACTCAAAATGTTGCATTACTATCATTTGCTGCAAGTTCACATATTCAGACATCGACTCAAGGAGGAGTTAATACTAGTAATCTTTTAGGAGTAAGTGTTAGTGTTGGGAGAGATCAAGCTAATACTAAGGCGAATGTTGAAACTTCAGTTCCATCATAAAAAATGGCTCTTTTCGAATGTTTGTTCAAATTTATGAAGCACTTGTGGCTGGAGAGTTGAAAGGGAAAGGAATGACAATGGAGGATATATATCACGTGGATCCTGATGATCTAGAAGCACTGACATTCAGTGGCAAATGGCAATGTTGACTTTTAGAGCTCAGAGATTTATGGAGCACACTGGACGAAAGAACTTCGGAGGTCAAAGCTCTAATTCAAAACTAGGATTTGACAAGTCCAAAATGAGATGCTTCAATTGCAAACAACAGGGACATTTAAAACGTGAATGTCCATCACCAATTGTTACTGATTCTAATAACTCAGGAGTTCCACGATTGACCACTGAGAGGGAAAAGGAAGATGTGTATCACAAAAAGGAGACTGTCTTGATTTCTAACTTTGATTGGAATGCAGAGGTTGAAGAGGCAAGGACAGAGATTAATCATGCATTGGTTGCTGAGGTTGTTAAAGGGAAGGGGAAGGCAGACAGTAAAGATGAATTTGATCCATTCAAGGAATTCAAAGATGAGGCTGAGTGGTCTGTGAAAGAGAAAGAAAAGAAGGATGAGGGGATGAGAAGGTAAATCTAAAGGACTAAAGAAGGAAGGAAGTCCATCCACTAAGCAAGGAAAGGAATATGATGATGCTACTATCACTATTGAGGAAAGAAAATCAAGCACTCTGGTGTGCCGATATGAAAAGGCCTTAGCAGTAGAAAAGGTGGTGATGGGACTTCCATATGAGATAATTTAGGATATGTGTTCATCTGCTTGCAAAATAAGATTATTTGGGGTTTATAAAGCTAATCGGGTATTAATGATAATGAAAAAGATTTAAAAAGAATTAATGAGGAACTTAAAATCAATGAATCAAAATATTTTGTTAAATTAAATGAGGCCTTAAAAGAAAATGATCACTTAAAACGAATTGTTTTGGAAAGAAATGCTGAGATTAATTCTTTGACTAAAAGAGTTGCTCTTGCTGAATTTGAAATAAGCAAACTTCGGTCAAAGTTAGACAAATGGACCATATCAGGAACGAAACAAGATGATTTATGTAAATCTCAACGGGGAGCTAGGATTAAAATGGGATTGGGATATGAAAATGTTAAAGTTTATCCTCCTCCTAGTACATACTGTTATTCTCCTATGCCTGTTTTTCATCCTTCTAACGATTTGATCAAAACAGATACTAATAGTATGTCTACAGGTTTAGAGAATGTAAATCCTAAGCATGTTCGTGAGGACTACGACTATGGACCAACTAGTGGGTTGGGATGCACTAGTATTAGTACACCTAATTTTCAGCATTTTGTTTTAGATCATAAATCTACTTTAAATTCTATTTTTGTTTCTAGTGAACTTGTAATAGACACTGTCTCATCATGTTTTCATGATGTTTCTATTTCATCTTTAAGTTCTGTACAATGTGATGATGTTTCCTATTCTGATTGTTAATGGCATAACTGATCTCATTACAAAGAATAACAAGAAACATAAAACAAATGTTTTGACAAATTCTTTCCTCATCCAACTCCATCTTTTACTCCAACGAATATTTCTTTATCAAATGAAAGAGCAGCAACTTCATCTGAAGCTAGCACAAGTGGTACTCGTACTACTTGTACTTCGGATGATCATCATCTACTTCAGTAAATTATAATTCTTGTTCACATAAATACATACCTCATGGCATGTATGAGACATATAGTGATATTGATTCTAATATGTCTGAATGTGATGAGGAAATTCACATTGATCACATTCCTATCTCATTACATAACAGACCTAGACACAAACCACACTGTTTTAGGTGTGGCCAAGAGGATCATTTAGTCAAGAATTGTCCTACACTACATCATGGTCGTGCTAATAGGAATTCTTTCAGAAATAAATTAACAAAATTAGTTAATAATTTCTTTTGTAAGAAATTTGTCTCTCCTAAAGCTAAAATTGTTCAAACTTGGATTCCTAACTCACCGGGTTAAGCTGTTCTTTATATTGTTGCAGGAGTCATCCACTAAGGTTGTAAATAGTGTATGGCATGTGGATAGTGGGTGCTCCAGACATATGATGGGGCTGATAGATTTGTTGACCAATTATCGGATTATAAATGGCGGTTATGTAGCTTTTGCTAGTGACAAAAAAGGTGGAAAGAGGATTGGTCAAGGACAAGTATCCAATGGTTCTTTAACTTTGGAGAAAGTTAACTATGTCACTGAGCTGGCATTTAATCTCTTGAGTGTCTCACAAATCTGTGATAAAGACATTCCGGTCATGTTTAAATCCGATGAATGTCTGTTTTTAATATCTGAGATTGATATTCTAGATGAATTGGTACTTATTCCTGCTCCACGAAAGCATGATACATATCTTCTTGATATGAATTCAAGGGAGTCAAAGTCTACTGTCACCTGTCTTCTTTCCAAAGCTTCCACTTTTGAGTCTCTGTTATGGCATCATCGATTGGGCCACATTAATTTTAAAATAATAAACAAATTAGTCAAAAACAATCTTGTTAGATGACTTCCTTCAAAAGATTTCTCTGCGAATGAAAAATGTATGGCATGTGCCAAGGGCAAACAACATAAGAAACCACATAAGCCCAAACTTGAATATAGCATAACTTGTCCTCTCGAGTTGTTACTTACTGATTTGTTTGGCCCAATCAGTGTTAAATCAATTGCTAAAAAGACTTTCTGTCTTGTTGTAACAGATGATGTCTCAAGATATTCTTGGGTGAGATTTCTTGCTCACAAGGGAGAGGTTGCTGAGGAATTGCAGAAGTTAATACTTTCAATCGAGACAATAAGCAAGATAAAGGTTCTAACCATGAGAAGTGACAATGGTACTGAATTGAAAAATCAGATTCTTGATTCGTTTTGTGCTGAAAGGGGAATTGTAAGACAATTTAGTGCTGCAAGGACGCCTCAACAAAATGGTGTAGCTGAACGAAAGAATCGCACCCTTATTGAAGTCGCTCATACTATGTTGATAGGATCATCGATACCTATTATCTTTTGGGCTAAAGCGGTAAACTGTGCTTCATACGTTCTAAACCAGGTTTTGATAGTCAAGGACAAAATGAAGACTCTTTATGAACTTTTTCATAAACGGAAACCTTTAATTGACTTCTTTTGACCATTTGGTTGTTCATGCACTCTTTTGAATACTTATTCCCTGAAGAAAAGGTTCGGTGTCGTGTCTGATGAGTGTTACTTTGTCGGTTATTCTTCTTCTCAAAAGGCTTATCGGGTATATAACAAGAGAACACGTATTGTTCAAGAGTTGTTCTATGTTGATTGGCAGGAGTCTAACTCGTCCGATGTTCGATCTAAACCAGCATGGTTCTTTGATTCCGCTATTGTGTTTCATTCTTTTAATCTTCTAGTTATCAACAATCATGCGTCCATCTCAAATGCTCAAACAAATATCATTTCTTCAATTCCATTACCTGTCATTCCTCATGTCCATTCCACATCTTCAGCAAATGATGCCACGTCAGTTGATGTTGCATCATCTTCATCATCATTTAATCTTTCACCTCCACCTATTTCAATATCCCTTCCTTCATCACCAACATCTATCTCACCACATCCTGTAACATCTTTCTCAACCCTATTTACTCATCCACAATCTATCAGCCAATCATCTTGAAAGATCATCCTCATGATAACATTATTGGATCTATCATTGATGGAGTATGGACGCAGAGTCAATCTGGTTTGGTTAATATTTGTCTCTTCTCTTGCTTTATCTCTCAAACTGTCCTGAAAAACATTCATGCCGCTCTCCAGGATCCTTGCTAGGTGGAATCAATGTAGTTGGAGCTTCAACAATTCAGAAAGCTCAAAGTATGGACTTTCGTTGACCTCCCTCCAAATAAATTCCCAATTGGCACGAAATGGGTCTTTAAGAACAAACCTGATGATCGTGGTGTTGTGGTGCGTAACAAATCAAGATTGGTTGTGCAAGGATTTGCTCAAGAAGAAGGGATTGACTATACTGAAGTTTTTGCTCCTGTTGCCCATCTTGAAGCAATAAGAATTTTTCTAGCTCATGCTGCTTAGAAATAGTTCAAGGTCTATCAGATGGATGTCAAGTGTGCTTTCCTTTATGGAGACATTGCTGAGCAGATATACGTGTGTCAACCACCAGGTTTTGAGGATCCTGATTTTCCCAACAAAGTTTATAAGCTTGACAGTCTCTTTATGGTCTTTATCAGGCACCTAGAATCTCGTATAAGACTCTAACATATTACCTCTTAAGCAATGGTTTCTCTCGTGGCACCATTGATATTACTCTATTCAAGAGAGAAGTGAATGGTGAAATGTTGATTGTCCAAGTTTATGTTGATGATATTATTTTGGCTCCACCAATTCTCAATTATGTTGGGAGTTCGAGGAGGTGATGGGTAATCGCTTTGCAATGAGTATGTTGGGGGAATGTGCTTTTTACTTGGTTTACAAGTGGAACAAAAGCCAGAAGGCATTCTCATTCATCAGGAGGAGTATGTTAAAGAGAATTTTATGAAATTCAAGATGGATGTCGCGTCTCCTGAAATGACTCCTTTTACTGCTCAAACGTGCCTCACTCCTGATGAGGACAGGAAACATGTTGATCCTCATCTCTACAGATCTATGATCGGTTCCCTTATGTATCTTATAGCAAGTTGTCCTGACATCACTTTTGCTGTAGGATATTGTGCTCAATACCAATCGGCCCCGAAAGAGTCTCATGAAAAGGCCGTCAAAAGAATTTTTCGTAATCTCAAAGGCTCTTCTCATTTAGGTCTTTGGTATCCCTATGGTGGGACTTTTGATTTGTTGCACCCTGAAAGGATCATACATGCCAACTCAATGGGTGAATTGATGATTGCTCAGCTGGAATCCCACAAGTCCAAGATGAAATGCAGATGAAGATCTGCAAGGAAAAATAACAAGTGTTATCCTCCGTATTAGTTAATGCGGAAGACAAAACTCTGATGCGGACAAGTGTTTACTCTTTCGCATTGACTAATGCGGAAGACATAATACTAATGCTGAATAACAAAAGAAGATGCGGACAAGACTTTGATCATCCGCATTGACAAATGTGGATGACCAACCAAATGCGCACATGTATTTTTTCATCCGCATTAACCAATGCGGATGACCAACTTCCTAATGCTGATGATCAAGTAGAATTGCTGATCAAGATTAACTCATCCGCATTTGTCAATGCGGATGAACAAGCAGAGATGCGGATCAAGACTTAGACTAGTTTATGATGTAATAGGTCAGGGGTAGTTTAGTCATTTTGTAAAGGCATCTTGTCTGCCTATAAATAGAATAGTTAACCTTGTACTGAGGTGACGGCTGATAGATAGAGCATTTTTGTTGTAATTATTCTCTGTAACCTATCAACTTTCATATATCAATACAAACAATATTTATGAGTAATTTTCTTCTTTGAATGTTCTTTGATTGTTTGTTTCCGCCACTCAATCATTGACTTGATTATCATATTTGATTCTCAGTAAGAATATCACTCTTACTCAAACCCAGTGAATTGGTATCAGAGCTTTGGCTCTCGATTCTCTTTCAGATCTGCGCACAGACTGAATAGAACTCGATTGATACGATAATCAAGTTGCTAGTAGTAGATATCATCATCTCTACTTAGCAAACAGCAAGAATACTCCTGTCAATCAACAAGAATACTCATTCTGAACCTCAAAAGAACTGCTTGAACAAGTTGGACTCATCAAACATAATCAATCTTAAAATCAACTAAATCTATACTTTCACAAATCAACATGGATTCTAACAGTTACTCTGAATTAGGTCAGACACCTAAACCTCCCATGCTTAAACACAAATCTGAGTTTAAACAATAGATAATACGGTTTAGAAATTATATCATAGGTGTAGATCTTGACTTTTGGATCTCAATATGTAAGGGTCCACATATTCATATTACTCTATCAACAGCTCAAGCTGCACTGTACAAGACTGCTAGAATACCAATTGAAGACTTAACTCTGGATGAAGATGACTATAAGAAAATCAAAATTGATCTCAAAGCATACTTAATTTTGAATCAAGCACTCAAAATGGATGTGCTGAAAAGATTGGAAAGATATGGAACTGCTAAAGCTCTTTGGGATGCTCTCAAAATTATGTGTGAAGGTAGCAGTGAGGTTGCTGAAATTAACAAAGACAAGCTGGTCAATCAGTATGAAACCTTCCATCACACCAAAGGAGAATCCATATCAAAACAACTGCACAGATTTGTACAGTTGGTCAATCACTTGGAAATTATGGGTGTTTCATACAACATTAAAGAACTTAACAAGAAAATGCTTCACAGTCTACCTGAAAGTTGGAAGCAAAATGTCACAATGCTGAAAAATACTCTTGATCTTGAGAGTACCACTCTAGACATTATGATAGCTAAGATTGAAGCTTTGGAACTTGATGAACGAAGCAGAAATTTGAGTGGACCAAGAGTGATTGAAGCCTACAAATTCCCTTCAGAATCACATTCTGTTGAAAATGCTTTCATCACAGATGAAGATGACTTCATCTCATCAAGAGATCAAATGAACAATACTGGGTTCATTGCATCTTCACCATTCAATCACCCTTCAACTTTAGCTCAAGCTCCAAAAGTCTCCACTGCTCCTCAAACCTCTCTAGAAGACATAAAATCAGAAGAGCAAAAGGCAACTTACAATGCCTTTGTTGCAAGTTTTGAAGCATATCTTGGGGGACGACTCACTTCTGCCCACCTAATACAGGAAGATTTAGAAGAAATAGATCATGATGATGTTGAGAAGATGGATCTACAGTGGCAAATGGCAATGATTGCCATAAGAGCAAAGAAATTCTTCAGAAAAGGAAGAAAGTTGAGCCTGAATGAGAACACAAAACTTGGATATGATAAATCCAAGGTAAAATGCTTTAACTGTGGCATTACTGGCCATTTCTCAAGAGAGTGTAATGCTCCTAAAAGAAACAACCATTCAAGGAACTCTCCAGGTCAATCATCATCACAGCCTAATTCAAGTTATCACTCAAACAATCAACAACAGTAGTACCATCATTCTCATCATCAACAAACATACCAGAATCAACCACAGCTGACTAATCAAGCCCATGCAAGCAGTCAGCCTTCTGCCAGTGCCCTTGTGATCAAACAAGATGTGATATGTGACTGGAGTGTGTATGCTGAGGAAGTCAAGCCTCAATTCAAAAATCATGCTCTTATGGCTCACATCAATGATGGACCATCTTCAATGCCTACTGAGGTAAAACTAACCTTGTAGTGAGAAATGCATAAATGAATTACAAGAGTATAGAGAACACAATCATAAACTGGCAGATAAAATTAAAGAAGAAAAGGTGAAGTCAGAAATGATGAAGAGAGAACTAAAAAGTTTTGAAATCAAAATCAAATCTCTTATTTCTGACATAGAAAAATTGCATGGCGAGAAATACAATCTTGCAGCTGAAAATGAGCTACTTACTAAAACGTTAGCTCAAGCTAAAGCTCAACAATCTATGACTGAAGTGAAACTTGAAAAGTTTCAAATATCTTCAGTCAAGCTGCAAGAGATGCTGGATTCATAAAAGGATCCAAAGGACATGTCAGGGATTGGGTATAATTCATGTCCTCCACCATACAATGACAATTACACTGTTATGCCTGACTCTGTCTCACTCTCTGAATCAATTGAACCTAAAACTATAGAACCTAAATCAGTAGTGAAACAAGTGACAAATCCTCAAAACAAACCTGATGTTTATTTTGAAACCAATGAGGATAAAATCAAGTTAGGTCACCCAATCAAAATCAAAGAGTGTTCAGACAAGACAGTGAGTGTCATGAAACCATCAAGACCTGTAAAAGCAATTGTACCTTTTATAAAATTCATACCATCTGTTTTACAATGCAAAAAGAAATATGTCAAGACAGTGAAACCCACTATTGAGAGTAGTTCTGATAATGAGATTATATCTCCACAAAATTCAAGCAAATCAGAAAAGGTTTCACTGAAAAAGAAACAAACTGTAAAAATGAGTTCAACACATAAAACTTCATCAGACCCTCAGTCATCAAGGTTAAGGCAGGGTGTTGGGTTTGATATCTGTAACAAGGAACAGTTGACCAATTTGAGAAAGAAGTGAGAAATAGGCTGAAGAAACCGAAACAGCCCAGACAACTGAACAAAAGTAGTGTTGTGAAGCAAACTACTAAAAGGGCTGATTCTGATTCATCACCTAAGGAAAAGAAAGTGACTCATCAAAAGAAAGTATCAGTTGAGTCACACAAGGAAAAATCTGATTCAAGAAACAAACAAATGTATTGTGATATTTGTGATATGTTCAATCACAAGACAGATAAATGTTTCTTCAATCAATATTGTTCTATCTATGATATGAACAATCACTCCACCAAAAATTGCTATTTCACCAAGTATTGTTTAAACTGTGACATGAACAATCACAATACGTCTGATTGTTACTTTAATCAAAAGGGGTTGAGAATTCCACAACACAAGCCTATCTTAAAAACATCTACTGTGATGCATTCTGTCAGACCTCATCTTCATAATACTCAATCTAGGACACCTAGATCAACAAATAACAAAAATAACTTGAAGGATTTGAGGAAGGGTCAAAGAAATCATCTCATAATGAAACACAAACTTGACCTTCCTAAGCAAAAACCAACTTTTGATAATGAAACTCGGGCTAAACTTTTACAAAGAAATAGAGACCAACGATTTCATTATTCATCTGAATCCTCAGTAGATGTTGATGAGATGACTCGACCAATTCATTATCAAAAGTCTCCCAGATCACCTCCATCTAAATCACTATTCGGAGGGAAATACCAGGAGGTGACTATCATGAATAGGAACGGGAAATCCAAGACCATCATGGCTTGGGTTCCTTATTCTAATTAGTTCTTTTTGTTTGTAGGTTCATCCACACAGGTCTAATAGCCTATGGTACGTAGACAGTGGGTGCTCCCGACACATGATAGGAGATCGTTCCCTCCTTCATGATTTCAAGTACATACAAGGAACTACTGTGGCATTCGGTGGAGATTCTGAAGGTGGTAGGATTACAGGAGAAGGATCTGTGACAAACGGGATGCTGAGCTTTGACAGAGTGAATTACTGTGAACACCTGAATTTGAATCTGCTAAGCGTGTCTCAGATCTACGACAAAAAATATTCCACTCACTTTACAGACACTCACTAATACATTCTAAAACCTGGATTTCAGATTCCTGAAGAATGGGTTGTCTTAAAGACTCCAAGGAAGAATAATACATATGTCTTAAACCTATGTTTTGCATCACCTAAGGAAGAAACATGTCTTTTGTCTAAAGCATCATTTGATGAGTCACAGCTTTGGCATAGATGTTTGGGGCACACTAACTTTGAAAATATGAACAAGTTAGTCAAAGGAAACCATGTAATTGGTCTTCCTAAAAAAGAATTCAATTTTGTTGATCAATGTTCGGCGTGCCTCAAAGGAAAACACCACAAATTGTCTCACAAAACCAAGCTGGTGAACACCAACATTACTCCATTGAAGTTACTTCACATGGATCTTTTTGGACCAACTCATGTAATGAGTATGGGAAAGAAACAATATTGTTTAGTGATCATTGATGACTTTTCTCAATTCACATGGGTGTTCTTACTACTTCATAAAAACGAAGCATCCCAAATCATTCAGGAATTTATCACTAAAATTGAAAATCAACTTTATCTCAAAGTCAAAATAATAAGAAGTGATAATGGTACAGAGTTCAAAAATGAAAATATGAGTTCCTTTTGTGCAACCAAAGGCATTGCTCATCAATTCAGTGCAGCTAGAACTCCTCACCAAAATGGAGTAGCTGAAAGGCGAAATAGAACACTGATTGAAGTAGCAAGAACGATGCTAGCCGATGCTAAACTGCCAATCACCTTCTGGGAAGAAGCAGTTAATACGTCGTGCTTTGTGCAAAATCGAACTCTAATTGTTAAAGAAAGTAACATGACACCTTATGAACTGATCTTTCATAGGAAACCATTTATTGGATTCCTCAAATCATTTGGTTGTCCAGTCTCAATATTAAACACACGTGATCATTTGGGAAAATTTTCATCTAAGTCTGATGAAGGATTTTTTGTAGGTTATTCTTCCGTCTCAAAGGCTTACAGAGTGTTCAATCCTAGACTGAGCATTAGCGATGAATCTACAAATGTTCAATTCAAAGAACATTCATTTCCCAAATCTACAGATGGTCCTGATTGGTTGTTTGATATTGACACTTTTACTAAATCATTTGACCAATTTCACTTGTCTGATGCAGGAAATATACATTCAGGTGACACTTCATCAACTGTAGAAAGAAGAGATAATTATCCATTGATTCCACCTACATCTGATGAACATATGAATGAAGAAGTTCCTTTTCAAGCTGATCCTATCAGACATCTGTCACAAAACTTAGTGCTTCTTCTGAAGAAGGTCCCAGCCTGGTACCATCTCACTCAGATGACTTGTCACATGAGATCAGAAATCAAAAACAAGCTTCTCATCCAGAAGAAACTCAAGGTACATTAAATGATGCAAGCAACCTCAATGCTGCTGAAGATGTAACAATTACTAAAACAGAAGTTGACAATCTTCATAATTCAACAACAATACAAGATGAATGTGCCTCTGACCATAATGAACTGAATGTCTCCAATCTTGATGTAATTATTGCTGGTGACACCATTCCAACCACAAGAATATATAAGAATCATCCAGTTGAAACCATTATTGGTGATCTTAATGAGAGGGTGACAAGAAGCAAGTCCAGTATTGCAAACATCTATTTGGTCTCCTGCTTTCTATGTCAAACAGTACCCAAAAACATCAAAGAGGTGCTTCAATGTAGGAAGAATTGCTCCAATTCAAGAAGCAAGAAGTATGGCAGCTGGTAGATCTTCCGAAGGACAATACCCTATCGGTACCAGATGGCTGTACAGGAACAAGACTGATGATAGAGGGATAGTCATCCGAAATGGCACAGGGATACACTTAGGAAGAAGGAATTGACTACGACGAAGTGTTTGCTCCTGTTGCCAGACTAGAAGCAATCAGAATCTTTCTTGCATATTCTGCGTCTATGAAATTTACTGTTTATCAAATGGATGTAAAGTGTGCCTTCTTTTATGGAAAGATTGCTGAAGAAGTCTATGTGAGTCAACCACCTGGCTTTGAAGATCCAGATTTCCCTCACAAAGTTTACAAGCTTGACAAAGCTCTGTATGGTCTTCATCAAGCACCAAGAAAGTGGTATGAGACTCTATCATCCTTTCTTCTTGAACATGGATATGAAAGAGGAAAGATTGATCAGACTCTCTTTAGAAGAATAAGAGGGAAGGCATGCTGTTAGTCCACATCTAAGTGGATGACATTATATTTGGCTCGACAAACAAGCAACTCTGTAAAGAATTTGAAGATCTTATGCATTCAAAGTTCCAAATGAGTGCTATGGGGGAACTCACATTCTTTCTAGGGGTGCAAGTCCAGCAAACAACAGATGGAATCTTCATCAATCAATCAAAATATGTAGAAACCATGTTGAAGAAATTCCACTTTGCTGACTGTCAGTCTATCAGAACTCCTGTGGATACTAAAGTGAAGATTGGACCTGACCCTGAAGGTAAATCAGTGGATCAGACTCACTATCGATCAATGATAGGTTCACTTATGTATCTAACAGCCAGTAGGCCTAACATTATGTTTCGTGTTTATGTGTGTGCTAGATATCAAGCTGATCCAAAAGAATCACATGTTAACACAGTCAAGAGGATATTCAGATATCTGAAGGGCAAACCAGCTCTTGGATTATGGTATCCAAAGGAAGGATAATTTAATCTCTATACTTACATAGATAGTGATTATGGAGGATGCAACTTCAACAGAAAATCCACTTCTGGAAGTTGTCAATTTCTTGGTCCCAGACTAGTATCCCGGCAATGCAAGAAGCAAACAAATGTGTCTGTATCCACAGCAGAAGCTGAGTATATTACTGCATTAGCATGTTGCTCTCAAGTTCTCTAGATTCAAAACCAGATGCTTGATTATGGTTTTAACTTTTTGCATACACCAATTTCTATTGACAACACAACTGCTGTCTTTATAACTAATAATCCAGTTTAGCACTCAAAAACAAAACATATTGAGATTAGATATCATTTTTTGAGAGACTGTGCTGAAAAAGGTTTAATCAAATTGATTCAAGTACCAATAGAAAATCAAGTAGCTGATTTGTTTACCAAGGCATTTGAACCTAGTAGGTTTGAATCTCTGGTTCAGTCAATTGGCATGATTAACCTTGAGTAAAAATTATGAAAAACATCAAAAACAATTTAAAACATCAGAAAAAACACAAAAAGAAATCAAGTTTTATGAAGAAAAGAACTCTAAGGGAAATGATATAATTACAGTCATTATATCATTCATTATGCTTAATTTCAAAATGTAAAAGACTGAAATGACTTACCAGATCTGTTGGTAGGCTCAACTTGGAAGAAAAGATACATGTAGTGACGAATTAAAGACATATTCAATTGTGAAACACTCATCACAAAGTACAGGTATGTATTGGCTTATCTGAATGCATGTGTGTGTAGTAGCCTAAACACACCAGGTAATGATACTTTATGAATCTCGTTCACCACATCATGTTTCATCTTTGTTTTGCTGAGCAAAGACCTGATGAAACTTGCACATAGTGCAGATGTCATGATCCAAAAGATTCCCAATGTAGAACACATCCAAAAATTGGATGATCAACAAAATAATACATTCCAAGTGAATGAACAAAAAAATCCTATCATGGATCACCTTCCAAAGTGAAGTGAAAAGAATCCCAATGTGGATCAACATGGAAAATGATCAAATTAAAAGAATCCAATTAAGGATCAGTAAAAATAAGATTTCATGACTTAAGTAACCTGGTAAGAAAAGTTGTGAAAAAGTTCTACCATGCATTGTATAAGGAGTGTTGATCATTTCATGCTTATATGTGTGAGATACACATTGAATAATAAATCAACCAAAACATGATAAAAGTCATTTGCATCAAAATATCAACCAGGTGTGAGTTTAAGAGGACAAACATACCTTCAATCTTCAAGTTCATAATCATGTCCATTTAATCATAAAGGATGCACATGTGTAATGTAAGATTGATATGATCCCAACAAAGAGATTTTTCTCTTCATTATTAATATAAAATAGAATAATATTCAAAACTTTTAAATCTTTAAAATTTCTCTCCAAATATGGACATAAACTTTAGGGGGAGTAATTTAAAAGGTTTGAGTAAGTCTAAATTTTTGTTTATTAACTTAATTTTGAAAAAGAAACAAAACAAAACAAAAAGAGTTTTAGTTGGTGTTGTTGCAATAAGTTTTACCATTATATCTTAGCTTATGCAGATTCTTAGAAGCATGATAACCCAAGATCTGTTAAAATTGGGAAACCTATATTAGTTGTGACTTACAAGTCAATCCAAGCAAGAATTGACAACTTCAACAGCCAACTTCATAAGCAAAATCAATCAAGGACACCATCTTAATAAGATGAATAATCAATTCAATCACATTAACTTTTGATTAAGTTCAAAAGCTAATGCAGGTAAGTGCATTAGTTAATGCGGGTGAAGGTAACCCATACATGTAACTAATGCGGGTAACAATATTTTTTTGAAGTGCAACTAATGCGGACAATGATTTTACTCTACCGCATTAGTGTGTGAAGTGAAGGTGAAATTTACTCTACCGCATTTGATACAGTTAACAAATGCGTATGAACAAGTCTCTATCGCATTTGCTACAGTGCTGTGTTGACTTGTCAACCGCATTTGACGTAGTTGCACAAATGCTGATTGACTTTGTTCTATCACATCTACTACTGTGTACAAATACGGATATAGTAAAACAAGCAACTCAACCGCATTTGTTACAATGTCGTTCTTCCGCATTTACTACAACACAAATGCGGACTGCCAAAAATTTCAAGTTTAACTTCCGCATTTGCAACAGTACACAAATGCGGATAGAATAAAAAATTAAGAAACAAAACTCCCGCATTTGTTACAGTAGGGTAATGTGGATAGTCAGTCAAAAATTAAACCTTCCGCATTAGCTACAGTCACAAATGGGGATGACCAAAAGTAGTCAAATGCGAACTTTCAACGTCAAAAGTTTGTCTTCCGCATTTGCTACAGTCAACAAATGCGGATGACCAAAATCAAACAAATTAACCTTCAACATTTGCTACAGTGTTGACTGTATATGCTTGTAAACTTATAAATTTTTTCAAATTGTATTATTTGACTATTTAAAGGAATTCAAACGGGTCATTTAATACTTTTCAAATTTGAGAGAATTTATAGTGAGACGAGCGCAAACCTACAACACACAATCACCTATTTCTCCTTACCAACCTTTACCATCATCCCATGATCACCCTGATGAAATAGAAGGATCAACAAGTGCATCTAAATCATCCAAATCATCTTTTGATGAGGAGGATCATCGTGATCAAACCAAAGTTATGAAAGAACCTTCTGAGGCTGCTCCTCAGAGAGCTATGCTGAATCCAACATCAACAGGCCTGATGAAAAGGATGATTAATCTCTAAGCTGTTACTCAAAGTAGAAAGGATGGAAAGAACCTTAAACAAGAGAGCTGGAATCATCAATGACAGAATCCCGGAACTGGATGAGAAAGAATGTGAACTGAAAGAACTTAAAGAGAAATATGCAGCTGAAAGAAAAGAACAAGACAAGGAGATTGAGAACTTAAAAGCTGCACTAAAACACTCAAGAGAAGAAGTTAGTGGACATGTAGATACTCTTGAAATACAAACGATTGCAATGGAGGAACAAGAAAACATCATAGAAGAACAAGCTGATATCATCTCAAAACATGAAAAGGAAATTGAGAGCCATAACAAAAGAATATCTGAGCTTGAAATGATGATCAAAAGAACTAAAGTGAATGATGATGATGAGAAAAAAAACAAGAAAAGGTTGATGATGATGACAACAAATCAACACATGAGAATGAAAACAAGGAGATGATGAAAGTCAAACTGAGATTAAAGATCAAAGTCTAGACATGGTAGCGTATTTTGGAAGCACTGGTTATTCAGACTCTGAAAAGGGTGAATTTGAAGAACTCTTCAGTGCACTGGATAGTTTTGCATTTGAACAATTCAGCATTGATGATGATTTCTGGGAATTCATAAACAATCAAAGAACTGAGGCAGAGCCTATTGTCTTTATTCCAAATCACCAGTGCCTTTGGAAAAAGAATTTAACTCTGCAAATTGTCCCTGCTATTCATTAACTGAAGAACAAAAGGAAGAACTCAAAGAAAGATATGAAAAAGAAAGGAAAGAAGAAACTGAAATTGAACAAAAAGAAAATGAGAAAAGTAAAATGAAGGATCAAGAGCCAAGTACACCTGAAAAGGTCCCTGAACTAGAAGAACAACCTGAAACCTCTAGCCCTCAACTTCAAACTTACTCGCGAAGAGGAAGTATTTAGCTGAAAAAGCCAAAGGTAAGAGACCAATAATAGAAGAAGAACCAACAAAGAAACAAAAAGATGACCCACGAAGTTTAGCAGCAATTGCTGAATTTTTGGAAGATCATGAGCAGGCAGAAGCTCAGTTGAAAAAATTGCCTGGAGCAATTGATCTAGAAGAAGGAGAAATTGCTGGTGGAGATGAAGTAGAAAAGGATGTTCTCATGGACAGTCCTATTAAAGCAGAACATGCAGTGGAAGACATGGTAACAAAAGCACATACTGATGACTTCATGATTAAGGCCATGTTTTTGATCAATCAAGGCTATGATCCTGATGAAGTGTTTGGAATGACTTATGAGAGAATGAAGGAGGAGGAAGAGAAAGTAAAATTGTTGCTTGATCCAACAATAAACACTAAATATGAGAAAACAATGACAAAGGATACTCCAAAACATAAAGATTCATCTTTGAAGAAATCAACAGGGTATGAAATACCACTGCCAAGAAGGGGTCCCCTACACAAACTGTCACAAATGAAGAAATCATCCTCATCCCATGAATCATTATTTCATGATCCTTATAATATGTATGATAAGGAAATGAAGGAATATCTCTCAAGTCAGGGATTCACAAGAAGAAGGATTGCCAACATGAAGACAAATTCTTTAAGGGCTGCAACTTTTCAATTGATCAATGAAAAGAAAGAAAAACTCAAGAAACTGGAAGAAGAATTGACAAGGACCAAACCCAGAAGCAGAGTGTCAGCTGAAGACATGTTGTTGAACTAAAAAGATCAAGAATTACTTGCCCCAGTGCTCCACAAGTATCCTGAATGGTTTGCAGAACCATCTCAGTTGAAGCTGCAAGAAGGACTAACTACTGTAGAACTGATCAGAGGGGTGTCTACTCCTAAGTGCAAGGTAGATTAAAAGATAATAGCCTGGAAGTATGACAGCACATGGAATATGTTCATGGTGAAGAGAATCTCAGGGCTGGTACAATTCTTTACAGAGTACTCAGCTCTTGTAGATGCCCTTGAGATTCATGATTTGAAAGAGCTAGCTCAACTTGAACTGATCAATCATGTAGCTATGTTCTGGGGATATGAATTTGAGAACATACTTAAGATGTTCAGAAGAACAAACAACTTCAATTCATTAAAGACAATTTGCTTGAGAAAAGATAAAACTTTTGTCAATCCCCTGGATAAGAAGAAAAAGATAGAAGCAGAGGAAATTATATTCCCTGAGTTGAAGGTAAAGCCAACTGAGTCATTGAAGAGGAAAGTAGTATCTGGTACTCATTCCTCCACTCCCATCTCAAACGTGTACTATGATGAGAAAACCTATGAGATGGTGATAGAAAGGAAGTGGGGAGGAAAAGAAGGAGCTGACATTAAGATTACTTGATGAATCATACATCCACTACATTTATACGAGGCACTTCAGGGAATTAAACAACAAATTGGGTGAACAAGACATGCACTTCTTTCTGAAATGCATCAAGTTGTTGAAACTGGCCTATGATCGAATAAATATTAAAAGAGACAAAAGAAAGAAGAAGAAAACACCACTACAACTTGGAAATATTGTTAAACTTGAAGTGGATGTAGGAGGGAGTTTATTGATTCATATAGATGGTCTTTCCACAATCTCCATATGAGAACCTATTTCACTGAAAAAGTTACCAATGGAAGCCATCTACAACATGAGCAAAATGAAGATACATGTGCTAAGTAGAGACAGGATGTCAGAAGCAACTGATTTTGTAAACATGATCAAGGCTATCCTGGATCCTACTAAAGCTGCATTCATACTACCTCCTGAAGACCCAACTAAATCATCAGAACATCAATCACCTCTTAAGCATTGAGGAAAACTAGGCTGTATAATCCTTAGGGGGAGTATTGTTACACCCTTAAAGGATCATACATGCCAACTCAATGGGTGAATTGATGATTGCTCAGCTAGAATCCCACAAGTCTAAGATGAAATGCGGATGAAGATCTGCAAGGAAAAATAACAAGTGTTATCCTCCGCATTAGTTAATGCGAAAGACAAAACTCTGATGCGGACAAGTGTTTACTCTTCCGCATTGACTAATGCGGAAGACATAATACTAATGCTGAAGAACAAAAGAAGATGTGGACAAGACATTGATCATCCGCATTGACAAATGCGGATGACCAACCAAATGTGCACAAGTATTTGTTCATCCGTATTAACCAATGCGGATGACCAACTTACTAATGTTGATGGTCAAGTAGAAATGCTAAACAAGATTAACTCATCCGCATTTGTCAATGCAGATGAACAAGCAGAGATATGGATCAAGACTTAGACTAGTTTCTGATGTAATAGGTCAGGGGTAGTTTAGTCATTTTTTAAAGGCATCTTGTCTGCCTATAAATAGAATAGTTAACCTCGTACTGAGGTGACGACTCATAGATAGAGAATTTTTGTTGTAATTATTCTTTGTAACTTATCAACTTTCATATATCAATACAAGCAGCATTTATGAGTAATTTTCTTGCTTTGAATGTTCTTTGATTGTTTGTTTCCGCCACTCAATCATTAACATGATTATCGTATTCGATTCTCAGTAAGAATATCACTCTTACTCAAACCCAATCATGATTTACATGCTTATTTTGACAGTGATTCTAATGGTTGCACGTTAAACAGAAAATCAGTGACTGGACAATGTCAATACCTAGGTAATTGTCTGGTTTCATGGCAAAGCAGAAAACAGACCACTGTCTCCCTCTCTAAAGGGGAAGTAGAATGCATTGCTGCCTCTAGTTGTTGTTCACAAGTTCTTTGGAAACCACATCAGATGATTGACTATGGAATCATTTTTCTCCATACACCGTTGTTCTGTGACAACGAAGCCGCCATCAGGATCACTAAGAATCCTATTCATCATTCTCGAACCCAACACATCGAAACACGGATACATGCAATTCGTGATGCTCAGGAAAAGGGTTTTATTGATATTATTCCCATCGACAAAAAAATTCAAAAAGCGGATCTTTTCACAAAAACCTTTGATAAACCCCGCTTTTATGAATTGATCTCTATGTTAGGATTAATATCTTTTTAAACCTCTTTTCTTTTCTGTTATCTATAAATAATAATAATAAATAAATAAATAAATAAATAAAAATAATAATAATAATCATAAATTTCCACATCTCTCTTCGATGTAGAAATTTAGGGGGAAAATAATTAATTAATAATCATAATTTTGGGATCTTGAGTCAAGATGACGAGAAATGATTGTAAATCTTCTAGATATGCTTGTATGTGCATGACTAGCATTTAAAATGAGAAATGATAGTATCTGATGCTACTATCCGATTTACAACTTATTTTTAATTGAAAATAAAGAAAATCAAACAGTTTCTTTAACGATATGCTTGGTAGACTGTAAGGCCCCATTCCCGGGACGCTTACAGTTGGATTCTCATCACACACAAAACATATATTTACATTCGTATTTCATAAACATCGCAGCGGAACACAAAAATAATCTTTCATTTCCATATAAATGCTTTTGCAAATTAATACAACATTCGTTACAAAATAGTTTGTTCACATTACAATGCAAAAACTTTAATCAAAAGAATGCCATCTCAAAAGAGCCGAGTAGCCGCCCGTGACATCCTCAGCAATCATTACCTGCCAACTGGAAACACATCAAAGTCAGCATTGCTGAGTGAGTTCTAGTTTTATAAAATAAAACATACTTTACTTTCATTAAAACCCTTCTTTACTTTCATGCGATCATACATCATACGTATACACAGATAATATCATTATTATCTTCATCATCTATATGTTAACTTTCATTCTTTCATACATTCTTGCTTTCATTCGTTCATTCATCACTTCTAGTGACGTGTACATTACCCCGAACATTTTGCACGAAGCGGGTAACTGGGCCTGAGGTCTTTCATAGACCTTGAACATTGGGCACGGAGCTGACTCCAGTACCTTGGGCAAGTACATTCACCATTTATCTTTTCTCTTTCATCCTGGATCGATGCCTTATGCTATACCCCGAACATTATGCACGAAGCGGGTAACTGAGCCTGAGGTCTTTCATAGACCTCGAACATTGTGCATGAAGCTGACTCTAGCACCTAGGGCAAGCGGCAAGGATCCCATTCATATGGTCAATCACAAAGATTGGACCCCAGTGTGCATCCTTCGGGGTAGCTAACTTGCACACCGTTGAGCTAGCACCTTCATCGGGTGTGCACCTCCATACATTTGCTTGCAAGCCTTCTTACATTTATTCGTTCATTAATGCATGCATTCATTCATCATGTTCCTCTTTCATTATCTTTTGCTTTATGTTACATAATACTTTCAGTTCATTCATTAACGTAACACATAAAGCCACAGAAAGATAAACATACATCATAATAAGGAACATAACATACAGTCATCGCATCATACAGGGCAACATCATAAATACATAACATGCATAATCATGCAACATCATCATCATCATGCCCAACATGCTCTCTAAGGCCTCAATCGTCATCTTACATGACCTTACAGGAACCTTTACGTCAAAACTTACATCTGCACTTTCCCCCTAAAGTCAGAAGTCAAACTACACTTTCCTTGGGTGCAACCACCCTATTCAGGCATAAGGACACCCTTTAGGCGCATGGCCTCCATGCAACTGAACATCATGCGAATGAACCAATGCGGATGAACACTCATGCGAATGAACACCCAATCGTGCGAATGGACTAATGCGGATGGAACTCATGCGAATGGGACTAATGCGGATTAACACTTATGCGACTGAACCTTCAATCGCATGACCTCCTTGTGACTGGCCTTTCAATCGTGCGAATGGACCTTCAATCGTGCGAACGGACCCCAATCGCACCCTATTTGGCCGTATGGCCTCCATTCGGCCTTCAGTCGGTCGCCTAGCCCTAGCTGATGCAGAATGCAGTTCATCCCGACTACAGCCGAGGGTTTTCGGCCTCCAAACTCATCTAAACCCATTTTACACCCAAATCGACCATCCTAAAACAAGCTCACAATCAAGACTCAAACGCATCATACGCATACATACACATACACAAATGGATCAAACATGCACACGCTCAAAAACCCAATTTTTAGATGTGTTCCGGCCCCAAATCATTCAAATTAAAAGAGGGGTCCTAGAACTCACACAAATGATCACAATGAGTAGAGCTTCGGTTTGACTTGCTACACGATGATTTTGGCTACTCAAACCAACCCGAACCAACACTTTTCCTCTTTTCTTCCTTTCTCTTTTCTTCTCTCTTTTCTTTGGCTGATTTGTGAGTGTGGGGGAGAGGGTAAGGGCTGCCCTCTCCCTTATATACTCCCACTCACCCGACTTTCTTTCCTTGGTGAGTTTGGTCCCTCGACTTTGGACTTTATTTCTTTTTTTTCTTTTGTCGGCTTCAAAATAGATAATAAATAAATAAATAACCGGGTTACAAGTCCACCCCCCTTAAATAGGTTTCGTCCCGAAACCTCTTATTCTTCGAACAAACATGGGTAATGTTGTCTCATTTCTTCCTCAATCTCCCACGTTGACTTGGATCCCTTCCTGTGCTTCCATTGTACACGCACAAGAGGAACCACTTTATTTCTCAGCCTCTTCTCTTTTCTATCGATGATTGCCACTAGTTGCTCCACATAATTGAGCCTTTCGTCTACTTCAATATCCTCCAGTGGAACAATCGTATCCTCGTCTGCCAAGCATTTCTTCAGATGAGATACGTGGAATGTCGGGTGAATTCCACTTAACTCATCCGGTAACTCCAATCTATAGGCCACCTCTCCTACTCGAGCAATGACTCGGAAAGGGCCAATATACCTTGGGCTCTACTTGCCTCGCCTTCGGAAACGAATGATACCCTTCCAAGGTGAGACCTTCAAGATAACTCGATCACCCACCTGGAACTCAATCGGCCCGCGTCATTTATCAGCATACGACTTCTGTCTATCTTTGGCTGCCTTCATGAAGGCCTTGATCTTTTCAAGCTTCACTGTCGTGGCCTCAATACCTCGACGCTCCCCAATTCCTTCTGACCAATATCACCCCAACAAACGGGTGTTCTGCATCTCCTACCGTATAGCATCTCATATGGTGGCATGCCAATGCTGGCAAGATAGCTGTTGTTGTATGAGAATTCGGCTAACGGGTAGGTGGTCATCCCAACTTCCCCCAAAATCAATCACACATGCCCGAAGCATGTCTTCCAATGTCTGAATGGTTCTTTCTGACTGACCATCAGTTAGGGGATGATAAGCCATGCTAATATGTAACCTCGTTCCCATGGCGTCGTGGAATTTCTTCCAAAATTTAGACGTAAACCGGGTTTCACGGTCAGACACAATGGACACTGGCACACCATGACGAGTTACAATTTCCTTAATGAATAGATTAGCCAACCTCTCAGATGAATATGTCTCGCAGATCGGCAAGAAGTGAGCACTCTTCGTCAGACGGTCCATAATCACCCATATGGCATCATACCCCTTCGGAGTACATAGAAACTTCATAATGAAATCCATGGTGATGTGCTCCTACTTCCATTCCGGTATATCCAAAGGTTGGATCTTCCCTTACGGGTTCTGATGCTCAGCCTTCACCTGTAGACAAGTAAGGCATTTACATACTCCACCACGTCGCGTTTCATACCCGGCCACCAATAATCTTTCTTCATATCTTGGTACATTTTCGTGGCACCTGGATGAATGGAGTATCGAGTCTTGTGAGCTTCATCCATGATCGTCACCCGTAGGTCCCCAAATCGAGGAATCCACACCCGTCCAAATCGGGTTTTAACACCAAGGGTGTTTTTGCCCAATTCCCCAACCAGACCTCTCATCCTTTCAGAGTTAAGATGATCTTCTTTTAATGCCTCATCTTGAAACTCTTTAACTTGCTTCATTACATCAGAGGTCATGATTAGTTGATATGCTTTCACCCGAATCAGCTCGGGCCTCTCTTTTCGGCTAAGGGCATCAGCCACCACATTGGCCTTGCCTGGATGGTAGTGGATCTCACAATCATATTCCTTTATAAGTTCCAACCACCGTCTCTGCCTCATGTTCAGATCCTTCTGCTCAAAGAAGTAATTCAAGCTCTTGTGGTCAGTAAAAATGGTGCACTTCGTCCCGTAAAGATAATGCCTCCAAATCTTTAGTGCAAAAACCACGGCTGCTAGCTCCAAGTCATGAGTAGTATAATTGACCTCATGGACCTTCAACTGTCAGGATGCATAGGCTATAACCTTCCCTCTCTGCATTAACACACACCCAGCCCCGAATAGGAAGCATCAGAATAAACCACCAGATCTTCACTTCCATCAGGTAATGACAGAACAGGAGCTTGAGTCAATCTCGTCTTCAGTTCCTCGAATGCCTTCTCTTGAGCTTGACCCCATATGAAAATCACTTCTTTTCTGGTCAACTTGGTTAGTGGAGAAGCGATATTGGAAAAGTCTTGAATGAATCTTTTATAGTAGCCCGCCAAACCCAAGAAGCTACGAATCTCGGATGGCGTCTTAGGAGACTTCCATTGCATCACTGCCTCCACCTTAGCCGGGTTCACTATAATCCCGTCGGGATTCACCACATGACCCAAGAACTGAACTTCACGCAACCAGAACGCGCATTTGGAGAACTTGGCATACAACTTCTCCTTTCTTAGTGTTTCTAGAACCTCCCGAATGTGACCGGCATGCTCCTCTTCATTCTTTGAATAAATCAGGATGTCATCAATAGACACAATCACTGATTTATCCAACATAGGCCGACACACACGGTTCATCAGATCCATAAAAGCAGCTGGCGCATTGGTCAAATCAAAAGACATGACAAGAAACTCATAGTGACCGTAGCACGTGCGAAAAGCTGTTTTAGGGATATCTTGCTCCTTCACCTTCAACTGATGGTAACCAGATCGAAGATCTATCCTGGAAAACTAACTGGCACCTTGAAGTTGATCAAACAAATCATCTTCTTCGTAAGGGGTATCGGTTCTTCACCGTCAACTTTTCAACTTGCGGTAGTCAATGCACATCCTCATACTACCGTCTTTCTTCTTCACAAACAGGACCGGAGCACCCCAAGGAGAGATACTCGGTCTAATGAACCCCTTATCAAGCAGCTCTTGCAACTGCTCCATCAATCCCTTCATCTCCCTCGGAGCCAATCGATACGGTGCCTTGGCAACAGGCTGGGCTCCCGATATCAGATCAATCTGAAACTCAATCTCTCGGTCAGGTGGCACTCCTGATAAGTCTTCCGGGAACACGTCTGGGAAATCACACACAACTGGTACATCAGACAGTTGTGGTGTTGTCGTATCTACATCCTTTACATAAGCCAGGTAGGCGCTATATCCACGCCTCATACATTTTCCCGCCACCACCATCGAGATCACCTTTGGAATTGTGGTAACCCGATCTCCATAGACAGTTACCGAACTCCCATCAGGCGCTGTCAGAAAAATCATCTTCTTGCGACACACAATGTTCGCCTCGAAGTCTGCTAACCAGTCCATCCCAAGAAGCAAATCGAAACCACCTAAGGTCATCACGAAGGGTCTAACCAGAAATTTATGAACTTCTAGTTCCACGTCACAACCCTCTATCATCTCAGAGATCCTGGTAGACTTACCTATGGTAGTTTCTACATTGAAGGGCGTATCGACACGTCTACTACTAACTGGCAGCTTAGCACGGAAAGCAGCAGTAATAAAACTTTTATTGGCACCCGAATCAAATAACACAGAAGCTAAAGTTTGGTTCACTAGAAATGTACTGGACACAACATCAAGGTCATCCTAGCTTCCTCCTGTGTCATGGTGAATGCCCTGGTGCTCGTCCTTGGTCCTCAGCCCTTGGCTTTATACAATCTTTACCCATATGACCGCTTTCTCCACAGTTGAAACACCTCACACCCCTGCAATCTCTAGCCATATGACTAGGCTTCCCACATTTTAAACAAACATTCAACCCCCATCTACACTCACCACCGTGTTCCTTACCGCACTTGCCACACTTTTTCAATGCCATACCCGTGTGGCTACACGGCGGTCGTCCACCCGTGCCTTCTTTTTACTCGCCGAGGCACCAACCGCGACCAAATCTATCCCATTCCAGTTTCTATCACCCCACCCTTCCGACTACCTTCAGCCACCACCACCACAATCCTCTCATCATACAGTCCCTGCTAGATCCACCGCTGACCTAACGTGCTCGGTCGGCGGCGATCATGTGCCTGTGAATGTCCGCTGGCAAACCCTGGATGTACCTTTTAATCTTCCATGACAGAGGCGTCACTTGATTCGGCACCAAACTGCCATCTTTGAACTTTTGGTGTACTCTTAGTGTGTCATCGGTCCCGCCTCTAATTGCAAAAACTCCTTCTCAACCTTGTCCATTTCTCGGTGAGGACAAAACTCCTCATCACCAACTTTTTTAGTTCGGATGATCTCATTCTCCCATGGCCCTACTGCCTTCAGCTTGGACAATGTTGTCCCTCCAACATAGAGCTGAGTCCACAAAAGAGTGGTTAGCGAACTTCACCTTCTGGTCCTCTCGGCACTCGTTGATATCAAGTACAACCTCCATTTCCCTCACCCACCAGTGAGCAGCAGCAGCAGTGCCATTACCATCAAAAGTTGGGGGCTTGCATCTCATAATGCGCCCATAGTTGTAGCCTCGTGCCGCCTCCGGTGCAGGCTCTTCTTCCTTCTCTTCTTCTTCGTTGTCAGACAAAACCATCTTAGTCTCGGGCTGTCTCCTTTCGCCCATAGGTCTACTTCTTTCCTTCCTCTCTCCTTCCCATACCGCCTTGATAACTTTAGTCACTACAGACGGTAAGATCGTCTGCATGACTTGATGAACTTCTTCCACCACAACCTCCTTTACCGAGGCTCTCAGATTGGCACTCTTATCGCCACCCTCCAGATGAGGGGTCTCTGGTTCTTCATGAACCACCTTCTCAACTCTGGGTCTCCCTCTCTTGGGTCGCGGTTCAACACCGTGACCTCCACCCCGTGAAGCTTTTAAAGATCTATCACCGGCCATCACACGCACACTGAGAGATTCAAACACCAAAACGGTCATTCAAGGGAACAACTCAGTTTATGTCAAGTATAGTAAGTCCCTAATTACAGTGGCCAGTTGTGATTAGCCACTTACTTAACTCTTCATACCCCAAGCATTACCTGTCCTAACTACATCAATATCTAAACCTACATACAACACATAACCACATACCATGCGCACATAAACCGGTTAACATTATGAAAATACCTGATGACACGCAGCTACTCAGATTGGCATCCCATTCCCATTCCATCCCATTCTCAGTTTAAGTTAAGATTTATTTTGAAAATTTGCCCATTTCACTTAACTTTGGCTCTGATACCAACTTGTAAAGCCCCGTTCCCGGGACGCTTACAGTTGGATTCTCATCACACACAAAACATATATTTACATTCGTATTTCATAAACATCGCAGCGGAACACAAAAATAATCTTTCATTTCCATATAAATGCTTTTGCAAATTAATACAACATTCATTACAAAACAGTTTGTTCGCATTACAATGCAAAAACTTTAATCAAAAGAATGCCATCCCAAAAGAGCCGAGTAGCCTCTCGTGCCATCCTTAGCAATCATTACCTGCCAACTGGAAACACATCAAAGTCAGCGTTGCTGAGTGAGTTCTAGTTTTATAAAATAAAACGTACTTTACTTTCATTAAACCCTTCTTTACTTTCAGCGATCATACATCATACGTATACACAGATAATATCATTATTATCTTCATCATCTATATGTTAACTTTCATTCTTTCATACATTCTTGCCTTCATTCGTTCATTCATCACTTCCAGTGACATGTACATTACCCCGAACATTGTGCACAAAGCGGGTAACTAGGCCTGAGGTCTTTTATAGACCTCGAACATTGGGCACGGAACTAACTCCAGTACCTAAGGCAAGTACATTCACCATTTATCTTTTCTCTTTCATCCTGGATTGATGCCTTATGCTATACCTCGAACATTGTGCACGAAGCGGGTAACTGAGCCTAAGGTCTTTCATAGACCTCAAACATTATGCACGAAGCTGACTCTAGCACCTAGGGCAAGTGGAAAGGATCCCATTCATATGGTCAATCACAAAGATTGGACCCCAGTGTGCATCCTTCAGGGCAGCTAACCCGCACACCGTTGAGCTAACACCTTCCTCGGGTGTGCACCTCCATACATTTGCTTGCAAGCCTTCTTACATTCATTCATTCATTAATGCATGCATTCATTCATCATGTTCCTCTTTCATTATCTTTTGCTTTATGTTACATAATACTTTCAGTTCATTCATTAACTTAACACGTAAAGCCATGGAAGATAAACATACATCATAATAATGAATATAACATACAATCATCGCATCATACAGGGCAACATCATATATACATAACATGCATAATCATGCAACATCATCATCATGCCTAACATGCTCTCTAAGGCCTCAATTGTCAACTTACATGAACTTACGGGAACCTTTACGTCAAAACTTACATCTGCACTTTCCCCCGAAAGTCAGAAGTCAAACTACACTTTCTTCGAGTGCAACCGCCCTATTCAGGCATATGGACACCCTTCAGTCGCATGGCCTCCATGCGACTAAACATCATGCGAATGAACCAATGCGGATGAACACTCATGAGAATGAACGCACAATCGTGCGAATGGACTAATGTGGATGGAACTCATGCGAATGGGACTAATGCAGATGAACACTTATGCGACTGGAACTTCAATCGCATGACCTCCGTGCGACTGGCCTTTCAATCATGCGAATGGACCTTCAATCGTGCGAACGGACCCCAATCGCACCCTATTCAGCCATATGGCCTCCATTCGGCCTCCAGTCTTTCGCCTAGCCTTAGCTGATGCAGAATGCAGTTCATCCCGACTGCAGCCGAGGGTTTTCAGCCTCCAAACTCATCTAAACCCGGTTTACGCCCAAATTGACCATCCTAAACCTTAGGGATGCATACCACGACACCATTCAAGCACACACAAGCTCACAATCAAGACTCAAACGCATACATACCATACACAAATGGGTCAAACATGCACATACTCAAAAACCCAATTTTCAAATGTGTTCCAGCCCCAAATCATTCAACAACGTTTAAAAGAGGGGTCCTAGAACTCACACAAACGACCACAACGAGTTGAGCTTCGGTTTGACTTTCTACACGATGATTTTGGCTACTCGAACCAACCCGAACCAACACTTTTCCTCTTTTCTTCCTTTCTCTATTCTTCTCTCTTTTCCTTGGCTGATTTGCGAGTGTGGGGGAGAGGGTAAGGGCTTACCTCTCCCTTATATACTCCCACTCACCCGACTTTCTTTCGTTGGTGAATTTGGTCCCTCGACTTTGGACTTTATTTCTTTTTTTTTCTTTCGTCGGCTTCAAAATAGATAAATAAATAAATAACCGGTGTTACATAGACTCAGCCTGAAGAATAGAGTAGACAGCAACATAATGATTGAAATTAAAATATATGCTTAAGGACGTCTGGATTTACGCAATCATTTTGTCCTGCAGGAAAACTGAATCCCGAAAAAAGTTGGATTGAGAATTGATCTTTCACCCACCATGATACAAATCATATAAGTCATATCTTTATGCCTTGATTGGTGTATTTATATGTCTTGTGTTTGTACTAATCTCCTTTGCTGTACGGTAGTACTGACCTGTTGTGATGATCTCCTTTTCTGTACGATAGTACTGACCTGGAGCTCTCATCGGTACATGACTAAATGGTCATCTCCTTTGTTATACTTGAGTATAGACCTAGAGCTCTCACCATTTTGGTCTAAGTTGTGTCAAATCATCTAAATGATGAATTCATCACAAAATTCAATATTCTGTTGATACTCACTTGCACACTAATGCACAAGCCTTGTTCTTTAAAGATCGTAACAAAATTCAAGAAATCCTGAGGTTGGGTGATGGTTTTTTTTCCAAATGATTGTGGGGTCCTAGCATTCTAAAGCATTTAATCGAACCTTAACGAATCATCTTCTTCTTGTTGAAAAAGATAGGGCATGGGTTTAAGTGGACAAACATATCACCAATCGGTATTGATCTATTTGAGAATTTCAAAATTCATTCAAAGACTGTGATTAGATTCAGTTATCAATGTGATCTCATTGCTTCTCGATGATTAAATTCATCTTTATGCTAACGTATATCTTGAGGATGTGATCTCTGATCGATTTAGATCTAGGTAATTAATTTTAATATTAAAAAAATATAAAAATTGCCAAACTATACTTTCACTAATTGTTTCGCTAGACGAAATTGCAATTTCGCTCAGCTTTTTTCATACTGTGCGAAGTCAATTTCGACCTAAGTTTCGCTTGGCGAAATTGCAGCTTCGCTGGGCAAAACTGTAGATTCGTCTGGCGAAACTCTAGTTTCGCTACCTGCAAAACTATATGCTATTTAAGTCATTTTGCAAAATTAATTTCTCACTTTCGCACAATCGAACAGTTAGGTTTCTTAGGGTTGTTCCGTGACCTCTTCATGCGATTTTGTGATTCTATGATTTTGATATTGATTGTTTGTGGATTCATACTCGCAAGTGAGTTTTGAACTGAGGACCGTCATTTTATCTTGTTAATATTACCACATTGTGAGTATATTTGATCGAGACTCTTTGGTACCTTCGCTATTCTTCCAGCGAAATTACCAATAGTCCAGCGAAACTGAACGAAAGTGCTTGAGTTCTTAGTGAAACTGTGAGGTTATGCTGTCCGAGCGAACTTAACAGTTTCGCTGACTAAACTTCAGTTTTGTTGTGCCAAACTATTTTTTGGCGTGTCGAATCTACTTCACTGGTTGGGCGAAACTGATATGCTCTTGCTGGCGAAACTATACTTTCGCCTGCCGAAATTAAATCTCATCCTGCGAAACTATCGTTTCAGCCAACAAATTTAATTTCATTTTTTATTATTCTTTATTCTTTTCTTATTTTTTATTATTTTAGTACTTAATACTTTATTCTAATGTATTTCATTTGTATTTCAGGTATAAATGGCTAATCTAAAGTTTGATGAGATAAACAACATCACAGCCATTTTGGTTGATACACATCCTAAAGTAGCAGGATTTAGAGACTATATACGGTGCTTGAAAAGATCCCCTATAGCTTATGCTATCTCTCATTCTACTACTATTTATGATCTACACATCAGAGACTTTTAGAGATCAGCTATGTATGATATGAGAGGTAACACCCAAAGGATTGCTGCTAAAGTTTTGGAGAATGAGGTGTTGATTACAGCTGAGACAAATTTCATGGATTCTAAGACTAGAAGAAGATTCAAGAGAGGAAGTTGCTATGTTAGATGCTGAGGTGTTCGCAGCATTCAGGAGTATAGGATATGAGGGGCCAGCTTTTGGCTCCCGAAAAGAGATCAAGAAGTCTTTTCTCTCAAAGGAATGAAGATTCATTGCCCACGTCTTTATTATGTGTTTAGATCACCGTAAAGGTGGATCAGATGGGCTGAACATAGACTGGGCAAAAGCTATGGTGCTATGCTGTAGAGGTGAAAAGGCAAACATTACAAGGCTAATATTCGCATGTATGGTAGAGAATGTGATGGCCCTAAAGAAGGATAAGTGGCTTCTGTATCCTAGATTTCTTCAGATGACATTTGATGATCTAATTCCAAATGTGACAAGACATGGGGAGGTGAAAAGGTTGGTGCAGATGAACCCACATATTTTTGCAGACTGTTGTGCCATTCGACATGAATTTAGCGGGAAGATCACCTATCTGTGGGAAAACATGTACCCACCTGAAAGATGGAACTATATAAGGAGGGTGGACGAGTCGAAGAATAAGAGAGTTGAAGAAACTAGAGCACAACAGACTGATGCTGCTAAGAAGAGAAAGAGATATGCAAAAGAGAAGGATTATGATTTTGAAGATGAAGTGAATGAAAGGGCTCAAGAGATAAGGGTTGAAAAGGAGAGAAGATCAAAGAAGAAAGCTTATATAGCATAATCAGAAAGGAGAACTAAACAGAGACATCAAGCATTTACTGAAACTCAAGGAGGGAAGAAAGAGGAAGTTTAGATGAGGATGTGATTCAAAACCTTAACAGCTCACTGGCTAATGAATTAAGCATGATAAAGACCAAAATGACTAATCAAGAGATGTGGGAAAGGGAAAAGGATGAGTTGATAGAAGGAATGAAAAGATGTTGGTAAATCAAAACTTGCTGATAAAGAAGCTGTTTGAGGAAGTTACTCAGATGAATGCTTTTGCCGGCCTGCCCAATCAGCTAACTCAATCTGAGTTAGATGATTTACCTAATACTTCTAAATAACCGTTCTTGAATGTGGGTAGCTCCTCCAGGGCAAGAGAGGGCACATCTGGTGCAGCAACTACTGGTGTGGAAGATTCTGGAATAAGGAATGAAGATGGAGATAAGGAGAATGAGGAGGAAATTCTGGAAGCTAGGTTTGTGAACATGGGATTTGATATAGAAAACGATCCAACTGGAGAAGATGTTGTGAGGGAGAAGTCGGTTGAAAGAGATGCTGAAAAAGAAAAAAGGCTAGTTGATGAAGAGGAGGACGATAAACAACTGGTAGATTATGATTCTGAGCCAGAATTTTATGAAGTTGATGAGAGACCACTGATATATGTAGCCAAAAAGGGAGAACTAGATGAAGACGTCTTTGAGATGGATAAAGAAGAATGGTTTGTTAGAGAGAAGGAGCCTGAAGAACTAACTCCCCTCTTTCCAAAACATGGAAGGGTTGAGTAACAAGGAGGCTGATAAGAGGATTATTAGTTAGTGTTATAACCCTGGCCTCAAGATGTTCATGATCAAGAGGAGAAGGGGTGGAACTTCTTACATGCATAAGAGGAAGGCATTCAAGACCTTGCCAAAATAGGATCTGAGGAGGCTGCCAGCTCTATCGTTACTGAATGCCAACAGTTACAGAATTTTGAGACCGGAAAAGGAAGGATGGTCCTAAGGGTAAAACCACCAAAGACTGTGAATAGAGTCAGGTTGGTAGATCTCCTTGCCCAACAGTTATAGAATTTTGAGAAGTGGCTTTATGATAATAACATGGGGGAGGCAGTGATAAGAGTGAAGAATGGTAGAGAATTCAAAGTCTTTGACCGTATGGAGCTTTTCAGCTTTTCTGATGAAGAATTGTTGGTTTTGTGTGAGAATCATATCAAGGTTGGGTGGGGGAAGAGACAAGGAAAGAAGTCAGTCTGTTTATGATTGTGGCAAATAAGATTAGAGGAGTGAGAGAAGAAGTGAAAAGGCTTGCAGAGAGAGTAAGGGCTCAAGATGAACTGAACATGGACATACAAGATCTAACAAGGCAGTTTGGGCAAGCTAGTGCTCATCCCGAAGGGGCTCATGAAGCAGGAAGAGTCCATGGAGAATCATTTGCTAAAACCCCTAAGGAGGTTGTTACTGGAGTTGTTGAAGACAAATCAAGGCAACGGAGGAAACCGGAGCTGATAAGATAATTCAAGACGAGTAAAGGAGGTGAGTTCCAACCTTGGGGGAGTATTGAAAATCATACATAGGTTAGACTCACCTTAGATTAGAATGTTATTTTTGCCTGTAATAGGTCTTATGTTAGTTTTCTTTTGTATGTAATTAGCTTTATCTAGTTTTGCAGTCCAGCAAAATTGTGAGCGAAACTATAGGTTCGCTCACAGTCAGCTGTTTATTTCGCTCGGCGAAACTGCTGTTTCTGCCGGGCGAAACTATAGTTTCGGAAGAACAGTTTTGTCTGCGAAACTAAGACTACTATATATAGTTTTGATCATTACCATTGTTAGCTAATCTTGTAAAACCCTAATCATTTATCCTTTTTCAAGTAACCTTTGTAAGCAGTATTTTCACTGAAATATCATTGTGCTTTGATGTTATTAAATGTATTTATCATCATTGCCTTGCTTTGTATGAATTCTTATTGTTCTTAATATTCATTGTTCATCTTGTTTGTTGTGTGTGTTTGATATTGAACGATTCAACAACTTATTTGTACTGCAAATCGATCAAATTGGCCAATAACACTTTTTTAGAGAATGCAATCAACAATCAATCCTATGTCAGCACAACATCAGTCTCAGCTAACATCATCATCTCAAAGACCCTTTAGGAAACCACAACTTACAAACTCATCCCCACCAGCCACTAATACATCAGTAGGAACAAGTAACTCCAAAGAAACTGGGCTGATCATCCTTCAAGATGGAACTTGTGACTGGATTCTGTATGAGAAGGAAATTTTGGAAGAAAATCAAGCTTCAATGGCACATATGGAAAACAAAGTTCCACCCATGGCCAGTAAGGTAAGAGATAGGCTATGTTCATCAATATGCGTTAAGGAAGTTGAAAGATATAGAATCCATGCTCAACAACTGGCTAATAAAGTTAAAGAAACTATGATTTTGAACGAATCTCATGTAAGAGAACATAAATTATATCAAATAAAAATAAAATTTTTACAAAAGGATTTAGATAAAATAGTTTTAGAAAATTACAGTTTAAAGGCACAAGTTGAGCATCTGACCACGTCTTTAACTAAATCCATGGCTGATCATGCATCAACTGAAGTGAAACTTCAGAAGTTTCAACTTTCATCTTAGCAGTATAAGAAATTATGAAATTCTCATATTGAATCTAAGAACAGGTCTGGGTTGGGATATAATGTTGTGGCACCTCCTATAAACAATAATTACACACCTTTTCTTGAATCAATGACAAATAACTTGTCAAATTATTTTGTGCCAAGCACCAACTTTGAATCAAATTCTAATCAACAAGATATTCAAATAAAAACAACTGAGTCTTCTGAATGAGAAAAGATAAATGAAAAGGATTCAGAATTTGACTTTGATGAGTGTGTTGACTAGGATGATTCGGATGAACATGATGACGATCTACTGAACAAGGTAAGAAGTTTTTTTTGAAACAAACATCCAAAAGTGCTTGAAGAAACAAAGCTGCAATACCCTCCAAAACAAAGAAACATGCTGAAGACTATTTGCAAGAGAATAGCTCGACGAAGGTTTTTAAGAACTACATCATCAATAAAGCCTTCACATGAGGAAATTGAAAAGTGTGCTTCTACCAAGGAAGTACACAAATCATCTATGGAACAAGCAAAAAAGAAGCTATCACCTGATCTTCGGCAGAAGAAGAAACCTTCTTTAGTAGAAGATCTGCAAATGAAGAAATCCTCAATAGTTCACACTGTTTCAGTAAAAAATCTGTGAAAGAAGAGACCTTTAGTAGAAGTTCATACTGTTTCAGTAGATGATCTACGGAAGGCAAAGTCAACAACAAACAAATCAACTTCCAAACTGAAATAGGGGGCTAAGTCTCAGAAGTTGAAAAACAAGAAGATAGTAGCTGATTCTGATAAAGAATCGAAGGAGTTGTATTGCAAATGGTGTAATATGAAGAACCATAATACTGATGAGTGTTATTTCAGTAGTTATTGTTCTATTTGCAATATGAAAAATCACATGACGTCTGACTGTTACTTCAACAAACATTGTGCTATATGTAACAAAAATAACCATTCAACTCAGGAATGTTATTTCAACAAGAAGAACAAGACAAAGAGCTCAAAGAAGAGACAATCAGTTAAAGTTGAATCAGACACTCAATCCACTGATTGTGAAAAGGATTCAAAAATTAAGAAGCCTTAACAAAAACAAAAGCAAAACCAAAGGATAAAACATCCATTGATGTTCAACCTATGAAAAAAGAAAAACATTCTAGAAATCAAAAACACCTCACAAACGGGTGGATTTGACTGAACAGAAAACAAATACTAATGATGCTTTCTTTGATAATTTTGAAAAAGGAACTCATATACCTCATTCAAAAACAAAAGATTGTGATACTTTCATCAATCAAGAATCATTATCAAAACCAAAGCATCAATTCAACAAAATTAAGAGAAATGAAGAAGAGATTGAGAAACCAAGACCAAGATCATCAACATCATCTTCAACAGAGTCATCTTCACCTGCAATAACTCATAATGAATCAAACAAAACTAAAACTGAAACTTCAAGACTTATTCATGAAGGAGTAATAATTTTAGATACTATTGGAAATCCCAAGATAATTAAGGCTTGGGTTGTCAATTCTACCTGATTTCTTTTTGTGTACAGGAACAATCTTGGAGAACTGACAACAAGTGGTATGTTGATAGTGGTTGTTCCAGGCATATGATAGGAAATTGTTAACTTCTCCGTGACTTCAAACATAAAAATGCTTCATATGTGGCATTTGGTGGGGATAAGAAAGGAGGTAAAATTGTTGGTGAAGGAATGGTAACTAGTGGTGTGCTCAAATTGAGAAAGTAAACTATTATGAAAACTTACTATATAATTTATTAAGTGTGTATCAAATTTGTGATCAAAATTATATCACATTATTTGATAACACTAACTGTTACATTCTTAAGCCAGGTTTCTCTGTTCCAGAAGATTGGGTACTTCTTAAAGTATCAAGAAAAGAAAACACATATTTTTGGATATGAACAACACTTCTATCACAACACATAAGACATGCCTCCTATCTAAGTCATTAGAAGATGAATCTCAATTGTGGCATATAACGCTTGTTCATTCTAACATGAAGAACATGAACAAATTGTTGAAAATGACTTAGTCATTGGATTGCCAAAGGAAGAGTTTTATTGTTCAAATCATTGTTCTCCTTGTTATAAAGGAAAACAACACAAAGTGTCTCATAAATCCAATACTATCAATACAAACACTACACCACTCAATTGCATCACATGGATCTATTTGGTCCAACCAATGTGATGAGCATTGGAAGAGACAATATTGTCCAGTGATAGTTGATGATTTCACTAGATTCACTTGGGTCTTTTTCTTAAAAGAAAAGAGTGAAACATCAGAAAAATTAATAAACTTTGTCATCAAGATTGAGAATCAACTTGATTTAAAAGTTTAAATTTTCTGGAGTGATAATGGGACTAAATTTGTTAATTCCGACTCGGATTTATTTTGCAGGAATAAAGGGAATTGCAAGGCAATTAAGTGCACCAAGAACTTCACAGCAAAATGGAGTGGCTGAAAGTAGATATATAACACTTACTGAAGCAGCCAGAACAATGCTAGCTGATTCACAACTGCCTATCAGCTTTTGGCTGAGGCAGTGAATACAACATGCAATGTTCAAAATAGAACATTGATTGTCAAAGAACATAACAAACACCTTATGAGCTTTTAATTAATAGAAAATCCTATATAGGATATCTTCAAGCTTTTGGGTGTCATGTATCTGCTTTAAACATAAAAGAACGATTGGGAACATTTTTAGAAAAGGCCTATGATGGTTTCTTTGTTGGATATTCTTCAACATCTAAATCTTACAGATTCTACATTCCACAACATAACATTGTGGAAGAAACTCCTAATGTATCTTTTGATGAATCTATTTATACTAATCAGTTAAAGGATCATCATGGCTGTTTGATATAGATGCCTTAACAGAATCATTTAACTCTAATTATTTGAATTATGCAAGATCGGATGATACATGCTATCTATTTGTTTCCCCAAATTTGAATGAAGTATCATTATCTGCTAATTCTCCAAGGAAAAACACTTCATCAACGGCTACTGACTCTGTTTCAGCAGATGTGCACTGTGTATCCGAAGATATGCATAATGTATCAGCAACTATTCCAGATTCATCAATTCCTCATATCCCATCTAGAGAAGTTCATGTAACTCCTACAGATGAAGAAAATGCTTTCCAGAGAAGTTCATGTAACTCCTACGGATGAACAAAATGTTTCCGGAGAAGTGGCTGTAACTCATACGGAAGAACAAAATGCTTCACGAGAAATTTGTAAGACCTCGAATAATGTCTAAGCGAGCCAAATAATAATAATGGGCTTAGACAAGATCATTTAATAAAAATAAGATGGTTATGGGTTTTAGACCGAGAATACTTTTCTGGTTACGTGTTTGGCACATTTAAGGTCCCGGGAGTGCCCAGTATATATAAACGGATCAGCTTGAGCAGCTCTCATTTGCAAACCCAACACTCTAGTTCTAGAGAGAGAGTAGAGAGAGAAAGTAGAGAGAATTGAAGATTCAAGGCTCGGTTGATCTTGGGAGTGAAGATTGGTGTTCGTGGCATCAATACAACAAAAAACACCAAGAATTCAGGTAAGAATCATCACTTAATCGTGCTTTTGATGTAACCCGGATTCTAGGGTTTGGGTTTTTAAAAGTGGCAAAGATTCACCCAAAACTCATGTTTTTGTGCAAGAAACCATGTAAGAAGCTTAGATAAAGCTTATTGGGTGATAAACCAAGGTTTTGGTGTAAAAGATTGAAGTTTGGGTCAAAAAATGGGTTGTTCGTAATTTTCAGCCCGTTCTGCGAAACTGGGCATTCATCCAACGAAATTAGGTACTCGTCCAGCGAAACTGTGGATCTTCCTGCGAAACTATAGTTTCGCAGGTAGTTTAGCAGACATGGTTATCGAATGAAAGTTGGGCAAAACTGGCAGTGAAACTGGTAGAGAAGATGCCGGCGAAACTAGAAGCGAAACTACCGGCGAAACTAGCAGCGAAACTGCTGATCTTGCAGCGAAATTAGGTAGAAATTAACTCATTTGAGTGTTAACTTATCTGCAAGCTATGCAGTGCAACCCTTGCTTTGAAAGCTTGATTGAGAAGCTACTCATCAAGTACAGGAGTTCTAGATCCCCTATTTGAAAGGTTTTGAACTAGTTTGGGGCTGGAAATGCATACAAAATATACGATTTAAATGACAGAGATTTTAAGAGGTTTTAATGAGAAGATCGATTTTCGATAAGGAAATGTGCTATATAAAAGTGTTAAAATAAAAAATTTTCGCGCTGACCTATCAGCACGCCCCAGCCAGGGGCGTTGCCCCTTGGACCCCACTAGGGGCTGCTGCCCCTAGGACCCCGCTGTCAGGGGCTTCCGCCCCCGAACCCCCGCTGTCCCACGGTGGGTTAGTTATGTCTCGATCCTTTATGTTTGATATGCATATGTTTATGTATGTGAATGTGTGATGCATGGTGTTTAAGATGATTATGATTGATGCTATGTATGTATTATATGATATGTTTTCTTATGTTCCTTATTACGTATGATGACCTGACTTTACGTGGTCTGATATTGATAATGAACATAAAGTATTATCTTAACAAAGTGAAAGATTTAAGATAATGAAGCGAAACATACTGAAGGAACGAATGAAAAGCCTTGCAAGCAAATGAAAGGAGGTTCACAACTCAATGAGAGTTGTAAGCTTAACTGTGTGTGTCTACAGCGTGCGATTTTGGCTAACTTATAAGGTTCATATACACATTACGAGTTCAGTCTTGGTGACTGCTCCATACGTGCGATTTCCTAATTACTGTGTGTTATACAGCGCGCGATGTTGGCGAACCCATAAGAGTTCACACACATAGTGGGAGTCTATCCTAGTGATCACTCCATACGTGCGATATGGGGTCCTTATCGCTTAACCCTAGATGAATTGCTTGGTGCTCTAGAGGGGGGTTAAGCACATGACAGGACCTAGATAAAAGGGAAAGATAATAACGTATGAAAAGTGCGATAAGTACGAAATGTGCGAAACGTGCGAAATGTACGAAACAAACGATGATGAAGATAACAATGATTACCTTGATGTATGTACATTGTGTGATCACATGCGATAGTAATGAAAATGTTTTAATGAATGGAAGGTAATGCAATGTTTTTATAAAACTAGAACTCACTCAGCAGCGCTAACTTTTTACGCATTTTGCAGTTGGCAGGTGAGCATTGCTGAGGATGGCGCGGGGCAGCTACTTGGCATTTTTGGATGACATTCTTTTGTATAACATTTTTGCATTGTAATACGAACAAACTATATTTTGTGATGAACGATGTATTATTTTGCAAAATTGTTTATTTAAAGGAAATGAAATGTTTGTTTAAAGTGTTTCTGCTGCATGATTTTAGTAAAGTTAATGTAATTATATGTTTTATGTGCGATGATTGACTAGCTGTGAGCGTCCTGGGAACGGGGCCTTACAAAATTCCTACGGAAGGCATTAATTATCCCCTGATGTCCAAAATGTGGCAGAGCACTCAATACCCATTGATGTACAAGAAGAACCCTTTGCCTACTTCCTAAATTCACAATCTATATTGGATCGGTCTGCAACAATGGATATGACTAACTTGGAATCATCTATTCTAGTTGAAGCAACTTCATCCACAAGAGTCCATAAGACTCATCCAGTCAACAATATCATTGGAGATCCTGCCAAAAGACTACAAGAAGCCAAAGTGGAACTACCAACATGTTCTTTTCACTTGTTTTCTTTCACAAGTGGTTCCTCCAAACTTTATAGCTACTCTAAAGGACAATAGCGGGATTGAAGCTATGCGAGAAGAGCTTCAACAATTTAGAAAGCAAAAATTCTAGACTCTAGTTGATTTACCTGAAGGATAACATCCAATTGGAACTACATGGCTCTTCAAAATAAATGAGATGATAGAGTATAATTGCAAGAAACAAGAAAGTTGATTGCACAAGGATACACACAAGAAGAAGGAATAGACTATGATGAAGTTTTTGCACCAGTTGCAAGAATTGAAGCCATAAGGGTATTTCTAGCATATGCATCATATAAGAGGTTCACTGTTTATCAAATGGATGTCAAGTGTGCCTTCCTATATAGGAAAATTAATGAAGAAGTCTATGTACCACCGCCTCCTGGATTTGAAGATCCTCACTATCCACACAGGGTATACAAACTTGAAAAAGCCTTGTATGGTCTGCACCAAGCACCAAGGAAGTTGTATGAAACACTATCATCTTTCATGCTCAAGCATGGATATAAAAGGGGAACTATTGATCAGACTCTGTTTCTCAAACAACAACATCAAGATCTATTAGTTGTTCAAATTTAGGTCGATGACATTATATTTAGGAGAATTAACTTTCTTTCTTGGTCTACAAGTTCATTAGAAATAGATAGGATATTGTTGTCCATTTGATTGTATTACAGTGCAAATGAGATGAAAATTCGTCCATCTCAACACACAAGCTAAACAAGATGAACAATGAAGATTGAACACAACAACTCATTCAATATAAGACAATAAAGATCATAACATTCAATAACATCAAAGCACAATGATATTTCTATGTAATAACTGCTTAAAAATGGTAACTTGCAACAAGGATTAACGATTAGGGTTTTGCAAGCTTACCTACAATGAGAATGATCAAAAACTATATATAGCAGTCTTAGTTTCGCATACAGTTTCCCTGACAACAAAACTGTTCTGTCAAAACTGTAGTTTCACCGGCAGAAACAGTAGTTTCACCGAGCGAACTAATCAGCTAACTGTGTGCGAAACTATAGTTTCGCTGGACTGCAAAACAACATAATCTAATTACATACAAAAGGAAACTAACAAAAGACCTATTACAAGCAAAAGTAAACATTCTAAACTAAGGTGAGTCCAACCTATACATGATCTTCAATACTCCCCCTAGTTGGAACTCACCACCTTCACTTGGCTTGATGTATCTTGTCAGCTCTAGTGTCCTCTGTTGCCTTTGATTTATCTTCAGCACCTCCTGCAACAACTTTCTCAGGGGCTTCAGCAAATGATTCTCCACGGTCTCTTCCTGCTTCACAAGCCCCTTCGGGAAGTCTTGTCAGGTCTTGTATATCCATGTCCAAATCATCTTGAGCCCTTACTCGCTCTGTAAGTCTTTTCACTTCAGCTCTCACTCCTCTAATCTTGTTTTCCACAGTCATAAACAGATTGGCCTCTTTCCTTGCCTCTTCTCCCGCCCTAGCCTTGATATGCTTCTCACATAAAACCAGCAAATCTTCATCACAGAAACTGAAGAGCTCTATAGGATCAAATACCTTGAATTCTTTGCCATTCTTAATTCTTATCACAGCCTCCCCCGTGTTGTTATCATAGAACCATTTCTCAAAATTCTGTAACTGTGGGAGAGGGGATCTGCTAACCTCACTCTATTCACAGTCTTTGGAGGTTTTACCCCTAGTACAATTCTTCCTTTCATAGTTTCCCAATCTTTTTCTTTCTTTGAATGTTTCTTCTCAGCCTTCATGTATCCAAATGACTCAAAGTTCTCATTTAGGCCATTCTTAATCTCTTTCTCCAAAAGTGAGGCTCGTTCACTCAGATTTGCATTTAGTAATGGTAGAGCCGCCAATCGCCTTAGATCCCATTTAGGAAAGGTCTTGAATGCCTTCCTCTTATGCATGTTGCTAATTCCACCGCCTTTCCTCTTTATCAAGAACATGCTGAGGCCGGGGTTATAACACCAACTTATAATCCTCTTATCAGCCTCCTTCTTACTCAACCCTTCCATGTGTTGGAAAAGGGGGGTCAGTTCCTCTAGCTCCTTCTTTTTAACAAACCATTTAGCTATATCCATCTCAAAGACATCATCATCAAGCTCTCCCTTCTTGGATACATATATCAAAGGTCTCTCATCAACTTCATAGAATTCTGGCTAAGAATCATAATCTACCAGTTGTTCATTGTCCTCTTCTTCATCGATTAATCCCCTTCCTTTCTCAGCGTCTCTGTCAACCGACTTCTCCCTCACCACCTCTTCTCCAACCAGATTTTTTTCAACATCAAGTCCCATGTATATAAACCCAGCCTCCTGAATTTCCTCCTCATTTTCCCTACCTTCATCTTAATGTCTTATTTAAGAACCTTCAGCACCAGTAGTTGCTGCACCAGATGTGCCCTCTCCTGCCTGGAGGAAGTACCCATGTTCAAGAACGGGTATTTAAAAGTATCAGTTAAATCATCTAACTCAGTTTGATTAGTTGGTTGGGCAGGCCGACAGCAGCTTTCAATTTACACACTTCTTCAAACAACTTCTTCAGCCAAAGTTTGATCTACTAGCATCTTCTTCATTCCCTCTATCAACTTATCCTTTTGCCTTTCCCATATCTCTTGATTAGAGAGTTGGTCTTTATCATGCTCAATTCATTTACCAGTGAGCTGTTAAGGTTACAAATCATATCCTCATCTAAGCTTCCTCTGGCTTCCCTTCCTGGTGTTTTAGAGAATGCTTGATGTCTTTGTTTAGTTCTCCTTTCTGAATCTCTAATATCAGCCTTCTTCTTCGATCTCCTCTCCTTTTCAACCCTTATCTCTTCAGCCCTTTCATTCAATTCTTCTTCGAAATCATAATCCTTCTCTTTGGCATATATCTTTCGCTTCTTAGCAGCATCAGTCTGTTGTGCTCTAGTTTCTTCAGCTAGCTTATTCTCCGACTCGTCCACCCTTCTAATATAGTTCCATTTCTCGGGTGGTACATGTTTCCCCAGAGATTGGTGATCTTCCCACTAAAGTCATGTCGGATAGCACAACAGTCTGCAAAAATGCGTGGGTTCATGTGCACCAACCTTTTCACCTCCCCGTGTCTTGGCGGATTTGGAATTTGGTCATCAAAGATCATCTAAATAATCTATGACACAGAAGCCACTTATCCTTCTTCAGGGCTATCACATTCTCAGCCATACAAGTGAATATTAGTCTTGCAATGTTTGCCTTTTCCCCTCTGCAACATAATACCATAGCTTTTGCCTAGTCTATGTTTAGCCATCTGATCCACCTTTCGGTGATCTAAACACATAATAAAGACATAGGCGATGAATCTCCATTCTTTTAGAGAAAGGACTTCTTGATCTCTTTTCGAGAACCAAAAGCTGGCCCCTCATATCCTATGCTCCTAAATGTTGCGAACACCTCAGTATCTGACATAGTAACCTCCTCTCCCAAATCCTCCTCTAGCCTTAGAATCCTTGAAACTGTCTCAGTAGTGATAGTCACCTCATTCTCTAAGACTTTGGCAGTGATCCTTTGGGTGTTCCCTCTCGTATCATACTCAGCAGATCTCCAAAAGTCTCTAATGTGTAGATCATATATGGTAGTACAATGAGAGATAGCGTAAGCGATAGGGGATCTTTGTAGCCATCGAATACAGTCTCTAAACCCTGCTGCTTTAGGATGTGTATCATCCAGAATGGCAGTGATGTTTCTCTCATCGAACTTTAGATTAGCCATTAAACTTGAGACACAAATGAAATGAATTAATAAAAATAAAGTAATAATAATAATAATAATAATAATAATAATAATAATAATAATAATAATAATAAATAAATAAATAAACAGAATAAAAGAATAAAGAAAATTCAAAAATTAAATTAAATTCCCTGGCCGAAACTATAGTTTCGCGGGATGAGTTTTAAATTCGGCAGGCGAAAGTATAGTTTCGCCAGCAAGATCCCACCAGTTTCGTCCAAAAAGTGAGGTAGATTCGACAAGCCGAAAAAATAGTTTTTGCATAGCGAAACAGAAAAATATCCAGTGAAACTGTTAACTTCGCTCGGACAGCATAACCTTACAGTTTCGTTGAGATTCATGAACTTCCGTTCAGTTTCGCTAGACTATCGGTAGTTTCGCTGGAGGAACAGCGAAGGTACCAAAGAGTCTCGATCAAAAATACTCACAATGTGAAATTATTAACAAGATTAAGTGATGGCCTGAGTTCGAAACTCACTTGCGAACATGAAACAACAAACAATTTATAGCAAAAACACATAAGCTCAGAATCGCATGTAGAGGACATGGAACAGCCCTAAGAAACTAAACAATTCGATGGTGTGAAAATGAGGAGATAATTTCACAAACAAACATAAATAGCAAATAGTTTCGTAGCTAGCTAAACTATAGTTTCACCGAACGAATCTATAGTTTCGCCAAGCGAAGCTGCAATTTCGTCAAATGAAACACAAATCAAAAACGACATCGCACAGGTTGAGAATGTTGAGCGAAATTGCAATTTCTTCTAGTGAAACAATTGGCAAAAGTATAGTTTTGCAAAAAAAATTATTTTAACCTGCAACAAGGCTCTGATACCATATTATTGGTCCATTTGATCGTATTATAGTGCAAATGAGATGAGGAACTGTTCAATATCAAACACACAAGCTAAAAAAGATAAGCAATGAAGATTAAACACAATAACAACTCATTCAATATAGACAATGAAGATCATAACATTCAATAACATCAAAGCACAATGACATTTCTGTGTAATAACTGCTTAGAAATGGTAACTTGCAATAAGGATTAACGATTAGGGTTTTGCAAGCTTACCTATAATGAATGATCAAAATTATATATAGCAGTCTAGTTTCGCAGACAGTTTCGCTGTCAGCGAAATTGTTCTGCTGAAACTATAGTTTCGCCCGGCAGAAACAGTAGTTTCACCAAGCGAACTAATCACTGACTTTCGCTCACAGTTTCGTTGGACTGCAAAACAACATAAATCTAATTACATACAAAAGGAAACTAACAAAAGACCTATTACAAGCAAAAGTAAACATTCTAAACTAAGGTGAGTCCAACCTATACATGATCTTCAGATATTCATCAATCAAGAGAAATACATACATTAAATATTGAAGAATTACAACCTTACTGATGCATCTTCATGCAAAACACCAGCCTCAACAATTAAAAGATTGTACCTGATCCTGCAAGAAAAACTATTGATCAAAGGTTATATAGATTAATGATATGATCGCTTATGTATTTAACTGCCAGTAGACCTGACATTATGTTTGTTGTGTGTGTTTGTGCTAGGTACCAATCAGATCCTAAAGAGTCTCATCTGAATGCTATGAAAAGGATCTTCAGATGTCACAAAGGAAAACCAGGACTTGGTCTTTGGTATCCAAAAGATGGTGATTTCACTCTCTACTCATATTCAGATAGTGACTATGGTAGATGCAATAGCATTTCTACTGGTGGATGTCAATTCATAGGACCATGACTAGTTTCATGGTAGTGTAAGAAGTAAACAAATGTATCTATATCCACAGCTGAGGCTGAGTACATAGCTGCTTTAGCCGGTTGCTCTCAAGTCCTTTTGTTGCAAAACCAATTACTTGATTATGATTACATTTCCTTCTAACTCAAATATACATTGATAATCAGTTGCTATGTTTATAACTGTTAATCTTGTGCAACATAGTAAACAAAGCATATTGAAATAAGATATGATTTTCTGAAAGATTGCTCAGAAAAGGGTTTGATCAACTTAGTCAAAGTGGATACAACAAATTAGCTTGCTGATTTATTCACTAGAGCCTTTGATTCAGTTAGATTTAATTTTCTAATTAATTCTATGGGCATGATTAACCTTGATTAATCATAATAAACAAAAAAATAAAAGCATGTGTCTGTCCTTGTACATTGTTTTAATAATAAAGCTTTAGCATGACATATGTTTGGGAGATGAAAGTAACTATGCCTTTGCTTCTACCTGATTCTTAAATATCATTAAAAACTGTTCTAGTTACTTGATATGTGAGTAGGTTCAGCTTGAGTGGAAACTACACTTAGTGCATGCCAAACATAATGCAAAGTGATTGTTTGTGGGAAAATTCATTTTAAGGATACTAAAAGTGAGTCATATTCTGATGTGACCAATCACTCATCTAAACACACTATGTACCGACACTTTATAATATCTATCTTTGCAAATCTTACTCTCTCTATACTGTGTAAACAAAGACCTGGGTGTATGATGACCATTGTTTACATTTGTAATCATCTGGTGAAAAGATTATGATCCTTATCATCAATCTGTTTTGTGTAAACAAAGACCTAGTTTAAAGGAACCTCTGTTTTACATGAGTAAAGACTTAGTGACCTGATGATGATCATATCTAAGCTCTCAAAACAATCCTATGTGATCAACTGTATATTATTTCTAGAGCTTTTTCAACAATGCATTAATGAGATGTCCAATGCATCTCAAGATACAACTTATAACTTAAAGTACATAGTTTGTAAGTGTGAAAAAGTGATGATTTTATTAACAAAAGGAGCACAAACTTTAAGTGAATTGAATGTGAAGCCCATAACAGTTACCGTTGGGTTTTGTAACATGTTAATCAAATTTAGTTTACAATTTGAAATTTTCACCATTTTAATACATAAACAAAACCCAAGAACAAGGATCATATATATGTGAAATAGCGTGCTATCAAACCATAAAACATCATAGGGTGTTCATTGATACAACCTTTCTTGCACAAGATGTTGTAGATGTATAAGATGAAGATGGTGATGTTCTTGAATGTCCAGCTCCCAAGAGAGAAAGCCTTAGGTTGTGATATCCACAAGCTCTTCCAAACACCTTGCAAGTTAGGGAGCTCAACACCAAAATCTCTACAAATGCACCTTCGAATCCGAAAATTTCAGCTTGTTTCAGCCTCTAAATCCAAAAATTTTCAGCCTTCTTTGGAGAGTTCTTGCATGTGTGTGAAGAGGAGAGAGTGTGAAATGATGGAAGAGTGCAAGGGGAGTAAAAATCTTGCAAAGACCAAGACTCAAAGGGAGTTCCCAATGCCCCTTTGGGCGGCTGAATTCCAAACTTAAAATGGGTTCCCCCCATTTTGTTTTCTTATAAAATTTGCACTCTTTTAAACCCTTATTTTATAAAATTAAAACCAATTTTAATTTTATAACATTAACACATTTTTATTTGTTATTATTAACCAACTTAAATAATGAAACAATAATTACTCATGAACAAATTATTCACATAATGTTGTTCTTATATAAAAGCAACGTTTTAGAAAACCCACTTTAAAAATTGGTGTCAATATTTATTTGTATGATCTCATCAACTAATAAATATTTATTGGTGTTTGTTTGGCTTTTTATTAGGTATGACCCGACTTGGATCATAACGTACTAACCACATCAATCTTGTATGTGTCTTGGGCATATAAGATCCAACAATCTCCCACTTACACAAGATTCATAGTAGATTGATTCAAGCAGTAAATACCGCCTAACAACGGTTTACTACCCTTAATACGTATGATTGAGTGTCATTCAATAACATCATCCTCTTTAAGTACCATACTCGAAATGTTTTAGGTGAATCAATCATCTATCCTTTTGTCACAAATGTCATGTTAAATCCCAGAGACATAGAGTGATCATTCTCCATTGATTTAACTTTATCAAGCCTTAGACATCTTACTCACAACGAATAAGAGGGACAAATCCCATCTTGATTACATACGTCTCTCACAATTACCTTATATCATACCTGAACTCAGACTTATGTACTACCATGTTTTAGAACAGCGAAGAACTAAGTCAAAGTATAATATTTGGTAAATATCAAGACCCAATATGTATCTCAGGTCAGAGGATACCAAATGATGTTCGCCTTTACTCAAAATTACTTATGATCAATCAAGAAGATTCCATGTAGTAATGTTTGAGATGCAGGTCAGTCCAATATTTGCATCCTACAAATATCTATGAATTTTGGCAGCAACGTTTTGCTCTATATTCATCCATATGATATCTACCAACCCAAGTTCATAATAGTTTTACCTTCATACTTGTTCCCACAAGTATGAACAACTACAGACGTTCTGAGTAAATATTTACTCATAGATTTTAAACATGCAAAATAGGAATATTAGTTGAAACATTATAACCAAATAATTCATTCAAGTATTAAAGGGTTACAATATCTCAATACAGAAACTAAAGATCATAACCAGTCACTAGAATGTTAAAGTCCCATGGCACAAGTATGACTTTCATGCTTTGTCTTTCCAAGAAGCTTCGTGAGTGGATCCGCAATGTTTTGATCCGTGTGAACTTTGTGAATGCATATCTTTCCCTTTTCAACTTTATCCCTTATGTAGTTGAATCTTCGTTCAATGTGCCTAGTCTTTTGATGTGCACAGGGTTCCTTGATTTGAGCAATCATACCCTTGTTATCACAAAGAATTTCTAGGGGGCCCTGAATGGAAGGGACCACCCCTAGATCGGCAATGAACTTCTTTAACCATGCAGCTTCTTGAGCTGCTAATGAAGTGGCGATGTATTTTGACTCTGTAGTTGATAATGCCACCATATCTTGCTTAGAGCTCTTCCAAGAGATTGCTCCTCCATTCAAGATGAAAATGTACCCCGATTGTGATCGTGAATCATCCCGATCAGTTTGAAAATCACATCCGTGTAACCCTTTACTACAAGTTCCTCCTCACCAGATCCATAGATTAGGAACATATCTTTGGTCCTCCTTAGGCTAATACTTAAGTATGTTCTTAATAGCCATCCAATGACTACTTCTAGGATTTTGTTGGTATCGACTTGTCATGCTCAAAGCGCATGACACGTCCGGTCTAGTGCATATCATTGCATACATGATGGATCCTATAGCAGACGCATATAGGATTCCCTTCATTTTGTCTTGCTCATCCTTTGAGCTTGGACATTGAGTCTTACTCAATATCGTTCCTCTTTGAATAGGTACGATACCTTTCAGTTTTCCATCTTCAACCTTTTCAAGATCTTGTCAATGTATGCACTTTAATTTAAACCTATCAACCGCCTTGATCTATCCCTATAGGTCTTTATTCCTAAAATATAGGCGGCTTCACCAAGATCCTTAATGGAGAAACAGCTTTGAAGCTAGGCTTTTACACCCTCCAAGGTTGGAATGTCATTTCCAAATAGTAGGATGTCATTGACAAACAATACTAGGAAAGTAGTGATGCTCCTAATAGCCTTTTTATATACACATGCTTCATTAGCGTTTTTGATGAACCAAAATTTGATTATCTCTTCATCAAAACGGTGATTCTAACTCCTTGATGCTTGTTTCAATCCATAGATTGATTTCTTTAACTTGCATACTTTGTTAGGATGTTTTTGATCGACAAAACCTTCAGGCTGAACCATATAGACCTCTTCCTTAAGATATCCATTTAAAAAAGCGGTTTTGACATCCATTTGCCAAACCTCATAATCATAATGAGCAGCTATGGCAAATAATATCCTTATAGACTTTAGCATTGCAACTGGTGAAAAGGTCTCATCATAATCAACCCCTTGAGTTTGAGTGAAACCTTTTGCTACAAGTCTAGCTTTATAAGTATCCAAGTTTCCATGCATATTGGTTTTCTTCTAGAAAACCCACTTACTTCCAACTATCTTGGACTTAAGAGGTGGTTCAACCAAGTCCCATACTTGGTTGTCATACATGGATTACATCTCAATATTCATGGCTTCAAGCCATTTGTCACAATCCAAATTGGACATTGCATCACGATAGGTGGTTGGTTCATCGGAATCTACCACATAGCATCCATCTATGAAAAATCCATATCTTTTAGGTGGATTACTAATTTTACCAGATCTGCGAACGTTTTGTGTATTTTGATCAACCATTTGATTATTCTTAACATCATCATGTTGAGTGCTAGTTTCAACCAAACATGTATCGTTTGTGGTTCTTTATCCTCCTCAAGATCCACAGTTCTACTGCTAGTTCCTTCAGTAAGGAACTTAGCTTCTAAGAACTCAGCCTTCTTGGCAACAAAATCCTTTTATTCAAATGGATCATAGAAATAATATCCCATAGAATCTCTAGGATATCCAATGAAGATACACTTAGTGGGACGACTTTCTAGCTTGTTTGAGGTGGGAGTCTTAACATAAGCCTCATAACCCCATACCTTTAAATATGATAGTGATGGAACCCTTCCATGCCATATTTTAAAAGGTGTCATTTCCATTTTCTTGGTTTGGGCCATATTCAAGATACGGGCCACTGAGAGCAAAGCGAAACCCCAAAATGATAAAGGCAGTGAGCTTCTAGCCATCATAGATCGAACCATATCCAATAGAGTTTGATTTATCCACTCGGACACACCATTATGTTGTGGTGTTCCAGGTGGAGATGGTTGTGAGACAATACCACAACTTCTAAGATGATCTTTAAAAGCATCACTTAGGTATTCACTTCCTCTATCGGTGCGGAGAATTTTTATTTTTTTGTTGAGTTGATTTTCTACTTCATTTTATAAGATTTTGAACATTTCAAAAGCTTCATCTTTGTGTCTTAACAAGTACACATAACCATATCGATTAGAGTCGTCGATAAAGGTAATGAAGTATCTTTCATGGTACCTAGTCATTGGCTTAAAAGGACCACATACATCCGAATGTATGATGCCTAATAAATCTTTTGCCCTTTTGTATTTGCCACTAAAAGGCGCCTTAGTCATTTTACCTTGTAAACAAGATTCACATACATCAAATGAATCATATTCATTTGCTTTTAAAAGACTGTTCTTTTGAAGTGTTTGTATGCATTTCTTGTTTATATGACCAAGATGGCAATGCCACAGATAGGTATCACTCAAATCCAATTTGAGTTTCTTGGTGGTGGTTTGGTACAATGACCTATCATATAATGTGTTTTCACGAACCAATTCATAAATACCATTAATAGGAATAGCTTTAAAATAAAATATTCCATTTAAAGAAAACATGAATTTCATTTTCAATAAATGTTAAAACATAACCATATTATCTTAATTGGGCAAGAGAAATAATGTTTCTAGTCAAACTAGGAGCATACAATATACTGTTCAAAATTGCTTCCAAACCATTTGGAAGCTTCAAGATGTAGTCCCCTCGGCCTTCAACTTGAACTTTTGCCCCGTTCCCCATGTAGAAGCTAACATCCCCTTTCTTGAAGTCCTTACTTCTTTTGAACCCCTGCAATAAGTTGCAAATGTGAGTTCCACATCCGGTATCCAATACCCATGTGTTAGAGGATATTAAATTTAGATCAATATGAATCATGAAAATTGTACCTGAGGTTTGCCTGGCATCCCTCTCAGCTTGCAACTCTTTTAGAAGGACCGGGCAATTTCTTTCCCAATGTCCAATCTCCCCACACTTAAAGCATGGGTCATTCGAAGCAACCTTTTGCTTCTTCTCCGCTGGTTTTGGTGGTGGTGCTCTTACCACTCTCTTTCCCTTTCCCCTAACGTGCCCCTTACCCTTGGAAACATTTGCCTTGGGTACAGGGTGAGGCCTCTTCTTGTTCCCACCTTCATTGATGGTGAGAACGGGTAAAACCCTTTTACCCATGCCCACCTCGGCAGTTTTAAGCATAGAGTGAAGCTCACTTATGTTCTTGTCCCACTCGTTCATGTTATAATTTATGACAAAGTTGTCACACCTTTTTTACAAAGAATTGAGGATCAAATCCGTAGCCAACTCTTTCGAGATGGGACAATTCAGCCTTTCGAGGCGGTCGATGTGGCTTTTCATCTTAAGTACATAAGATGAAACAGATTGGGTGTCATCCATACGACACGCATGGAGTACTCAAACCGTTTCGAAGCGCTCTACCTTGCTTGTGTTGGAACGTTTCCTTCAACTGGGTTATCATGTCTTATGCTCCATCATGTTCATACTCCTTTTGGAGATCTGGAGTCATACTTGCCAACATGAGGCAAGACACTTGGATCGAGTCCTCAGTGTATTTCTCCCAATTATTGTAGGCCTCCTCATCCTCCTCATTAGGTTGATCAGCAATCAGATCATCTAAAATATATGATCGTTTCTCTTGCTTTAGAACAATTCTCAAGTTTCGAAACCAATCAATAAAGTTGTTATGGTTTAGACGTTCTTTTGGAGAATGGTCCTTAGAGATAATGACTGAGGGGATGGGATTTCATTGTTTTCATTGTTATTGGTGGCCATCTACAAAATATAACAAGGTTCAATTGTAGTATTTTCGATATTGTCAAATTTTAATAATTAAAGCCCCTTTTAAGTGTCTTACACGATTTTAAAATTCTAGAATCCAACATTACATTTAAATAGTGGTTAGGTGACCTTTATCCTATTATTTAAATTAACAAGTTGTCAACGTTTTGACAATTGCAACCCTTTGCAACTTCTAGAGGTATGGGATCGACTTTAAAACATCATATGTATAGTCGGCATGTTTATCCCATCAACACCTTTGTAAACCATATTGTAGGTGATCCATTTGATATGGTTTGCAAATTAAGTTACCCTACTTGCACATACATGTGAGTTTTCCAACATAAGTGGTTAGGTGACCTTTATCCCACAAATATGGTATCCCCACCTCAAATCACAAGTTCCCTTAAAATGGTTAGGTGACTTTATCCCATTAAGAGTTTCCAAGTGACTCAAGTGTTGTGCAAAAGTATGGTGTTAAACTTGTTTATAAAAGAAATATAAATGTTTTCATAATACTAGTTTAGAAAACTCTATGTACCTTATATTTGCATGCTTTCATACAAGGTACCCTATGGTTCACTTTTAATAAAACCCCCTTTTATTAAAATCATTAATCCTGTTAACAACCTTTTATCAACCACTTATGATAAAGAACCATCTATTTTCAGCTTGTTAAGTTTGTTAATAAGTTTTTTATGCATATCCGAATATCAACCAACAATCATACAACAACATCCAAACAAGCATAATCATACAAGCATAAGTGCATAACCATAGCCACTAAGTTGACCACACTTGTTTGCCATCACAAGTGTTGTCATAAGGTCTTTCCTAAGGGTTAAAATGACACATCAAAATGTCCATGAACTCCCCTTGAATCCTCATCCAAATGCTTCAAGTGTCCATGTCTTTTGTGTCCATCTTTGGGTCTTCATCTTGTGCATCTTCTTTTACAAATCATATCCTAATACAATTTTTCTAATAAAGAAATGCACCTAATCTATTTATTACATAACCAAATGAATAAATATATTACAACCCAAATACAAAAACAAAGATTACAACCCTTTCAAGATCAAAACCAACATGACAAAACCATAATCAACCAAATCCAAAACCCATAATGGCAGGCTATGTTATGCACCAAAATATGAAACATATTCAACATCCAAGAACAACAATGACCCCTTATTATAACCTTAAAGTTCTGGCCAACATGAACCAAAACTTTAGGGTTTTGTCCAACAACCAATCAACCATTTGATGTTAATCTTTCAAGGTTTATACTAAAGCATGTAAGATTAAACCTTGAAACATAAGGGATTCATACATCCACAACAAAACAGCCCCTAATGGGTTGAAAAAGTCCATGAAAACTAACTTTTCAAGAACTTTTGAAGCACATATTCCACATATCCGGCTCTGATACCATTGTTGGGTTTTGTAACATGTTAATCAAAGTTAGTTTAACCATTTAAACTATAAAAACACAGAGGATATGAGTTTTAAACATGTTGTTTACAATCTGAAATTTTCACCATTTTAATACATTAACAAAACCCAGAAATATATATATATATATATATATATATAATATATTATATATATATATATATTTATAATATATATAATATATATATAATATATATTTATATATATATATATATATATATATATATATATATATTATTATATATATATATATATAATATATATAAGTTGGTGTGTGTGTGGTGAAATAGTGTGCTATCAAACCATAAAACACCATAGGGTGTTCATTGATACAACCTTTCTTGCATGAGATGTTGTAGATGTATAAGATGAAGATGGTAATGTTCTTGAATGTCCAGCTCCCAAGAGAAAGCCTCAAGTTGTGATACCCACAAGCTCTTCCAAACACCTTGCAAGTTAGGAGCTCAACACCAAAATCTCTACAAATGCACCTTCAAAATCCAAAAATTTCAGCCTCTAAATCCAAAAATTTTCAGCCTTCTTTGGAGAGTTCTTGTTTGTGTGTGAAGAGGAGAGAGTGTGAAATGATGGAAGAGGAGAGAGTGTGAAATGATGGAAGAGTGCAAGGGGAGTAAAAATCTTGCAAAGACACAAGACTCAAAAGGGAGTTCCCAATGCCCCTTTGGGCGGCCGAATTCCAAACTTAAAATGGTTTCCCCCCATTTTATTTTCTTATAAACTTTGCACTCTTTTAAACCCTTATTTTACAAAATTAAAACCAATTTTAATTTTATAACATTAACACACTTTTATTTGTTATTAATTAACCAACATAAATAATGAAACAAATAATTTCTCATGACAAATTATCCACATAATGTTGTTCTTATACAAAAGCAACGTTTTAGAAAACCCATTTTCTAAACTGGTGTCAATACTTATTTGTATGTCTCATCAACGAATAAATATTTATTGGTGTTTGTTTGGCTTGTTATTGGGCATGACCCAACTTGGATCATAACGTACTAACCACATCAATCTTGTATCTGTTTTGGGCATATAAGATCCAACAGTTACTCTCTGATGAACATGAAAACATGATAAACAACATGCCTAGTTGATACAATACTCTTGTATGGATTTAAGTGGACAAACATACTTACAATCAGAACAACGATATGATATCATTTAAATAAATTAACTTGTTAGGAGATGCTTAGTACTATAGTATGATCCCGTTATATGTGTATATATATATATATGCATATACATAGTCCTCATTCAATTTTGTTTAGTTTAATTTATTGAGGTTTGGACAGGCATATGTCGTTCATGATAATGTTCTAGAAATTTATGATAAATGCATTCATTCATCATTAATCACAAATTTAGTGGGAGTAGAATCATGAAAACATGTTAACAACAGAACTGTCAAATGTATTTTTGACATGAAGGAATTGGAACCTGTGCACTACCTTGGCTCTTGGATACATAAAGGTTTTAAAATTTAAACCTTCTTGTGCACAATTGTCATGAATACAAAGTCAACAAGGTCCAAAAGCAATAAATGGTTCCAAGCAGTGGACTTGGACCATACAATAAAATAAGTTTCTCATAGTCCATTTTAAGCATCAGCAGAAGCTACAGTGCATTTCAAGCATCAGTAGAAGCTACAATACATTTAGCATCGGCAAAAGCTACAGTGTGAAAACTTAATTAAATTTGTCCATCCATAGATTGGTAAACTACGGATGAGCCTGTACTCCAAAATATATAATCTAATTTCAAAGATTGATAACCTAGGAAAATTTAAGTTATACTTAATTAGCAGAAGTTTTTAAGTCATCCGCAGATGATATACGGAATCTATAGATAATCTGTGGAAGAACTAAGAACTGCGGATAAGATAAATTTTTTAGAGGGTCCCACATCATTAAATAAATGAAATTAATGGGTCTGAGAGAGTATAAATGATGTTCTTTGACTTCAATATTCATTATTACTTTTTCAGAATACTTTTCAGACCTAGAAAAATGCTCTCAACAAACTTTTTACCCCTTTCTCTAACATTCAAAATCACCAAATCAAAACATCAAACAAACACATAATTTGGTTCTCAGATCATTGTGTTCAAGGTAAAACATGTCGTAATGTTCAATAATGAATTGTTTGATTCTTGGTTATTCTCACAACTGTTCGCATTCTCATGTTAATAACGTTGATTCTATTGTAATCTTTTGTATGTTATAAACAGATGGCTAATCAATTTGTGAGAGAGCACAATCTGTGTGCTTTCTTAAACCCCAATGACCCTGTTTCAGAAAGATGTCAAGACATTATACAATATATAAGAAGATCCAGGTTGTTTTATGTCGTGACAGCAGAGCCAGTGATTCATTAATTGCGCATTACTGATTTTTGGAACTCCGCCCGAATGGAAGAAGATGGAGAAGTTATTGTGGCGGATGTGAGAATCAAAGACTAAGAATGGATGAACAAACAATAAGGAGGGTTCTAGAGTTGAGAGATATAGAACTGGTCACCCCGATGTGTTGAAATTGAATACATTAAGAGAGTGTTCAATCTAATGGGTGGTGACTTCGAGAAGGGAGAGATAAAGAAAGGAAGACTGTGCAAGCCATACAGATTTCTTTGTCACACTTATCTTAAGTGCATCTCTAACACGAAATCTGGACTTGACAAATTTTCAAGGCATATTTCTTCGGGCATATTGGTGTCTTTGAGGGAAGAACTACAATTACTCCAAGTACATCTTTAACTGTTTATGTGGCCACATCAAAGTGCAAAAGGTTGACAAGATGTACATGTTTCCAAGGTTTTTGTAGCTAATCATCAATGCTAATCTGCCTGGGACTGCTATAGATGGTGATGTGTTTGTTCAAGCACACCTAGGTAGATCTGTTCTGAATAAGATATCCGGGAAGTATGAAGGAGGAGACATGCCCAAGTTTGCTCATGTGGTAGATGCAAATGCAAACATCCCTCAAGAATTAATATAGGAAGAAGTTCAAGAGAGTCATATACTTACTCTGTGCAAGCATTTTCTCTTGTTAATCACCTATTAACCAACAACCTCAAACACCACAATCACAATCACCTTCCAGCAAAAACACCTAACTAATCTCTCCAATCCACCCTCTATCACCAAATCAACCCCAAACACCCTAATCGTACTCTTCAGCCAGTCAAAACACTCAACCAATCTCTCCACTTCTTCATCAATCATCTGAGAGTGTGCATACTGAACCCATCTCTATCACTTAGTCTCTTAACTTACTTCATTCTTGTGAGATTGCATTGATTTCTCAGGCCAGCACCATTCCATTCTCAAACTCCAACTCTCAACAACCAGTCACCTCCAATGAAACTAAACCTTTCATGCTCAGCATAGATCTTGAACAACAACCTCATCAAGATAAACCCATTCAAGCTGAAGAGGCATGCTCTAGCTCAACAAGTATGGCTTATACTAAAGACAATGATGGTGAGATTGCTGCTCAACATCATAATGAAGAAGAAGAAGAAGAAGAAAACTATGTGGATGTAATTGCTTACCATGAAAATGATCTTAGTGGTAATGATATCCCAATAAGCAAAAGCTATCTGGTTGTTGAATACAACAAGCTTGTTGTGAAGTCTAACTGTAGAAAGCAAAGAATTCAAGAGCTGAAAGGGATAATAAAGGAAAAAGATGATCAGCTGATGCAGCAAGAAGCAAGAATCAAAAGATTAAGAGAAGATCCTCAATGCAATAATGAAGTGATTGATGCTCTTCTTCAATAAGAATCTGAGCTTAAAGAATCAGTAAAGTTTGAGAAAGATGAGAATGAGAAGTTGATGCTGAAAATTGATCAAGTACCAAATCTCTCTTTGCTCAATCAGCTTTGTTGGAAAGAAAAGAAAAAGAGCTTGAGGAGCTAAAAATGAAAATCTCTACTGGAATCAAATGCTACTCCTGCAACAAATCAAACAAAAGAATCTTCTGAGACCACAAAGAAAATCATTCAATACAGAAGAAAAAGGAAGTACTTGGGTTTTGTGAAGAAGGAAGTGATTGAGATACAAGATTCACCAAAAAGGACAAAACCTATTGAATCTTCATCCATAAAGCCCATGTCTCCTGCTGAAACAACAAGTGATGATGAATGGAATGAGCTCACAAAGAAAGAATCTGCCAAAGAACAGAAAGAAGAAAGGCTGATGACCTACTGACCAGTAGAGACATACTTGAAGAAAGGCCAGAATTCTCAATGTTTATGACCCTTATAAATCATGGCTTTCCATATGACATGGGGGAAAGGATGAGCATGAGTGAAATGAAAGATGTGCTGAAAGATTTTAAAGTGGCTAGTTTCATGATTCTAAACTGCAACTATGAAACATTCATAACTTTTCAATCAATTTAGAAAATCAAGAGGAGTTGGGTCACTGTGATACATCAAGCTCTCAAAATACAATATGATATGCGGTTACAACGTCACAACTACAAAAGCTATGAACTTAAGGGAGAACAGTTGGTGAGCTAAGAAGGATGATGGAGCATGTCATGGCTGTTAAGCTTGACATAGGGGTGAGATTTAGAACTGAAGCTCCAAACCCATCCTATGAGCAACAAAGCAAATTCCCTGCTGATCCTATAGTTGTTGAATCTAAAGGTCAACACAAAGGGAAAGATAAGCTGATAAGAGAGCCTAGGGCAGTTATTCCTAGAAAAGTGTGGCCTCTGGGTACAACTATGAGAGAGATCACTCATGAAAAATCATCTCTAATCTAGTTGTTTGATCATCTCACAACCCCTTCTACTGCTGAAGAAAACAGGATTATGGCTTGGAAATATGACTTAGAGTGGGATTGTGATGTTATCAAAAGAGTATCTAGTAGAATTGAATACTACCACCTACTTAAATCAATCTTGGAGTTGTCTGATGCTGACATTAAAGACCTACAAAGCCTGATCATCTCTAACTACCCAATAAGCCTAAGGGGAAGATATTTCTCTATGATCATAGGGAAGCTGAAAACTAAGTTCAAGGATGATGTTTTCAAGGAAGCAAAAAAGGAAGATGTAGAGCACAAGAAAAGACTGCAAAGGAAAAGAAGATCAAATACCAACTCCTCTACTCTTGTTGATGATGAATTCTTGAAGAGGGTTGGTTACTCTAACAGAAAATTAGCAGCATTTAAAGTCATTGAAGGGAACCAATACACTCTGCCCATAACTGAGTGAGGATATGTGGAAAAGACTAAATAACTTATGCTTATGAGAAATGTAGAAAATAAGAAAGCTAAAAGCATAAGGCTATTTGATCCAGTTGAAATAAAGCTTCTGCATCCAAGCTAGATTTTATATCTACATGACAAGTTCATTCCAAAACTCAATGTTAATCAAGCTCAAAATGATCTCTATCTGTATTTGCATATCATACGTCATTGACAAACTGCATGCAGAAGCATATAAAAGAAGAAGATATGAGGCTGGGATGTTGAAAGGAACTGATATCATGGAAGCATCTAAGCTAAGAATGTCAGAACAAGATGAGCTAGAAATAGTCAACAATCAAAGTGTTTTGGAAACTCTAACAACAAAAGAAGGCATTCTAGGATTGAGCTTTGACACACTTAAGAAGATATGCAGAACGGAGATCAAGTACAAGTACGAAGATTAAAAGGATGCAGTATCATACTTTAACAAGATGGTGTCAAGATTGAAGGAACTTTTAGTTTTGAAGGGTGGATTACAATTGTCTAAGTCTAAGGGGAGTGTTGTTAGATCTAGGAACTATAGGTCTAGATCATTTTGTATAGGCTTAGAACTTTAATCAATATTGGTATTGAAAAATAGTAATTCATTATTATGACATATGCATTATATATAGGTTAACCCATATGTGTATTGATCTGTGTATGATTGTAGGTATAAACATTATATTTGGTCAATTTCTGAAATCACTAAGTGTAGAAACATCTACACATGAAAATTTGTGTTCTTCCGTAGATATGTTCTTACAAATTCAATCATATGACGATCTTCTGCGGATGAACAATCAGCTTCAAGTTGAATTGAATATCCCTTCGAAAGAACAAAGTACCTTTGGAAGAACAAGACTCCTGCGGAAGAACAAACATCTACGAAAGACCATACTCCTGTGGAGTCCAAACACTTGTATTTAATAATACAAGTGTTTCAAGTCAACATGACATATGTGCAAATCCCAGGAGATTCGGTATTACTTTAACAGAAACACACGTACCTATAAATATGGATCCTAGGTTTCACATCAAGGTGGTGATGATAATTAGACACACGATCACAAACAACCAAACATCAAATCACACAAGAACAAACCCTAGCAGCAGTGACATTAACATCAATACATTCAAACCAATTTTCTTTCATTCATTGCTTATTCATCTGTAATCATTAACATCTTTTAATGAAATACATTTAAATTAACTATTTTTGTTTGATTATTAATAGTGTTCTTTTTATAGTGTTCGTCTTAATCATAATCATTATTGTTGATATTAAATTGATGAAAACGATTAAACAAAGTTAATGTTGATTCCGCAAACATTGACTTAACTTAAAAATTAACACTGATAATTCCTGATTGTGATCCTTGGATTTATAGAGTATTTTTCGGTATCAGTTGTAACACCTGGAAATATTTTTAAAAAAGAATGAAAGTGAATAAAGGAAGAAACATAATTCAGCACAAGTAAAGGGGCTATATGTGTCCAAAAGGACAAAAGTATAAAGGTTGGTGGATAAAGCAACAAGGCCGCCCACACTTCCCTACACATTTCTTTTCATTGAATTTTCTAGACAAAGAAATAGCAGAATTTGGATTTTTGAAGAAAGAAGAAGGGGCATTCGAATTCAAGGTAAGAATTCTTGGTTTTAAGTTGTTCTTGACCGGCCTACGCCATGGTTATGTGATTATTAGTGTTATGTGTTTTCGGGTGTGTGTTTTTGGTGAGTTTCTAAGTGTTTGAACTCAATTACAAATGCGTTTGAAGAAGTCATACTTGAATGTTGTCAAAGGTGAGTTCTCGAACCCCCTCTTTACATGTTTTAACTGATTTTGGGGCTGGAAATGCATGGGTGTATGTTTTATTAAAGTGGGTTTGTACCCATATGAATGTATGAATGAATGTGGGTGGGTTTTGATTTGGGACTGAATTATGATGATAATAGTGTGAGTTAGTTGCCCATACGCCTGGATTGGCCCATGCGCCTAACGGTCGAATTTTCCTCAGTGTAGTTCCATGCGCTAAAAGCCCATGTGCCTAAGCATTCATGCGCCTGAATAGTGCTCATGCGCCTAAGAGTTTTCGTGGGAGACTAAGTGTTGGGTCATGCGCCCAAATAGTGCCCATGCGCCTGAAAGTTCCCCATGCGCCTAAGACTTAGAGTAATTTTCTAAATTTTTAGGAAAATGCTAATGTGGGCTTGACTTGGGAGGTTATCGGGGGTGATATAAGTTGACCTTGTGATGTAAGGGATGATATGAGTTATGTTATGTATGATTATGTGTGATGATGTATACTTATCAATGATATGTTTTCTTATGTTCCTTATTATATTATTCTCGTGGCTTTACTTGGTATGATTATGAAAGTTATCGGAAAGTATTATGTAATGTATAACGGAAGATAATGAAAAGAGGATGTAATGAATGAAAGAATGCATGCATGAATGAATGAAAGTAATGAAAATCCTTGCAAGCAATGTATGGAGGTTCACACCTACTGAAGAGTGTTTGCTTAATTATGTGCGGGTTAGCTACCCCAAAAGGATGCACATTGGGGGTCTAATCTTTATGATTGACCATATGTATGGGACCCTTGTTGCTTACCCCAGTACTATGGGCAGGCCACCGAGCACAATGTATGGGAGTCTATTTATAAACTTCAGCCAAGTACCCACGTTATGCATGACAGTGGGGTATAGCACATGGTATTGGTCCGGAATGAAAGATGAATGATAATGATGAGTGTATTTGCCCTAGACCCAAGGGTCAGCTTCGTGCACAATGTTCGGGGTACAGTGCATGTCATCGAAAGATAACAAATGATAATGATGACGTACGATGGTGAATGGACGAAAGTTAACGGACAATGATGAAAGATAATAATGATATTATCAAGTGTATGTATGATGTATGATCGCGTATGAAAGTAAAGAATGGTTTTAAACGAAAGGAAAGTATTATATTTTTATAAAATTAGAACTCACTCATCAACGCTGACTTTTATGTGTTTTTTCAGTTGGCAGGTAAATGTTGCTGAGGATGGCACAAGGCAACTACTTGGATTATTTTGGATGGCATCCATTTCACATTATGATAATGTTTTTGTGATGTAATGCAAATCATGATATTTTGTAACTTAACAATGTTGTATTATTTTGCAAAAGCAATTACATATAAATGAAATGGTTTGTTTAAAAGAATTCTCCTGTGATGTTCTAGAAATTGAAATGTATATTATATGTTTTATGTGATATGATTGACCAGTTGTAAGCGTTCTGGGAACGGGGCCTTACAAGTTATTATCAGAGCCAATATTTAAGTGACACGGGTAAATATTTTCAAAAGAAACCTAAACTTAAACTTACAATGGGACAAAGGGAAGGGATGCTAGTCCAAGTAGATGCATGCCATCATGTATATTCGTAATGTTAACCAGTATTACGTGTGCATGTTATATGATTTAAGTGCTTCTTAGTAGACTTTGATATTGATGTAGTCAGGATAGGAAATGCTTGGGGTAGAAGAGTAAAGTAAATGGCTAATCATAACTGGCCACTATAATTATGGACTTACTATACTTGGCATAAACTGAGGTATTCCCTTAAATAACCGTGTTAGTGTTTGAATCTTATAGTGTGTTAGAGGATGGCCAGCGGTAGATCGTCAAAGGCTTCTAGAGGTGGAGGTCGTGGTGGACGTGGTGCTGGACCACGGGTCATAAGACGAAGGCCTAGGGTTGAAAAGGTGGCTTATGAAGAGCCTAAGACCCCTCATCCGGAGGGTGGTGAGGAGAGTGCTAATTTGAGGGCCTTATTGAAGGAGGCTGTTGTGGAGGAAGTTTACCAGGTTATGCAGAAAATCTTACCATCTGTAGTGACTGAAGCGATAAAAGCTATACGAGAAGGAGAAAGGAAAGAGAGGAATAGGTCCTCAGGAGGAGAGAGTAGTCGGAGACTGATATGGTTGTCTCTACCGATGAGAAGGAGGAAGAAGAGCATGTGCCTGAGGCAACACAAGGTTGTAACTATGGGGCATTTCAAAGATGAAAGCCCCCGATTTTTATGGCAATGGCACTGCTGCTGCTACTCATCGGTGGGTGAGAGAAATAGAAGTTGTTCTAGAGATCAGCGAGTGCCGTGAAGATCAGGAGGTGAAATTTGCCACCCACTCATTTGTGGACTCAACCCTATGTTGGTGGGACAATATTGTCTAGGCCGAAGGTAGTAGGGTGATTGGCAGGATGAGGTGGAGTCTATTGAAGAAACTGGTGATTGAGGAGTCCTGTCCTCATAGGGAGCTTGACAAGGTCAAGAGATTGTTCCCGCAGCTAGAGGCGGGAACCATGACACAACAGCAATACACCACCAAATTAAATGAGATGGCATGGTTGGTGCCGGATCAAGTGACACCTTTGTCACGGAAGAACAAGAGATACAATCAGGGCTTGCCGATGGATATCTGCAGGCATTTGATCGTCGCCCGGCTGAGCAAGTTTAGGTCGGTGCTTGATCTTCAGGGAAGGTTGTATGATGAATGGTAGGTGGTAGCTGAGATGAGCAATAAAGAAGGTGGTGATCGGAACTGGAACAGGAAGAGGTTTGGATGGGGTAGTGCCTCGGAAAACAACAAGAATGCACGAGTGGATGACCGGCGGGTGGTCACATCTGGTGCGGGGATGAATAGCTATGGAAATTGTGGAAAGGAGTATATTGGAGAATGTAGGTAGGGATCGAATGTATGCTTCAAGTGCGGGACGACAGGACATATAGCAAACGATTGTCGTGTGGCCAGGTGTTTTAACTGTGGTGGAGAGGGCCATATGAGTCTGGAATGCAAGAAGCTGAGGGCAGAGAGTTTCAAGGAAGGGAAGAAGACCGGGACCGAGGGGCAGAAGGTGAGCTCCAGAGCATTCACGATAACTCAGGAGGACGCTAGGACAGACCCTGATATGGTGTTAGGTACGTTTCTAGTAAACCAAACTCTTGCTTCTGTGCTATTTGATTCTGGTGCTAGTAACTATTTTATTTCTACTGCTTTCTGTGCTAAACTGCATGTTAGTAGTAGGAGTATTGATAAGCCCTTCGATGTAGAAATTACCATAGGTAAGTCTACTAGAATTATTGACCTGATCAAGGGTTGTGATATAGAACTTGAAGGTCATAAGTTCCCTGCTTGACGGTTTCACCTTAGGCAGATTTGACGTAGTCCTAGGAAGGGATTGGTTGGCGGACTACAAGGCGAATATCATATTTCGCAAGAAGATGACGTGATTGACAGCACCTAACGGAAGTTCGGTGACAGCTTATGGTGATCGAGTCACTATGATTCCGATGGTGATTTCGATGGTGGTAGCGGGAAGGTGCACAAGGCATGGATGTAATGCCTATTGGCCTACTTGAAGGATGTGGATGCACCAACATCGCAACAATCTGATGTACCGGTTGTGTGTGACTTTCCGGACGTGTTTCCAGAAGATTTACTAGGCGTGCCACCGGACCACGAGATCGAGTTCCAGATTGACCTGATACCTGGGTGCCCAACCTATTGCAAAGGCGCTGTATCGGTTGGCTCCGATCAAGATGAAACAGTTGATGGAACAACTGCAAGAACTGCTTGATAAGGGGTTCATTAGACTGAGTATCTCTCCATGGGGTGCTCCAGTCTTATTTGTGAAGAAAAAGGACAGTAGTATGAGGATGTGCATAGACTATCGCGAGCTGAACAAGTTGACGGTGAAGAATCGGAATCCATTGCTGAGGCTTGATGATATGTTTGATCAGCTCCAAGGTGCCAATTGGTTCTCGATGATAGATCTTCGATCTGGTTACCATCAGTTTAAGGTGAAGGAGCAGGATATTCCTAAGACAGCTTTTCGTATGCGTTATGGATACTACGAGTTTCTAGTTATGTCCTTTGGTTTGACCAACGCGCCAACTACTTTTATGGACTTGATGAATCGAGTGTGTTGGTCGATGTTGGATAAATCAGTGATTGTCTTTATCGATGATATCTTGATTTATTCAAAGAGCGAAGAGGAGCATGTCGCTCACATTCGAGAGGTGTTGGAGACATTGAGAAAGGAGAAGTTGGATGCCTAGTTCTCCAAGTGCATGTTTTGGTTACACGAGGTTTAGTTCTTGGGTCTTGTAGTGAATCCCGAGGGGATTATGGTAGATTTGGCAAAGGTGGAAGCAATGATGCAATGGAAGTCTTCAAAGACGCCATCTGAGATCCATAGTTTCTTGGATTTGGTGGGCTAATATAGAAGATTCATCCAAGACTTCTCTAAGATAGCATCTGCACTAACCAAATTGACCTGTGAGCTCAAGAGTGTGCTTTTAAGGAGTTAAAAGAAAAGTTGTCTCAGATTCCTGTCTTATCATTACCCGAATGAAGCAAGGATTTGGTGGTCAATTCAGATGCTTCTTACTCGGGGTTGGTTGTGTGTTGATGCAGCGATGAAAGGTTATAGCTTACGTATCCCCACAATTGAAAGTTCATGACGTTAGTTATCCTACTCATGACTTGGAGCTAGCAGTTGTGGTCTTCCCATTAAAGATTTGAAGGCACTACCTGTATAGGACGAAATGCACAATCTTCACAGACCATAGGAGCTGGAAGTACTTCTTCAAGCAGAAGGATTTGAATACAAGGCAGACACGATGGTTAGAGCTCATAAAGGATTATGATTGTGATATCCATTACCATCCGGGCAAGGCCAATGTGGTGGCAGATACCCTCAGCCAAAAAGAGAGACCTGAGCTGATTCGAGTGAAGGCTTATGAGTTAGTGATGACCTCCAATGTGATGAAGCAGGTCAGGGAGTTTCAAAATAAGGCAATGAAGGAAGACCATCTTAACTCCGAAAGAATGAGAGGTATGGTCACAGAGTTAGGTGAAAACACTCATTGTGTTAGAACCCGATTCAGACGGACATGGATTCCTCGTTACGAGGATTTACGTGGGAAGATAATGGATGAAGCTCATAAGACTCGATAATCTGTTCATCTCGGTGATACAAAGATGTATCAGGATATGAAAAAGGATTACTAGTGGCCAAGTATGAAGCGCGATGTAACGGAGTATGAGTAAGTGCCTTGCTTGCTTGCAAGTGAAGCCTGAGCATCAGAAGCCGTACAGGAAGATCCAACCGTTGGATATACTAGAGTGTAAGTGGGAGCATATCACCATGGAATTTGTCACGAAGTTATGCATATCGCGAAAGAGTATGATGCCATATGGGCGATATTTTTCCGTTTGACGAAGAGTGTTCACTTCCTACGATCCGTAAGACATATTCATCCAAGAGGTTGGTGGATCTATTCATAAAGGAGATTGTGACTCATCATGGTATGTTGGTGTCTATTGTTTCTGATCGTGACACTTGGTTTACATCTAAATTTTGTAAGAACTTCCATGATGCGATAGGGATGAGGTACACATTAGCACGACTTATCATCCACAGACGGATGGTCAGTCGGAGTGGACGATATAGACGCTAGAAAATATGCTTCAGGCGTGCGTCATTGACTTTGGAGGAAGTTCGGATGACCACTTACCGTTAGTTGAGTTCTCATACAATAACAATTATCATGCCAGTATTGGTATGCCCCTTACGAGATGCTATACGGTACGAGATGTAGAACACCGTGTGTTGGGGTGATATTGGTTAGAAAGAATTGGGAAGTATCGAAGTGATTGAGGCTACGACTAAGAAGCTTGAAAAGATCAAAGCCTTTATGAAGGTAGCAAAAGTCGTATGCGGATAAGAGATGTAGACCGATTGAGTTCCAGGTGGGTGATAGAGTTATGTTGGAAGTCTCGCCTTGGAAAGGTACCATTCGGTTCAGGAAGCGGGCAAGTGGAGCCCAAGATACATAGGGCCTTTTCGAATCATTGCTCGAGTAGGAGAGGGGACCTATAGGTTGGAATTACCAGATGAGTTAAGTGGAATTCATCTAACATTCCATGTATCTCATCTGAGAAAGTTTTTAGCCGATGAAGACATGGTTGTACCACTGGAGGATATCAAGGTTGATGAACGGCTCAATTATGTGGAGCAACCAGTGCCAATTATTGATCACAAGGAGAAACAGTTAAGGAATAAAGTGGTTTCCCTAGTGCATGTACAATGGAAGCATAGGAATGGATACGAGTCTACGGGGAGACTGAAGAAGAGATTAGGCAGAATTACCCATATTGTTTAAGGAATAACAGGTTTCGAGGACGAAACTATATAAGGGGGGTGGAGTTGTAACACCCAGGAATATTTTTAAGACGAATGATAGTGAATAAGGAAGAAACACAATTCAGCCCAAGTAGAGGGGCTAAATATGTACAAAAGGACAAAAGTATAAAAGTTGGTGGATAAAGCAACATGGCCGCCCACACTTCCCTGCATATTTCTTTTCACCAAATTTTCTAGAGAGAGAAAGACCAGAATTTGGATTTCTGAAGAAAGAAGAAGGGGCATTCGAATTCAGGATAAGAATTATTGTTTTTAAATTATTCTGACCGGCCTATGCCTCGTTTATGTGCTTACAAGTGGTATGTGTGTTCAGGTGTGTGTTTTTGGTAGGTTCTATGTTGGACCAAAAGAACCAATGAGCCTGATCAGAAAAACCTCTAAGTCCTACAGACATCACAACAACTGCTGAAGACTTGATCAGCTGTTTTGACAAAGTCTGAAGACTTCACAGCTGAAGACTAAAGTACTGAAGACTTCAACAGCTGAAGACAAAGTCTGAAGATCAACAGCTGAAGACTAAAGTACTGAAGACTTCAACAGCTGAAGACTAAAGTACTGAAGACTTCAACAGCTGAAGACCAAAGTCTAAAGATCAACAGCTGAAGAACAAGTACTGAAGATCAACAGCTGAAGTACAAAGACTGAAGACATCAGCTGATGACAACAGCTGAAGTTCAAGTACAAGTACTAAGCCTTTAGAGTTTGTTACAACAGCTGAAGAAGCATTCTTCAGTTGTTGCGATGGTTTCCTTTCAGTAGTTTCTTTTTGTTTCAGTATTTGTAAAACGACTGAAGAGCATGTTCTTCAGTCGTTGTAGTTTCAGTAGTTTCTTTTCAGTAGTTGTAGTGATAGTTAACACTTAGTATTTTTGTAAGAATATGTCAGCTGTTTTGACATCTTCAGTAGTTGTGTTAACTCAGTAGTTTGAATAATTCTGTTAGATGTCACTATCAAATGACATCAGCGGAGGTCACATCTCCTATATAAGGAATGTTCCACCACGACATTCCTATATAAGGGATGATTGACCTGATTGTAAGGGTGACATTTTTCCACCACGAAAGCGCGTATTGAATGAAATCTTTGATGTGCAGAATTCTTTCTATAATCGTTTGTTCTTACTTTGAATATCAACTATATTCTTGTGAATTTTCTAATTCATTGTTTGATTTCCGCTGCAATACTCACTAATCAATCAAACGTAGATCAGTAATCCTAAGAATTGGTATTAGAGCTGGTTAATCATTGATCGATCTAACAATTGATTATTGAAACTACTAATCAATATCTGCATTTAATTGAATTGGCATATTTGCAAGAATTGGTTATAGTTAAATTGAATTTCTGCTACTTTCGTTTTATTGCTTTCTGTTTTCTCTTGGTTCAATTTGGTATGTTGTGTTCTATTCTAAATCTGTTAAAACTTAATTGATTTTGGTTGAATCTGAGAATGACTACTCCTTTTAATGACCCTCACAATACCGGTTCCTCAACCAAGCCTCCGATGTTGGTTAGGACTGAGTATAACATATGGCAACGAAGAATGCTTCATCACCTGTCTGTTAACAGTTCAGGTTGTTGGACATCAGTGGTACATGGTCCACATAAGCCTATGGTGAACAATCCGGAAACAATCAAATGGTTCCGAAGAAGAAGGAACAATACTCAGATGAAGATCGGAAACTGTTTGAGATTGATGCTAAAGCCCATGGAATTCTGGCCATGGCACTGCCAAATGAAATCTATTCAGGGCTTATGCATCATTAAACTGCTCATGACCTCTGGAATGCACTGAAGGAACAATTTGGTGGAACTGATGAGGTCTTAGCAAACAATAGAGAAATCCTTGCCCAACAATATGAAACATTCTCTCATAGGAAGGTGAGACACTGACTCAATAGTTTGAGCGTTTTTCCTGTTTGATCTATGAGCTAAAAATGGTCAAACATGAATATACCAATAGCCAGATGAACAACAGATTCCTGAGATCACTGCCTGAGAGATGGGACACATACACTATTGTCCTACGCTCCAGTGCAAATCTGGATAAACTATCTCTCACCAACTTCATGGGAAACTGCTTACATTGAGAGAGAGATAGAGCAGAAAAGGAAACTGGCATCATCAGGAAAGCTCACTGATGACTTTGTACCAGGGAACACTGCCTTGGTTGGTCATGAGTCAGAATGTACTGCATCTGAAAGTAATTATGATAAGCATATAGACTTCTCTTCAAACGGTTCAGATCATGCATTTGTTGGTGTTGATAGTCACTCAAGCTGTAATAGTGAAAATTTATACTTTATCATGGATGATTTGAAAAGAATAGCTGATGATGATCTAGAAGAGATGGATATTCTGAGCCAAATGGCCTTGATTAATATCAGATCTCAGAGTTCTACAAGAGACTGGCAGGAAATTTCCAGGACTCTCTGGCAAAACCAAAGTTGGTTTTGACAAGAGTAAGTTGAGGTGTCATAAATGCCAAAGGCTTGGACACTTTGCAAGAGAGTGTAGATCATCTGGATCTAACTCCTCTGCACCCTTTGTGACTTTTCCAAGCACTAGTCCACAAAAAGGGGCAACATCTTGCTAGTTCTGGTCATCATTCACAACCTGCTTCGCCTGCATATTTTGTCCCTCAGGGTCCAATGTCATATCCGTATCCCTGCTATTACATGCCTCAGCCAAATCCAGTTCAAGTTCCTACTGCACAACAACCACAAGCATTACCTGAGCCTCTACCATCTCATTCACAAACTCATCACAGCTTTTTCACCCGTGGTAATGTTGACTGGAGCAGTTTACCAGATGATCTCTCTGGTACTGAGCAATTATTTACTAGTGATGGTCAACATGGTGGTGAACATCCTTTTGGGAATCTAGCTCTCATGGCCCTGAATCTACTGAGGGTTCTTGCTCCAATGCATCTTCTTCACAGGTAACCCAAGTATCTTCTAAGGCTAAGGCCAAGCTTTGTTTTGAATCTTGCATAGATGCATTTGTCTCTATTAGAGAAGCAAATGTAGCTGTAATTAATCAAAATCTAGAGCTTGAGCAAACTATTTCCAAAAGAAAAGCTGAATACGAGTCTGTCCTTAAGGACAAAGATGATGAGATTTATAAGCTTAAATGCCAATTAAATGATGAAAAGGCTAAGCTAGAGGTCATTCTTGAGAACCATAAGGAACTCAAAGAAAAACTTGCAGTTACCCAAGTTGAGTGTGACCGCTGGGTGTCATCCTGCAAGGGATTTGAAATGCTGCTCAGTAAGCAATCTACTTCGAATGTGAAGTTTGGAATTGGTTATAACCATATTGCACCTCCAACAGATTTTACTCCAAAACCAATAGTAAAATCTGAAAGTGAAAGCAATCTCCAAACCACATTATCATGTGCATCATCCACAGTGATCTCCCAAAATCACAAGATGAAATAAGGGTTGATACCTCAGCAAGTCAATTGGCTGATGGGTTAACTACTGATAAGCACATGAAGCTGAGTATTTCAGATGTTGTCCCTCAAAGTAACTTAAGTACTGAAGAGCAAGTTACAACAACTGAAAAGCATTTCAAATCAACTGAAATAAATGGATTAACAACTGCTGACAATAAACAGCTGGAGAACAACTCTTCAGTTGTTACTGATTCTTCAGTACTAAACAAAATTACTAAAAGGAGGAAAGTACTGAAGAGCACACCTTCAGTAGTTTCCTCATCAGCAGTTGATCAATCCAAGATGAAGAATAAGCCATGTGAAATAGTGGTAAATTCAATCATCTTTCTGATGAATGTTGGTACAAAAAGGTTTCCAAACTCAACAGAGATAAGCTCATTAAAATCCAGATGGATGAAATGAAAACTGAGTTTGAGACCAAGTTTGTACCGCAATCATTCCATTGTGATAAACCCAAGCCTTCAACCAAATTCAAAAAGAAGGATAAGGTTAATCACAAAATAGTTGATGGTGCTCCTCATGATAAACATCAGACTAAGTCTGTTAATTTTAAGGAGGAAATGGTGGATCACAGGAACTCATCAAACACAAGTACTGATATGTCACAAGAGCTGAAAGCTTTGGCTACAAATCAGACACAACTTTTTATGATGGTTCAGCATTTGTTGGGGAGAGTTAACCAATTAGATGCACCTATGATCAAATCACTGAAAAGGCATTCCAAGCCCAAATCCAAGGAATCCATTTCAGCACCATCTCCTTCTTCAGCTGTTAATCATAAGAAACAAGTTATGGTTGCATCTATTGATGAAAACAGACCCAAAACCAAAAAGGTTTGGGTCTCAAAATCTAACTAGTTTTCTTTCATGAAGGTTCTTCAACATGCCAAAGGAGCATCTGGTATGTGGACAGTGGAGGATCTATGCATATGACTAGGAGTAGTTCTCTTCTTAATGACTACTCTCAAGGAAAGAAGGGATTTGTTTCATTTGGAAATGATGCCAGAGGTTACATCATTGGGAAAGGATATGTGTCTAATGGACAAATCAGGTTTGATGATGTCAACAATGTGGAGAATCTCAAGTACAATCTGCTGAGTGTCAGTCAGATGTGTGATAAAGGGCATGTTGCACTTTTCACAAGCTAGAACTGCAGATTCTGTCTTCCCAAGTTCTGAGGCTGATTGACAAGGTAATGGATGAACATACTCTCCTAAGGCCAACAGGATTGGAAGAGTGTATGCCTTGGATTTGTCAAAGAAGATGATTTGAAGGGTCATCCATGCCTATTCTCCAAAGCCTCTCTTCAGGAATCTAAACTATGGCATAGAAGGCTGGGTCATGTCAATCTCAGAAACATGAATCAGCTGATCCAAAATCGTTTAGTGAGAGGTTTATCAATAAAGGAGTTCCACTGTGATGAAGCTGCACTGCTTGCTTGAAAGGAAAACAGCACAAAGTCTCATTCCCTCCCGTTGAAGACCTAAGTCCATTGCCTACTTGCAGTTACTGCATATGGATCTATTTGGTCCTGTGAGAGTGATGAGCATGGCAAAGAAGAAATACTGTCTGATAATTGTGGATGATTACTCCAGATTCGTATGGACTTCTTTCTACATTCAAAGGAGGAGGTTGCTCAGAAGATTATAAACTTTGTGATGTATGTTGAGAAGCAGTATTCCTATCAGTCAAGTGTATAAGGAGTGACAATGGTACTGAATTCAGAAACCATACACTGATGATTTTTATCTTTCAAAAGGAATCAAAAGGCAATATAGCATCCCAAGGACTCCAGAACAAATGGAGTAGTGGAGAGAAAGAATAGGACTTTAATTGAAGCCAAGGTCCATGTTGGCTGACTCTGTTTGCCTTTGACCTTTTGGGCTGAAGCTGTCAATACAGCTTGCTATGTGCAGAATAGAGTGTTAGTAAATAGAGGTTGATGAAGACTCCATATGAAGCTCTACATCATTTGGCTCCTTTGATTTCATTCTTCAGAGCCTTTGGATGTCCTTGTTTCATTCTCAACACAAAGGGTCAACTCCACAAATTTGATCCTAAGGTGGATGCAGGGTATTTGTTGGTTATTCATCCACTTGCAGGCTTACAGAGACTTCACTGCAGAACAAAGATAGTTGAAGAAACTTGCATGTGAAATTCAATGAATCTCCTAGGATAAAATTCCACAAAACCTTGTGGAGTTGTTTGATCTGGACATACTGCAATATGCTCCTTATCAAACTCCAGCTGTTGCAGATCATGTGGATAAATCATCTTCTGCAGCAAGTCTTCCACCTGGTGGTACTGAAGATGATGATGATATCAGTACTCACCTTTTCAAGTTCAGTGACCAACTGCCTGAGTCGCTAAACTTGATGTTCCTGTACCTTCAGCAGCTCCATCCACAACAAATGCTGATGAAATTTCTGATTCCTCTACATGGTTTGATTTGCCATCTAATACTTGGTTTCAAGAATCTGAATCAACATCTGCTGATGTTGAACCGGCTACAAACACTTGCACTGATCTTCTTATGCACCAAGAGCTGAAGGATCACCCCATGTCTCAAATCATTAGTGGTATCAATGCTGGCGTCTCAACTAGAAGTCAATTGTCTAACTTGTGCTTCTATGCTCTCTTCATCAGTCAGCAAGAGCCAAAGAACTATCATGTTGCTCTGAGAGACAATGGATGGGTGGAAGCCATGCAGATTGAGCTACTTCAGTTCAAGAAACAGCAAGTGTGGGAACTGGTTCCTCTACCCCAAGGTAAGTGTGCAATAGGCACTAATGGGTGTTTAGGAACAAAACAGATGAAAATGGACTTATTGTTAAGAACAAGGCCAGACTGTTTGTTCAGGGGTTTTCACAAGAAGAAGGTATTGATTATGATGAGACCTTGCCCCTGTAGCCAGATTGGAGACAATTAGATTGTTCTTAGCCTATGCTGCATTTCACAATTTTAAAGTTTTTCAAATGGATGTTAAAAGTGCATTTTTATATTGTAAAAAAAAAGAAGAAGTTTTTATGTCAACCACCAGGTTTTGAGGATAATAAACATCCAGATGGGTATACAAGCTTGATAAGGCTCTTTATGGGTTGAAACAAGCTCCTAGAGCCTGGTATGAGACATATCAAATTTTCTTCTTCAAAATAATTCACTAGAGGCTCCATAGATAAAACTTTATTCATTAGAAGGTGGATCGTATAAGCTACTTGTTTAAATTTATGTTGATGATATTATTTTTGCATCCTCTCATCCCTAGTTGTGTGATGACTTTACCAATTTATGCATAAGAAGTTTGAAATGAGTGCAATGGGAGAATTACAGTTCTTTCTAGGATTGCAAATCAAACAAAAGGCTGATGGGACTTTCATTCATCAGTCTAAATATACAAAAGATCTTTTGAATAAGTTTGATTTACAAAATTGTAAGCCCTGTTCTACTCCATGTGCAACACCACACAACTGGATGCAGATCAGAAAGATAAGCTGATTGAAACACTTTACAGATGTATGATTGGGTCCTTGATGTACTTAATAGCTTCTAGACCAGATGTTATGTTTGCAACGTGTGTTTGTGCTAGATTTCAGGCTGCTCCTAAAGAGTCTCACTTGATTGCAGTCAAAGGATCTTTAGATATCTGCAAGGTACACAATCTCTAGGTTTATGGTATTCCACTGGACACTCTTGCAAATTGGTTGCTTTTTCTGATAGTGACTATGCAGGGTGTAAGTTAACCAGAAAGTCACTTCTGGTGGATGTCAATTCCTAGGCAACTGTTTGATTTCTTGGCAGAGTAAGAAACAAACATCTGTTGCTACATCCACTGCTGAAGCAGAGTACATTGCTGCTGCAAGCTGTACTTCTCAGGTACTCTGGCTTCAGAACCAACTTTTGGATTATGGCATTACAGAGACTAAGACTCCATTATTAATGGATAGTGCTTCAGCTCTTTGCATTGTCAAGAATCCTGTCCAGCACTCTAGGACCAAACATATAGAGATCAGACATCATTTTATTAGGGACTGTTTTGAAAAAGGTCTGATTGATCCAAAGTTTGTGCCTAGTGCTGATGAGCTTGCAGACATTTTTACTAAGCCTTTGGATAGTTCAACTTTCCAAACCTAGTGTTAAGGCTTGGTATGCTGCAGCTAGAATAAGTGATAACTACTGATGATCTCAGTAAATAAGTACTGATGATCATTTGTAACCATATCACAAATAAGTACAAACAGATAAGTACTGACGCCTATGAAACAACTGAAACAGCCAAAACAAAGACTGATGAGTAAGTGTTGAGGACAGTATGAAACAGCTAAAAGCTATGAATGACCAAAACTACTATGAGAATTTTCTCTTCAGTTGTTTCTAAAATGCTGCTTCATCTTAAACAACTGATGACCAAACCACGTCTTCAGTATTTTCACACTACTGATGACTAATACCAGTCGTCAGCTATTAAAACAACTGATGACAAAACACATCTTCAGTAGTTTCACAACTACTGATGACTAATACCACGTCGTCAGCTGTTTACAACAACTGATGACAAACCATGTCTTCAGTAGTTTCACAACTACTGATGACTAACACCACGTCGTCAGCTGTTTCCAACATCTGAAGCTAAAACCATGGTCTTCAGTAGTTTTATAACTACGGATGCCTAAAACCAAGACTTCAGTTGTTTCAACCTCTGAAGGTTAATACACGTCATCAGTCGCTTAAAACTACTGATGACTCATACCAAACCCTTCAGTTGCTTTATAACCCATACCCTATAAATACCTTGTCTTACAGAGCTTCATCATCTCAACCTAACGTTCAAAAACTCAAACCTTCTCTCACATCATGGCGAACATGAAGCTTAAACACACACAACTGTGTTGCTTACCTTACCAAATCACCCTTCTGGACAAAATTGATAATGCCATTGATCTAATGATCAACTCTCCATACAAACGGCTTTCCTTCTAAATCCTACCATTCATGCCGAATCCCTCCAGCAGTTCTGGACGAACGTCACCCTTGTCACTGGGAGAATGACACCGACTCTCTCTAGTCGTTCGTCAACAATCGTCAGGTGGTCATCACTCCAGAAATCCTTCGCCAAACCCTACAACTGGATGATGCCACTTTCCCCACTGGGTATCCAAAGGGCACCACTGATCTATCATTTGCCCAACATGGATACCAAGGTAACCTTAGTGCCTCTACCATCCTGAAGAAACATTTCCATGAGTGCGAACGACTAAGTTTTCATATGGTGAATGTATGCTTAGCTCCTAAGACTTCTTCTTGGGATCAAATGTCGACGAGGTGGCAGCAGGTATTATTCTCTATCCTTGACCAACAAACTTAATTTTTCTGAAATATTATTTCTTGAACTCAAGGATATGGCCTCCAAGCCTATAGCTACCGATGGATATTATATCCTCGTTCCTAATGGCCATTATAGTAAACCAGCTGAAAGCTGACGGACTTTTTGGCCTTGGAGTCCCTGCCACGGCTGTATTGCCTGAAGTATACTCCAGGCACAACTCAGACCAGTCACTCAAACTGGCTGCCAAACTGCGAAAACCCACGCAGCTGGAACCCACAGCCACCACCTCCAAATCCTTTGTCCCCACCAAACCCAAACACAAGAAAGCCAAAAAGGCTACTCAGGAAATGAGTCCCCTGAGGATGCCCCTGCAACACAAACGCAGGTTATATCTACTGTCATAACCCCCCAGTAGATACACGTACTCACTCACCCTCAACCGCTCAGGTTTCCTCTCAACAGGAGCCTGTAGCAACCATCTCTGGGGCACCTATACATCTGGAACCTTCCTCACTTGAGGAGGTTGCCATTGAAACGCACCACTCTCCCCGTGCATACTGCCTTCACACCCTCTCCCACTGCAACCGCCCCCCAAAGTCCTACCATCATGATTGCCAAAGTGCTGACTCAATTGCACTCCTCACCCCCTCCCCAGTACCAATCACAACTGGGATAGCCCCAACCATTGAGGGGGAGGACCAAAGTGCTTCTAACACCCCACAGCACAGGGTTTACCATATTCAATCTCCACGTGTAGAAACAGAGATTTGAATTCTGGTGAGGCTGCCACTTCTCCTGCTTCAGCAAATGATCAGATGAATTGGTACTGTCCATAAGACCTCACCAGAGGCAACTGCTGATGAAGGACATGGTCCTGAGGCAGGAAGTCCCCAGTACCATGACCAAGGGGCACATGCTACTACTGATCTACACTCAGAGCATGTTCATCCTGATTCTATCAGGAGGTGGGTGATTTAGTAAACACTGATGATGACCTGGGCTTCTTTTATGATGTTTTAGCCCAAAACACCATCCTCGAGGATGAGGTGAGCAGTCTCAAAGAGCTGCTTGCCAACATTTCTCAGGATCAAAGACCATCTACCCCTCACAACCCACAGATGGCACCTTCCTCTGAAGGTCTCCCATACACTGAGCCACTCCAAAACACTCAGCCACCTGCCTCTGCTTCTGGTACTATTTCTCAGGGACAGAACCCCCCTGAGCAAATAGTTGCTATCTTTCAACATTCCTTACCTCTCATCACATCAACTATCACTGATATGGTCCTTAAAACCCTTGATGAGAGGCTCCCTCAGTTATACAACCCATGAGAGGATGCTGTGAGCAAAAGGCTTTCTGACAATCAAACCCTTGCAACCAATGCAACCAAAAAGGGGGAGATTCAGTCAGTGAAAGCAAAAAGAAAGAGGGATGGCAGATAAAAGAAACTGAAAGGAAAAGTGACTGAAAGTACTAAAGACTTTCATGTCACATACAAGAAAGGAAGAATGAAGGAGACTGACTTGGAGACAATGGTGAAGAGGCTGATGCTGAACACAGACGATCAATGGATAACATCATTGATCAGTTGTTTAGGCAAGGCCACGACACTGAAAAACTTGACTCAGAAATCAGAAGACTAGAGATTGAAGAAATCCAAGCTAGATGGGCAAGTTATGATGTGTTGGAAAGGGAAAGTTTAGAGATCATGATCAGTTCATAGCGAAATATCTGGGTAGATCATTGATTGAGATCAAGGCATGGTCCAGGACAGCATCTTTGCAATAACCACCAAGATCTGTTCGTCTGAAGTATACACAAAGGATTGGTTATTGAAGCCTTAAACGAAGCTGGTGTTAGGAGTAGGACTGAACTAGTCCAGCAATCTAAAGCCGACCTCACATCCAGAATGCTAGTACACGCCTGTCAACATTCCCCACCAAAACCACCACAAAACCAACCCAACCCAAACAACTCCTCTACCCTCAAAACCAGTAGCCGATGAAGTACCCCAGAAGAGGAAGAGAAGGTACTGAGGCTAGAAGAAGATGACGAAGATAATGATGAAGATGAAGATAGGCTGCCACTCTCAGCTATTATACAGTTGCCGAAGGCCACAAGTCACTCTCCAACAATTACTCCTGAAACTCAAAGACAAATTGTGAAGTGAAGCTAGAAGAAGAAGAGCTTCACAAACAACATGATGAGGAATTGTTAAGGAGGGTTGACAAAGCATATGCTGCCACATCTTCAATCATCAACATGAAGAAGCATGCTCTCAGATTATACACTCTTAAACATACATTTCAATATCAAAAGGAAAGAGTGAGGATTTGGCCTGATCCTAGGGTGTCTCATAGGATTCACAAGAAAAACATTCCACAGAGATATATTGGCCAAGTGAAGAAGATTGTAGATGAAGTGATCTCACTGGTCTTTGTAGTATCACCCTGGGAAATCCTAGATGACTTCAGAAAGCCTATAAAGCTAACCTGACCCCACAAAGATGCTGGAAAATAAAATGGTGAAAAAGGGGTTAGTATATAAAAGGCTTGAGGAAGTCAGAAAGAATGAGCTCCAGTTGTTCTTAGAGGGTAACCACCCTGATAATTTGCTTATAGAGTAATAATAACTGTGGAACTCAAAAATGGGAAACAGGTCAAATACCTATCTGAATATTATGGGTCAGAATCACTTTTTGAAAGAGGAGCTGAAGAACTTACCATGGAGGAACAGATAACCTTCCTTGAGGCCTATACAAGGGAGTCATACAGACTCATTGTTGGGAAGTAGATCTCATGGATGGGGTAACAGCTCTGTGTCCAGTTTCCCCAGACAGAGTTCTCATTCATCCTTTGCCAAACAGATCATTGAGACTTCTTCCCAGGCTTGTGCTTATATGGGTCACTTCTGAGTTGATCTAGAAGACAAAAAGACCAAATCTCTCTCTCCAATAATAAGTGGGACATCTTCAATAAGTTTAGAGGTTTTGCCTGCATTGGTTCGGGGGGAGTTTGTTGGACACAAAAGAACCAATGAGCCTGATCAGAAAAACCTCTAAGTCCTACAGACATCACAACAACTGCTGAAGACTTGATCAGCTGTTTTGACAAAGTCTGAAGACTTCAACAGCTGAAGACTAAAGTACTAAAGACTTCAACAGCTGAAGACCAAAGTCTGAAGATCAACAGCTGAAGACTAAGTACTGAAGACTTCAACAGCTGAGACTAAAGTACTGAAGACTTCAACAGCTGAAGACCAAAGTCTGAAGATCAACAGCTGAAGACTAAAGTACTGAAGACTTCAACAGCTAAAGACTAAAGTACTAAAGACTCAACAGCTGAAGACCAAAGTCTGAAGATCAACAGCTGAAGAACAAAGTATTGAAGATCAACAGCTGAAGTACAAAGACTGAAGACATCAGCTAATGACAACAGCTGAAGTTCAAGTACAAGTATAAAGCCTTCAGAGTTTGTTACAACAGCTGAAGAAGCATTCTTCAGTTGTTGCGATGGTTTCCTTTCAGTAGTTTTCTTTTTGTTTCAGTATTTGTAAATGACCGAAGAGCACTCTTCAGTCATTGTAGTTTCAGTAGTTTCTTTCAGTAGTTGTAGTGATAGTTAACACTTAGTATTTTTGTAAGAAGATGTCAGCTGTTTTGACATCTTCAGTAGTTGTGTTACTCAGTAGTTTGAATAATTCTGTTAGATGTCACTATCAAATGACATCAGCAGACGTCACATATCCTATATAAGGAATGTTCCACCACGACATTCTTATATAAGGGATGATTGACCTGATTGTAAGGGTGACATTTTGCCACCACGAAAGCGCGTATTGAATGAAATCTTTGATTTGTAGAATTCTTTCTATAATCATTTGTTCTTACTTTGAATATCAACTGTATTCTTGTGAATTGTCTAATTCATTGTTTGATTTCCGCTGCAATACTCGCTAATCAATCAAACGTAGATCACTGATCCTAACATTCTAGGTGTTTGAATTCAATTGCAAATGGGTTTGAAGAAGTCATACTCGAAGGTTGTCAAAGGTGAGTTCTAAAATCCGCTCTTTACATGTCTTAACTTATTTGAGGCTGGGAATGCATGGGTGTATGTTTTTAGTAAGTGGGTTTTGTACTCGTATGAATGTGTATGTGAATATGGGTGGGTTTTGATTTGGGACTGAATTATGATGATAATAGTGTGAGTTCGTTGCATATGTGCCTGGATTGGCCCATGCGCTAACAGTCGAATTTGCCTAAGTGTAGTCCTATGCGCTAAAGCCCATGCGCCTAAGCACTCATGCGCCTGCATAGTGCTCATGCGCCTAAGAGTTTGCTAAGGAGACTAAGTGTTGGGTCATGCTCCCAAATAGTGCCCATGCGCCTGAAAGTTCCTCATGCACCTAAGACTTAGAATAATTTTCTGATTTTTTTAGGGAAATGCTAATATAAGCTTGACTTGGGAGGTTCCGGGAGTGATATAAGTTGACCTTGTGATGTAAGGGATGATATGAGTTATGTTATGTATGATGATGTGTGAAGATGTATACTTATGGATGATATGTTTTATTATGTTCCTTATCATATTACCTGTGTGGCTTTACGTGGTATGATTATGAAGTAATCAGAAAGTATTATGTAACGTAAAATGGAAGATAATGAAAAGAGGATGTAATGAATGAAAGAATGCATGCATGAATGAATGAAAGTAATAAAAAGCCTTGCAAGCAATGTATGGAGGTTCACACCCAATGAAGGGTGTTAGCTTAACTGTGTGCGGGTTAGCTACCCCAGAAGGATGAACATTGGGGTCTAATCTTTATGATGACCATAAGTATGGGACCGTTGCTACTTAATCGATACTGTGGTCAGGCCACCAGGCATAATGTATGGGAGTCTATTTATAAACTTCAGCCCAGTACCCGCCTTATGCATGACGATGGGGTATAGCGCATGGCATTTGTCTGGAATGAAAGATGAATGATAATGATGAGTGTATTTGGCCCAGGCCCAAGGGTTAGCTTCATGCACAATTTTTGGGGTATAGTGCATGTCATCAAAAGATAACAAATGATAATGATGACGTACGATGTTGAATGAACAAAAGTTAATGGACGATGATGAAAGATAATAATGATATTATCTATGTGTATGTATGATGTATGATTGCGTATGAAAGTAAAGAATGGTTTTAAACGAAAGGAAAGTATTATATTTTTATAAAAATAAAACTCACTCAGCAACGCTAACTTTTATGTGTTTCCAGTTGGCAGGTAAATGTTGCTGAGGATGGCATAGGGCAACTACTTGAATTATTTTGGATGGCATCCATTTCAGGTTATGATAATGTTTTTGTGATGTAACGCAAATCATGATATTTTGTAACTTAACATGTTGTATTATTTTACAAAATCAATTATGTATAAACGAAATGGTTTTTTTAAATAATTCTGTTGTGACGTTCTAGAAATTGAAATATATATTATATGTTTTATGTACGATAATTGACCGGCTGTAATCTTTCTGGGAACGGGGCGTTACACAGTTTTTATTTATATAAATTGTATAAATATCAACAATTCCTTACTATTTTTCTTCTTTTTTGTAATTCATAATTGTTATTTATTATTTACTGACTCTTGTATAGAAAAAAAAAAGTGACCATCACCTACTTAACCCAATATATTAAACAAATTACTTATTTTCAAACCCCAATCAATATATGATATGTACTATTAAAACAATTACAATCATTCTGTATCTAACCTTTATATTTCTTTCTATTAAATTTAAACACACTTAAATACACCAATGCTCAATTATTTTAATGACAACATAATATGCTTAACTGCTTTTTCTTTTATGATTTTGTAGACCATCTCCGGACCATTCCTTGATATTTAAATGGTATTACATATATCCCATCTTAAATGTTTATTAGTTATTTTAATTTACTTAATATTATTTAGAATTAACTATACACTAATTATGTTCATTACATTTATAAGAATATATTTGGTATTACCGTTTTAATTCACTTACGCTTCTACACCTATCCATTTAGAGATTGTGACAACCGGCAATTACAGGTCAATACACGACCTTAACTTGGTTATGATTACACCGATAATACTTTATTTTCAATTAATTACATTTATTGAAGTCGTTTTATGCATTGCAAAGTTCCGCACATAACATTTCATGCAACGGTAATTCGGCGTAATTACCATTTTTACACACAATACAAGCACACACGAACATTGGTGATAATTAATATATATATATATATATATATATATATGTGTGTGTGTGTGTGTGTGTGTGTATGTGTGTGTGTCAATAAATACTTTAAATTGTTTTAAGTATCTTAGATTCCAAATTAAATACATGGAAAATTTTTAAATTTAAGAAAAATCTTAACGCATAAATTGATATGCTACCCGGATAAAACACGTGTAACGCAACTACTAGATTGTTAGTTCTCTAGAAAGATTAACATGTTGTTTTTATGTGTCTTTTTACTATTTGTAATAGTACAGGGACTAGTTTTGTAATTTTGTTAGTTCCTTGTGTTTCATTATAAATAGCTTAGATTGTTGTAGTTAGTAGGAGAGACGAAAACTGCTTACTTACTTTGTAATTGTCTTTGCTTGATATTAATGAAACTGTGAATTTTGTTGATATCTTGCTTGATTTGATTACTTTGTTTGTATTTCTTTGAATTGTGTTCATACATCATCACAGATTGATACATTTGATCCTATCAAATGGTATCAGAGCTGTTGGTAGAGTGATCTTTGAGTTCTATCAAACTGTCAAACTCAAAAATTCACTGAATCTGTGATTGATAGACAATTCAATTGAAATTTTGTGGATTTCAGATGTGTTTCATCATCATAAACATGTTTTAAACCACAATTAGCAGTTAAATTCATCAAATTCAAGATAATTTGTTGAATTTGTGTTCGAAAAGTTCACTATTTTTCGAACTGAAAATCACAAAATTGATTGATTTGTTGTTGATATTGAAAGAAATTGATTTTAGAAGAATGATTATCGGCATAAAACATGTCTGATTGGAAAGTTTCAATCCAATTCATCAACTTTTGAAGAATTTCAGAAGATTTTAGTTAGTTACATTCATACAAACATGACGAATGTGGCGTATTAGGGTTGAAGTTTGCTGAAAATTTGTCTAAGTATTAGGCGTTTAACCACTGTATAGTCGCATTAACACTGTTTGGACGTTTTCAGTTCAGACGTTTGACTACTGTTGAAGAGTACAAGTTCAGACGTATCATCTCTGTTGAGGCGTATTATAACTATTTAGACATTTGACAACTGTTGAGGCGCTTTACAACTGTGTAGGCACATTACAACTATTCAGGCGTTTTACTGCTATTAAGACGCATCAACTTAGGCGGTTTGGAAATTTTTAAGACAGTCCCTTAGACGTCTCTCACCTAGGCGCATTAACTGTTTGGACGTTTGATTACTGTTCAGGCGCATCACCCTCGATACTTAGAATTAGTTTTTAAGAAAAAAATTTCAAAAACTTTTTCATTTCTTTTCTTAATTCAAAATCTAAGAAAAACAACAAAATATAAGAATGATGAAATTTGAAGATTCTGAAAATAGAGTTCCAAAACTTAAAAATAAAGTTGATTTTAAAAATTGGTCTCTTAGGTTAAAACATCATTTAAATTTCATTGACACTGATCTTTGAAAATCTATAGAGAAAGGACCAAACATTCCTATAATCACTGATGGGCCTGATAGAGGGTTTGTTTATACTAAAGATTCTCAAGAACCCTATCCTGAAGATGGTCTTCAAGGAGATGATTTGAGAAGAGTAAAGAATGATATCAAAGCATATTCCTTGATGTGTAAAGGACTACCTCTGGAAGTTCTTGCAGGCTTGATGGATATCAAACTGGATATACCATGTATAAAGCCTTAAAGACCATTTGTGAAGGAGGCAAGGTGATTCAAAATCTCAAGAAACAAAAGTTGAAAAGGCAATTAGAATTGTTTCAACATTTCTCTAGAGAAACCATAAATCAGATGATGAACAGATTTGTTCAACTTACAACTAAGATGTCAACAGCTGGTATTAAGCCTGATCTTGAAGATCTAAATCTTAGACTACTCAATGCTTTACCCTCATCATGGAAACAAACAGTAACCTTATTAAAGCATACTGAGAAGTTCCCTATGGATCTAGATCTACTCATTGCCAAGATAGAGTCAGTAGAGATTGATGAAAGCTCAAGGAATAATGATAGAGCAGCATCAATGTCTCAGTATCAGTTTGTTGCTTCTCTTGCAAACACCATTGAAAATGCATTCATGGCAAAAAGTGAAAAAATTACAGAAAAAGAGGGTGATTTGTTTGTTGGAGCAGGATTTTTCACTGATTCATCATTTACTAGTGCTCCTGCTTATAAAACACAGTCTCATTCTCAATCTCCTCCTAAATCTCAGTCTCAAACATCTAATATTCAAACAGAGACTTCTTCATCTAACTCTGCTAAATCTAGCAAAGTTAAAGATGTGATAACATCCTATTAGAGGATGAAGAGTTTAAAACTGCATTCACTGCATTTATGGCTAGTTTTCAAGCATATCAAGGTAGTCATTTAACTCAATTAGACCTTGTTTTGCAGGATTTGTTTGAAATGGATCCTGAAGATGTTGAAGAGATGGACTTAAACTGGCAGGTGGTGATGATAGCTTAATGGACACAAAAACACTCATATGTCAACAGGAAGTACAAGCCAAGTGCTAACAAGACTGTTGGATTTGATAAGTCAAAATCAAGGTGTTTTAACTGTAACAGTTATGGATATTTCTCCAGAGAATGCAAAGCTCCAAGGAATAATGGAGGAAATGCCCAATCAAGTTCTAGCAATCAAAGGTTTCAACCAGCTTAGAAGACCTTTCAAAATCCTTATCAAAGTCTTCCTATGCTTGAGCTAAAGATGAAACAAACCATCTGATGAAACCAAGAAAGCTTTAGTAATCATCATTAAAGATGGTTATGATTGGAGTGCATATGCTGAACAGTTACTAATGATGTAATATCAAGTTTATCTCTTGTTGCAGAAATCCAGGCTGAAGATTGTTCAGAAAATAATGATCCAAAGGTGGAAGGTGAGAATGAAGAAGATGATTATGATTGGAGTGACAAATCTGATCCTAAGGAGGATACAGATGAAGTAGCTCTAATGGCACAGTCTGATCAACCTAAGGTTGACACTTCATCTTTAAAATCTGAAACCTTATCTCCAAAATTCCCTGAAATCCCATCTGAAGTGAGAGAAAAATTCTGCACAAAATCATGCTATGAACATGTTGAATACTATAGAAACTACTCATATAAAATATGTGAGAAATTAAACAAAGAAGAGTCAATGCATAACAAACTAAAATCTGATCATAAAACAGCAGATCAAAAGATTATTTCTCTTCAAACTTAATGGAACAAAACACTAAAAGAATTAGAAATTATCTCTAAACAATTGGAAGAGATGACCAAAAATCTTGAACAAGAGAAGATAGCACATGCTGCTACTCAAATGGATCTTGCTAAAGTAAAAAGTTCAAAAATGATTGTAGAAAAACTGGTAAGTGAGAGAAAAGATAAACAGAAAGCAGGGTTAGGTTTCACTCATAAACCTATGCCTGAATCTATTACAAACACTTTACCTGAGAACTTTAATACCTATGACCATTCTCTTGAGAATAAAGCTAAACTTAAAGATTTTTAGGTGAAAAACAAGAATCAAAAGAAGAAAAGGAAAATGTAAAAGTTTTTGTTGAAAATGATCAAGAAATGATTAAAAATGGTCATCCAATCAAGATAAAATCTTATGAACCAAAACAAACAAAACAAAACACTTCTGATCAAATTCATTCTGTATTAGAAGAAGTGAAAGTTCAAAGCAAAGATAAAGATAAACAACAGGTAGGAACATCAGAAGATTCAAACACTATTAATATAAAACAGTTCAATCTGAAAAGGAATCTTCTTCTGACGATGTTCAATCTGGAAGTAAACCAAGTTCTTCTAGTCAGAATCAAAGAAGAAGAAAGACATCATCAAAAACATAATCTGAACGAAACAAAAGTTTAGAAAAGTTGATCAAAGCAACAAATCAGGCAACAAGACTTAAACCAATAAAATTTGTGTCAGCCGGTTTGTTAAATATGAATTCTCTTCAAACCAACAAGGTGAATACTATGAACAAATCTCACTCTGATCTAAAATCAAGTTCAGATTCTAAGACTTCCGCTGTAGCAAAAAGATTTGTTCCTAATGAATTCAAGAAGGAAGTTCATGTTAAACAGATGCAAAATAATTTGGCACAAAATCAAAATTGGAAAAATGAAAAACAACAGTTTAACTATTTGACACCAAAATATAAAAATGAACCAAATATAGTGTCAATGTCAAAAGTTAACAAACAATTGTTTATGACTCCACAAAAGTACTGCGAAATATGTGATATGAAAAATCACAATACTGTTGAGTGCTATTTCAACAAGTACTGTCACATATGTGACATGAGAAATCATTCCACAACTATTTTATTATTTTAACAAATACTGTACTTATTGTGATGAGAAGACTCACAATACTGTAAATTGTTATTTTGGAAAGAGATCACATACTAGAGGATTTGCAAATTCAAACATGAGCAAAGGTTATGTTAATCCTCAATATATGAGAAATCAAACTGATGGATTTCAAAAATTAACTAATCAAACTTCTTTAGGTTTGAGATCTTTTCAAATGAACAATTATATGAGATCTAAACAAAATGTGCAAGAACAATTCATACCAAGATCGGTAAGAATGACTAATAAAAAGGTTAGTCGTCAATACGAGTCAAAAATTGATCAATTAAATGGTATGAATGTTTTCAAAAATAACTCAAACAATTTTGGTAAATTCATCAAGAATAAACCTGATTTGAATAATATTCATTACAAAAAATTTACCATTGTTGACAAATTTGGAAAACCCAAGACCATCTCGACTTGGGTGGATATCTCAACTTCATTTCTTGTTGTGCAGGTACGCCCAAGAAGACCACTTAATACATGGTATGTGGATAGTGGGTGTAGCCGGCATATGACAGGCAATCCTGCATTGTTACAAGATTTTAAGTTAAAGGATGGAACACACATCGCATTTGGTGGTGATGCAGGTGGAAAAATAACAGGAGAAGGAACAGTTTGAAATGGGATAATAAGCTTTGACAAAGTCAATTTTTGTTCACCGCTAAACTTTAATCTTTTAAGTGTATCCCAAATGTGATAAATCATACTCTGTTCTATTTGATGATTCATTTTGTTATGTTTTAAAGCCAGGTTTTCAGATAAGCAAAGATTGGGTAATCGTTACAGCTGAAAAGGATAGAGATGTATACAAGCTGGATATGTCTCAAGTTGATCCTTCAACGAAAAAAACATGCCTAATTGCTAAAGCAACAAATGATGAAAGCCAGCTTTGGCATAGACGTCTCAAACATTCAAATTTCAAGAATATGAACAAGCTTGTATCAGGAAATCATGTCATTGGACTTCCATCTAAGAAGTTTGCAACGAATGATCAATGTTCAGCATGTTGAAGGGAAAGCAACACAGAGCGTCTTATAAGACCAAGCACATAAACCCAACTTCCAAACCTCTTCAAATGTTACATATGGACCTTTTTGGACCAATAAATGTCAAGAGTATTGGACGAAAATCATATTGTTTAGTTATCATTGTCACTATACAAGATTTTCATATGTTTTCTTTTTGTATGCTAAATCTGAAATGGCTGATTTACTGAAAGAATTTATCATTAAAGTTGAAAATCAATTAGAAAATAAAGTGAAAATAATAAGAAGTGATAATGGAACAGAATTCAAAAATGCTAACATTAAAATGTTTTGTGCTCAGAAAAGGATAGCTCATCAGTTTAGTGCTCCCAAAACTCCTCAACAAAATGGAGTTGCTGAAAGGAAGAATAGAACTTTGATTGAAGCTGCTTGTTCTATGTTAGTTGATGCAAAAATTGCTATCACTTTTTGGGATGAAGCTATATCAACTGCGTGTTTTATTCAGAACAGAATCTTAATTGTAAAAGATAAAATGAAAACTCATTATGAGTTAATGTTTGGAAGAAAACCAAACATAAACTTTCTAAAATCATTTGGTTGTCCTGTTATGATTCTTAATTCATATGATCAATTAGGAAAATTTGAAGCAAAATCTGATAATGGATTTTTCGTTGGATACTCATCTATTTCAAAAGCTTATCGAGTGTACAACTCTAGGAAGAATATAATTCTTGAAATATTCAACATTAAATTTCTGGAAAATTCACTTCTATCAGTTTCAAATGGTCATGCATGGTTATTTGATTTAGATTCATTATCAAATTCTCTTCAGTCTAACTTGTTTAACTAATCAGATTGTCTTGATTCTACAGGCCAGAAGATATCTAAAGGAGATCTTGGATCTTTCAGTGAGGATTCAGATTCTGACGAACCAGATGATTCTAGCTCAGACTAACCATTTTTATCATTTGTCAAGGACTCAACAATTCGATTCAATGACAATAATCATGATAATACAGCTTCAGATCATTCAGCCTCATTTGATCAGGAAGAATCACAACCAATTCCTAATAATGGTACTATGTTTGTGCAACGTGAGTCTGGATATTCAGGTATCTCAAAGGTAAACTAGCTTTAGGGCTTTGGTATCCTTACGAGGGTAACTTTGAATTACATGGATGTACAAATAGTGATTATGGTGGATGTTGTCAAGATAGAATATCTACTTTGGGTGGTTATTAATTTCTTGGTCCCCGATTAGTCTCATGGCAATGTAAAAAACAAACAAATGTCTTTGTTTCAACTACAAAAGCTGTGTACATTGCTGCATCAGCAGGATGTTCTCAAATCCTCGGGTTGCAAAATCAACTACTGGATTATGGGTTCAATTTTCTTAAAACACCTATTTGCATTGATAACACTGCAGCTATGTTCATTACAGCTAATCCTGTTCAACATTCAAAAACAAAACATATGGAAATTCGATATCATTTTTTTAGAGATAACTCTGAAAAAGGGTTAATCATATTGATTCAAATTGAAACAGAAAAACAGTTGGCGGATCTATTTACTAAAGCCTTCTTACCAGGACGGTTTGAGTATTTAGTGGATTCAATTGGTCTTATTAATCATATGTGAACTCCCTAAACCAAAAGACAATCATAAGTGATCCTCTCAATGTTACTTGCCTATTTGTATTTTGTGTGTGTGTTTTTTTAGAAAAACAAATACAAAATTATAAAATCAAAACTCCAAAAATAGAGTCTTTTTCTAAGTGTCAGTTTATTTTTAGACAAGAATCTGTATTGCAATATGTGAGAAATGATAGTACATTAGTGAGATCAGTTGCATATTTTACTCACTAATAGAGTCTTATATCATCAGATATGATGTGTAGATAATATCATGCTATTATACTAAAAAGTAAATTCTTGTGATTACACTAAATCTTTATATTTGTGTGTATTCATGTGAGTACTGTTGAGATGTTTTGGCTTATTAGATTGATTGCTTGTTAGGTTACACCACTCACACCTGATGGTGATGTGATTAATCATGAGATCTGTTACAAGTATCATATCATTTCTTTGTTATGAGTCATCATAGACTTGAAGTGTTGAGACATCCTTTGTTGTAAGTCATTACAGACCTGGATTTTCTCTTTGATGCAAAAGATGCCAATGTGCACAATCTATTCAAATGGATAGATAGAGCTAATCAAATGGTTATCCATGATCATTCTCTATTCACTTAAGTAACATGAGCTCTGATTATACATATGGCTCAGGTAAAAAGTTGAGTATGTGTTCATTCTTGCATGTCTTGATGATAGTTGAGCTCTCTAAGTCTCTGTATGATCTACATCATGTCATATCTAAAAATATACCCTCATCAATCCAAGAATTGAAAAAGTAAGTGAGTTGATAGTTTGTCAGAAATACTCATTTTCTGTCCTTAGATCGTGTGTCTCCTTTGCTATGATATCATTGCCCTGGAACACACTTGATCAGGATTTATTCATTGTCCATGACTACTCATATTTTTTTATTTTAATGTGTTGATCTTCATTGATATGATCTCACTGCAGACATGAATTCTTTGTTTATACTAGATTTTGATTCTGATTTCATTTTGCTTTTATGCATGTTTTTTAATATAACAATGAGATGTGTGATCTTATTATGTTACCTTAGGAAACTTATAAGTTTTTCAAACTTAAAAGTTTAGGGGGAGTAATAAATGGAAGAGTTTTTTCTTAGAAAATCAAAATTAAATGTGAATTGAAAGGATGATGCTATATGTTCAAAGTGTATGTGAGTTTGATAATGTAACTTTTGAAAATGATGATATGAAGTTATATAAATTTGCAAGTGGAATGTTTCTTGCAAAAGCTAAAAAATGGATATTTGATTATGTTTTGAGATTAAAATAAAGGGAAAGATAAATTTTAAAAAGTTAATCAATAAGTGAAGAATTAAAAATGTTAAAAACCAATTTGAGTGTGCAAAATGTAAAAGATCAAATTTGAGGGTCTAAAATGTAAAATTTGGGATATTCAAAAATTATGCTAAAATGTTTAATATTAGTATGAAATATTACTAATATGTTTAAACAGTGTGCAGGTGAAGAATTTTGGAAAACACAAGTGTAAGACTCATGAAAGTCAACTCAAAGTCAACTCATGCGCCTAAATAGTGTTCATACATCTAAATCTGAGCATGTGAACTTTCATGAAATTATACAAGTGTTTGGCGTTTTTCATATTCCCATGCGTCTAAACAGTTGCAATAAGTCCATGAGATTAACCAAGTGTTTGGGCGTTTCATCAATCCCATACACCTAAAAAGTGATAATGAGTCTGTTGTTTAACAAAGTGTTAGACGTTTTGAATGTCTCATGCATCTACACAGTGTTGAAATGTCTCAGGTTTTACAAGTGTTGGACGTTTTAGGAACTTCATGCGGCTGAACAGAGCAAAAGCGCCTGAACAGTGCAAAAGTGCCTAAATAGTGCTTATGCGTCTGTACAGTGCTCATGCGGCTGAATAGTCTCATGCGTCTGAATCAATACGGCCAAACAGTCTCATACGTCTCATTATTTTGTGAATTTTAGGGTTTCATACGCACAAATAGTGCTCATGCGTCTAAAATTTCACTTAATATATATTGAACACTTACACTTGTTTTCTCATTCACACTAAAAATTCTCCAAACCATCTCTGGAACTATCGACTCTAGTCTTCATCGAACTCTCTGATTTTCATTGTTAGAAGCAAATTTGTGTTGATTGATAGATATTATTTGAGTTTATAAATGAAAGTTTGTGATTCAAATCAGTAAATTTTGGTTAAAACATGTCAATTGAGATAGTCGTTTGACTGCTATTTGGGCGTTCAAACACTATACAATTGAATATTCAAAGTTTAACTAATCAAATCTTAATCATATTTAAAATTGACTCTGGATTATTGATATGTATCAAATTTCAAGCAATTTGAAATATTGTTCTTCAACTGAAATCATGAATGATGTTGATGATTGTTTGCTCAGCCAGGTTCTTCGAAGGAAGAAGAAGATGATGAACAGTCAAATTAAATTTTTGAAAAATAAAAAAATATATTTTTTTAAAAAAAATTGATGAATCAGAATTCAAATAATTGATTGATAAAAATGATAGATACAAAATGAATAAATTTGAAGATTTCACAAATTAAATTCATAAGTAAAAAGTCAAAATCATAACTCAAAATTGAATCTATATTACAAAATGAAAATTCATAAGTAAATTTCAATGTTCTAATATTCTTCTTCTCTATTTTTGCAGATGGCATCTTTGAAGTTAAACCTAACATAATGTTGCTACATTCTTAGATGAGGAAAATAGGGAAGTAGCTGGTTATGAAGAGATTATTCGATTTCTCCTAAGATCAAAATATGTCTATGCAAATGTGCTAGACCTTTGATAATGCAAGATTAATCAAAAGATTTTGGAGAACAGCAACATAGAAAAAGATGAAGAAGTGAAAAAATTTTTAAGAGCTTTTATTACTTCTGATAAAATGCTTGAAGTCTCTGAACAAGCAATAAGAACAGCTCTTAAACTTGTAGAAAATGACCCATCTGAGTACACTTTCAATGAATGTAGAGATGTTTTTCTACAAATGGGTCATCCAGATCATTTTCCAAAGAAATAATTCTTCAGAGCTAGAGTATACAAACACTGGAAACTGCTGTGTTATATATTTCAACATTGCATGTCCAAAAGAAGTGTTGGTTGGGATTCATTCCTAGTTGACATTGCATCTCCTATCAATGCTTTAGCCACTAACAGAAGGTTTAATATGGCTAAGTGGATAATGAATGGATTCATTTTCAATCTTGAAAGAGGAAAGAGAAATAAATACTTAATGTATCCAAGATATCTCCAAATGCTCATTAATGAAGGAAATCCAGACTTATATGTTGAAGAAATTGAAGGAGATAAACTGCAATTGGAGCATATGTCTGAATTTGTTTATAAAAGACTAGCTATGATAACTGGTGCTCAAAACATTCCTTTATTTGATTATATAAGGAATGTAGCTATGGGTGAAGTAGATATCAATCAACCACATTATCATTTATCTGAAGATGAATCAATAGATCCAAATGATCTTATTGAGGATGTTGTAGATGATATGGTGATGATGATGATGAAGAAAATGATGATTAAGATTCTGAAAGCTCATCAATTGATGATGATGATGATAATAATGATGATGGCAATGATGGTGCATCTGAAGCACATCAAGAAGATACTGATGAAAAGAATGATGAATATAATGTCAATGAAACTCAGAACTTAACTAAAGAAGCTATTGATGTTGATATTCATGATGATTCTGTTCATGATGTTCAAGAAGATGAACCGGTTACAGTTGCTCATGAAGAAGATTCTCAAAATCGAACTTTTGATTTTGATTTCATGAATGATATGTTATTTGAACCAGTATTTCATACCCAAATGAATGAAGAAGTTGAAAAAATTCTAGTGAGTACAACACACAATGTGTCTGTACAAACTGAGAAGACAATTGATATAGATGAGATGGAAAATTTGAAAGAAGAAAATATGAATAAAGAGATTGAAGAATTAAAGGTTGAAAATGATAAACCGAAAGAGATGAACATATCTGTTGAGAAGGAAATTTAGAAGTTAAATGATGAGATTCTAAGTTGAAAGAAGAAAGTTTGCTGAAAGATGAAAAGATTGTGAGCTATGCAAAAGATAAAAAAGATGTTATAAAAAATTTTGAAGTTATGATAAAGACTATGACATTCTTGAAAAGAAATTCAAGAAATTTTCTAATGAAATGAAAATGGAAAGAGGAATTAATAAAAGTAAAGGAACCTCAAAAGCCTATCTCACCAGAACAAATGATAAGTGCTGAGATGAATGTTGAAGAGAATCCTGAGGTGATCAAAGGCAAAAGAAAACTTAATGATGTAGCTGAAACAATTTTAATAGAATCATCTTCAAAAGTTCAAAGAATAGAAGAATTGTGAAGAGCAAATTAGTCAAGAACAATTGAAGCTTTAGAAGACATTGAAGAAATTTTCAATGATGACTGGTATGATGAAGTCTTAGATGAGAAGACATAGATGAAGCTCGATTTGTATCAAAATTCAATTCACAAGAACCAACTCAAGATCAAGATGAAATTCCACAGATTTGAAGATAGATACAACTACCTTCAGATTGTGACAGGATCAGTGATCACAAGTTTGACGTATCAGAATATAAAGCAGCGGAATACAACACGAATTAGACAAATTGTAGCAAGCAATCGATACTTGTAAGCGTTAAGATCGCATAGTTATAGGGAGAGAATATGAATTTCTGATTTCTAGGAATGTTTATAGATGTAGAATATTTCCATCGAATTAATCAATCATTCCATTCAATTGCTCATATCACCTCTCATTACAATAGGTTGTCACTCCTTATATAGAGTGCAACAGTCACTGCTGTTATCACGGAAAGTGACAACTGGCAGATCCAATACAGAAATAACTAATTCTTAACAAACTACTGAAATGTTCACAACTACTGAGAACATATCAGCAAGTTAAGTACAAAATATAAAACTACTGAAACTACAACGACTGAAGAACAAGCTCTTCAGTCGTTTTACAAAACTACTGAAACAAAGAAAATAAAACTACTGATATCACAACTACTGAAGAAGTACTCTTCAGCAGTTGTGACAAACTACTGAGGCTTCAGTACTTGATCTTCAGACTTTGACCTTCAGGCGTTTCATCAGCTGATGACTTCAGTAGATATCATCAGCTGATGTCTTCAGTCTTTGTCTTCAGACTTTGTACATCAGTTGTTGATCTTCAGCACTTGTGAACTCTTCAGCTGTTGTTCTTCAGTACTTTGGTCTTTCAGCTTCAGCACTTGTGTTCTTCAGCTGTTGTACTTCAGCACTTTGGTTCTTCAGCAGTTAAGGTCTTCAGCACTTGATCTTCAGCTGTTGAAGTCTTCAGCACTTGTCAAACTACTGATGAGGCTTTCAGCAGTTGTTGTGATACCGTGTGGGACTTAGAGGTTTTCTGATCTTGGCTCATTGGTTCTTTTGGTCCAACAAACTCCCCCTGAACCAATGCAGCCAAAACCTCTAACTTATTTATACTCCCACTTATTGATGGCAAAAATGTTGGTCTTTTTCCTTCTTGATCAGTAGAGAAGATGACCCATGTACGCTCCGGCCTGGGAAGAACCTCAAATATTTGTTTGGCAGAGTATGAATGGGAACTCTGTTTTGGGGAACTGGACACAGAGTTGTTATCCCATTCATGAGATTCACTTCCCCATAATGAGTCTATACGACTCTCTTGTGTAGGCCTCAAGGAAGGTGATTTGTTCCTCCATGGTTAGTTCTTCAGCACCTCCTTCAAACAATGATTCCGGCCCATAATACTCAGACAGGTATTTGGCCTGTTTCCCATTCTTTAGCTCCACAGTTGTTATTACTCTGTAAGCAAACTCATCGGGTGATTACCCTCTAGGAACAACTGGAGCTCATTTTTCCTGACTTCCTCAAGCCTCTTGTAAACTAACCCCTTTTTCACTATTTGTTTTCCAGCATCTTCTGAGGGGTTAGATTAGCTTTGTAGGCCTTCTTGAAGTCTTCTAGGATTTCCCAGGGTGAAACTACAAAGACCAGAGAGATCACTTCATCTACGATCTTTTTCACCTGGCCATGTATCTCCGAGGTATATTGTTCTTATGAATTCTGTGAGAGACCTGGGATCAGGCCAAATCCTCACTCTTTCCTTTTGATATTGAAAGGTATGCCTGAGAGTGTAAAGTCTGAGGGCTTGCTCCTTCATATTGATGATGGAAGATGTGGCTGCATAAGCTTTGTCAACTCTCTTCAGCAATTCCTCATCATGCTGTTTATGAAGCTCTTCTTCTTCTAGCTTCACTTTAACCATTTGTCTCTGGACTTCAGGAGTAATTGCTGAGGAGTGACTTGTGGCCTTAGGCAACTGAATCACAGCTGATAGCGGCAGCCTGTCTTCATCATCTTCTTCATCTTCTTCTAGCCTCAATATCCTTCTCTTCTTCTTCAAGGGTATATCATCGGCTATGGGTTTTGAGGGAAAGGGAGTTGGTTTGGTGGGTTGTGTTTGGGTGGTTTGGTGTGGGAATGTTGACAGGCTGTGCTAGCATCCTTGAGGTGAGTGTGGCTTTTGATTGCTTGCTAGCTCAGTCCTGCTCCCAGCACCACTTCATTCAAAGCTTCAATAACAAGCCCCTTAGTGTATGCTTCAGACGAACAGATCTTGGTGGTGATTGCCAAGATACTGTCCCTGGACCAAGCTTTGATCTCAATCATTGATCTTCCAAGATATTTTGCAATAAATCTTATCATGATTTCTAGCCTTTCTCTTTCTAACACTTCATAACTTGCCCATCTATTCTGGATTTCTTCAATCTCTAGTCGTCGAATCTCAGAGTCAAGTTTGTTGGTGTCATGACCTTGCCTGAACAGCTGATCAATGATGTTGTCCATTGATCTACTGTGTTCGGCATCAGCCTCTTTTATCAGTAGCTCCAAGGCTTTATCTTCAGCAATGTGCTCATCAGCACCTTTCTTTCGCTTGTAGGTGAGCATTGGTTGCTGTTCTTTATCCTTTTGGGCTTGCTTCGCTTCCTTCTTTTCCTCGGATCTTTTCCTCTTCTGTTCTTTCACTGCAGGACTCTCCCCCTTTTTGGTTGCATTGGAGGAAGGGGTTGTGACCGCAGAAAGAGTCTTGTGGACAGCAGCATCAACCAAGGGCTGTAATGTTGAGGAAAGCCTCTCATCAAGGCTTTGATCACTATATCAGTAATTAGAGGGGTGATGAGAGAGGGAGGGAATTTTTGAGTGCAGCACCTATTTGCTCAAGGAGGGTTCTGTTCCTGAGAAGTAGGGCCTGAAGCGGAGGCAGGTGGTTGATTTTGGGGTGGCTCTGTATTGGGAAACCTTCAAGGGAAGGTGCCATCTGTGGGTGTATGAGGGTGGCAGATGGACTTGCATCCTGAGACATCTTGGCCAGCAGCTCTTTGAGTCTGCTAACCTCATCCTCTAGAATGGTGTTTTGAGCAACTACATCGAAGAAGAAGCTCAGGTCATCATCAGTTGATACTGAATCACCTGACCTCCTGCTTAGAGCAGGATGGACATGCACTGGGTGTAGACCAGTTGGTGCATGTGCCCCTTGTGCTTGGTACTGGGGACTTCCAGCCTCAGGACAATGTCCATCATCAGCAGTTGCCTCTAGGGAGGTCTTAGCAATGTTACCAGCCTCACTCTGGTCATGTGCTGAGTCAGAGGAGGTGGCAGCCTCACTAGATATTCTAAGCTCCTTCTCTACACCAGGAGATAGAATTGGGAAACCCCTGTGCTGTGGGTTCTCAGTGCACTGTGTTCCTCCCCCTCAATTGTAGAGGTATTCCCAGTAATAAGTGGTTTCTGGGGAGGGGGTGAGGAGTGCAATTGAGTCAGCACTTGAGCAACTATTAAAGTTGGGCTGTGAGGGGCGGTTGTTGGGGTACAGGGGTAGAAGCAGTGTGCACCTGGGGTGGATGGTGCTCTTCAATGGCAATCTCCTCAAGTGAGGAAGATCCCAGATAAGTAGGTGCCCCTTGGGTTGCTGCAGGCTCCTGTTGAGAGGAAGCCTGAGCGGCTGTGGCTGGAGGAGTCATGGTATCCACTAGGGGGTTTGGACTAGTGGATATATCCTGCGTTTGTTGTGCAGGAGCATCCTCAGGGGACTCAATTCCCTGAGTAGCCTTTTGGGTGTTTTTGGTGAGTTTGGTGGGGACATTGGATTGGAGGTGGTGGCTGTGGGTTCCAGCTGCGTGGGTTTTCGCAGCTTGGCAGCCAGTTTGAGTGTCCGGTCGGAGTTGTGCCGGGAGTATACTTCTGGCAAAACAGCCGTAGCAGGGACTCCCAAGCCAACAAGTCCCTCAGCATTAAGCTGGTCTATTATAATGGCCATTATGAACCGTGGATAGAGTATCCAACGGTTGGCAGTTAGTTTTTGAGCCATATCTTTGAGCTCTGAAAATATTAATTCTGAAAAATTCAGTGGTTGTTGCTCAAGGATAGAATACATTACCTGCTGCCATTTGGTGGACATTTGATCCCAAGACGATGTCTTAGGGGCCAAACATACATTGACCATATGAAAATCAGGCGCTCAGCGTCATTAAAATGTTTCTTCATGATGGTGGTGGAACTGAGATCACCTTGATATCCATGCTGAGCAAATGATAGATCTAGGGTGCCCTTCGGATATCCAGCAGGAGAGGTAGCATCACTCAGTTGAAGAATTTTACGGATTGTTGCAGGAGTAATCACTACTTCTTTGTTGTTGACGACTGACCGGAGGGATTGTGTGTTGCTCTCCTCAGTAGTGACATTAACGTTCATCCAAAATTGGTTCAAGGATTCGGTATGTAAAACGGGGTTCAGAAGGAATGCCTTGTTGTATTGGGACTGAACCATAAGATCGATAGCAGTATCGAACTTAGTCCAGATCGGCGATTTTGTGAGGTAGGCAACACAGTTGTGTCGCGGTTTAATTTGCATAGACGCCATGGAAATTTTTGGAGAGGAACGTTAGGTTTGAAGAAGATAAGCATGGAGAGCTCAGGTTAAGGGTATTTATAGGGTACGGGTGAGGAAACGACTGAAGGATGTGGTGTTAGTCATCAGTAGTTGTAAACGACCGTTGACATGGTATTATCCTTTCAGACGTTGAAACAGCTGAAGTCGCGGTGTTAGGCATCAGTAGTTTAGAAAACTACTGAAGACCGTGGTTTTGACTTCAGGTGATTGAAACAACTGAGGACATGGTGTTTGTCAGCAGTAGTTATGAAACTACTGAAGACAGTGGTTTTGTCATCAGCTGTTGTAAACAACTGAAGACTTGGTATTGGTCATCAGTAGTTATAAAACTGCTGAAGACGTGGTTTTGCTTCAGTTGTTTAAAATGAAACAGCAGTGTACAAACGACTGAGGAGAAAGTTCTCTTCAGCTGTTTTCGTCAATTCTTAGCTTTTCAGCTGTTTCAAACTGTCCTCAACACATTCATCAGTCTTTATGGCTGATTTCAGTTGTTCATAGGACATCAGTACTTATCTGTTTTTACTGATTGCAGTAGTTATGACTGCATCAGTAGTTGTAACTACTTCAGTAGTTTAGAGCAGATGAAGTACTTCAGTACTTGTGAGAACTTTTAGCCTTCAGTAGTTATAAAAAGTACTGAGGTTAAAAGAGCTCATCAGTACTTATATGTGACAGGCACTCATGATCATCAATATGAATTACTGAGATCATCAGTAGTTGTCACCTATTCTAGCTGCAGCATACCAAGCCTTAACACCAGGTTTTGGAAAGTTGAACTATCCAAAGGCTTAGTAAAAATGTCTGCAAGCTCATCAGCACTGGGCACAAACTTAGGATCAATCAGACCTTTTTCAAAACAGTCTCTTATAAAATGATGTCTGATCTCTATATGTTTGGTCCTAGAGTGCTGGACTGGATTTTTGACAATGCAAAGATGAAGCACTATCCATTAACAATGGAGTCTTAGTCTCTGTAATGCCATAATCCAAAAGTTGGTTTTGAAGCCAGAGTACCTGAGATGTACAGCTTGCAGCAGCAATGTACTCTGCTTCCGCAGTGGATGTAGCAACTGAGGTCTGTTCTTGCTCTGCCAAGAAATAAGCAGTTGCCTAGGAATTGACATCCACCAGAAGTTGATTTCCTGGTCAACTTACACCCTGCATAGTCACTGTCAGAAAAAGCAACTAATTTACCAGAATGTCTGGTAGAGTACCATAAACCTAGAGATGGAGTGCCTTGCAGATATCTAAAGATCCTCTTGACTGCAATCAGATGAGACTCTTTAGGTGCAGCCTGAAATCTAGCACAAACACATGTAGCAAACATAATATCTGGTCTAGAAGCTGTTAAATACATCAAGGACCCAATCATACATCTGTAAAGTGTTTCATCAACCACTTTACCTTTCTGATCTGAGTCCAGTTGTGTGGTGCTGCTCATGGGAGTAGAACAGGGCTTACAGTGTTGTAAATCAAACTTTTGCAAAAGATCTTTTGTATATTTGGATTGATGAATAAAAATTCCATCAGCCTTTTGTTTGATTTGCAACCCCAGAAAGAACTGTAATTCTCCCATGGCACTCATTTCAAACTTCTGTTGCATCAACTTTGTAAAGGCATCACACAACTTTGGATCAGAGGATGCAAAAATGATATCATCTACATAAATTTGAACAAGTAGATTATGCTGCCCAGCTTTCTTAATAAATAAAGTCTTGTCAATGGAGCCTCTAGTGAAATTGTTTTCCAGAAGAAAGTTTGATAATGTCTCATACCAGGCTCTGGGAGCTTGTTTTAACCCATAAAGAGCTTTATCAAGCTTATACACCCAATTAGGATGTTTGTTGTCCTCAAAGCCTGGAGGTTGACATACATAAACCTCTTCTTTAACTTTTCCATACAAAAATGCACTTTTGACATCCATTTGAAAGACTTTAAGTTTTTGATAAGCAGCATAAGCTAAAAACAATCGAATTGCTTCCAGTCTGGCTACAGGGGCAAAGGTTTCATCATAATCAATACCTTCTTCTTGTGCAAAACCCTGAACAACCAGTCTGGCCTTGTTCTTAACAATAAGCCCATTTTCATCAGTTTTGTTCCTAAACACCCATTTAGTGCCTATTGCACACTTACCTGGAGGTAGAGGAACCAGTTCCCACACTTGCTGTTTCTTGAACTGAAGAAGCTCAAGCTGCATGGCATCAACCCATCCATTGTCCTTTAAAGCAATGTGATAATTCTTTGGCTCTTGCTGACTGATGAAGAGAGCATAGAAGCAGAATTTGACAATTGACTTCTTGTTGATACACCAGCAGTGATATCACCAATGATTTGAGACATGGGGTGATTCTTCAGATCTTGATACACAATGAGATCTGTGCAAGTGTTTGTAGCCGGTTCAGCAGCAACAGATGGTGATGGTGAATCATTTCCTTGAAACCAATCAGTGGATGGTAATTCAAAGGAAGTTGAATTCGAAGAAATCTCATCAGCATTTGTTGTGGATGGTGCTACTGGCGCTACAGGAACATCAGGTCTAGTTGATCAGGCAGCTGATCACTAAACCTGAAGAGGTGAGTACTGCAATCATCATCATCATCAGCAGTACCACCAGGTGGTGAACTGTTGACAGGAGCAACAGCAGGAGTTTGATAAGGAACATATTGCAGTATGTCCAGATCAAATAACTCCACAGGACTTTGTGGAATCTTGTCCTTTGGAGATTCATTAAACTTAACATGTAGAGTTTCTTCAACAATCTTTGTTCTGCAGTTGAAGACTCTGTATGCCTTGCAAGTAGATGAATAACCAACAAAGTATCCTGCATCCACCTTAGGATCAAATTTGTGGAGTTGATCCTTTGTGTTGAGAATAAAACAGGGACACCCAAATGCTTTGAAAAATGAAATCAGTGGAGCCAAATGATGGAGAACTTCATATGGAGTCTTCATCAACCTCTGATTTACTAAAACTCTATTTTGCACATAACAAGCTGTGTTGACAGCTTCGGCCCAAAAGGTCAATGGCAAACCTGAGTCAGCCAGCATGGACCTTGCAGCTTCAATGAGGGTCCTGTTCTTTCTCTCCACTACTCCATTTTGTTCCGGAGTCCTTGGAATGCTGAACTGCCTTTTGATTCCCTTTGAGAGATAGAAGTCATCAAGTGTATGATTTCTGAACTCAGTTCCATTATCACTCCTAATACACTTGACTGGAAGGGAATACTGCTTCTCAATGTACAGCACAAAGTGGATAATCTTCTGAGCAGCCTCATCCTTTGAGTGTAGAAAGAAAGTCCATACAAATCTGGAGTAATCATCCACAATTACCAGACAGTATTTCTTCTTTGCCATGCTCATTACTCTCACAGGACCAAATAGATCCATATGCAGTAATTGCAAGCAGGCAGTGGACTTGGACACTTCAATAGGAGGAAATGAGACCTTGTGCTGTTTTCCTTTTAAACAAGCAGTGCAAGTTTCATCACAGTGGAACTCCTTTATTGGTAAGCCTCTGACTAAACTATTGTGGCTAAGCTGATTCATGTTTTTGAGATTAACATGACCAAGCCTCCTGTGCCATAGTTTAGATTCTTGAAAGAGGCTTTGGAAAATAGGCAAGGATTGCCTTTGAGATCTATCTTCTTAGAGAGATCTAAGGCATACACTCTTCCTGTCCTGTTGGCTTTCAGGAGAGTGTGATCATCCAACACCTTGTCAATCAAGGGCAAAACTTTGGATGACAGAATCCTACAGTTTTGACTTGTGAAAAGGGCAACATGGCCTTTATCACACATTTGACTGACACTCAAGAGGTTGTACTTGAGATTTTCCACATGATTAACATCATCAAATTTGATTTCTCCATTGGAGACAAAGCCCTTACCGATGATGTAACCCCTAGCATCATTGCCAAAAGAAACAAATCCCTTCTTTCCTTGAGAGTAGTCATGAAGAAGAGAGATGTTCCCAGTCATGTGCATGGATCCCCCACTGTCTACATACCAGATGCTATTTTGGCATGTTGAAGAAACCTGCAATAATAAACAATCAGTTAGTTTTAGAGACCCAAACCTTTTTGGTTTTGGGCCTGGTCTCATCAATAGATGGTAAACTAGCATGTTTATTTGTAACAACAGCCTGAGAGGAAGAAGATGGTGCAGAAGAGGAGTCCTTTGGCTTAGACCTCCTTTTCTGTGGTTTCAACATAGGAGAATCTAGTTGGTTAACTCTACCCAACAGATGTTGTACCATCATCACCAGCTGTGTCTGATTTTGTGATAAAGCTTTCAGCTCATCAGACACATTGCTAGTGGAGTTAGATAAGGTCCTATGTTGCACCTTCTTCTTTTGAGCACCCTCAGCTGTCACCTGTTTAACTCCTTCCTTTTTGGATTGCTTTAAGGACTTAAGGGTTACAGGATTTGATGTTGCTGATACAAATGTGGTCTCAAACTCAGTTTTCATTTTTACCATTTTCTCATTAATTTCCTTTTGTTTGAGTTTGGAACCTCTTTTGTACCAACAATCATCTGTAAGATGATTGAACAAACCACATACTTCACATGGTTTCTTCTTCATCTTAGGTTGATCATCAACTAAAGATGGTGAAGCAACAGAAGACTTGTTCTTCAATGCTTTGGAAGCATTGGTTGCTTTCTTGACAGCATCTTTAGTAGTCTTCAACTCTTCATTTCTACTGCCAGTTTTCTTCTCTTCAGTACTGACAGCAGTTGAAGTTTGAACTTCAGGAGTTGAATCCTGCTCTCCAGTCCTTTCAGGACCTTCAGGATTGACTCCTGAGTTGATCAACTTATTGATCATGTGAATGTCAGCATTTGGACCATCAACATCAGCTGATAGGTTCAAAGAGGACTTGATACTGACTGCTACTTCTGATTGTGCTGTATCAGAAGGTAGATCACATGACTTGATGGATGGTTATCACTCTCACCATCAGATTCTACCTCTGCTCTTGGGGTAAAATCTGTAGGTGGAGCAGTGTGATTGTAACCAATTCCAAACTTCACATTTGAAGCAGATTGCTTACTAAGAAGCATTTCAAAACCTTTGCATGATTGTACCCATCTATCACACTCGACCTGGGTAACTGCAAGGGTTTCTTTGAGATCTTTGTACTCTCTAAAAGTACATCTTCTCTAGCCTTATCATCAATTATTTTGCAATTCAGTTTATAAACCTCATCATTTTTATCTTTGAGCACAAACTCAAACTCAGCTTTGTTTTTGGAAATTACTTGTTCTAGCTCAATGTTCTTATTAATTAAAGCTACATTTGCTTCTCTAATGGAAGCAAATGCTGCTATGCATTGTTCAGAACATAATTTGGCTTTTGCCTCAGAGGATACCTGTGATACCTTGGTGTAGAGGCATTGGAGGATGAAGTATCAGCAGACTCCAAAGCCATAAGAGCTAGATTCCCAAAGGGACTGTCACCACCATGTTGACCAGCACCTGAGAACAGTTGATCATGACCAGACAAGTCATCTGGTAAACTGCTCCAGTCAACAACTCCTGGGGTGAAGAAGCTGTGTTGTTGAGATGAAGGTTGTTGATGAGATAGGGAAGGCTGAGGTTCTGGTAATGCATGAGGTTGTGGTGTCATAGGAACTTGAACTTGACTTGACTGTGGCATGTAATAACAAGGGTACTGATAAGGCATTTGACCCTGAGGAACAAAATATGCCGGAGATTGTTGTTGAGGATGATGACTAGATGTGACAGGATGTTGCCCTCTGTTTTGTTGACTGTTGCCAGGAAAAGTCACAAAGGGTGCAGTAGTAGAGTTTGAACCAGTTGATCTACACTCTCTTGCAAAGTGTCCAAGCCGTTGGCATTTGTGACACCTCAACTTGCTCTTGTCAAAACCAACTTTGGTTTTGCCAGAGAGTCCTGGGAATTTTCTTCCAGTTCTTTTGTAGAACTTCTGAGATCTGATATTTATCAAGGCCATTTGGCTCAAAATATCCATCTCTTCTAAGTCATCATCAGCAATCCCCTTGAGATCATCCATAATGAAACATAAATTGTCATTATTACCTCCAGTAAACTGACCATCAACACTTACAAATGCAGAATTAGAAGAGCTCGAAGAGAAATTAATATGCTCATCATACTGGCATTCAGATGCAGCATATTCTGACTCATGACCCACCAAGGCAGTGTTGCCTTGAATAAAGTCTTCAGTGAGCTTTCCAGATGAAGACAGCTTTCTCTTCTGTTCTATCTCTCTCTCAAAAGTGAGCAATTTCCCATGGAGTTGGGTGAGAGATAGTTTGTCCAAACTTGCACTGGAGCGTAGGACAATAGTATATGTGTCCCATCTCTCAGGCAGTGATCTGAGAAATCTGTTATTCATCTGAATATTGGTGTATTCAAGTTTGACCATTTTTAGTTCAGAGATCAAACAAGAAAACCGCTCATATTGTTGAGTCAGTGTCTCACCCTTTCTATGAGAGAATGTCTCATATTGTTGGGCAAGATTTCTCTATTATTTGCCAAGACCTCATCTGTTCCTCCAAATTGTTCTTTCAAAGCAATCCAGAGGTCATGGGCAGTTTCATGATGCATTAGCCCAGAATAAATTTCATTGGGCAAAGCCATGGCCAGAATTCCATGGGCTTTTGCATCAATCTCAAGCAACTTTTTATCCTCATCTGAGTATTGCTCCCTCCTCTTCGGAACCATTTGATTGGTTTCCGGGTTATTCACCATAGGCTTGTGTGGACCATGTACCCAGATGTCCAACACCCTGCGCTGTTAACAGACATGTGATGGAGCATACGTCTTTGCCATATGTTATACTCATCCTAACCAGCATAGGAGGCTTGGTTGAGGAACCAGTATTGTGAGGATCATTGGAGGGAGTGGTCATTTTCAGTTCAAAAACAGTTTAGTTCAAGTTTAAAAGAAGTTTTAGACAAACCACAACAAACTCAATGAGAACCAAGAAAAGATCTCAGGATGAATGAGCAGAAATACAGAAAAATTCAATCTCTATAACCGTTTCTTGCAAACACAAAAGCTAATTCAATCAAACTTGGATCTTGAATAGCAGTTTCAATGATCAATTATTAGATCGATCAATGATTAACCGGCTCTGATACCATTTGACAGGATAGTGATCACAAGTTTGACGTATCAGAATATAAAGCAGCGGAATACAAACACGAATTAGACAAATTGTAGCAAGCAATCGATACTTGTAAGCGTTAAGATCGCATACGGTTATAGGGAGAGAATATGAATTTCTGATTTCTAGGAATGTTTATAGATGTAGAATATTTCCAATCGAATTAATCAATCATTCCATTCAATTGCTCATATCACCCTTCATTACAATAGGTTGTCACTCCTTATATAGAGTGCAACAGTCACTGCTGTTATCACGGAAAGTGACAACTGGCAGATCCAATACAGAAATAACTAATTAACAAACTACTGAAATGTTCACAACTACTGAGAACATATCAGCAAGTTAAGTACAAAAATAAAACTACTGAAACTACAACGACTGAAGAACAAGCTCTTCAGTCGTTTTACAAAACTACTGAAACAAAGAAAATAAAACTACTGATATCACAACTACTGAAGAAGTACTCTTCAGCAGTTGTGACAAACTACTGAGGCTTCAGTACTTGATCTTCAGACTTTGACCTTCAGGCGTTTCATCAGCTGATGACTTCAGTAGATATCATCAGCTGATGTCTTCAGTCTTTGTCTTCAGACTTTGTACATCAGTTGTTGATCTTCAGCACTTGTGAACTCTTCAGCTGTTGTTCTTCAGTACTTTGGTCTTTCAGCTTCAGCACTTGTGTTCTTCAGCTGTTGTACTTCAGCACTTTGGTTCTTCAGCAGTTAAGGTCTTCAGCACTGATCTTCAGCTGTTGAAGTCTTCAGCACTTGTCAAACTACTGATGAGGCTTTCAGCAGTTGTTGTGATACCGTGTGGGACTTAGAGGTTTTCTGATCTTGGCTCATTGGTTCTTTTGGTCCAACAGATTGTAATCCTTTAAGCTTTTTATTCTTCTTTAATGTGGCAAAATACTCCTTGTCTTCTTGATCACATCTTGTTTTAAGAAAATTACTTAGATCTATCCAATCCACTTCTCAGTAATTCTACCATCATCTTACCACTTTTAGAATCAGATGGATTAATCAAAGGTAATTTGTTTAACTCTTTTAAGTCTTGCACTGGAAGTTTAATGATGCTTGAGTAAAAGTGATATACATCACAACAACATTTACTCTTTTTATCAAAAATGCATCAAATATCTCATCATACTTCTATTATCTTCACTTGGTTTGTGAAATCAGGAGCAAACATAGCATTAACAAAAGCAATTGATTGTCCTTTTTTAAATACGTTCCTCACCAAGTCTCTAGTAGATCTGGCATTATCAAAAAATCTGTCATGTTCAGAAGAGGTTTGTATGCTTGTCTTAGTATCAGAAACATTTTAATCAGATCTTTTCTGCTAGCATGAGCATTTGATTTTCTTTCCATCTGTTTAATCTCTTGATGCTTCAACACTCTTGTTCTTTTGGTAATCTCAAGGTATTGAGGATTATTAGTATCAAGAATGATCATCTTCTTTAATTGTTTTTCAGTTTCTTGAAAACTTCTAACAAGATTCCTCAAAGATACAGATTGTAATCTTTTTAATTTCCTCCAAGGGTAGTTTCTAGCTTGCAACCAAGACCTTAATGTTGGAATACTCATATGATCAGGGTCAGGATGGTGCAGCTTAGAGCTTGATAATTCATCTACATGAATACTTTCTTTAGCTCTATTCCATTCACCATGTTCCATTACAATCTCATTTGAATCAATAGGAGCAACTGACTCTGCAGCAATGCATTTCTCATATTCATCATTGATAAGGATTACAAAGTAATATCAATGTTTGTGTTTGTGCCAGGTATCAAACAGACCCGAAAGAATCTCACTTAATTGCTGTCGAAAGGATATTGAGGTATCTCAAAAGTAAACCAGCTTTAGGGCTTTGGTATCCTTACGAGTGTAACTTTGAATTACATGGATATACAGATAGTGATTATGGTGGATGTTTTCAAGATAGAAAATCTACTTCAGGTGGTTGTCAATTTCTTGGTCCTAGATTAGTCTCATGGCAATGTAAGAAACAAACAAATGTCTCTGTTTCAACTGCAGAAGCTATGTACATTGTTGCGTCAGCAGGATGTTCTCAAATCCTCTGGTTGCAAAATCAACTACTGGATTATGGGTTCAAATTTCTTACAACACCTATTTACATTGATAACACTACAGCTATGTTCATTACAGCTAATCCTGTTCAACATTCAAAAACAAAACATATCGAAATTTGATATCATTTTCTTAGAAATAACTCTGAAAAAGGGTTAATCATATTGATTCAAATTGCAATAGAAAAACAGTTGGCCGATCTATTTACTAAAGCCTTCTTACCAAGACGATTTAAGTATTTAGTGGAGTCAATTCGTCTTATTAATCATATGTGAACTCCCTAAATCAAAAGACAATCATAAGTGATCCTCTCAATGTTACTTGCCTATTTATATTTTGTGTGTGTGTTTTTTTAGAAAAACAAATACAAAAGTATAAAATCAAAAATCCAAAAATAGAGACTTTTTATAAGTATCAGTTTATTTTTAGACAAGAATCTGTATTGCAATATGTGAGAAATGATAGTACATTAGTGAGATCAGTTGGATATTTCACTCATTAATAAAGTCTGACATGATCAGATATGATGTGTAGATAATATCATGCTATTATACTGAAAAAGTAAATTCTTGTGATTACACTAAATCTTTATATTTGCATGTATTCATGTGAGTACTGTTAAGATGTTTTGGCTTATTAGATTGATTGCTTGTTAGGTTACACCACTCACACCTGAGGGTGATGTGATTAATCATGATATCTGTTACAAGCATCATATCACTTCTTTGTTATGAGTCATCATAGACCTGAAGTGCTGAGAAATCCTTTGTTGCAAGTCATTACAGACCTGGATTTGCTCTTTGATGCAAAAGATGCCAATGTGAACAATCTATTCAAATGGATAGATAGAGCTGATCAAATGGATAGATAGAGCTGATCAAATGGTTATCCATGATCATTCTCTATTCATTTAAGTAACATGAGCTCTGGATATACATATGGTTCAGGTAAAAAGTTGAGTATGTGTTCTTTCTTGCATGTCTTGATGATAGTTGAGCTCTCTAAGTCTCTGTATGATCTACATCATGTCATATCTAAAAATATACCCTCATCAATCCAAGAATTGAAAAAGTAAGTGAGTTGATAGTTTGTCAAAAACACTCATTTTCTGTCCTTAGATCTTGTGTCTCCTATGTTATGATATCATTACCCTGGAACACACTTGATCAGATTTATTCATTGTCCATGACTACTCATATATATATTTTTTTAATGTGTTGATCTTCATTGATATGATCTCACTACAGACATCAATTCTTTGTTTATACTAGATTTTGATTCTGATTTCATTTTGCTTTTATGCATGTTTTTTGTGTGTGAAGGCAATATAACAATGAGATGTGTGATCTTATTATGTTACCTTAGGAAACTTATAAGTTTTTCAAACTTAAAAGTTTAGGGGGAGTAATAAATGGAGAGTTTTTTCTTAGAAAATCAAAATAAAATGTGAATTGAAAGGATGATGCTATATGTTCAAAGTGTATGTGAGTTTGATAATGTAACTTTTGAAAATGATGATATGAAGTTATATAAATTTGCAAGTGGAAATGTTTCTTGCAAAAGCTGAAAAATGGATATTTGATTATGTTTTGAGATTAAAATAAAGGGAAAGATAAATTTTAAAAAGTTAATCAATAAGTGAAGAATTAAAAATGTTAAAAACCAAATTTGAGTGTGCAAAATGTAAAAGATCAAATTTGAGGGTCTAAAATGTAAAATTTGGGATATTCAAAAATTATGCTTAAAATGTTTAAATATTAGTATGAAATATTACTAATATGTTTAAACAGTGTGCAGGTGAAGAATTTTGGAAAACACAAGTGTAAGACTCATGAAAGTCAACTCAAAGTCAACTCATGCGCCTAAATAGTGTTCATACATCTAAATCTGAGCATGTGAACTTTCATGAAATTATACAAGTGTTTGGGCGTTTTTCATATTCCCATGCGTCTAAACAGTTGCAATAAGTCCATGAGATTAACCAAGTGTTTGGGCGTTTCATCAATCCCATACACCTAAAAAGTGATAATGAGTCTGTTGTTTAACAAAGTGTTAGACGTTTTGAATGTCTCATGCATCTACACAGTGTTGAAATGTCTCAGGTTTTACAAGTGTTGGACGTTTTAGGAAATCATGCGGCTGAACAGAGCAAAAGCGCCTGAACAGTGCAAAAGTGCCTAAATAGTGCTTATGCGTCTGTACAGTGCTCATGCGGCTGAATAGTTCTCATGCGTCTGAATCAATACGGCCAAACAGTGCTCATACGTCTCATTATTTTGTGAATTTTAGGGTTTCATACGCACAAATAGTGCTCATGCGTCTAAAATTTCACTTAATATATATTGAACACTTACACTTGTTTTCTCATTCACACTAAAAATTCTCCAAACACATCTCTGGAACTATCGACTCTAGTCTTCATCGAACTCTCTGATTTTCATTGTTAGAAGCAAATTTGTGTTGATGATAGATATTATTTGAGTTTATAAATGAAAGTTTGTGATTCAAATCAGTAAATTTTGGTTAAAACATGTCAATTGAGATAGTCGTTTGACTGCTATTTTGGTGTTCAAACACTATACAATTGAATATTCAAAGTTTAACTAATCAAATCTTAATCATATTTAAAATTGACTCTGGATTATTGATATGTATCAAATTTCAAGCAATTTGAATATTGTTCTTCACTGAAATCATGAATGATGTTGATGATTGTTTGCTCAGCCAGGTTCTTCGAAGGAAGAAGAAGATGATGACAGTCAAATTAAATTTTTGAAAAATAAAAAAATATATTTTTTTAAAAAAATTGATGAATCAGAATTCAAATAATTGATTGATAAAAATGATAGATACAAAATGAATAATTTGAAGATTTCACAAATTAAATTCATAAGTAAAAAGTCAAAATCATAACTCAAAATTGAATTCTATATTACAAAATGAAAATTCATAAGTAAATTTCAATGTTCTAATATTCTTCTTCTCTATATTTTTGCAGATGGCATCTTTGAAGTTTGAACCTAAACATAATGTTGCTACATTCTTAGATGAGGAAAAAGGGAAGTAGCTGGTTATGAAGAGATTATTCGATTTCTCCTATGATCAAAATATGTCTATGCAATATGTGCTAGACCTTTGATAAATGCAAGATTAATCAAAAGATTTTGGAGAACAGCAAACATAGAAAAAGATGAAGATGGGAAAAAATTTTTAAGAGCTTTATTTTATTCTGATAAAATGCTTGAAGTCTCTGAACAAGCAATAAGAACAGCTCTTAAACTTGTAGAAAATGACCCAGAAGACTTATCTGAGTACACTTTCAATGAATGTAGAGATGTTTTTCTACAAATGGGTCATCCAGATCATTTTCCAAAGAAACAAATCTTTAGAGCTAGAGTATACAAACACTGGAAACTATAGTGTTATATATTTCAACATTGCATGTCCAAAAGAAGTGCTGGTTGGGATTCATTCCCAGTGGACACTGCATCTCCTATCATTGCTTTAGCCACTAACAGAAGGTTTAATATGGTTAAGTGGATAATGAATGGATTCATTTTCAATCTTGAAAGAGGAAAGAGAAATAAATACTTAATGTATCCTAGATTTCTCCAAATGCTCATTAATAAAGAAAATCCAGACTTATATGTTGAAGGAATTGAAGGAGATAAACTGGAATTGGGGCACATCTCCTATCATTGCTTTAGCCACTAACATTCATTTATTTGATTATATAGGGAATGTAGCTATGGATGAAGTAGATACCAATAACCTCATTATCATTTATCTAAAGATGAATCAATAGATCCAAATGATCTTATTGAGGATGTTGTAGATGATGTGATTGATAATGATGATGAAGAAAATGATGATGAAGATTCTGAAAGCTCATCAATTGATGATGATGATGATAATAATGATGATGATGGCAATGATGGTACATCTGAAGCACATCAAGAAGATATTGATGAAAAGAATGATGAATATAATGTCGATGAAACTCAGAACTTAACTGAAGAAGCTACTGATGTTGATGTTCATGATGATTCTGTTCATGATGTTCAAGAAGATGAACCAGTTACTGTTGCTCTTGAAGAAGATTCTCAAAATCGAACTTTTGATTTTGATTTCATGAATGATATGTTATTTGAACCAGTATTTCCTACCGAAATGAATGAAGAAGTTGAAGAAATTCTAGTGAGTACAACACACAATGTGTCTGTACAAACTGAGGAGACAATTGATATAGATGAGATGGAAAATTTGAAAGAAGAAAATGTGAATAAAGAGAAAGAGATTGAAGAATTAAAGGTTGAAAATGATAAACTGAAAGAGATGAACATATCTCTTGAGAAGGAAATTCAAAAGTTAGATGATGAGAATTCTAAGTTGAAAGAAGAAAGTTTGCTGAAAGATGAAAAGATTGTGAGCTATGCAAAAGATAAAGAAGATGTTATAAAAAATTTTAAAGTTATGATAAAGGACTATGACATTCTTGAAGAGAAATTCAAGAAATTTTCTTATGAAAATGAAAAATTGAAAGAGGAATTAATAAAAGTAAAGGAACCTCAAAAGCCTATCTCACCGGAACAAATGATAAGTGCTGAGATGAATGTTGAAGAGAATCCTGAGGTGATCAAAGGCAAAAGAAAACTTAATGATGTAGCTGAAACAATTTTAATAGAATCATCTTCAAAAGTTCAAAGAATAGAAGAAATTGTTGAAGAGCAAATTAGTCAAGAACAAATTGAAGATTTAGAAGACTTTGAAGAAATTTTCAGTGATGACTGGTATGATGAAGTCTTAGATGAAGAAGACATAGATGAAGCTCAATTTGTATCAAATTTCAATTCACAAGAACCAACTCAAGATCAAGATGAAATTCCATAAGATTTTGAAGATAGATACAACTACCTTGTGAAGATGACGTACAATAGAGTATTTTTGGATGGACTAACTGTTTCTCAAATCAATTATGAATATGAGAAATGCATTGTTGTAGAGTCAATTGCTCCTATTGATCCAAATGAGATTGTAATGGAACATGATGAATGGAATAGAGCTAAAGAAAGTATTCATGTAGATGAATTATCAAGCTCTGAGCTGTACCATCCTGACGCTAATCATATGTGTATTCCAGCATTAAGGTCTTGGTTGCAAGCTAGAAACTACCCTTGGAGGAAATTGAAAAGATTACAATCTGTATCTTTGAGGAATCTTGTTAGAAGTTTTCAAGAAACTGAAAAACAATAAAGAAGATGATCATTCTTGATACTGATAATCCTCAATACCTTAAGATTACCAAAAGAAGAAAAGTGTTGAAGCATCAAGAGATTAAACAGATGGTAAGAAAATCAGATGCTCATGATAGCAGAAAAGATCTGATTAAAATGTTTTCTGATACCAAAAGACAAGCATACAAAGCCTCTTCTGAACAACGATAGATTTTTGATAATGCCAGATCTACTGGAGACTTGGTTGAGGAACATATTAGAAAAAGGACAACCAATTGCTGAGTTGTTGAATGCTATGATTACTCCTGATTTCACAAACCAAGTGAAGATAATAGCATGGAAGTATGATGAGATATTTGATGCATTTTTTATAAAAAGAGTAAATGTTGTTTGTGATGTATATCACTTTACTCAAGCATCATTAAACTTTCAGTGCAAGACTTAAAAGAGTTAAACAGATTACCTTTGATTAATCCATCTGATTCTAAACGTGGTAAGATGATGGTAAAATTACTAAGAAGAGGATTGGATAGATCAAGTAATTTTCTTAAAATAAGATGTGATCAAGAAGACAAGGAGTATTTTGCCACATTAAAGAAGAATAAAAAGCTTAAAGGATTACAATCTGAAGAAGAACATTTAATGATAGAATTTTATGACAGATATGTTGAAAAAGTTACATCTCCTGGTATAAAAGTGATTGATGGTAATAAAAAGTCAAAACCAATCTCAGATGATTTTATGACTCTGAGACTTTTGAGCTTAAACTGGTCCGAAATCTCGAACTATGGGATGAGGACATGATTACTCTATTTGGTGCTTTTGAACTAAAACTTTTGCATCCAAGTTATATATCTTTTTTATATGTGCAAAAGTTTGTGAAAGTATCTCCAGAAGTTGCAGAGCAAGACAAGAAGTACTTCCTTTCCATCATCAATGTGATGAATGCTGTAATGGAAAGAATATCATTAAGAAAGGCTCTTGCATATGCAAACATTGTTAAAAAGGATATTAAAGACATTGAGTTTATGAGAATTTCAAGGAAAGGAGTATTAGAAATATACTCAAAGGAAAGTCAAAATCCTATTAAGTTATATGCTACTGATATCTCAAGTCAATCAAAAGATACTTTGGAAAGAATGAACAAACTGGAGATAAAGACAAATGAAGCTAAACCATAACAAGGCATTCTTGCAAGCAAAATTTAGTCTGCTATTGCAAATGCTTTGAAAGAACAAGAGATGTATAAAAAGAAGCCAATGTTCAAGATCAAGGAAGAACCTGAAGACTTCTTTGAAAGCTGAAGATAGAAGATAAAAAGTTGAAGGAAAGCTAACAAGAAAACAAGATTGAAGATTTTGAAGACTGAAGACATGTAAATTTAGGGGGAGTATTGTTAGTTCTCTAGAAAGATTAACATGTTGTCTGTATGTGTCTTTTAACTAATGTAATAGTACATGGACTAGTTTTGTAATTTTGTTAGTTCCTTGTGTTTCATTATAAATAGCTTAGATTGTTGCAGTTAGTAGGAAAGACGAAAACTGCTTACTTACTTTGTAATTGTCTTTGCTTGATATTAATGAAACTGTGAATTTGTTGATATCTTGCTTGATTTGATTACTTTGTTTCTATTTCTTTGAATTGTGTTCATACATCATCACTGATTGATACATTTGATCCTATCATAGATAAATGGGTTATTATTTACATATCATCAATATTAAAATTTATGATATTATATGATTTCTTATAATAATTTATATGTATTTTAAAAAGGTAAAAAGTAAAAATATAAAAATATATAAAAATTACCATAGTGCAACAAATACTACCCAAATACCCATACTATACAAAAATTGAAAATCTACCCAACCCCCAACCCCCACCCCCATAGCCCCTTTAGCCCCTTTTTCTCTTCCCTCTGCAACCTCAAACGAGATAAACCCTTTTTGTTTGACTTGAAGGGTGTAGTCATGCCATTTTTGTATAACAACTTTTACATTCGTTTAAAGCATCATGTTGCCCTTCCATGAATGGCCACTTTCATCTTCCATCCACTTGACCATATGCGTCTAGCAAGGCACCAAGAGAGGTGGACCTAAAGCATGAACATGCCTTATAAATAAATCGGCATAATACACCAACACCACCACCCAACATCTCTTCTCATTCTCTCCCTCTCTAAATTTTGGCCAAGACACCCCCTCACCACCTCATCTTAATTCCAAATTGTCTTCTACAAATCTTTGATGAATCAAGTGTCATTGTTGAAGACCAAGTGATCTTTGAAGTTTCCAAACACCCAACAATATCATTTCCATCTTTCTTTGCCTATTTAAGTAAGAACACTCTCTTCTTGTTTACATATCTTCTTTTGTTTAGCATGTTCATCCATTTATTAGATGACATGTAAATATTTTCATCCCAAAAGTCTTTCATGTTAAAAATAATGTTTTAGCAACAAGGTGTTTCAAGAATAATACTTCACAAAATACTTTAACATGAATTAAGTAATAACTTTTATTCTTAAAAAGTAAATGTTCATTCCATGTTTGACAAAACTACTAGTTGGTAATTTTATAAAAAATTGTAAAGATTTGTTACAAACTCAAGAAAAACTTTACAAGGATTATTTTATGTTCATGAAATTTTAGTTATCTAAAAATATTATTATGAATAATTATATATATATATATATATATATATATATACATATATATATTAAATTTACAGGGGTTAGTAAGTTGTAACATAATATCACAAAAGTTGGTTTATATATATATATATATATAATATATATATATATATATATATAATTAAAGAATTTGACCAAGTTTACAAGGATAGTTAAATATATATATATATATATAATTAAAGAATAGCTCCACTAAGAAAATAATTCAATAATTATTTTTATGAGTATATATATATTTCTCAAATTATCATCCTATATCACCAACGGGTCGTCAAGTAATTCCTTGGACACATTTACTTGTTAATGATTTCACGTGTTATATAAGTTGTTTACTTACCATATGAAGTCTATTGGGTTTGACTACCCCCACCTGGGTTAATTACCCTAACGTTGACCGAAGGTCTAAACGGGTGCATTATTAGACTGTTCATCCCCATGCTTATATTAGGCATGGGTAGGGGCAATCTATTACAGTTACAGCCTAGCTTCGGTTGTGGTGTTTATATAGTATTGTGGCATTGTATGTACAACAATCAAATCATAGAAAGTCTTGTGGTCCAACATACTAATATGTTACTTAGAACCTGTGAACTCACCAACTGTATATTGACATATTTCATGCATGTTTTCTCAGAAAATTAAGGTTTGCACAATGCTAGGCTTTTCTGGAGTTTATCGCATTCTAGGATTCACACATGCTTTTGGGACATTATTTCTAAATGGCCTTGTTTGAAAAATAATTTACATTTTGCTACTACTTCCGCTATGTAACTCAGAAAACAATTATTTATCTTTTAACATGATTGCAACATATGTTTTTTATCGAATCATGTAGTGGTCAATCAATGACTATGGTTTCTATGACGATAACGCCCCGCAGGAAACCGCTATGGTTGGGTTGTGACAGATTGGTATCAGCGCCATTGGTTATATGGAATAAGGTTGCATTTAGTGGACCTAGACTATAACTGTAGTTCATTACATGTCTTTAACACTTTATACATTAACTTAAATTATATCAATTGTACTTGTGTATTGCCTTGTCTTAGAGATGTCTTTGGCATCAATGCCGATCTACATATTTTATTCGGATGAGGAGTATGAGCCCACATCTCCGACCTCTTCTGCAGGATCCATGTTTGCACTCCCAACTTTTACTCCTGATGCCCTGATTCAACCGACTAGTGCTACTAAGATGGAGATCTCTACACCACCTACGATCCTAGTCACCAAACATACTCTTGACCCTACACCAGATGCCCTAGAGGCATTACCCGTGACTCGATTCTCCAAGCAACCTCCTCCTTCAAGCACGTATTCGTGGGCGCCTACACTAGAGACGTATGCTAACCTCCCGGAGGAGCTAATCCCGGGATTCGTGTGTATCATCAGCCCGAAACGACCGATAGCCATTCTGCTGACCATATCATATATCTTTGTTGAGCCATCTCTAGAGTCTGCCCATGTGGCTATTGACTCTTAGCAAGTTGAAACCATTCCCGAGGCCATAAATCCCACCTTTTAGCCTGCTGACACTGAGGTAATCGACCTCAACTCTGAGTCTACTAACCTAGTTTCTCAGACGGCCAACACTGACCCGGTCGATTCCAAGCCAGAGTCCTCCGAGGCCATCCCCCAGTCCAATGACCCCACCTCTCACCCTGCTGATCTTGTTACTCAGTCCCTTGACCCGATTCCCCAGCCCTCTGACCCGATTCCCCAGCCCTCTGACCCGACTCCGATAGTAGACCATGACCCCCTTGATCTCGCCCCTAAGCCTACTATCCCCACCCCTATAGTTGCTAATCCCGAGCCGGTGGTTGTGGACACCCATCGTATCTTTAGTCAGGGTGTACCACCACCCTCTTTCCGTCGCTATCGGGCACGCCATGGGAGTGTGCTTCTTGCACACACTCCAAGGATGAAGGTTCATATTTCGATCCGTCCTGCCACATCCACTCGAGACTATATAGCTGAGCACGAGCCTGAGCCCAAAGGGTGCAGAATCGACGTTTGTCGGTGGGAGTGGATGCCTAGGAGACCGGACTAGTGGACAGACATCGAGGGTATTCCCTCACGTTCAAGGTAGGTGAGTTGTCACATGCTCCAAGTTCAATTCCCCTCACTCGGGATCCTGTGAAGCTCACTATGCCTCTTCTCGTGGCACGATCTATGGAGCTCCGTGATGCTCATACTCCTTCTGGAGATCCGGAGTCATGCTTGCCAACATGAGGCAAGACACCTAGACAGAGTCCTCAGTGTGCTTTATCCAATCGTTATAGGCCTCCTCATCATCCTTAGTAGGTTGATCGGGGACAGGGTCGTCTAAAACATATGATCGTTTCTCTTGCTTGAGAACGATTCTCAAGTTTCGATACCAATCGATAAAATTGTTATGATTTAGACGTTCCTTTTGGAGAATCGCTCATAAAGATTGGGCGGACGTGGATGAATATCATGATTATCATAATTACTGGTGGCCATCTACAAAATTTAACAAAGATCAATTTTAGTATTTTCGATATTGTTATTTTAATAATTAATACCTTTTAAGGTCATTTTCATATTAAAATCTAGAACCCAATATTACATTTAAATAGTGGTTAGGTGACCTTTATCCCACGATTTAAATTAATAAGGTGGTCAACGATTGACGATTGCAACCATTTGCAACTTCTAGAGGTATGGGATCGACTTGAAACATCATATGTAAAGTCGGCATGTTAATCCCATCAACATCATTTGGAAACCATATAGTAGGTGATCCATTTGACATGGTTTGCAAATCAAGACACCCTACTTACACACACGTGTGAGTTTGCCAAAATAAGTGGTTAGGTGACCTTTATCCCACGAATATGACATTCTCACCTCAAGTCACAAGTTCCCACAAAATGGTTAGGTGACCTTTATCCCACTAAGAGTCCCGAGTGACTCAAGTGTTGTGTAAAAGGACGGTGTTGATCTTATTTTTTAAATATTTAGAGATATTATAATACAAGTTTAGAAAACACTATGTATTCATATTTGCATGCTTTCAAATACAAGATACCCTATGGTACATTGATTAAAACCCCTTTTAATCAGTGAAATCATTAAACAATTTTAATAACCATTTATTACCTTTTAATGATTAATGCCCATTAAGTTAGTTTGTTATGATTATTGAAAGGATTGTTAAGCAAACATCATATATAAGCAATCAACCACAATACCATAACCAAAACAACCATGAATCAACCAAATGATAGTGCATAACCATAGCATCTAAAGTGGCCACACTTGTTTGCCATCACAAGTGTGGACCATAGGACATTTCTAAGGGACAAAACACAACACAAAAGGCTTCCATGAACCTCCCACTTGAAACCGCATCCAAATGCTTCATGTTTCTTGTGTCTTCCTTTGTGCTTCTAAGGCGTACATCTTCATATTACAAGATATTATATCCTAATACAAGATTTCTAGTAAAATGAAAAGTACCTAATCTATTTATTACAGCCCAATAATAATAAAATACACTTTAAACAAAGCACAAATAAATGATTATACAACCCAATTGAATGAATAAAAAACAACCATTACAATCATCCAAATAACACAAGGTCAAGGGCTAGGTTATGCACCATAATGAACAATGATCATAACATCCAAAAAACAATAAATCCCCACTAAAACCCACGAAATTTCAGCCAACACAAACTGAAATTTCGGGTTTTATCTTGTCCAAACAAATAAACAATACAACATACATATCTTTCAAAGTTTAATCACAAGCATGTGTGATATAACTTTGAAAGTTTGGGGTTTCATAATACATGAATATAGAAGCCCCTAAAAGGGGTTTCAAAGTCCCATAAAACGAAATATTTCAAGGACAAAACAAGCTAGCTATCCACATAACCGGCTCTAGATGCCAATGTTGGGGTTTGTTAGAACAAGATACATAGTTTAACCATTTAAACTTTGTGAAAACACAGCGGAAACAAGCTTTATAACATAGTTTGTAAACTGAAATTTCATGTTTCATCTTGATATTATAAAGTTACAAACAAACCCAAGAACAAAGGACCTTTTATATGTGAATAAAACTAGCTATGTAAACACAAAACAAACATTATGGACAGCCATAAAGAGGCTGCCATAAACTACCTTTTTCAGCAGCTAAAGAGTCGAGATTGAAGAGGATGTGCTCCAAGAAAACGACTAAGGCACCAAAGGAGGTCCTCTCCAGCTTGCATACCCCAAGCTCTATGACAAACACCTTGTTGCTAGGATTTGAGCACCAAAAAAACGAAAGAGGAGGCTGCTGGAGACCTTTCAGCCGTGAATCTCTTCAACAAGAGGAGAAAACCCTTTTCACTACGAAGGAGAAACGTCAAAACCAATGTGGGAAGTGGTACTCCCATGACAGGAGTGGGCAACGAATAGCTTGTGGCGTAATGAGTGGTGAATTGCATCGCAGGAGAATATGAAGTAAATAGAGGCAATGCCAGTGGCGCAAGAGGTATTATAATGCCTGGCATAACTAAAGACATGAGATACAAAGGTTATTGTCAATGCTTAATTATTGTTAATATGATTAAACCTACAACACAGGATTTGACTCCAACAAAAAAGGTTGCTCCTACAAGACATTTCTAAATTATAAATCGTTTAACTTTTGCGGTAATGAAGGAGCTACTGGTTTGGTCCGCTGGATAGAGAAGATGGTGTTCATTCAGTGAATCAATAACTGTGCTGAGGAGAATAAGATAAAATTTGCCACCTGTACCTTTGATGGTCAAGCACTCACTTAGTGGAATGCTTATGCCTAGTCTTTAGGTATTGACGCTGCCTATCAAATCATTTCGGATGAGTTGAAACAAATGCTAACCGATGAATATTGCCCCCGGAATGAATTGCAAAAATGTGAGGTTGAATTTTAAAACCACACCATGAAGGGTGCAGAAGGTACAAGCTACACCACCCAATTTCATGACCTTGCTTGCCTATGCCCTCACATGGTTAACTGAGAGTTCAAACTTGTGGAATGGTACATTTGGGGCCTTGCACCCAAAATTCAAAACATGGTGACCTCATCCAAGCTAGCTTCCATCCAAGAGGCTGTTAGGATTGCTCATGACCTGACTAATCAAATTGTACGTCAGGGGGTATTTGTGAAGAAGACGGTAGCGGAAAAGAACTATGACAACAAGAGGAAGTGGGATAACAATCATGGTCGAAATGCTTCACATCAAAACCAAAACAAACAAGAGATTGTTAGGGCTTTCACTGTTGGTCCATCTAAGAAGAAGAAAAAAGGTGGGTATGCTAGAAACCTACCTAAGTGCAACAAGTGTAACTTTCATCATCTAGGTGCATGTGGAGATTCCATGTGCCAGAAGTGCAAACATTTTGGCCATGTGACTAAGGACTGTCGAAAACCCAACCCTACTCCTAAAACAAGAAACAATCGTGTGTGGTTCGAATGTGATGTTACTAGGCATAGGATTGTCTGAACTTTAAGCAAACTGGTGGAAATAGTGCATGTGGTTGAGATTTTGTGATTGGAGATAGAGAAGCTTGACAAGACCTAAACATTGTTACGGGTACGTTTCTTTTAAATAATCGCTATGCATCTATCCTATTTGATACGGGTGCCGGTAGGTTTTTCGTGTCTAGCAAATTTAGTAGATTGCTTGAAATTACTCATACTCATTTGACTTCTAAGTATACAATAGAGTTAGTTGATGGTAAGTTGATTGAAAAAGACAAAATCATACAAGGATGCATTCTTAGCTTGGCAGATCACACATTCGATCTAGATTGCTCCTTGTAACCCTAGGGAGTTTCGACATTATTATTGGCATGGATTGATTGTCGGAAAACCGAGTGGAAATCTTTTGTCATGAGAAGATCATTCGCATTCCAATTGTGAGTGGAGAGACCATATCGATTCAAGGATAAAAGTATGGTACGGTGTTAAAGATCATTTCATGTATGAAGGCTCGAAAGGACTTACAAAAAGGCAATCATGCAATCTTGGCGCACGTAGTGGAGAAGCAAACCTGGGAGAAAAGAATCGAGGATATAACCATCGTACCAGACTATTTGGAAGTCTTTCCCAAGGACTTGCCTAGACTTACACCTTAAAGGCAAGTCGAATTTCGAATTGACTAGTACCTGGAGCTGCTATAGTAACACGATCCCCGTACCTGCTAACACCATCAGAGATGCAAGAGTTGTCTAATCAACTATAAGAATTGCTAGATAAAGGATTCATAAGACCAAGTTTCTCACCCTGGGGAGCCCCGATCTTGTATGTCAAGAAGAAGGATGGATCTTTTTGAATGTGAATTGACTACCAAGAGTTAAACAAACTCACCATTAAGAACCAACATCCTCTCCCTCGAATAGACAACTTATTCCACCAACTTCAGGGATCTAGTTACTACTCGAAGATTGACTTACGTTCGGGATATCACCAGTTACGAATCCAAGAGGAAGATATCCCCAAGACCGCATTTCGAACTCGTTATGGCCACTATGAGTTCATGGTCATGTAATTTGGGTTAACCAATGCACCAGCTGTATTCATGGATCTCTTGAATAGAGTGTGCAAACCCTATTTGGATAAATTCATGATCGTCTTCATAGATGACATCTTAATATACTTGCAAACCAAGGATGAGCACGAGAAACATCTAAGGTTAATCCTAGAACTGCTAAAAAACGAAATTATAGGTCAAACTCTAATATGTGAGTTTTAAATTCAAGAAGTTCAATTTCTAGGGCATGTAGTTATCGAGAAAGGCATCCATGTTGACCCCTCCAAGATGGAGGTCATTAAGAACTGGGAAGCACCTAAGACCCCGACTAAGGTGCGACAATTCTTAGGTTCGGCAGGTTATTACCAACGCTTTACCGAAATTTTCCAAAATAGCCCAACCATTGACAACCTTGACTCCAAAAGACAAGAAATTTGATTGTGGTGATAAGCAAGAAGCATCGTTTCAATTATTAAAGCAGAAACTGTGTTGCGCGCCAATTCTGTCCCTACTGGGAAACGATGGTTTTGTGGTGTACTGCGACACATCATGACAAGGATTTGGTTGTGCCTTCATGCAACCCGACAAGGTTATTGCTTATGCTCCTCAACAATTGAAAGTTCATAAGAAAAATTACACCACTCACGGCCTCGAATTGGGAGCTGTTGTTTTTATACTAAAGATTTGGTAACACGACCTGTATGGTACCAAGTGTACTATATTCACTAATCATAAAAGCCTGCAACACATCTTCAATTAGAAGGACTAAACATGAGATAATGCAGGTGGGTCTAGTTACTAAAAGATTATGACTGTGAGATTCATTATCATCATGGAAAGACAATTGTTATAGCAGAAACTCTAAGCAGGAAAGAACGAACCAAAACTTTACAGGTGCGAGCATTGGGAATAACGATCCATACGAGTCCAACTACTTAAATTCAAGATGCCCAGTCTGAGGCACTGAAAGAACATAATTTGAAATGGCATGGATAAGCAATTTGAGATCAAGTCTGATGAAGCTCATTACTTCATCAACCGAATTTGGGTGCCAAATTGTGGAAACTTAAGGAATCTTGTGATGGACGAGGCACAGAAATCTAGATACTCCATCCACCCAGGATTTAATAAGATGTATCAAGACCTGAAGGAGTTATATGGTGGCCTAATATGAAAGTCGACATAGCCGCCTATGTTAGCAAGTGCCTCACATGTTCAAAGGTTAAGGCAGAATATTAGAAACCGTTTGAATTGTTGCACCAACCGGAGATTCTACAATGGAAATAGAAGTAGATTTCCATGGACTTATCATGAAAATACCCAATACCTCCACCGGTTGTGATACGATTTGGGTATTGTGGATAGACTGACAAAGTCTGCTCACTTTCTACCAATTAAAGAAACTGATAAAATGGAAATGTTGATGAGGGTTTATCTCAAGAAGGTTGTTTTAAGACATGGAGTACTAATCTCCATTATATCCGAACGAAACAGTCAATTTACCTCAAGATTTTGGCAATCATTACAAAAGGCCTTTGGTACACGACTGGATATGACTATCGCACACCACCCTCAAATGGATGGTCAGAGCTAACGGACCATTCAGACATTGGAAGACATGCTTAGAGCTTGTGTGATAGACTTCGGAAAACCATTGGTGCAGGACCGGTGAAGGGTGGTCACTTACAACACAATAACACAATGAGGAGATTAACTTGACTAATCAAATAGTGAGACTAGATTAACCACAACAGATGATACTAAGAATACAAGTAAATAAGAGATAGAACAAGATAGCAAGACACACAAGGAAATGGTTTTCAAGATTGCAGTATATTGTCTTTTCAAGTTCTATTACAACTGTTACAAAGCATAAAGGAAAGTTACAAGTACTTGAGATACATATACTACATCCTACAGCCGGCCATACTTTGAAGGCCAACTGGATACAATTGACTAGACATAAAACAAAATCAATTGTAGAGACAAAAGACAGATTGCCTTTTGACTTGTGACTATGATATGCCATAGCTAACATCTTAATGTATTACAAAAAGGATAAAGTACATGAAGTAGAAAGTTACAGACTCAAGACCTTAATGTACAGTTACTAAAAGCATGGACCTTTTCACCAACTCATGCAAGTTGGTGACTTTGCAGAGTTGCAGCAGAAAGGGGGTCCAGCTTTATGTAAAGTACATCATATAAAGCATGTGTACTAAAAGTCTTCGAAAGAAATCTGTTTTCAAGTGTTGGCGTCGGAAGGCTTTGTCTCTGAATCTTCGGAAGACTTCATCTTTGGCTTTAGAAGACATTGGTCTTGGCTTCGGAAGATTTCACACTTAGAATATTTCTGTTGCATGTGTGAAACTCCCAAAGCATTCTTCTTCAATGCACTTGCGCATGCATGCAGGAGACCTTAAGTGTTTGAGTTGCATCAGCCTTAACATGTATTCCTTACAAACTTCCCCTAGGCTGATGCAACCAAAACACTTTGAAGACTTCAGATATCGACAGTCCTCATTATGATAATGACCATCCCTTTCCTCATGAGATGATCATGATCACTCAGACTCTCAAAATGTCTTCTCATGTCAAACAGATCATGCAGAGGCAGATTGAACATGTCCTGCCATGTGTAGACATCCTCAATGCCTTGATCTCTAATGACATGCCATATTTCTGGATTTGTGGTGTATGTCCAGGACAAGATGGGTCTTCCTGATGCTAGAGGAGCTGTTTGAATGGGAGATGATGGAGCATCCTCTGGTTGCACTTCCTCAGGATGTTCTGACTCATCCTGAGGTTCAGAAAAGGATGTTTCTTTCTTTTTCTTTGGCTTTGGCTTTGAAGCCATCCTTTTCTTTCTTTTTGTTCCTTTTAACTGAAAAGACGGGCCTGTAGCACCTGGTTGATCTTCTTTGTCTTTCTCAGTTGGGTCTTCCTCCCTCACAAGTTCAGAAGGAGAGGGAGTTTGACCCTGCTATGGATCAAAAGATGAAGCTTGTTGAGTCTCAGCAAGAGGTTCAGGTTGTGTTGTCTCAGGTTGTTCAACCTTAACCTCCACTTCAGGTGGAGCTTGACTTGGAGGGAAGTGTAAGTCCTTTAGCTCTCCACTCTTGATATTCTGCTTGATTACCCTGTTGTGCTTATCCATAGTGGATAGAGACATAGGGTCAAGTCTCCTTCCAGAGAATCCATACAGCTTCAAGAAGCTCATCATCTTTTGCTTGTCTGCAAATTTCTTTATACTATTCTGAATGATGGCTCTTGACTTTGCAGCTTCTTCCTTTAGCTTCCTTTTGGTTATCTTTCTTTCCTTGACTATCTCAAGTTCAATTTGTTTGAGATACTCAAACTCAATATAGTCATAGGATAAGGGAAGAAGTGCATCTGCCTGATAGAGGCCTGTGGCACTCAGGTAGTTGATCATCTTGATCCTATATTCTTCTTTGTCTAACTGAGGTTCATGTTGAACCACATCCTTATGTGTAGGACTTTCTTGAACTAGGGAGAGAGTGGGCACATGCTTGTATAATCTTTTCTTTCTTCTCTCTTCTTTGATTTGAATCAGTAGCTCTGCATCTTCTGCCTCCTTTCTCTCCTTTGACACTTCCCTGTCAACCAGTTCATTCAATTCCTCTAAGGGGAGAGAAATAACACTATCAGTGTCATAGTTCCTGGTCTGCAAGTAATTTATCCTGACTGCCCTCAACTTATCATCCTAAATGTTTGTTCTGGGGGCAGCCCTGATAGCAGTTTCAATAAGTTTTGTAGACCTAGTAGAGGAACTTTCTCCCCTCAGCTTCCTTTTCCTCTCTCTCTCCTCCTCCTCAATCTCCTCAAAAGTCATCTTTCTTTTCCCTTTGTCACTCATAGACCTTTATGACTTAGGGTGGAGAGAGCTTTGGCCTTTATTTCTTGGTGTAGCATCCAAGCTCTGTCCAGAGAGAGGTTGAGAAGCACCTTCACCAGTAGGTGTCTCAATAAGGTTATGAATCTCTGTAGCAGTTAATGATGATAAGACAGGGCTCTCAAGTTCTGCCATGGGGCCTTCAGTCAAGGTTTCCCCTATGAAACTAATCTTAGGGTCTGCCTCAACATCTAGTTGACCGATGGCACTACCTGATTTCCTTAGTCTCCTTCTAAAGCTGAACTCTGCAGTGATCCTATCATGGATTCTTTGAGCCAGCCTGTCAGCTTGTCTTGATTAGCTTTGATTGACAAGTGGCATGTTAACTAGATCCAAACCTTCATAGAAGTTCAAGGTCTGAAAATTGAAAACCTCTTGCTGCCCTTGAACTCTATGAATGATGAGGGCTCTTCTGTTGTTGTCATACCTCCACCCAATGATGTGATTTGAAGTTGGTAGAGATGCATAGCCCTTGGTATTCCTTCCTTAAATAGACTCTGTGTGTAGGAGTCTATAGAGTCCACATTAATATGCACTAGAGGAAGTTGCTAAGTGTGCATAATTACAAGTGAGGATGGTGAGTCCATAATGTCCATACTCTCTGAAGAACTCCCAGGTTATATGATTGTAATGACTTTCTCCCCCTTTTTGGTAGCATCACCCTCTTGCATAGGTGATCTAGGAGTTAGGTCAATCACATCCACAGGTTCTTGTATTCCTGGTTGAGCTCCTCTTAAAGGTCTCCCAGCTATTTTTTCCTTAAGATAAGAAATCTCAAGTTGCTGATCATTGACCCTGTTTTGCAAGGTAGTCACCTGAGATTCAAGATAACTAACCTTGGAGACTAATAGGTACATGTTTTAGATAGTTTGTGCACCTTTAGTCTTAAATTCCCCTCATCTTCATCAAAAGAATCATTGGAGGATGAGATGATTGGACCAGAGTCCTTTCTCTCACCACCAACTTTCAGGTTCTTGGCTATTGGATTTTCTCTGCTCACTGGCAGTCTCAGTTTAGGTGTTAGTGGGCTAAGTTGCCATGGTTGAGGTCTTAATAATGGAATCACTTTCAAAATTGAGAGTCTCTTCCATATGGACATCCTGAACAGGTTTAGAAGTGTCCACCTTAGTAGTGGGTGACTGATATGGGCTAGATGTAGGAGACTCAGGATCACTCATCTCTCTATGAGTAGGGGAAAATAAGAGAGAATCATGGTACTCACTAAAACCTAGATCTTCATTAGTGTAGAAATCAAGGTTGGGGATTGGTTGGTTTAAGTCCAAAGGCTTAGCATGAGGAACTTCAGCACTGATTATTGAAGGAATGGGAGTGGTCTGCTCCTCAGGAGAAGTGGGAGCTCTAGTGTCCGCTTCTTCCTATGTGGGTAAGTATATAGGAACCTACACAGACTGAATAGTCTGTGTAGGGGTTCGTTTGTGGTTTATATGGTAGGTGAGGGTGATTTGTGGCTGTTTAGGTGGTTGGGATGTAGAAGGTGTGGGTTCAATACTAGCTGGTGCTACTAGGTTGTCACCATGAGCAATGAGCTCTAACATTTTTAGGACAAGGGTTGTTTCTACCCTAGAGAAGCCAATAGTGGGCTTTCTCGGTATTTTAAAGATATCGGGCTTCATCTGTCCCAATTAAGAGTATTACATGTTCCCCTTAACTATGAGCTCAGTTCACAGTTAAGAATGTATTGAACATATCTAGGGAACATATAGTACGCTAAGGAGTCCAAGTTTGCAAGTAGATTAGTATATAAAAACTGAGAATACCTGAACTTGACTCCCTGAACCATCCCATGAACAATGATGGAGAGATCCTCAGAAATCTAGTCCCATCCACCATGCTTGTTTGATAAACTGTGGATAACCACACGGAGCAGGAATTTCCATTGGGATGAGACCTTCCCTTTCCTGAAGGTCTTGATAGAAAAATCTCCCTCATAGCCCATCTGCTCAAAGGATTGGTTAACAGCTTTATTGGGAAAGAACACCTCACCTTCTTCATAATCCAGCTAAAGATGAGTGTTGATGATGGCCGGAGTGATGAAGACTGTTCCCCCCTGCACTGTGGCAGACAGTGCCTTCTCCCCATCCATGACGACCTCTTGGCAGGTCTTCCAAAATTTTAGCAGATGATCCTCATATAGTGTAGGATCAATGGTTAGGGAGGTGGAGTAGTCTGATAGAGCTAAGAATCGACAAATCTCTGAGTCTCAGAGTGTAACAAAGCAACTTGATTATGTTGCTTGTGTAACTGCATGGTAAAGTTCGGATCATTTCTACGGTTAAGGTTGGCCATTTTAAGGAAGCTTCAGGATGAAGAAAAAAGAAAGAAAGAAATTTTAGAGAGAAATTTGGGGTTTTAGGTCTGGAGGAAGAAGAAAATGATAGAAAGAGAGGGAAACCACTGGGTTATATGTGAAAAAAGATTTCAGATAAAGTTTAATGAAAGAGGATAAACTTTCAAATCCGGATGTCGGTCCCACCTCTGAAAAAGTAGTTTACTTTTGCTCAAAAAGTAGTTTTCTTGGAAGTCAAAAAGCTTCTGAAGGTAAATTATCCTCGGAAGTTTTAATGAAAAAGCTTCCGAAGCTAAAATGACTTCGGAAGATTTTCCTAGGAGTTGTGAAAATTTTGCTTTGGAAGAAAAGATTAAAACTTGAATGCTTTGTTCAAAGGAACAGAGCTTCCGAGAGTTAACTTTGCTTCGGAAGAAAATGGTCCTTGAAAACATAAAAGTGTCTGAGACAAGTATTAAGCTTCTATAGATACTTCGGAAATTTCTTCCAAAGGTAAGGATCTTAGACGGTTATTTGTTTTGAATGCATGATTTTCTTCCGAAGGTAAAAGCATATCTTCCGACAGATCAAGATTTTCAGAAATCTAAGGAAAGTTTTCAAAAAGATTTTCATCCAAATAAAGCAAGAGCTTATGAAAGTGATGAACTAGACAACTTAGGACACATAGATTTTAAGAAATAATAAGAATTAGTTTTAATAAAAACCTAGTCAAAGTTTATCATCCTAATAGCTGATACAAGATATTTAATTCTCTGTTCATCAAAAGCTTTTGAAAACAGAGCAGCATATTGTTCAATTGTGTGGACTTTGACTAGTTTAATTAATCCTTTTTCATAATTATCTCTTATTAAATGATACCTGTTGTTGATATGTTTGGTCCTTGAGTGCTGCACAGTATTCTCTATGATTGAGATAACACTGTTTTTGTATATGTGAATGGGAGTCTCCTTGAAGTTTAATCCATAGTCAAGCATCTAATTTTGAATCCAAAGCACTTGAGCATAGTAGCTTGCAGCAGCAATGTATTCAGCTTCATCAGTTGATGCAGAGACACAGGATTGTTTCTTGCATTGCCATGAGACAACCCTTCCACCTAGAAACTGACATCCCTCGGATGTAGACTTTGCAGTCATGTTGCAACCACCATAATCACTATCTGTATAAGCATACAGATTGAAGTCAAAATTCTTAGGATATCACAAACCAAGTGTTGAAGCACCTTTGAGATATCTTAGAATCCTTTTGACAGTGATAAGATGAGACATCTTAGGGTTGGCTTGATATCTTGCACAAATGCATGTAGCAAACATGATATCAGGCCTACTAGCAGTAAGATACATAAGAGAACCAATCATAGCCTTGTAAAGGTGTTTATCCAAACACTCCCCATCAACATCAGGTCCAAGGGAGTGGTTTCTAGCTATAGGTGTCTTAGAAATCTTACAATCAGTCATGTTGAACCTCTTAAGTATGTTGACATACTTTGATTGACTAATGAAGATGCCATCTTCAACTTGCTTCACTTGAATTCCCAAAAAGAAATTGAGTTCCCTCAAGGCACTCATTTCAAGTTTGTCCTTCATCAGCTTCTCAAAGTCTTTGCAGAGCCTTGGATTAGTTGAACCAAAGATGATGTCATCTACATACACTTGAACTAGCAGTATGTCATTTCCCTATCCTTTGATGAAGAGAGCTCCATCTATAGTACCTCTCCTATATCCATGTTTGCAAGGATACTGAGATAGAGTCTCATACCACTTCTTGGGTGCTTGATGCAGCCCATAAAGAGCTTTGTCAAGCCTATAGACATAATCAAGATGATCAGGATCTACAAAACCAGGTGGTTATTTGACATACACCTCTTTATCAATCACTCCATAAAGAAAAGCACACTTTACATCATGTTGATAGACCTTGAAGTTCTTGGATGCAGCAAATGCCAGGAATATCCTAACAGCTTCCAGGATTGCTACAGGAGCAAAGACATCAGTGTAGTCAATCCCTTCTTCTTATGTGTATCCTTGAATAACTAGTCTAGCTTTATTCTTGATGATTATGCCTCTATCATCCTTCTTATTCCTAAACACCTATTTGGTTCCAATGGTAGTCTTCCCATGAGGAAGAGGACAAAGGTTCCAAACTTTCTATCTTCTGAATTGAAGCAACTCCTATTGCATGGCTTCAACCCAACTTCCATCCTTCAGAGCCTTATCAACTTTCTTTGGCTCTATCTGAGATGAGAAACAAGAATGAAGACAAACATTTGCTTCATGGGTTTGTCCTCTTGTTCTTACCCTTGTGTCAACATCTCCAATGATGTTTATGGTGGGGTAAGACTTGTGGTACCTTAGCTGAGGGATCACAACAAGTTGTTGAGAGAGATCCAAATTAGAGAAATTTAGATCTGGCATAGATGTTTCTCCCACCACATCAGCACACTTTTCAAGAGAGACTTTATCCAATGAGTGTGTGACATCATTGATGTTGTCATCAATAGAGTGGTTATCTGTATCAAGAAATTCCTGATCACTATCACCACGTCTATTATTCTCTTCTACGTTTGAAGCATCTTTATCTGGTTGTGGAGCCTTTGAGCTGGAATTTGAAGGCATCCTAGATGTATCAACTGAGTTTATCATTATGGTGCTGATAGACACTTCATTGGCAAAAGTAGTTCCAACTAGAGCTGAAGATGTGTTACTTGAAGGTCTTCTCAACACAAATCTTGGATCAGGATCACTTGTTGAGATGATATCTGCAGATCCTGAAACAGTCTCACAGGATTTGTTAAAATAGTTGGCAACTAAATCAAGATCAAACAGCGAATCAGTACCAGAACCAACCACACAGGGTGTGTGTTCATTGAAAGTCACATTGGTTGACTCCTCAACAATTCTAGTTCTGAGATTGTATATTCTATAAGCCTTAGCTTGGGAAGAGTATCCAATAAAATGTCCATCATCTGATTTCTCAGCAAATTTGGCAATTTGATCTTTAGTATTAAAGATGGTGCAAGGACATCCAAATGACCTGAGAAAGCCAATGAAAGGTTTTCTCTTGTGCCAAAGTTCATAAGAATTCTTTCCATGAGTCTTAACTACTAAAACTCTATTCTGCACATAGCAGGCAGTGTTGACTGCCTCTACCCAGAAGGTGATGGGTAGCTTAGAGTCAGACAACATTGTTCTTGCAGCTTCAATCAATGTCTTGTTTCTCCTCTCAGCACCACCATTCTGCTGAGGAGTCTTGGGAGCAATGTATTGTCTTGTAATACCTTTTTCTTCACAAAATGTATCCAGGATTTGGTTCTTGAATTCAGTTCCTTGATCACATCTTATGGTTTTGACCTTGTGATCAGATTGATTTTCAATCCTTAGGATGGTATTCTTCAGAATCTCAGGAGTCTCCTTCTTAGTTCTAAGGAAGAAGACCCAAGTGAATCTTGTAAAGTCATCTGTGATTACTAAACAATAAGAGGTCCTTCCTAGAGTCATTACAATGGTGGGGCCAAAGAGGTCCATATGTAACAAGTGTAGGGGTGTAGATTGCCTTTTGACTTGTGACTATGACATGCCATAGCTCACATCCTAATATATTACAAGAAGGGTAAAGTACATGAAGTAGAAAGTTACAGACTCATGACCTTAATGTACAGTTACTAAAAGCATGGACCTTTTCACCAACTCATGCAGTTTGGTGACTTTACAGAGTTGTAGCGAAAAGAGGTCCAGCTTTATGTAAAGTACATCAGATAAAGCATGTATACTAAAAGTCTTCGGAAGAAATCTGTCTTCAAGTGTTGAGCTTCGGAAGACTTTGTCTCTGAAGCTTCGGAAGACTTCATCTTTGATTTCGAAAGATATTGGTTTGGGCTTCAGAAGATTTCACATTAGAATATTTCAGTTGCATATGTGAAACTTCCGAAGCATTCTTCTTCAATGTACTTGTGTAGCATGCATGAGACTTGATGTGTTTGGAGTTGCATCAGCCTTAACATGTATTCCTTATAGACTCTGATCACAAAATTAGGATACACTCAAAAGATTGTACCCAAGCTCCTTGACAAAGTATACCTTTTCAATGCTGAGCTTACCATTTGTGATCTTGTCCCTTCCAGAAATGTAACCACCTTCATCTCCTCCAAAAGCAACTAGCCCTCCATCAATTTTCAAAGTTTTGGAGTAGTGACCTATTACATGTCATGTGTCTATGAAGATCATGTATAGGTTGGACTCACCTTAGTTTAGATTATTTACGTTTGATTGTAATAGGTCTTTTGTTAGTTTCCTTTTGTATGTATTTAGTTTTATGTAGTTTTGCAGTCCAGCGAAACTGTGAGCGAAACTATACAGTCAGCTGATTAGTTAGCTCGACGAAACTATTGTTTCTGCCTAGCGAAACTATAGTTTCGGAAGTACAGTTTTGCTGATAGTGAAACTGTCTGCGGAACTAAGACTGCTATATATAGATTTGATATTTTTCATTATTGGGTAAGCTTGCAAAACCCTAATCGTTTATCATTGTTGCAAGTTACCATTTCAAAGCAGTTATTACACAGAATTATCATTGTGCTTTATGTTATTGATTATTGGTGTTCATTGTCTTATTTTGAATGGGTTATTATCATGTTAAATCTTCTTTGTTCATGTTATTTAGTTTGTGTGTTGGATATTGAATGATTCTTCATCTCATTTGCACTGTTATACGATCAATGGACCAACAATATGGTATCGGAGCCTTAGTGCTTATGATTTGTTGAGCTTTTGATAGTTTTTGATGGTTTTGTTCAATATCTAGTTTCAATCAAATTTCAGTTCATTATTGGGTGTTTTTGATATGAAAATTGATTGAGTTTTGCTTTTTTTCAGTTGTGGAAGCTTTGCTAATCATCATATCTCAAATTCTTTGAGTTTTTTATGATTTCAGATTGATTTTGGGTTAACAAAGGGTTTAAGGTTCGTCCAGTGAAACTATTGTTCTTTGTGCGAAACTACGATCATCTTCCAGCGAAACTATGGATGTTATCACTATTGAAATTGTTTTCTAGTTGTTTTGCGAAACTAGTCATTTTGAACGAAAGTTCACCAGTGCTTGTGAAGGTTTAACAAGCGAAATTGCTGCCGAAAGTGATTTTGAACGACAGTTCAAGCTTGTTTCGTGTGAACTTATCAGCAAAACTAAGCCTGTTGTGACAATTGGCTAGCGAAACTGCTGCCGAAATTGTTAGCGAAATTAGCCTCCTCTGCGAAAGTGTCAGCGAAATTAGTCCTCACTGCGAAATTGTCTGCGAAATTGTCAATAAAATTTTCTCTATTCTTGCTAAAACTACATCAATCCCAGTGAAACTACAATGTCAAAGTTAACATCACTCACTCTTGCCGATCTTGAAAGTGTTGCTCCCAATAGGCCTCCGAGACTCATTAACGGAGACAATTTTGAAGATTGGAAGAGATGTCTCAAAGTTTTCTTCTTCTACACTGATCACAACCAATGGGAATTGATTATTTCTGGTCCTCACATACCAATTGTCACTGTTGATGATGTTGTCTCCCAAAATAAGGACCCGTCTTCTTTCACTGAAAAGGATCTGAAGTTGATCGATCGTGACCAAAAGGCTTTTAGTGCTTTAACTCTATGCCTGGCACCAGACATCTACAATCGTTTTGCAGAGCATAAAAATGCTAAATCTCTTTACGATGCTCTATGTGAGTTCTATGATGGTAACGATGATTTGGTAAAGGATAAGAGCATTCAAGCTGAGAAGGAATTCAATTCCTTTGTTAGATACAAAAACGAGAGTCTGACAGATCTCACTAATCACTTCTTGACAGTTTCAAGCACCTTAAAGAAATATAATGAAAAGCTCTCCAACAGTGAACAAGTTAACAGGCTACTAGACTCTCTCCCACCTTAGTGGAGTCTTCAGGTGAGAATGTCAAAGCAAGAGAGAGGGTTCACAGATTACAAGCTGATGGATATTATCAATAAGCTTAAATCCTTTGAGTTGGACATGAAGAGACGGGAATTTAACCAGACCATGATGCCTACATCTGGTTTTACTCAAAATGATGCTTTATTATCATCCGCTGCAAGCTCTCAAATACAGAATTCAATTCAAGGAGGAGTTAATACAAGTAATTTTTCAGGAGGAAACGTTACTATTGGAAGAGATCAGATTAATTCTAAGGCGAATGTTGAAACTTCAGTTCCATAAGAAACAATGGCTCTTTTTGGAGTGTTTGTTCAAAGTTATGAAGCACTTGTGGCAGGAGAGTTGAAAGGTAAAGGAATGACAATGGAAGACATGTATCAGGTAGACCCTGATGATCTTGAAGAAAGTGACATCCAGTGGCAAATGGCAATGTTGACTCTTAGAGCTCGAAGATTTATGGAGCACACTGGACGTAAGGACAAACTTCTAATTCAAAACTGGGATTGATAAGACAAAGCTGAGATGTTTCAACTGTAAATAATTGGGACATTTAAAATGTGAATGTCCATCACCAATTGTCACCAATTTCAGCAATTCAGGAGTTCCAAGATTAACAATTGAGAGGGAGAAGGAAGATGTGAATCACAAAAAGGAGATAGCATTGATTTCTAACTTTGATTGGATTGTAGAGGTTGAGGAAACAAGGACTGAGATAAATCATGCTTTGGTTGCTGAGTTTGTTAAAGGGAAAGTAAATGAAGATAGTGAAGATGGATTTGACCCTTTCAAGGAATTCAAAGAGGAGTTTGTGTCATCTGTGAATGAGAAAGAAGAGAAAGATGTTAGAATGAGGGCAAGTAAATCTGAAAGTCTAAAGCAGGAAGGAAGTTCATCCACTGGGCAAGGAAAGAATTATGATGATGATACTGTCACCATTGAGGAAAGCAAGTCAAGTACTCTGGTGTGCCAATATGAAAAGGCCTTAACAGCTGAAAAGGTGGTGATGGGACTTTCATATGAGGTAATTCAGGATATGTGTTCATCTGCTTGTAAAATAAGATTATTTGGGATTTATAAAGCTAATCGGTTATTAATTGATAATGAAGAGGAGTTAAAATGAATCAATGATGAACTTAAAATCAATGAATCAAAATATTTTGTTAAATTAAATGAGGCTTTAAAAGAAAATGATCATTTAAAACAAATCGTTTTGGAAAGAAATGTTGAGATTAACACTTTGACTGAAAGAGTTGCCCTTGCTGAATTTGAAACAAGCAAACTTCAGTTAAAGTTAGACAAATGGACCATATCAGGAATGAAACATGATGATCTATGTAAATCTCAACGGGGAGCTAGGATTAAAACGGGACTGAGCTATGAAAATGTAAAGGTTTATCCTTCGCCTAGTACATATTGTTATTCTCCTATGCATGTTCCTCATCCTTCTAATGATTTAATCAAAACAGATACTAACAGTATGTCTGCAGGTTTAGAGGGTGTTAATTCTAAGCACGTTCGTGAAGACTACGACTATGGACCAACTAGTGGGCTTGGTGCACTAGTATTAGTACACCTGATTGTGAACAGTCTGTTTTAGATCATAAGACTAGTTTAAATTTTGTCTTTGTTTCTAGTTCTCCTATAACCGACTCTGACGCATCATGTTCTGATGATGTTTGTATTTCATCTTCAAATTTAGTACATTGTGGTGATGTCTTTTGTTCTGATGATGATAATGGTGCAACTGATCTTTCTACAAAGCCTAACGAGAAAATTAAAACTAATTGTTTTGATAAACTCTTCTCTCACCCAATTCCATCTTTTACTCCATTAAATATTTCTTTATCAAATGAAAGAATTGCAACTTCGTCTAAAGCTAGCATTAGTGGAACTAGTTATATTGGTTCTTCAGATGATCATTCATCTATTTTTGTAAATAATAATTCTTCTTCACATAATCTTCGACCTCGTGGCATGTATGAGACATTTAGTGACATTGGTTCAAGTGTATCTGAATGTGATGAGGAAATTCTCATTGATCATATTCCTATCTCATCACATCACAGACCTAGACGCAAACCACACTGTTTCCGATGTGGTCAAGAGGATCATCTTGTCAAGAATTGTCCTACATTGCTTCATGATCATTTTAATATGAACTATTTTGGACATAAATTAACAAAATAGGTTAATAATTTCTTTTCAAAAACTTTGCTTCTTTTAAAGTTAAATTTGTTCAATCTTGGGTTCCTACTTCACCTGGTTAATCTATTATTTATTTAATTTCAGGAGTCATCCACTAAGATTGTAAACAGCATGCGGCATGTAGATAGTGGATGCTCCAGGCATATGACAGGATTGAAAGACTTGCTGACCAATTATTGAATTATAAATGGAGGATATGTTGCTTTTGCTGGTGACAAAAAGGGTGGAAAGATGATTGGTCAAGGAGAAGTTTCCAATGGTTCTTTCACTTTGGAAAAAGTCAATTATGTCCCTGAGCTAGCGTTTAATCTCTTGAGTGTTTCTCAATATGTGATAAAGACATTCCAGTCTTCTTTAAACCCAATGAATGTCTATTTTTAAAATCAAAGGTTGATATTCCAGATGACTTGATTCTTATGCGTGCTCCAAGAAAATATGACACATATCTTTTTTATATGAACTCAGGGAGTCAAAGTCTACTGCAACCTATCTTCTTTCAAAAGCTTCAACCTTTGAGTCTTTGTTATGGCATCGTCTATTGGGTCACGTTAATTTTAAAATAATAAATAAATTAGTCAAAAACAATCTTGTTAGAGGACTTACTCCAAAAGATTTCTCTGTAAATGAAAAATGTATGGCTTGTGCCAAGGGTAAACAACATAAAAAACCACATAAGGCTAAACTTGAAAATAGCATAACCTGTCCTCTCGAGTTGTTACATACTGATTTGTTTGGCTCAATCAGCGTTAAATCTATTGCTAAAAAATTGTTTTGTCTTGTGGTTACAGATGATTTCTCAAGATATTCATGGGTGAGATTTCTTGCTCACAAGGAAGAGGTTGTTGAAGAATTGAAGAAGTTATTACTTTCAATCGAGACAATCAGCAAGAGAAAGGTTCTGGCCCTGAGAAGTGACAACGGCACTGAATTCAAAAATCAGATTCTTGATTCATTCTGCGCTCAAAAGGGAATTGTGAGAAAATTAGTGCTGCCAGGACACCTCAACAGAATGGCGTAGCTGAACGAAAGAATCTCACTCTTATTGAATTTGCCCGTACAATGCTGATAGAATCTTCGTTACCCATTATTTTTTGGGCTGAAGCAGTAAATTGTGCTTCATATGTTCTAAATCAAGTGTTGATTGTCAAGGACAAAATGAAGACTCCTTATGAATTTTTTCATAAAAAGAAACCTTTAATTGACTTCTTTCGGCCATTCGGTTGTTCTTGTACTCTTCTAAATACTCAATCACAAAAGACAAAGTTCGGTGCTGTGTCTGACGAGTGTTACTTTGTCGGTTACTCTTCTTCTCAAAAGGCCTATCGAGTATATAACAAGAGAACACGTATCGTTGAAGAGTCGTTCTATGTTGATTGGCAGGAGTCTAATTCTTCTGATGCTCAAACTGAACCAGCATGGTTCTTTGACTCCAATACTATGTTTAAGTCTTTTAATCTTCCAGTTATGCGTCCGCTCCAAATGTTCAAACAAATATTATTTCCTCCACCCCATTTGATGTCCATTCCATCACTTCAGCAAATGATGCCACTTCAGCTGATGTTGAATCATCTTCTCTATCATTTGATCTGGCACCAACTCCTATTTCTACTACACCAACATCTGTTCCACCACCAACATCTCTTCCTTCATCCTCTACATCTATCCCATCACAGTCTATTCCATCTCTCTCGCCATCATCTAATCATTCACAATCTGTGAGCGAAACTTCTCCAAACATCTTCCCTTTAGACACAGACTTCAAAACTTTGAAAGATCATCCTCTTGATAATGTTATTGGATCAATAACTGATGGTGTTCGGATGCGAAGTCAATCTGGTTTGATTAATATCTACCTCTTCTCTTGCTTTATCTCTCAAACTATCCCGAAAATGTGCATGCCACTCTATAGGTCCCATGCTGGGTGGAATCAATGCAATTGGAGCTTCAACAATTCAGAAAGCTCAAAGTTTGGACTTTAGTTCACCTGCCTCCCAACAAATGCCCAATTGGTACAAAATTGGTGTTTAAGAACAAACCTGAAGATCGTGGTGTGGTGGTGCGTAACAAGTCTAGATTGGTTGTGCAAGGATTTGCTCAAGAAGAAGGGATTGACTATACTAAAGTCTTCACTCTGGTCGCCTGTCTTGAAGCAATCACGATTTTTCTCGCTCATGCTGCTCATAAACAGTTCAAGGTCTATCAGATGGATGTCAAGTGTGCTTTCCTTTACGGAGACATTGATGAGGAGATATATGTGTGTCAACCACCAGGTTTTGAGGATCCTGACTTTCCTAATAAAGTCTTTAAGCTAGACAAATCTCTGTATGATCTTCATCAGGCTCCTAGGATTTGGTATGAGACCCTGACCTAGTATCTCTTAAGCAATGATTTCTATCGTGGCACCATCGATATGACTCTTTTCAAGAAAGAAGTGAATGGTGAAATGTTGTTTGTCCAAGTTTATGTCGATGATAATATTTTTGGTTCCACCAATTCTTAGTTATGTCGGGAGTTCAAAGAAGTGATGCGTAATCGGTTTGAAATGAGTATGATGGGCGAAATGTGCTTTTTTGTGGGATTACAAGTAGAACAAAAGCATGAAGGCATTCTTATTCATCAGGAGAAGTATGTTAAAGAAATTTTGAAGAAATTCAAGATGGACGATGCCTCTCCTGAATTGACTCCCTTTGCTGCTCAGACATGTCTTACTCCTGATGAGAACAGGAAACCTTTTGATCCTTATCTCTATAGATCTATGATCGGTTCCCTCATGTATCTTATAGCAACTTGTCCTGATATCACTTTTGCTGTAGGATATTGTGCTCGATATCAGTCGGCCCCAAAAGAATCTCATGAGAAGGTTGTCAAGAGAATTTTTTGTTATCTTAAAGGCTCATCTCGTTTAGGTCTATGGTATCCTTATGGAGGGAATTTTGATTTACATGCTTATTCTGACAGTGATTCTAATGGTTGCAGGTTAAACAGAAAATCAGTGACCGAAGGATGTCAATACTTGCGCAATTGTCTTGTGTCATGGCAGAGTAAGAAACAGACCATTGTTTCCCTTTCTATAGGGGAAGCAGAATACATTGCTTCCTCTAGTTGTTGTTCCCAAGTCCTTTGGATACAGCACGAGATGATTGACTACGGAATCAACTTTCTTCACACGTCGTTGTTTTGTGACAACGAAGCAGCCATTGGGATTGCTAAAAATCCTATTCATCATTCTCGAACCAACCACATCAAAACACTAATTCATGCAATTCGTGATGCCCAAGAAAAGGAGTTTATTGATATTATTCTCATTGACACAAAACATCAAAAGGCAGATCTTTTCACATAAACTTTTGATAAATCTCGCTTTTATGAATTGATCTCTATGCTTGGGTTAATATCCTTTTCAACCTCTTTTCTTTTCTTTTATAAAATTTTCTTTTAAAATAAAATAATACTAATACTCATTTTAATAATATTATCCTATTAAAATAAAATTTTAGGGGAGTAACTAAATAACCTGAGTGTTGAATTTGAAATGATGAGAAATGATTTTATATCTTCCGGATATGTTCTTTTATGCATGACTGGTACTTAAAATGAGAAATGATAGTAACTGATGTTGATCTTTGTTTCACATCTTATTTTTATTAAATATTAAAGTCTAGAAAACAGACTCTTTAAACGATATGCTTGGTAGGCTCAGCCTGAAGAATAAAGTATACAGCAGCAATATAATTTAAATTAAAATCTATGCTTAAAGATGTCTGGATTTACGCGATCATTTTTGCCTGCACGAAAACTGAGTCCCTGCAAAAAGTGGATTGAGAATTGATCTTGGGCTCTTGTCCAGTACATTTGTGTCTTGTATTTGTGCTAATCTCCTCTGTTGTACGGTAGTACTGACCTGGAGTGATGATCTCCTCTACTGTATGGTAGTACTGACCTAGAGCTCTCATCGGCACATATTTAAATGGTGATATCCTCTGTTATATGTGAGTATAGACCTGGAGCTGTCAATATTTTGGTCTAAGTTGTGTCAAATCATCTAAATGATGAATTCATCAGATAATGAATATTCTATTGATAATCACTTGCACACTAATGCATAAGCCTTGCTCTGTAAAGATCGTTACAAAATTCAAGAAATCCTGAGGTTGGGTGAGGGTTTTTGCCAAATGATTGTGGGGTCCTAGCATTTTAAAGCATTTAATCGAACCTTAACGAATCTTGTTCTGCTTGTTGAAAAAGATAGGGCATGGGTTTAAGTGGACAAACATATCAGCAATTGTTATTGATCTGCTTAAGAATTTCAAAATCAATCAAAGACTATGATTAGATTCAGTTATCAGTATGATCGCCGGTCGATGACTAAATTCATCTATGAGCTAATACATATCTTGAGGATGTGATCTCTGATCAATTTTGATCTCAGTTATGGTTTCTTAAAAAAATGTTGCGAAACTATTATTTCGCTAAACGAAATTGCAATTTCGCTCAGCATACTCATTCTGCGCGATGTCTTTTCTATTTGAATTTCAGCTAACGAAATTGCAGATTCGCCAAGCTAAACTATAGATTCGTTGGGCGAAATTATAGTTTTGCTGGTTGCGAAACTATTTGCTATTTAAGTCTTTTTGCGAAATTATTTTCTCATTTTCGCACTATCGACCTGTGCTATCCCTTAGGGCTTCTCTGTGTCCCTATTTGATGATTTTGTGATTTTGTGTTTTATTTTACTCATTTATTGTTGATTCAAGTTCCCAAGTGAGTTTCAAACTCAGGACCATCCTTTAATCTTGTTAATCACATCTCATTGTGGGTATATTTAATCGAGACTCTTCGGTACATTTGTTGTTCGTTCAGCGAAACTACCAATAGTCTAGCGAAACTACCAATAGTCCAGCGAAATTGAACGAAAGTTCTTGATTTCTCAGCAAAATTGTAAGGTTATGCTATCCGTGCGCACTTAACACTTTCGCTGCCTAACTTTCAGTTTCGCTGTGCCGAAACTATAGTTTCGGCCAGTTGATTTTACATTCTTGTTTGGGCGAACTAATGTGTTTTTACTAGCGAAACTATATTTTCGCCTGCCGAAACTAAATCTAATTCTGCAAAACTATATTTTGGGCCAAAGAATTTATTAATATTTTTTTTTATTTATTTTTTTATTATTTTTTATCCTTTTTGTATGTTTTCATTCTTCATTCTTTATTCTAATGTAATTCATTTGGTTTGTATCTCAGGTTTCAATGGAAAATTTAATGTTCGATGAGAGAAACAACATCACTGCTATTTTGAATGATACACATCCGAAAGCCGTCAGGTTTAGAGATTGTATTAGATGGCTGCAAAGATCTCCCATATCTTATGCTATATCTCATTCCACTACCATATATGACCTTCATATCAAAGATTTCTATAGATCTGCTGAATATGACACAAGAGGAAATACTTAAAGAGCACGAGGTGACTATTACTGCTAGTTTCGAGGATTCTAAGGCTGGAGGAGGATTCTGGTGAAGAGGTTGCTATGTCTGATACATAGGTGTTCGAAGCATTCAGAAGAATGGGTTATGAGGGGCTAGCTTTTGGTTCTCGAAAGGAGATCAAGAAGTCTTTTCTCTCCAAGAAATGGAGATTTATTACTCACGTCTTCATCATCTGCCTAGATCACCATAAAGGTGGATCAACCGGGTTAAACATTGACTGGGCTAAAGCAATAGTGTTGTGCTGCAAAGGAGAGAAGGCAAACATAGCCAGACTGATATTCGCCTGCATGGCTGAGAATGTGATGGCCTTGAAGAAAGATAAATGGTGTTGTATCCTCGATTTCTTCAAATGATCTTTGACGACCTCATACCAAATGTGCCAAAACACGGGGAGGTGAAAAGGCTGGTACAAATGAACCCTTGTATCTTTGCTGACTGTTATGCTATTCGCCATGATTTTAGTGGGAAGATAACCCATCTCTGGGAAAACATGTACCCACTGGAGAGATGGAACTACATTAGACGGGTGGATGAATCTGAGAATAAAAGAGCTGAAGAATCCAGGGCACAGCAATCTGATGCAACCAAGAAAAGAAAGAGATATACTAAAGAGAAAGAATATGAGTTTGAAGAAGATATAAATGAAAGAGCTGAAGAAATAAGGATAGAAAAGGAGAAGAGGTCAAAGAAGAAAGCTGATACAGCAGATTCAGAGAGGCGAACTAAACAGAGACATCAAGTATTCACTGAGAGGAGGGAAGAAAGAGGAGATCTAGATGAAGTTATGATCCATAATCTTAACAGTTCTTTGGAAAATGAACTGAGTATGATAAAGACGAAGCTCACCAACCAAGAGATACGGGAGAAGCAAAAAGATGAGATGATAGATGGAATGAAGAAGATGCTTGTTGATCAAAACAGTCTACTGAAGAAGTTGTTTGAGGAGATTGGCTAACTGAAAGCTGCAGCCGACCTGCCGAATCACCTAACTCAATCTGAGTTAGATGATTTGACTGATACATCAAAGTACCCATTCCTAAACATGGGTACTTCATCTAAGGCAGGAGAGGGCACGTCTGGTGTAGCAACTAATGATGTTGTAGATTATGAAGTAAGAAATGAAGATGTAGGAAGGGAGAATAAAAAGGAAATTTTGGAGGCTGGGTTTATAAACATGGGTCTTGATATTGAGAAGGATTTGGTTGGAGAAGAAGTGATGAGGGAGAAGTCGGTGGACCGAGATGGTGAGAAGGAAAAGAGATTAGTTGATGAAGAAGAGGATGATGAACAGCTTGTAGACTATGATTCTGAACCTGAGTTATATGAAGTTGATGAGAGGCTGTTGATTTATGTAGCTAAGAAAGGAGAGTTTTATGAAGATGTATTTGAGATGGATAAAGATGAGTGGTTTGTTAAGGAGAAAGAGGCAATAGAACTGACTCCCCTATTCCAACACATGGAAGGGTTGAGTAGGAAAGAGGCTGACAAGCGGATTATAAGTTGGTGCTACAACCCCGGCCTCAAAATGTTCATGATAAAAAGGAGAGGGGTGGAATTAGCTACTTTCATAAAAGGAAAGCTTTCAAGACCTTGCCTAAATAGGATCTAAGGCGACTGGCGACTCTGCCATTACTGAAGGCAAATCTGAGTGAACGAGCCTCTCTGTTAGAGAAAGAAATTCAGAATGGGCTAAAAGATAATTTTGAGTCTTTTGGTTACATGAAGGCTAAGAGGAAACACTCAAAAAAGGACAAGGATTGGGAGACCGGCAAGGGAAGAATTGTACTAAGGGTGAAACCCCCAAGGACCGTGAATAGGGCCAGATTGGTAGATCCCCTTCCCCAACGATTACAGAGCTTTAAAAAGTGGTTTTATGACAATAATATGGGGGAGGCAATCATCAGAGTGAAGAATGGTACTGAGATTAAAGTTTCTGATCCAATGGAACACTTTAGTTTCTGTGATGAAGACCTGCTGATTCTTTGCGAAAACCATATCAAAGCAGGTACAAGTGAGGAAACGAGAAAGGAAGCCAGTCTTTTTTTGACTGTAGCAAACAAGATCAGAGGAGTGAGGGCAGAGGTGAAGAGATTAGCCAAGAGAGTAAGGGCCCAAGATGACCTAAACATGGATATACAAGATTTGGCCAAGCAGTTTGAACGAGCAAGTGCTCTTCCTGAAGAGGCTCGTGATGCAGGAGGAAACCATGGAGAATCATGTGCTAAAGCTTCTGAGGACGTTGTTGTAGGAGGTACTAAAGATTAATCAAAGGCAACGAAGGGCACTGGAACTTAAAAGATACATCAAGACCGGTGAAGGGAGTGAGTTCCAACCTAGGGGGAGTATTGAAGATCATGTATAGGTTGGACTCCTCTTAGTTTAGATTATTTACTTTTGATTGTAATATGTCTTTTGTTAGTTTCCTTTTGTATGTATTTAGTTTTATGTAGTTTTGTAGTCTAGCGAAACTGTAGTTTCGCTCACAGTCAGCTGATTAGTTAGCTCGGCGAAACTACTGTTTCTGCCGGCGGAACTATAGTTTCGGCAGTGCAGTTTCGCTGACAGCGAAACTATCTGCGAAACTAAGACTGCAATATATAGATTTGATCTTTTTGATTGTTGGGTAAGCTTGCAAAACCCTAATCGTTTATCATTGTTGCAAGTTACCATTTCAAAGAAGTTATTACACAGAATTATCATTGTGCTTTATGTTATTCATTATTGATGTTCATTTGTCTTATTTTGAATGGGTTATTATTATGTTCAATCTTCTTTGTTAATGTTGTTTAGTTTGTGTGTTGGATATTGAATGATTCTTCATCTCATTTGCACTGTTATACGATCAATGGACCAACAGTCTGGAACAGCCACTATCAATGATCCAGACATTCTTGTTTGTTTTGAGTTGTCCCTGCACAAAGAAGATGATTAGTTATATTTAGAAACCCAAGCCTTACTTGTCTTGAGCTCACTAAGAGAAACAGAAGGTAATGCAACAGTAATAGATCCTATAGTTGTGCTATGAGAATCTTGAGTTGTTGTTGATTTAGAACATCCAGTCACTTGGTCTTTTTTTGACTTCCACACCACCTTTGGAAGTTTGTACTTGACCTTCAACACTTCGGAAGCTTTTGAGACTTCAGAAGTTTTGATGACTGGACCTTCGGAAGATTCTGCAAACACTACAGTAGACTTTAGTGCTTCGGAAGTATTCCTTCCTTCCGAGACCAAATTTTCTTCCGAAGGCAATTTTCCACTTGCCTTCTTCTTAGTTTTAGAGCTTCTGAAGGAAACAAATTTTCCTTCCGAAGCTTGAATCTTCTTGGAACTCTTTGAAGTCCTTGTCTTGGTCATGTGAAGAGTACCTTTAGGATTGTATGGACAATTTTTAGCAAAATGAACAGTACTTTCACATATAACACACTTAATTTTCTTTTTCCCAAGAGCCTTCTATTGAGAACAAGACTGACTTTGATCACATCCCTTCTCCACCTTCATCTTTGCAAATGCTGAGAGAGTCCTTTTGGGCTGAGGACTGTTCTTGGAGTTGGATGGTCCAGCATGTGTAGCAGTGGTACACAACAGATCAACCTTCTTCTTGGTGCTAAGATGATTTGAACATGAACCATGACAGTAGAGTTTAGGTTGATGCCTTCAATCTTCACTACTTCAAACCCTGAAGAGATAAAAATTGTTTCTAAAAGTAACCTTGATCTCTTAAGCCTTCCTAGATTTTCTTTTGCTCTTTCTGATCAAGTTCTTTCTTATTGACCTGGTCCTCACAGTCTTCTTTTTCTCCTCAAAAGGATAATGGCCCTTCATAGAATCCTCCTCTTTACTCTTCTCAGAGAAATTCTTCACTATCACTTCTTCATCCACTTCACTCAAAGGATCTATGAGAGGAACCTCATCTTCACAAGTTCCACACCTAGGTGATCTTACAGACAAGATTGTGCGTGGAGGAGCTATCTCATTAGATCCTTGTCCCTGCTTGTTTTGATAACACACCTTGTTGTGCAGGGATGAGGATATCATGTTCTTGAAGGTCTCTTCTTCAAGAACACACTTTTCTGCCCTGGCTTTGCTGATCACAAGCTCAGCCTGGCACTCAGTCAGCTTAGTTATGAGATCCTTGATCTGAGTCCTAAAATTTGTATGCTCATGGTTTAGCTCCAATCAAAGCCTCCTTCTTCAACAGCAACAGCAGCTTGCTGCTTTGGCTTCCCATTCTAGGTAGCCTTGTTAGTGTAGTTTGGTCTGGATTGTGCTTGGCCACCATTTGTTCTTGGTGCCTTACACTCCCTAGCAAAGTGAAGCATCAAGTTACAGTTGTAACACTTGACTTTGCTTTTGTCCAGTCCAAACTTTCCACTGGTTGCATTACTGGGGAACTTTGTTCTAGTCTGCTTGTAGAACTTCTTGGCTCTGTGAGTGAGAAGAGCCATTTGCTGGACTATTTCCATGTACTCCAGATCATCTGGATGGATACAGTCTGGGTCTTCAAGGGTGAAAAGAGAGATGCCACAACTTTCATCAAAAGACACAAAGGCTTGAGAAGAACTTTTCTTTTGGAATGGTCTTCCTTTAGTGTAGTTCTCCCTTGGTGTCTTGGGGAAGATGATGAAAAGACCCTTTTTTGAGTTGTCAAGGTAGCATAAAAGATGATGTCGTGGTTCTATGCTATCCCTTTCAACCACATGAAGGGCTGGACCTATTTGATTGTTGGAGTTTCCAGATGAAACTTTCATGTTCATCTCCATCTGGTAGCCAATGAGAATCCCATATAACTCTGTCAGAGTGAGAGTTTTCATATTCTCGGTTCTCTTGATAACCACACAGTAGTGTGTCCATTGCCTAGGAAGTGAGGACTTGAACTTCCTTAAAATATCTCTATTTTCAAGAGCAACTCCTCCATCCACTAGGGTATCCACAATCTCAACATACCTGAAGTATTGTTGAGTCATGGTCTCACCTGCTTTGAAGGTGAAATTTTCAAACTGCTGCATCTGGAAATCCTTTATGTTCTCCTTTGCTCAAAGGAATCCTCATACATCAGTTTCAATGCATCCCACAGTTGCTTAGCTATTTTGCTTTTATTGAAACCTCTATATACAGAGTTTGGAAGAGCAATCTGAAGGGTTGTCATGGCTTTTTGATCAATCTCTACTCTCTTTCTATCTTCATCTGAGTAGTTAGCCACAGCCTGGGGATCATACCACCACCAGTAGTAGAGGGGGTGCTTGGTATGTAAGGTCTATTTTCAACAGACTCCAACATTCTTGAATCTAGAGACCTGATGAAACCTTCCATTCTTTGGCACCAGGTGTAAAAGTCATTAACCTGATCAGTGGGGACTTGTTCATGGTTCCAGATTCCAAATCAGTTTTGAAAATGGTGCCATTTGAAAAGTTAAGTATTTGTGTGTGTGAGGGATCTAAAGATGGTGAGATCTTATATCAAGAGCCCGGAATGCTCTGATACCAAATGCAGGACCGGTGAAGGGTGGTCAACTCACAACATAACAACACAAAGAGGAGATTAACTTGACTAATCAAACAGTGAAACTGGATTAACCATAATAGATGATACTAAGAACACAAGTAAGTATGAGACAAAACAAGATAGCAAGACACAGGGAAATGGTTTTCAAGATTATAGTATATTGCCTTCTCAAGTTCTATTACAAGTGTTAAAAAGCATAAAAGAAAGTTACAAGTACTTGAGATATATATACTACATCCTACAACCAGCCATACTTTAAAGGCCAACTAGATACAATTAACTAGACACAAAACAAAATCAATTGTAGAGTTAAAAGGCAGATTGCCTTTTGACTTATGACTATGACATGTCATAGCTCACATCCTAATGTATTACAAAAATGATAAAGTACATGTAGAAAGTTACAGACTCAAGACCTCAATATACAATTACTAAAAGCATGGACCTTTTAACCAACTCATGCAAGTTGGTGACTTTACAAAGTTGCAGTGGAAATGGGGTCCAGCTTTATGTAAAGTACATCAGATAAAGCATGTGTACTAAAAGTCTTTGGAAGAAATCTATCTTCAAGTGTTGGCTTCGGAAAGCTTTGTCTCTGAAGCTTCAAAAGACTTCATCTTTGGCTTCGGAAGATATTGGTCTTGGCTTCGGAAGATTTCACACTTAGAATATTTTTGTTGCATATGTGAAACTTCCGAAGCATTCTTCTTCAATGCACTTGTGAATGCATGCTGGAGACCTTAGTTGTTTGAGTTGCATCAGCCTTAACATGTAGTGCTTACAATTGGGATACTCATCTACCCTTAGCTGAGTTTTCTTACAATAATAGTTATCATACCGGTATCAAAGTTGCATCGTTTGAAGCACTATATGGAAGGAAGTGTTGATCACCACTGTGTTGGAAAGAGGTTGGCGATAGTCAACTCAGGGTTCCCGAGATCATACACGATACCACGGAAAAGATCACTCAGATTCATAACCGACTCAAAGTCACGCGTGACTGTCACAAAAGCTACGCTGACGTGAGACGTAAACCAACAATTTCAGGTTAATACCCGGCATTGACTTGTTATGATTACACCTATAATACTTTATTTTCAATTTAATTACATTTATTGATTTTATGCATTGCAAACTTTCGCGCATACCTTTCATGCATCGGTAATTCGGGCGTATTACCATTTTTACACACGATAAAAGCACATACAAACTTTAGTGATAATTAATATATATGTGTGTCAATAAATAATTTAAAGTGTTTTAAAGTATCTTAGATTCCAAATTAAAGACATTGGAAAATTTAAAAATTTAAGAAAAAATCTTAACACGTAAATTGATATGTTACCTGGATAAAACGCGTGTAACACAACTACTAGATGAATGAGTTATTATTTACATATCATCAATATTAAAATGTATGATATTATATGATTCTTATAATAATTTTTATGTATTTTAAAAAAGTAAAAAGTAAAAATATAAAAATATATAAAAATTACCATAGTGTAATAAATACCACCCAAATACCCCATACAATACAAAAATTAAAAATCAACCCAACCCCCACCCTCATAGCCATCCCCTTTGCCCCTCTTCTCTTCCCCTTGAAACCTCAAAAGAGATTAACCTTCTTGTGTAATAAGTTTTACATTTGTTTAAAGCATCTGTTGCCTTTCCATGAATAGCCGCCTCCATCTTCCATTCATTTGACCACATGTGTCTAGCAAGGCACCAAGAGAGGTGAACCTAAAGCATGAATTTCCCTTATAAATAAATATGCATAATACACCACCACCACCACCCAACATCTCTTCTCCTTCTTTCCCTGCTCTAAATTTCAGCCAAGACACCCACATCACCACCTTATCTTATTTCCAAATTGTCTTCTACAAATATTTGATGAATCATGTGCCATTGTTGAAGACCAAATGATCTTTGAAGTTTCCAAACACCCAAAACATCATTTCCATCTTTCTTTGCTTATTTAAGTAAGAACACTCTCTTTTTGTTTACACATCTTCTTTTGTTTATCATGTTCATCCATTTATTAGATGACATGTAAATATCTTCATCCAAAAAGTCTTTCATGTTAAAACTGATGTTTTACCAACAAGTTGTTTCAAGAATAATACTTCACAAAATATTTTAACACGAATTAAGTAATAACTTTTGTTCTTAAAAAGTAAATGTTCATAAATCCTTGTTTGATAAAATTACTAGTTGGTAGTTTTATAAAAAATTATAAAGATTTGTTACAAACTCAAGAAAAACTTTACAATGATTATTTTATGCTCGTTAAATTTTAGTTATCTATAAATATTATTATGAATAATTTTATATATCTATCTACATATATATATATATATATATATATAATTTAAAGGTTATACTTGGTTAGTAAGTTGTAACATAATATCACAAAAGTTGGTTTATGAATAAATGTTAATTTGACCAAGTTTACAAGGATAGTTAAATATATATAACATTGTACTTAAATGGAAAAACATAAATATGAAACTTTAAATGATAAAGCATGGACTTTATGACTACGAATATTTTGTATTTTAAGAGAGGCTTTTACAGAAAGTAGACAAGGACATAGGACTTAACTTCTTTTAACATGAGAATTATCATGCAGAGCAATGACATGGCTATGTAGGGTTGTTTACATGCCCGTGTCAGAATCGTTGCTTCCTAAAAATTTGACTTTACTTCAACTTTTAAGGCATTTAAAATGATAAGTTAACACAAGTTGGTAAGATGACTAAGATAGTTAAGTATTTCAACTAAGGAAACATTAATTGATAATATGATAAAAAAAATTTAAATGCAGAAACCCTAATTTAATGTGTTAAAGTTCTCAAAATTTAAATAAAATAAAAGAATAGTTCCACTAAAAAATAATTATATAATTATTTTAATGAGTTAATATATATTTCTCAAATTATCATCCTATATCACCAACGGCTCGTCAAGTCAAATATTTTGTTACCAAGTTATGTGGATGAAATGGTTACATGCTCATATTACATGTAGGAACAATTACTTAGACATAAGTTTCCTTAAGTATCCTAGAGCGAACTTAAGTTAGTTTCTTCGAGCACTTTGGATATTTACAAGTTTACATACTCATTTACCACTGTTAGGTGAATTTCACGACCCTATTTTTACTTTTCCTTTTGGGGGAGATTACATTCAAATTACTAATTTTCTTGGACACATTTACTTGTCAATGATTTCACGTGTTATATAAGTTGTTTACTTACCGTATGAAGTCCCTTGTTATCAGACCATTAGTTTATTTCCCAAAGCGAGGTAATCATGGATAGTATATTGGGTTTGAGTACCCCCACCCTGGTTAATTACCCTAACCTTGACTGGAGGCCTAAACGGGTGCATTATTACCCTGTTCACCCCATGCTTACGGTAGGCATGTGTGGGGGCAATCTATTACAGTTACAGTCTAGCTTCGGTTGCGATGCTTATATAATATTATGGCATTGTATGTATAACAATCAAATCATAGAAAGTCTTGTGGTCCAACATACTGATATTGTTACTTAAAACCTGTGAACTCACCAACTATATGTTGACATATTTCATGCATGTTTTCTCAGTATATTAAGGTTTGCACGATGCTAGGCTTGTCTAGAGTTTATCGCATTGTAGGATTCACGCCTGCTTTTGGGACATTATTTCTAAATGGCATTGTTTGAAAAATAATTTACATTTTGCGACTACTTCCGCTATGTAACTCTGAAAACAATTATGTATCTTTCAACGTGATTGCATGTTGATACATATGTACCTAGTTTACGATCTTAATGTAATATGTCTGTCATGTCCTAAATGTAAATGAATTGTATGAGTTGAATGAAACAGAATATGTGATTGATGATCTTAATGTTAAATGTTTCAGTGTATGTTTCAATGTTTATTATTTATTAACGCATATTGAACAAACAATATAGGTTTGTGGTTGTTTGAATAGATCTTAGTCAAGTAATGATTGAAAAACATAATCAAACTTAGTCGTATGAAGTTTTCATGCGAATGGACCATGCTAATGGACCATACGCATGAATACTTCATGCTAATGGACCAGCCGCATGACTGAACCAGGAGACTGGATCAGTCGCACGACTGAGACATACGGATGACTCAATCGCACGACTGAACCTTCAGTCGTGTGATTGACTCAGTCCCATGCCTTAGTCGTACGATTGACTAACCCTAACCTATAAATACCACTTAATTCGTGGAAAACCAGGACACTTTCAATATTTCGACTCCTACTCGTACCCTAGTCGTCCAGAGACCCTGTTCCAAGTTCATAGATCGCACAGAATCGTATTGCAATCGTTCTTAACGTTTAGATTCATTCTAAGATCGATTCTACGTGCGTTCTCACTAACTGGATCGCCAATCAAATAGGATTCCACACTATTTGAGTTGGTATACACATAAATCAGTTAGTACTCCATACCGAAAACGATCGTAACAAGTGGTATCAGAGCTTTGGCTCTTGATTTGCGTGTGATTCAATCGATTTTGATATAAAAATCGTGATTTTCACTAAAAACGTAATCTTTTTGTGTCAAATAGTGTTTTCAACGTCTCCATGTCAGAAAGTTAACACTTTTCCAGCATACGACAATTAGGGTTAGTGAAAAATTCGTGTTTTTGCGTCAAAGTATCTAAAACCCTTGAATTTTCAAAAAACGAGCAGCTCCAGTCGCCCGATTGACTTAATCACACGACTGAATCCATTCGCACCACTCATACGCATGATTGGCTCATGCGTCCATCCATTCGTACGACTGAAGATCTTTGTTCGCATTGTTCAGCCGCACCTATCTAATCGTGTTGATACATATATGTACCTAGATCCTGATCTTAATGTAATATGTCTTGAATGTCTTACACTAATGTAATATTGGGTACTTAAAGAAATGAGAATGTTTGGTTGTGATTTATAAATGTTTAATATTTCATTAATGAGTTGTGTAACTAATATTAACTAGATTATATAGGTTTGTGATTGTTTGAATTGATATACATAATGTTATAATAATGAATACATTCAAACTTAGTTAAGTGAATGGCCATGCGACTGAGTGTCCACGCGCCTAAATAGTTCATACGCCTGAACAACTTCATGCGACTGACTCAGTCGCACGATTGAACACTCAGTCGTGTGAATGGATCAACCGCATGGCTCAATCGCACGAATGAACCATGCTAATGGTTTAATCGCCCGAATGAGCAACCCTAAACTATAAATACCACTTAATTCGTGGAAAAACGTAAGCATTGAATACACTTCGACTCCAGACGTACCCAAGCCGTCCAGAAGCCTCTAAGTTCGTACTCCAAGTTGATAGAACATTGTAGATCGATTCCTAATCGATTCTTGACGTTAGATTCAATACATTATTGTGTCTATGTGCGTTCTCACTGATTGGATCGCCAATCAAATAGGATTCCGCACTATTTGGTTAGGTTTAACATGTTAATCAGTTGGTGTTTCGTTCAAATACCAGATCCTAACAAGTGGTATGAGAGCCTTGTCTCTTGATTACGTGTTGATTCAATAGTTTTGATACAAAAATTGTGTTTTTTCATCAAAAACGCAATATTTTTGTGTCTAATGGAGTCTTAGACGTCTCCTGACCTAAAACTTTAGTTTTTCCGGCATACGGCGATTAGGGTTTGTTAAAATTCGAGTTTATACGGCCAAAACACGTTTGATTATCAAACTTCAGCAAGTTCAGTCGCACGATTGGCTCAATCGCACGACTGAGTACAGTCGCATTCTCCAACCGCACGATTGAACTCATTCGTGCCCTCATTCGTACGACTGAGAACCTTATTCGGACTGTTCAACTACATTAGTTCATTCAGCCGACTGACTCATCCGCATTTGTTCAGTCGCACCATTGAACTATCCGCATTTGTTCAATCTCCCGAATAAGCTCTATCGCATACCTTCATTCGCATACATCAGTAGTTTGTTAAATAGTAAAGTTAAGTGAAATGGAGGACCAATTTTCAGCATACACAGCAAGTAGAGATACACGTATTCAAAATCAACTCTTGTTAGAGAATGAAGTGGGAATTCACAATAAACCCCCGAAGCTTATCACGTTAGATGACTACCCCCAATGGAAGCAACATTTTGAAATCTACTTAAATGGAGTAGATACAAATTTGTGGGAGGCAATAGAGTCGGGGTACAACATGCCAGTAGGAGCTGACGGAGTCAAGCTTACACTATGTGGCATGTTGGATGCACAGAAAGTAAAACACAATGCTGAGAAGAATGTCTACGCTTTGCTCACTCAGTCTATTCCGAAGGACATCTTCCATCAGTATTCGGAGTATACTCAAGCAAAGAAACTATAGGATGCATTGGAGAAGAGGTATGACGGAAATGCCTCACTCAAGGCCATTAAGGCAAAAGCTTGAAGAAGGAGTTCGACAACTTCTCTTCAATGGGAAAGGAAGGCCTGGATGATGTGATCGACAGATTCTACCCTTGATGAGTGATGCACACTCATGGAGTAACTACGTCGATGGAGGATAAAGTATCCAACTTTTCTGATGGACTATCGGAAAAATAGGCTTCTTTCGTTTCAAATCTCAGACAGAATGGGATGCTCTCGAAGTTAGATATAAATGACTTCATTCTAAAACTGAGGGAAGAGGAGCTTAGGATGAAGTACAGAGCCCAAAAGGCCAACTACGATCAGAATCCTGCACTCTACGATGCAACTCCTCAGGCCAAGACATCTGGAGCACCACTGCAGACTGCCTTCATCTCAAGCGCAGCAATTCTAGCACAACCTTGTACTTCAGGGTCCGAAACATCAGGGTCGTCTGGCACCCAGTATATTATACCTGAAGCTAATGCAGCAAAACTGAAAACCGGTAACTTCGGTAATGTGACTGTTGAGGTGGCCAAAGAACACATGGACCTCTTAGCTGCTGTAGTCCACTCATATGATGGATTCATTGCTGGAAAGATAGGAAATTGTCACCTGGCAGATGAAGATTATGAACAGGTGGACGAAATGGAGTTGGAACGAATTGACATAATGTGGGCTTTGGCAAGTGCTGTCCGACGAGCTAAAAAGTTTGTCAAAAAGACTAGACAGAACTTGGTGGCTACCAAAGACACAACCTTTGGCTTCGACAAGTCAAAGGTCACTTGTTTCAACTGTGGTGAGAAGGGACACTTCAAGCGGGAGTGTGTGAAGCCAAAGAAGACTGGTAATGGCAATCTTTTCTCGTCTTTTAATCGTCAGGACAAGGCCACATCTAGCAGTTCTACTTCATCAAGCAAGGACCCCAAAGCATTGACTGCTAATGAGGATGAAGGACAGGACTGGAGCTTTCGGTTCGTCTCACTGGGAGAGTCCAACATAGCTAGTGTGGAGGACATTGATGATGATTCCGCAAGTGAGGGAGATATAGCAATAGAGCTTGCGATGTCAAATTCTGAAGACACTACACATGTGGTCAACCACCTACCTGAAGAAGAAAAATCTACATCAACATCAGAATCACCAGAACCAGAGACAATAGATTCTGCGCTCATGGCTGATTCCTCTTTAACATCTCAGGTAAGTACTACTGACCAGTTGTTTAATAATCATGTGACATCTACATCTCCAACAAAACATATAAACCGTAAAGTTGAAAGCAAATCCTGCTATAATTGTGGAGAGTACGGTCACATTGCATCTCATTGTCCTTATTATCAACACCGAAGAGGAAAGTTGAACTTCCAACATCTAAAACTAGATCTTTTAAGAGGAACTCAGTGATGCCTCCTAAAAGGGATAGTGAATCCAAAGTTCAACCCATCAGCCAGTCGTCTGTTTATCATAAACAGGCATTACACAAAGCTGGTCTATGGAAAGAAAAATCCGCCTCAGTGTCTGAAAATGAGAACAAACAAAAATCTGAGCTTCCTTCAACCTCAAATGGAAAATGAGTTGAGTTTATAATGTGTGATGCCTTAGGGAAACCCAAGCCAGTGAAGGCTTGGGTTCCTAACATGAACTAATGTTTTTTCTTGAATGTGCAGGGTGTTCGCTATAGTGCTGAGACTAACACGTGGATTGTAGATAGCGGAGCATCCAGGCACATGACAGGGAACAGAGCTCTCTTATCAAATGTCTGACAATCCAAAGGAGGGCATGTTTCATTTGCTGGAAACAAAGGCGGGTACATCACAGCCCAAGGGGAAGTGGGAAATAAGAAGTTAAGTTTGATAAGGTAAACTACGTCCAACAATTACAAAATAACTTACTCTCAATTTCTCAAATATGTGATAAAGGATTCAAATTAGTCTTTGACAATAAGAATTGCTACGTTCTGAAGAAAGACTATATGATCCCAGAGGACCAATCCTAATGTCAACTTCAAGATATAATGATATTTAGGTTTTGGATCTCTCAAAGGCCTCCATAACGGATCATGAAGTCCAATGCTTCCTGTCCAAAGCTACAGAGAAGGACTCCATCTCCTGGCATAGGAGAATGGGACACATAAATCCGAGGAAAATGAATCACTTGATCCACAATGATCTTGTGAGAGGAGTAAATGTCAAAAACTTCCAACTCCTGGATTTCTATGTTGCATGCAAAAAGGGCAAACAGACGAAGAAGTCTCATAAGGAAAAGAAAGTTCATTCGATAGAACTTCCTCTTGAACTCCTTCACATGGATCTATTTGGTCCAGTCAGTACAAGAAGCATCGCAGGCGACTTGTATTGCTATGTAGTTAATGATGACTACTCAAGATTCTCTTGGGTAATGTTTCTAAAATCCAAATTAGAAACATTTGACTCCTTTAAGGAATTGGTAACTACACTAGAATCCCTATACAAGCTGAAGGTACGACAGGTGCGCTCAGACAACGGAACCGAGTTCAAGAATCAGTGGATGGAGGCCAATTGCAAGGAAAAGGGAATTGTGCATCAATTTACCTCTGCCTACACTCCTCAGATGAACAGGGTTGTTGAACGGAAGAATCGCAGCTTGATAGAGACGGCACGGACTATGCTGGCAGACTCAAAACTTCATATTCAATTCTGGAATGAAGCAGTGGCAGATGCGTGTTATATGTTTAATAGAGTTCTGGTAGTCAAACGCCATGGAAAAACGTGCTACGAGTTATTACAACAACGTAAACCTAACTTAGAGTATCTCGAGCCGTTTGGAGCTCCGTGCACCCTGCTGAAGAAGACTCGGGAGGGAAAATTCAGTGAGAAGGTTGATGAATGGATCTTTCTAGGATACAACATACCGAACAAGAGAGTTTACAACAACTCAACGGGTTAAGTAGAGGTATGGTGTAACGTTGATGTTCAGAGATACATCACACCACCTGCTGGAAAAGGGCCTGCTTACTTCTTCAACTATGATGGATTCTTCATGTCCTTCAACATACCTCTTTCTATTTCAGAAGACGAGTTGGCAAATAAGATGATGTATGATGTCTTGACCACACCATCTCAAGATTCAACACCATCCAATTCACAAAGTCGATCATCTACCAACTCCGGGGGAGCACTTGATGTGAGTGACTCTTCTTCTGATGAAGAAAATGTGGAACATGATCAGAACAACCAGGATGTATAGGTTCCGCCTACCACAAGTCCACAAGCATCTGATAGTAATGCTTCTGAGCCTTCGGAACCTTAGACTCCTATTGCCTCATATCCAGAACCAACTGTTCACAACCTTGATTCTAAGGTAGCTGTTCCAACAACTCCCAGCTCACGTCTAAATGTCTATCATCCTTTGAATAATGTTATAGGAGATGTGAGATTGGGGTTTAGACTAGGAAGCAGTTGTACTCAGCTGATTATGCCTTGTGATAGAAAAGGGATACCTTCACGACGGTGCCTACCGCTGCTTTGTGTCTTAGTTTGAGCCGAAGTATGTTAGTGAAGCACTGAATGATGAGGCTTGGGTGAGTGCCATGCAAGAAGAACTTCTTTAGTTTAAGAAGTTGGGTGTATAGACTCTAGTGGATAGACCTAAAGGTGCTAAGGTCATTGGCACCAAATGGGTCTTGAAATGCAAGAAAGAGATCAGGGAGTGATGATCAGAAACAAGGCTCGGCTTGTTGTTTAGGGTTTTTGACAAGTTGAGGGTATTGACTACAATGAAGTGTTTGCACCCATGGCAAGGATGGAAGCCATCCGCATCTTCCTTGCCTATGCATCTTATATGAAAATCAAAGGTTATCAACTAGATGTGAAGAATACGTTCCTTCATGGTGAGATCAGAGAGATAGTGTACGTGAGTCAACCCGAGGGATTTGAGGATCCATATCATCGGGATAGAGTTTACAAACTCGACAAGGCGCTATACGGACTTCACCAAGCTCCAAGGGCCTGGTATGAGAAACTCTCGACTCATCTTGAGAAACACGGTTTTCACAGGGGAGTCATTAACTATACATTGTTTATGAAAGAAAAGATGGAGACGTACTGCTGGTACAAATCTATGTCGATGATATAGTTTTTGGTACCAAGAACGAAGAATTATGTAAAGAGTTTGAAGCAGTAATGAAGACAGAATTTGAGATGAGTACAATGGGAGAAATGAAATTCTTTCTCGGTTTACCGGATCAGACACCAAATGGTATTTTCCTACATCAGACCAAGTATGTAGGTAATATTCTCAGTCGGTTTGACATGGAGAATGCTTCTCCAGCTGGAACTCCACTTGCTACAAACCATGATGTAGCACCCGACGAGATGGTAATCTGGTAGATGCTACTATGTACCGAGGGATGATTGGATCTCTCATGTATCTCACTGCCTCTCGACCTGATATCATGTATGCTACATGTCTATGTTCACGACATCAGGCAAAGCCTAAAGTGAACCATCTGATTGGGGTCAAACGGATTTTTCGTTATCTGAAGGGCACACCCACACTTGGGTTGTGGTATCCTCATGATGATGACTTTGAGCTTACTGTATATAGCAACTCGGATTATGGCGGCTGCAAGATGAACTACAAGTCTACATCAGCAGGGTGTCAGTTCTTTGGGAGAAGATTAGTAACGTGGCAGTGTAAGAAGCAGACCTCAGTTGCATTGTCAACCTGTGAAGCCGAATACGTTGCTGCTGCAAGATGCTATTCTCAATCATATGGATTCAACAGCAAATGCGGGATTGTTGATAACTCTGCTGCAATTGCAGTCACTAAAACCCGGTCCAACATCCTAAGACCAAACACATCGGAATTAAATATCACTTTATACGTGATTTCTTTGAAAAGAACTTAATCGATGTGGTAAAAATAAATACATATTTTCAATGCGCTGACCTTTATACAAAGGCATTTGACAAACCACATTTTTATATTTGTTAGAGGTCAACAGAGTTAAAAAGAAAAATGAGGTCATTCCTGAAGATGACCATGTATAATCCGATGCGTCGTGTCTACTTCCTTTCATTTTTTCAATTTTTTAGGTTTATTTTATTTTATTTGCTTAATTTTAAATAGTTTAATTACTATTAGTTTATTTCCTTGCCTATTAAAATCCTAAAACGCTAATCCGTGACGGTTTTATAATTTTAGGGGGAGAATAGGTTTAGGCAATAATATAAAAAAACGAGGGAGAAGGAGAGGCAAGCTAATAAAAATAAGATCATATGTGTGATACTGATTCAATCTTTGGAATATGATAGTACACAGGAACAAACCATTTGGGACTTTAAATATCAAAATTGAAAAATATGCAAAGCTCAAGTATAAGTCTGTGTAGTCTGAGCTATATAAAAGGAAATAAGATAGATAAGCTAGCTACTACTAAGGTAACACAAAGAAAGTAGACCTAGAGGTTGCTAGACCACAGATGATATGTTAGTAGATTCAACACAATAGATGACTAGACCTTTTTGGTGATCTCAAGATTAAACTAAAATGTTTGACTAGCTGTAGGTAACACCTTATCCCTGGTTAACATAATCAACAAGATTCCAATAAGGGGTGACGAGCAAAATAAACGCCACAAATGTGTGCGTAAGACCAAAGCATGAGCAAAAGCACATAAAAATGCAAATGCAATCAAACTAATAACTTATGTTGTTAGGGAGATCTGTGCAAAAAGATTGAAATTGCTCAAACAAGAAGATAAGTTATGTGCCTCTCTACTGTGCGGTGGCACTGACCTGAGAATAAGCATAACCTATATATTCTAGAATTCATCGTTGTTTACCGCCTCTCTGCTGTGCGGTGGCACTGACCTTAGGCTTGGCTTCTCTTTGAAAGTTCTAAGAATAGTTGCTTCTTGAATACTACCCTAATACCGCTCAAAAATCTCCTAAGGAATGTTGATACCATATAAGTGTGGGATCCACAAATGCTTGTTGAAATAAACAAACCTTAAACTATCACCAAATTATGTTGAAAGTCTGTGTCTGGATTTAAGAGGACAAGTATACTGACAATCATTATGGCTAAAATTCTTTAAAGTTCAAATCAGTGTGGGGACCTAAGAGTACTAGCATGATTTCCTAGATTTGCTAACTGACTCAAGATGAAAAGCAAGAATAGACCATCAAAGTTTTTGTAATAACTTGTCCTGAATGATTTGAGTATCCTGTATGATTCCAAATTGAATTGGTCCATGTACGGTTTAAATGATTGAAGCAGCTCTCTCAGAAAAATTATGTTAACCCTCACAAAAACACAAAAACATGTCTTAGTTTTTTAAGTTTTCAGTATTATTTCTTTTATGTCTGTACAAAGTTAGTAAATTTCAATTTGTTAAGTATCGGACTATGTCATGGAAGTTGATAAGGAACCTTATCATCTAAAAGGTCACGTCTAAGGTGACCACACAAGCTTTCAAATAAAACGGGTCACGTCTGAGGTGACAAAATGTTTTAAAAGGATCACGTCTGAGGTGATAAAAGGGTTTTTCAAGATAAAATGATCTTGTCTGAGATGATCAAATGCGCATAACGTTTATTCATAAGTTAAATAGAGAAAAAGTGAAATGATTGTAAAGTCAAATTCATGAGTCTGACCCATTCGCACGAATGGACCATGAGTACGGACCAATCTTACGAATGGACCATACTCATGCATTAAACAGCCGAATGGACATGAGTATGAACCATTCACCCGAATGGCTTATCAGAATGATCCATTCGACCGAATAAGAGTATGCGAATGAGTCAGTCATCCGACTGAACTCCAGTCGGCCAACTGAATGTGAGCGACTGAGCCAATAGCACGACTGAGGTCCTTTCGCCCGATTGAACAGAGAGAATGGGTCCAGTCGGCCGATTGAACTCAGATTCAGTATAAATAGGGCCTAGTCAATCGCATTCACCTCATCACCCCCTAATATCTCATATTTCGCATAGCCCACCGTTACTCTGCCAAATTTTCATCAGACCACGATTTCATACTTCTATTGACTTTCTGACGATTGTGTGTGATTATACAGGTATATTCGATGAAATTTCACAGAAATTGGGAGAAATGGTGCCCTAATTTGTGATGTTTGAATGAAACAAGAACCGAACCACTAAATGGGATAATGACCTACTTAAACCAAGTAAAATGTTAAAATTAAAGGTTTTAGGTTATTAGATATGTGATTGTGAGTCTATCGAGCTATTACACAATTTTTAATTTCACGAATTGGTCAAGATTCAAACCTAAGTCGACCAAACAGTGGGTCATGAGACTTGTCGTCTGGATGAACTTCAATCGCACGATTGAGCTGGCCAAATAGCTCAATCGGCCGAATGTATCATACGAATGAGCTCAGTCGGCCGACTGAACCAATCGCAGGCTCAGCAAACCGATTGAACTCAGTCGCTTGTTCATTCACCCGAATGAGTCCAGTCGCATGATAGGACAACCGACTGAACACAATCTCATAGTTCAATCGCATGAATGAACCAGGATGAATTCAACCAAGTTAATTAAGACTGACTTGTATTGTGTGATTATCTAATGTCTATGTCTCTTGTGTTGCACATCAATGGCTGATAGATGGTCTATCAACCCCAAGCACAATATATGTGCTCATTTAGACCACAAAACTCAGAATGGTGCCGCGTTTGCAGAGATCATCGCTTTTCTCAAGCGATCAAGGATCCACAAGGCTATTTCTACTCCATGCACTTCCTACAGGTCTATACAACAGGCTTTCTAGGAGAATGCATCTGTTGATAGATCATGAGAGTCATACAGCATTCGGAGCTCCATCTTTGGTATAGACATAGAGATTACAGTAGAAGACATTCAGCGTGTACTTGGGTTGGGAGATGATGTTGGCCACCCCACCAGACTTCACCCTCTGATGGTGAGAGGTTGCTTTTTGAGGATTAAGTATTCTGGGGACATAAACTCAGGTGTACTCAACAAGAGCAACCTGTGCCCCCAGTATAAGTACTTGGCACACGTCATCCAGAAGTGCATAGCTTCCAGAAGGGGTGGGTTCGACGACCTCTCAGACCAGATACAAAATGCCTACGTGGCACTGGTGCTGAACCACCCCTTCAGCTTTTCGAGCATGATCTTCTCCTACCTTATAGAGAACTTGGAGACTAAGGGAAAAGAGGGTTTCTGCATGTACCCTAGGTTCTTATAGATTATTTTTGACGAGAAGCTGCCCTCGCTGTCAAAGGAGAGCCACGACACTATGGCTTTGGAGATTATGGATGATACAACCTTGGGTCGTATGAGAGTTTACCAGGGAAAGCAGATCAAGCCCCTGGTAAAGAGACTTATAGGCCATCTGGCCAAGGAGAACTACGTGGCGCCAGGAAGGCGTAAGTGGCGTCACGTAGACAGTGACTCAGATGATGAGCAGTTACAGCTCCGGAGAACAACTCCGACGATGATGACAGCGGTGATGCTGGAGATGCAGGGCCCACCCAACCAAGGGCCCCCACTGCTAATATAGCATCTCCGGCATCTGCCCATGATGGAGCAGAGACTGCTGGATTTCACCAGGATTTCATACCGGGTAAGGAGGAGGACTCAGAGAGGAGCCTTTGACCCGGACTGTGGGCAGTAAAGTCATTGCCACAGAACGAGGGCTCCAGGCGGTTGGTGAACGCCCTGGCGGGTCGGGAGAGGCTGACACTGATCCAACATATGCTCGCAATCAGCCAAGTCGTGTTCTAGGGGGAGCATCCTCCTCGACAGGATCGAGGAAGAAAAGGATGGCTCAGCCCCACAACATGAAGAAGAATAAGAGACGACTCACCTTCATCACTACCACCACCACTATTACACCTACCACCACCACTCCACCTACCACCACAGCTACCACCATCCTGCCACACCCTCTATCACCATTACCATACCACCCACGATCACTACCACACCTCCACCCTCCACTACTACTACCACAACTCCACCCTCCACTACTACCACCATACCTCCACCAGTTATACCTATACCACCCCCAATCTACACCACTGCCACCACCACCTCCACTAGCCACCATGTTGTACCACCATCATACCCTTCCTACACATCAGGATCACCTCTGCCTCCTAGTGGGGTAGAGGAACAGCTCTCAGCACTTAACCGTATGGTGCTAAGGCTGTTGGCTGCAGACGAAGAGAAGACTACTCAGTTACGATAGCTAGTAGACCTTACGGCTGCCCAAGCTCTGCAGATATCTCAACAGGCCTAGCTGATGGATGCTCAGCGTGCAGAGATGTCCCAACTCCTGGAGCAGCATGTCCAATTAGCAAAAAGGATTGAGGAGTTGGAGACCACTAATAAGACCTTCATGCTGCGTCTCAAGGGATCCAAAGAAGAGCCCCTGAAGATCAAGGAAGGGGATGGAGATGACAGTGACGATGACAGTGATGATGAGGATGAGGATGGTGATGATGATACTGATGTTGTTGGTGATGTTGGAGACGATGAGGTTGATGATGAGGATGACGACTCACCTGCTGCGGGTGCCACACCTGCCGGTGAAAGGAGGACTAAAAGAGCACAAGATCAAGGTGCCTCCACATCCGCCCCGTCAGCCGAAGAGCAGATGATCCAAGACAAGAGTAATGCTTAGATTTTTTGTTATTTACATCATATGTATTTGAATCATGTATCAAATTAATGTAATGAATGTTTATATTTAATGCAAATGTTTCTGTCTTGATTACTCACTAATGATTGTTGTGTTAAATGTCTAAATCAAGCAGATCCAAACTTTCAAAGAGATGAATATGATATTGCTCCCTTCAATAGGTCAAGACTCAACTCACGTTGATTCTTGATCTGCAGGGTATTGTCAGGAGATCGGTAATGGATACTCCTGAAGAAGGAGAAATCATTCACAATCTCACTGAAGAGCAAATAGCTAAAATGTTCAAGCTGAATGCTGAAGAGATTGTGAAAGATGCTCCGACAGTGCATGTAGAGAGTGACGATGAGCTTCAGGATGTTGATAAGATCGAGATTGAAGATGTCACTGCACACCACTATCCAGAGTACACTGACAACGAGGGAAATGTCATTCCCAATCTGGGAGACACTCTTGTCAGTGACACTTTTGAGACTCTGGATAAAATGGATCAAGAGTCCGAAAGGATAAGGAGAAGGCCCAAGCCACAGACGCCGAAGTTAACATCAAAAAGGTTGAATGGGCAGCATGTTTTGAAGAGATAAGAGCCCAACACAGCGTTACAAAGTCAACTATCTACACCAAGCTGTATAAAGTCAAGAAACATCAAAAGGTGGCAGACAGGATCATAGTATGGGCACATTTTGAAGACCTCAACGTTTATGCTGTAAAACATGAGAAGGGAATTGAGTACTTTAGATTTTCACATGATCTGAAGACTCTTCCAGATTTTGAGCTTAACCAGTTAGCCAAGTTAAAATTGTTGTACGCTGACCCTCGTAAGATGTCAGGCTGGTTTGAAGCAGCTCTAAAGAGGGAGTACCACACCAGATGGGTCAACTTCAAACCTCAACAACCAACGAGGTACATCAGACGATCTGAGGTTGACGCCATAACTGGCAAACCAAAAGTAGTGTTGAAGTGGAGTCCATCACGCACAATGTCAAAAATCCCACTACGTGAGATGCCACAGGACTTCACTCCACACTTCAAATGGTGGTACTACGATTGGAGAATGGGAGAGGCCGTGATAGTCTTGAACATAAATGGTACAATGGAAACCATAAGGGTGTTTGACCCAATGTGGCTCACCAACTTGTCAGCAAAGGATGTTTATACTTTATACAAGTGGCCACTATTATATGACTCACGAGATATCGTACAAGCTTTACAATTCCAGAAGGTGATACGACTCTGTTTTGCTTTCGACATAAATACAGGAGTCGCCAAAGAAGCTAAGCACAAAAAGTTTGAGTAAGTTATGAAAGATGTTAGACAATTGATAGATCTAGGTCCAAGGGGGAGTTTGTTGATACATATATGTACCTAGATCCTGATCTTAATGTAATATGTCTTGAATGTCTTACACTGATGTAATATTGGGTACTTAATGAAATGAGAATGTTTGGTTGTGATTTATAAATGTTTAATATTTCATTAATGAGTTGTGTAACTAATATTGACTAGATTATATAGGTTTGTGATTGTTTGAATTGATATACACAATCTTATAATAATGAATACATTCAAACTTGGTTAAGTGAAGTTCTCATGCGTCCGACTGGACCATGCGCCCCAATAGTGGTCATGCGTCCGAATGGCCATGCGACTGAGTGTCCATGCGCCTAAATAGTTCATACGCCCGAACAACTTCATGCGACTAACTCATTCGCACGACTGAACACTCAATCGTGCGAATGGATCAACCGCATGGCTCAATCGCACGAATGAACCATGCTAATGGTTTAGTCACCCAAATGAGCAACCCTAAACTATAAATACCACTTAATTCGTGGAAAAACGTAAGCATTGACTACACTTTGACTCCAGATGTACCCTAGCCGTCCAGAAGCCTCTAAGTTCGTACTCCAAGTTCATAGAACGCTGTAGATCGATTCCTAATCGATTCTTGACGTTAGATTCAATACATTATTGTGTCTACGTGCGTTCTCACTGATTGGATCACCAATCAAATAGGATTTCGCACTATTTGGTTAGGTTTAACAAGTTAATCAGTTGGTGTTTCGTTCAAATACCAGATCCTAACAAATCGCCCGATTGAACCTTCTGCATTAGTTCAGTCGCATGATTGAACCATCCACGTTGTTCAATCGCACGAATAGCCCAATCGCACTCTTTCATTCGCACAAGGACAAAAGTTTGTTCTAAAATCAAAGGTAAATAGCAATGGAAGATCTATATTCATCATTGACTGTAAGTAAAGATTCACAGATCCAAAATCTATTGCTTCTGGAAATGAAGTGGGGAATCATAATAAGCCCCCTAAGCTCATAACGTTAGATGAATACCCATAATGGAAGTAAAGGTTCGAGATCTACCTAAATGGTGTAGACCCAAATCTGTGGGAATCAATAGAGACAGGGTATAGCATGCCGGTCGGTGCAGATGGAGTTAAACTTACCTTAGGAGCAATGACGAATGGACAAAAGGTTAAGTACAATGCAGAGAAGAAGGTTTACGCTCTGTTAACTCAGTCCATTCCTAAGGATATATTCCATCAGTTCTTTGAAAAAAAGCAAGCAAAGAAGCATGGGATGCTCTGGAAAAACGGTATGAATGGAATGCCTCATTAAAAGCTCTAAAGGCTAAAGCGTTGAAAAAGGAGTTTGATAACTTCTCGTCGATGGGAAAGGAGAGCTTGGATGATGTTATCGACCGTTTCTACCACTTGATGAGTGAACTGCACACTCATGGAGTTGTTACATCCATGGAAGACAAGGTATCGAATTTTGCAAATGGATTGCTAGAAAAGTGGGTCTCCTTTGTGTCAAACCTTAGGCAAAATGATATGCTAGCGAAATTGGATATCAACGATTTCATTCTGAAGCTGAGAGAGGAAGAGTTGAGGATGAAGTACAGGTCTCAAAAGGCATCATATGATCAGAACTCGTCACTTTACAACTCTACTCCTCAAGCAAAAATGTCTAGAGCATCACTTCAAACGGCGTTCGTATCTAGTTCAGCGCTCCATCTCAAGCTACTACTTTAGGATCTGACACGTCAGGGTCATCGTGCACCCAACACATAGCACCTGAAGCCAATGCTACCAGATTGAAGACCGAGAATCTCGGTAATGTGACCATAGAGGTAGCAAAGGAGCATATGGATCTCCTAGCAACTGTCGTTCATTCCTATGACGGTCTAGTGGTGGGGAAGATTGGAAACTGTCATCTGGCAGATGAAGACTACGAACAAGTAGATGAGACTGAGCTAGAGAGGATGAATATCATGTGGGCATTGGCGAGTGCTATTCGGAGAGCTAAGAAGTTTGTTAAAAAGACCGGACAGAACTTAATTGCCACAAAGGATACAACCTTTGGTTTTGACAAAACCAAAGTGACCTATATTAACTGTGGAGAGAAGGGGCATTTTAAGCATGAATGTGTGAAGCCAAGGAAGACAGGAAATGGAAATCCATTCTCATCCTTTAATCGTCAATATAAACCCACAAGTAGTCCTGCATCATCAAGCAAGGATCCTAAAGCCTTGACGGCTCATGATGACGAAGGGCAAGATTGGAGCTTTCGGTTTGTTTCTCTGGGAGAATCCAACATTGCATGCGTTGAGGATTTGGATGACGATTCTGCAAGCGAAGGAGATATAGTAGTTGAACTCGCGATGTAAAATAATGAAGAAACTACAAATGTGGTAAATCACCTGAATGATGAAGGCCAAAGTTCAACATGTTCATAATCACCTGCACCAGAAAAGTCAGACTCTGCGATGATGGCTGATTCAACGGAACCTTCTCAGGTAAGTTCCACTAACCAACTTTTCAATAATCATGCTTGTTGTGATTATAATAAATTTAGGGAAAGCATAGATTTGAAATTTTCTAGGTTATTAGATCACAATGATAGCCTAGTAAAGGACTTGCAACTATGCATTGAAGCAAATCGTATTTTAAAATTAAATGAGCACAGGTACAAAGAGAAAATAGAACTGTTAAATAAACAACTTAGGAAAACTGAAGTTGTGGCTTTTAACCAAGCTAATGACATTAAGTTCTATCTAAACTCCCTAGAAGAAGCTAATAAACAAAAAGCAGTTTTGAAAGTCAAAGTAAATTCATTAAAACAAAAACTGCACAGTTCGACTAGTTCTTCTTACATAGTTCAGCACTTAGTGAGAGAACGTAACAACGGGGAGGGTTTGGGTTACAAAGTGGTACCACCACCACATGAGACCTTGTTGAATGCTAAAAGCAAACCAATTAATAACAACCCAATCAAGGATAATGTGGTGTTCACTCCTCTTGTAACTAATCCAGATTCCACAAGTAATCCCATTGAATCTGTCACTAAACAAAAGGAGACCACTTTAAAGGCAAAAGATAAAATGCGTATTGTTAATTGGATGAACAAATTGAGAAGGTTAAGGTAAAGTCTGGTTCAAACATGTCTAAATCTGAACCTAAAAAGACCAAACAAGTTAACCAAACACGTGTGTCATGTATGAGTCCAGATAAACAAAAGAGTAAAGATGTTAAGAAGGTTCAAACAATTAATTTTGTTAAACAAGATAAAACATCTAAACAAGAAGTATCAAAAATAAACCAAGTCAAAGTCACACGAGTGTCACACACTTCTCCATAGAAACAACAATACCAGCATGTCGAAAGTAGATCTTGCTACAACTGTGGAAAGTATGGACACATCGCGTCTAACTATCCTTACTATTAGACACCTAGGAAGAACGTTGAACTTCATGATCCAAAACCCAGTTCTTCTAAAAGGAGCTCCATGACTCCACCAAGAAGAGTTAGTGATCATAAGGTTCAAACCATAAGCCAATCGTCTGTTTATCACAAACATGCCTTACACAAAACTGGCTTATGGAAAGAAAAGTCTAGTTCAATGTCTGGTGATGAGAACAAGAAGACGAATGATCTTCCCTCACCCTCTAACATACAATGGGTGGAATTTATGATGTGTGATGCCTCTAGGACACCCAAGCCAGTTAAGGCTCGGGTCCCTAACCTTAACTAATGTTTTCAATTGAATGTGCAGGGTGTTCGCTATAGTGCTGAAACAAACACTTGGATTGTAGATAGCAGAGCATCTAGGCACATGATTGGGAACCGGGCTCTCCTGTCAAACGTCAAACATATAAAAGGAGGTCATGTTTCATTTGCTGGAAACAAAGGATATAATATCACAGCTCAAGGGGAAGTGGGGAATCAGAAAGTAAAGTTTGACAAGGTAAACTATGTTCAACAACTTCAAAATAATTTGTTTTCTGTCTCCCAAATCTGTGACAAAGGATTTAAAGTAGTATTCGACAACATGAAATGCTATGTTCTAAAAAAAGACTACGTGATCCCCGAGGACCAAGTATTAATGTCAGCCTCAAGATATAACGACCTTATGTCTTAGATCTTTCAAAGGCCTCCACTATGGATCATCAAGTTCATTGCTTTTTGTCCAAGGCTACTGAGAAAGATTCGATCTCCTTGCATAGGAGAATGAGACACATCAATCCACGGAAGATGAACCACTTGATCCAGAATGATCTAGTGCGAGGAATAAACGTCAAAAACTTCCAACTACTGAATTTTTGTATCGCCTGTAAGAAAGGCAAACAGACTAAGAAGTCTCATAAGGCTAAGAAAGTTCATTCCATAGAACTGCCTCTTGAGCTTCTTCACATGGATCTGTTTGGTCCAGTCAGTACAAGGAGCATCGCCAGAGACTTGTACTGTTATGTAGTTACAGATGACTACTCAAGATTCTTTTGAGTAATGTTTCTAAAATCTAAATCTGAGACATTTGAGTCATTCAAAGAGTTAGTAACTACTTTAGAGTCTCTTTACAAGCTGAAGGTAAGACAAGTATGCTCAGAAAATGATACCGAGTTCAAGAATCAGTGGATGGAGGCTTTCTGCAAAGAAAAGGGGATTGTGCACCAGTTCATGTTTGCCTACACCCCACAAATGAATGTAGTTGCTGAGAGAAAGAATCATAGCTTGATAGAGACAGCAAGGACAATGCTAACAGACTCAAAACTGCCCATCCAATTTTGGAATGAGGTAGTTGCCAATGCATGTTACACGTTGAATCGAGTCCTGGTGGTAAAACGTCATGGTAAGACATGTTACGGAGCTACTTCAAAGACGTAAGCCAAATCTAGAGTACCTCGAACCATTTGGCGCACTTTGCACCCTTTTGAAGAAAACTCAGGAAGGCAAGTTCAGCGAGAAGGCTGAAGAAGGAATCTTCCTAGGATACAAAATACTGAATAAGAGAGTTTACAATAACTCAACGTGTCAAGTAGAAGTGTGGTGTAACGTGGACGTACAGAGGTACACCACCCCCCAGCTGGAAAAGGACCCGCATTCTTTTTTGATTATGATGGATTCTTTAAGTCCTTCAATATCCCTCTCTCTACTTCTGAAGACGAGTTAGCTACCAAGATGATGTATGAGGCCTTAAACACACCTCCCGTAGACTCAACAACATCCGGATCTCACGGTCAGTCTTCTAGTAACTCAGGGGGAGCACTGGAGTTAAGTGATTCCTCTTCTGACGATGAAGAAGTGGAAACTATTCAAGTGGATCAGGAGGAACATGTTCCAACTACTACAAGTACACACGCATGAGATGTTGATGCCTCTGACACTTCAAAACCCCATACTCCCACTGCCTCAGATACAGAACCTTTAGTTCACAATCTGAATAATGAGGTAGTTGTACCAACTACTCCTGGATCTCGTCTAACAATTAATATTTTATTATTACATTATTTCTTATATATATTTACTAGATGATAAAAGAAAATGTTTACGGTAATAATTCTGCAACTTATCAACATTCAACAATGCAAAATGTCTCTCCATATAATAATGCTTAATGTTCACTCTTTTTAATAACAAAAAGTGATTTTCCATGTACTCATATACTTATACTCACAAAATGGATAAATCTATAGTATCCAATAAAAGAATGTTTATTTTGTCATTTGTTACTCTTTTGACGCATATTCTTTTCACAGGTCATCTCTAAAGGTAGTATTCATGTCAATGTTATTTTTATAAATTAAAAATCACTTTACTAACATTTCTAAGTAGTATGTTAGAAATCATATTCTGTTTATAGATTATCTTAATCATGGTGTGAATTTGTGATTAGCTAAATATGCTCTACAATAATATGGAACGAAGATCCAAAGAGAAGAGTAAAAGATCATGCTAAATTAAGTTACTTATTATGTTATGCATATGGAAAGGTCGAATTACCAATTCTAAAGGAGCCGAGTATGGAGTATCAAAATCATTATCATTGTATTGATATATAAAAGGCATATTCTTTTTAAAGAATATTTGAGGTTATAACTCTATGTTCTTTTCTATGTCAATAGGTGGTGAGATATATTTATCCACTAAAAAGGGTAAAGCTCATTTTATATTCAGGAGTAGACAAAGTTCCGATAGTATTGGAAATGTTCTACCTATGAATGTTTCCAAACCAATATTTTCTTAGCTTTACATATATGAAACAAAAAATAAGGTTCAAAATAGACAATTCATTTTTAGATATGTTTTCATAATACTAATTATAATTAATAACAAGCTTTTATATATATATACATCTTTTTATGAGATACTTTATAATGCTTTATCTAGTAATATTTTATCACATTCTTTCCGGTGATTCATCAAATGGGCTGAATGAAAATGCTAAACTTCTTGATCAAGAAATTAAAATATTATTCGAAGGAAAAACTAGATTTAGATAATAAATTAATGAAATCATATAGGATGGTCAAAAATTACTTCAAACAAATTCCTCATCTTTACCTGAAACTTCAACTAATTAGCTAAAGTGCAAAATATGGCCACATGTATAACTTACCAACCACATCTAAAGTCACATCGTTAATTGTCAGAAATATTAGAAATTCTAAGTATAGAAGAGATACTATTGTAAAAACTGAATTAGGAACTATTAAGTGAGCTTCATCCATTATACCTTGCCTTCTAATATCTGCTACTATTTTCTTACGGTGATGATAATTATCGAGTTGATATACCTCATAGACATGTTACCATTTCATCAACTACAAAACAAAAGGTGCTTTCAATGCATCAATTCTTTGCTTTCGGGATCTAGGATAGAGTTAATCAATTCTTATTGATCTTAGATTCAAGGAGACTATTCCAATAGTTTTTAGTTCACGTCTATACAATAACTGAAAGTAAAAGACTAATCTTCATATGTTCACAAAAAAAACATAGCTGTGAATCTTATGAAAAAATACAAAACATATAAAATCAAAAAGGATAAGTCATTTCAAATATAGGGGTATGCATTATATTGCCATCTTCGTATAAAATCAAGAAGGATAAAATCAAAAAGTAAGACACAATTATAAATGATGGCGCTTCTTAATTAAAATTAAATATATGAATAAATAGTGAGTGATAAATCCTCTTAACAACTCATATTTTACTATTTTTCACTTTTTAAAGTTGAGCACTTTCATATTCTAATATTTATTTTTGTTTGTAAATTAATATATAAGTTAATTATGATGTCATAAAATTATGAGAAATCTGCATACATGGTTCGGTTCATGTTGTTTGATCAAATTACACATTTGGTCCACGGATCTTAAAATATTAAAATTAGTCCAACTTTTATGCAGTCATTGCAAGTTTGGTCCTCGAATTCTAAAAATCGTAAAGTTAATCTAAACTTTTACATGGTCGTTGTATTTTTATTCCTTAAAGTTAAATATAAAAGTTAGTTCTAACTTAATAAAATATATAAAATACGAATGAATTTAATGCCAAGATCAAACATGCAACGAGTACACAAGAATTTGAATTAACTTTATAACTTTTAAAATTAAAAAAAAACCAAACATACAATTTGACCAGATGTTAGGGACCATTTATGTAACTTTCTATAAAGTTACTGAATCCGGTCGTATGAATCAGCAGTGAACCGGTGTCCGGTTCCGATAATACTGCCGTACGCCCAAACAGTCATAAAAAATTCTAAAACCCTCTTCAACCTGGAAACCCTTGAAGAAAGAAAGCTGAACAATGCCAGTCGACGATCAACCGCAGACAGTTGTAGCTACTCACTCGCCTGATAAACGCCCATTGAAGATCCCCAAATACACCGAAGAACAAGAAGAAGAAGAAGAAGGAGATAATAGAACAATGGGGCAAAACCCTAGGACCGTTCAGAGGTACTTGGTTGCAATTGAGTACATTGGAACTCGATTCTCTGGGGCCCAACAGCAAGCGCCAAATTGCAGGACTGTTGTTGGTGTTCTTCAGGTAATTAAGTTTTTCTTCTTCTGTTATTATTATTATCGTTATCACTGTCACTATCACGTCAGGCTTATAGCGACTTGTTGCTTTTGACATGTTCGTGTTTTGTTTAGAGCGCGTTTCACAAGTTCATCGGTCAGCCAGTTTCCATTTTCTGCTCGAGTCGGACCGTAAGTTTATAATTGGGTTTTACCTTGTGATATTATACCACTGACGGTTGTATCGAACTTCCACTTCACTGTAAGTTTATATTTCTTTTGCGTGTGCAGGATGCTGGAGTACATGCTTTATCAAATGTTTGCCATGTAGACGTGGAACGAATAAGCAAAAGAAAACCTGGTGAAGTGGTAACTTGCAATTAAAGTTGGATTTTTTTCTATTATTTTTCTGTGCATCTACTTTTTAATGATATCATTGAAGCTGTGTAACTCACGAACTGAAATTAAAATAGAAAACAAAGTAGTTGGCCCGATTTGAGATGGGTAAATTTCAAAAGGATCAAACAATATAACAAAGTTCTAGTCTAGAAAATACAAAAACAACTAATAATGGTACTGCTGATTGAAGGAAATGTCATCCTTCTTATGAGCTAAGGGATTTAAGTGGGAACCGAAAACCCCCTGGATGTGCTCCATGACCCCCTGCTGCTGTTCTTTTACGGGTGTACAACTTGAGTGGGCTTGTATCAATACTACTCGCCTAGAAAGTCGACTTGTTTTCAAGTTTAAATCAAAAAAACAGAACAACGAATAAGTCATAATTCTCTAAGTAGCTTCTTCTTTTGGTCGATTACACCATGAAACCAACAATTCCAAGACTGGTTGTCCCGCGCCCTTTGGTGTATGGTAAAAGAATCTCGTTTTAGATCAATCTCTTAATCATGTGTGATTGGTAAAGGAGCCATCGTTGAATTACGGATTTGTCCTTAGGTAGGTTTAAGCATAGACATGTGGAAAGTTGGATGAACACGTGCCCCAGGGTGCAACACCCTGACTCATAAGCAATTGAATCCGCTTTGCGTTTGTTGTGATAAGGCTGCAAAAACCAAGGAGATAGCTTCTCATAATGATGTTTGGCAAGAGTCTTTTGGTAATAGGGCTAGATCTTCAAGAAGATGATGTTCCCTTCTATAAAGGTTAGGTCACGATGCTTTAAATTTACTTGAGACTTCTTTCAGTCTTTGAGCCTTTTGTATATTGCTACGGAGAAACATCAGCATGTCATCATGAGGGATTAGTTGCTGTTCTAGATCTCGTTCATGGTTTCATCTGCAACCATTGTTTTAAAAAGCGGTTGAGGCGTGCACCTCGAGGCGCCCAAAAAACGTGTTTGAGGCGGCGCCTCAGGGGTCTATTTGGCACGTGCGCCTTAGGGGGCTGAGGCGCCAAGAAAGGCTGCGCCTCAGGTGTGCCTCAGGGGCGCCTCATGGGGTTTTTTGGTTTTTTTCGGTGTTTTAGACTCTCTGTGTCAATTTCAAACATTCCATGTCTTTTTAGTGTGCTTTGTTTGATGTTTTTGATAAATCCGATTATGAAATTAGTATGTATTTTATTTTTTACAAGATATATATTTTTTATATTTATTTTTTAATTCCGCCTCGGGCTTACGCCTCAGTTCTCCTTGAGGCTTACGCCTCATGAGGCGGAGGGAAAACGCCTCGAGGCTCGATTCCGTACTTTTAAACCTTGTCTGCAACAAAAGGAAACAAAAAAGGAGGGTCTCGACCATAAACTATATGAAATGGAGTTGTTCTTATTGATGTATGGTAACCTGTGATATAAGAGTATTTTGCCTAAGGTAAAAAAGAACTATTTGGTATGTCGTTCATGGACAAAAGAACGTACATAAGCATTCAAACATCTGTTAGCAACCTCAATTTGCCCATGGTGATTGCTTGTGCTTATCCTTAATTTTGATTGACAATAGCGGAATAATTCCCGCGAATTTGCCAAGGAAAATCATGTCCTTTAGAGAAGCCAATGTATAACAAATGATCTCGCGACAAAACACTGAAGCCACACCTTTGGTTGTGAAAGGGTGTAGCTTGGGGACAAAGTGAGCATATTTGCTCAATCAACTGACCGCCATTAAAATTATATCCGCCCAACGTGATTCTAGTAGTCCCATGATAAACTCTAGGGAGATGTCCTCTCATATCTATGTTGAAGTTAGGCAACGAGTGGAGCATATGTGCGGGAGAGAAGGTTTTGTACTTGTTTCATTGACAAGTCAAGCATTATTACACAAACTATTAAATGTCCTGGTTTATAGTCTCGGCCAAAAATATAGACCGTTCATTCTTTTTAGAGAACTTAAAAAACCCCCATGATTTGCAATCAATGTAGAACAGGACTCTTGAAAGAGTTTGTCACAAAGAGCACACACATCGGGACAACAAGGTGCCTTTTGTACATTAGCTTTTGCCCGACTAGAGTAAAATCGGATAGCAAGTTGTTGGAGAATTTGGTTGGTATATGGATTGGTTTTTAGCACTTACATTATATCAAAAATATCCAAATATTAGAGGATGATAAGGGTAAGAAAGTTAGGAACATGAGGTTGCTTAGAGCGGACATTGGCTTCTCTATACTCATTCCCAGCTTTATACATAATGGAAAAACCATACAGCCTCAGCTTCAACAAAAGTCACGGATGTTCCATGGTCATAATTTATTGCTTAAGTAGATGAAATGATGCCTTATCAAGCACGGTTGTAAAAATCGCTACGTGTTAGTCGAGTGGTGGCGTACTACCTAGGGATTAGTCGTGATTAGTCGGGATTAATCGGATTGAAATTATCATATATATAATATATTTTGTGTGTGTACATATAAACATGTATATAATTAAATTCAAAAAAATCAAACATCAACATATTTTTGATAAAATTTGACCCATTTTGCCTAAAATTTGGCCAATTTTGACAAATGTTAAAATAAATTTGACCAATTTTGACCCACTTTGACTGATTAGGTTCCTTTTTTTCCAACTAGGACCGATTACTGATTAACTCTCCGATTAATCCCCTATTAATCGGCCACTAAGACCGATTTTTGCAACACTGCCATCAAGTAAGGATTCCATTTTTGTAATTGCCAAGACTAAGGCTAATAGTTCTCGATCATATGCCAACTTGGAATGGTGCAAAGACATGAAACCCTTGCTAAATAGCCTAAAATAAGCCACAAGGTGATCATCCTTATGAGTATAGCCCTTACCCCATCCGACGAGGCTTTACATTCCACGGAAAATACCCAGGAAAGTTTAGGTAGCTTAAGATCCGGGGCTGACGTCAAAGCTTGTTTTAGTTTGTTAAACTCTAATAGGGCTCCTCTAACCAATGAAATCCATCCTTTTTGTAAGAGCTGTAAGTGGTTTAGCTATTAACGCATAATTTTGCATGAAACACGTATAACCACCTATAACTCTATACGTCCTAAAAATCCCTTGATCGCTTGAATCAAGGTGGGCACGGGCCATGCCTTAACTGCTGCGACTTTATCTTGGTCCATTTGTACCACATGTGAGTTGAAAATTTGACCTAGAAACAACATTTGCTATTGTCTGAAACAACATTTTGATAGTTTAACAACGAATTAAGGTTTGTCGAGTAACTCCAACGTTTGCTACTGGTGATGTACGTGCTGTTCCACTGAATGACTGTAAACAAAATATTATCAAAGAAAACCAAAATAAACAACACAAGTAAGGTCGAAACAAATTATTTATATTTGAAAAATTGACGGTGTTTTAGTTAATGCAAAAGGCATAACATTTAACTCGCATTGCTTGCTATGAGTTCGAAAAGCTGTTTTAGCTACATCCTGCACGTTGACCTTTATTTGATGGTATCTTGACCGTTAATCAATTTCAGAAAATACTGTTGTACTGTATAGTTCATCGACAAGTTCATTAATGTTGGGTATAGAGTATTTGTTGGCGAAGGTGATCTTGTTAAGCGCTTGATAATCGTCATACAACCGGACTGGACAACGGGCTTTTACTAGGCTATATGAATCCTGATGCTAATAAATGCTCGACCTGCATTTCAATTTCAGCTTTCTAGGAATGGGGATAACAATATGGAGGGATATTGGGAGGAACCAAGTTTAGTGTTAAAGGTATCGAGTGTGTTTGAGATCTAAAGGGGGGATGTGATTGAGGCTTTTTGAACACTGCTTTGTAACAGGTAATCAAGGGGTATAGTGGGGCTGGTATGTTGGGGACACCTAAATCAACTGCTAAATGCTGGAATGTAGCTGATTTTTTTAATCCTGATGGAACTCCTTGTGAATATTAATACGAGTATCTTGGTAGAATTAAGAATACCATGAATCTTCAAAGTTGTAGACTGTAGTATGCGCATTCCCCAAACTTGCATGTAGACTGATTTCGGCTATATTAGTTGTTTTTCAGTCTCATGTTTCTCTACTTCCTCTTCATCTGCAGTCTCCAATAATTTGGAAGTACTAGCTTTACAATGATGGCCTGGTCCAAACTTTTCTCCACACTCAACATTCTCTGAAAAAGAAAATGGGCTTGTTTTTCGGCGGCTGAAATGCGAGGATAGCCTTCTATTGGGTGGTGACTGCAGCAGAAGGCGTGTTTGCTTTGATGTCAATGGGAGAGGATTTGGCAGTAGTTACCAAGACAGTCCCTTTTCCAGTTCTAGTGTTACCAAGATTTGACTCATTGCTTTATAACCGTATGAGATTTTGAGAATCCTTACGCCGGCCTTCATTTCATCTTTAACCCATTCAAAAACACCTCCAACAAACAATGATCTGGCCAATTTGACACTCTCGCTGATCTCTTAGCAAATTCTTGGCGATATTCATGAGTTCCTGTTTGTTTGATGCTACATAGATGCTCGTTTGGGTTTTGGAACTCAGCAGGACCAAAGTTTTTTTGTAAGCATGAACAAATTCTTCCCAATAAGCCATTATTTGATCAATGGGTAACCACAAGTACAGATCTAGAGCATCCCCTTCGAGGTGCATCGCTGCCTACATCAACTTTATCTTCATCTTCATCTGAATCATTGTAGTATTTGAAGCATTTCTTGGCTTTGAGGATTCAGCATCTCGGATCACCACCGCTGAAAGCAGGTAGGGTGATTTTGTCGAGGGCTGGTGCTGATTATGTCACCATTAGGCTCACCATCTTCAAATCGACCAGAACTGCCTCTGGACTTATCCCTTGCTGTTTCCTGTGATTTGAGGTCAGCCACATTTGCTTTGAATGACTTGCACGACTCCAATCTAGTGGCAATTGTCGCCAATTGAGTGACAATTGCATTCGATTTGTTCACTGCTGCCATCGGGGTAAATCTGGATGGTAGGTGCCAATTTCGGTTTCCAACCAATGGAACCAATTGATGGGAGCTGTAACTCACGAACTGAAGTTGCAATAGAAAATCAAAGTAGTTGGCTCGATTCGAGATGGCAAGTCTCCAAAAGTTCGAACAAGATAACAAATTTTTAGTCTAGAAAAACAAAGAAGGAAGAACAACTAATAATGGTGCTGCAGATTGAAGAAGTTGTTGTTAACCGCACCACCCCTCTACCTTCTCATGATCTAAGGGGTTTAAGCCAGGACCAAAACACTACTGGATCTGCTCCAGGTGCTCCGTGGATCCTCCTGTGCCTGTGTTGACCCCTGCTGCTTTTCTTTTACAGGTGTACACGTGGAATGGGCTTGCATCAAGCTCCCGTTAGTTTCTTGCATATTTGAATGCTATCTGTGAATCTGTGTAGGACATATTGTTGAGCATGGTAGTGTGCCTTTGTTATATATTTTACTTGGCTTTTGACAAACATTGGAAAAACCCACCACTATGGACTACGGTTGCAATGCTGATAAACTCCAACGTGGGTAACCATTTTATATTATAACAAATGAATCCTTTGAACCCTACTTCTGGTGTACTAATAGCACGTTCACACATTATTCGACTATGCAAGTATTTCTGTCTGAGGGTATGCCATAATTAAACTACAGCACATTGTTTATTTTATTGACAAACCTATTAAACATCTTAAGCCACAGAATTAGCATCTTTTGTTTTGATTCAGTTCCTGCAGTGCAGATCTATTTATCAGGTTCTACTCTTTTAGTTCCTATGTTGATGCAAATGTGCAGTAAGCATAAATGGCATGCACTGTTAGTCTGGTAGTTTTGTAATTATCTGTTTATTATAGTTATTTGTATGAGTTTATCAATTATTTTTTCTTGACATCAGTATTTATATCTGTGCTGGCCAATACAAACTATTGAGGTTCATGAAAGTCAGCATGAACAAAAAAGAAAAAGTTTTTTTAAATGGTCATTAACCAATGTATGCTATGATAATCCTCTATAAAGTCCAACCATCCATTGCTCACCACCTCTCATAAATTTTAATCAAGTCTCGCCTTGTTTAAATCGATCATTGATGATGGCCACCTTCTTCTACTTCATCCACAACTAATATTACTATATTAGTTATTTGTGCATTATGAATATTTATATACTTTATATCCTGTCATTTCATTTATGTGCAGTTGCCACCTCATGAACCTTCTGTGGTCAAGAAAGCTGTCAACCATTTCTTACAGGTATGTTTTAAATGGTCTTGTGATTCTTGGTATCCAATTTGTTTATCCTATTATGATGATAGTTATCAGAGACTTTCATCCTCTCCATTTTCTTGTTTTACACTCTCTGGATCATGGATCACCTTATATGTTGATCATCACTTGTTTAAGAAGTATTTGATCATTAAAACCATTTTAAGAAAACATTTTTTCGTAATATGTGCCTACTGGGGCGTGCTTATAGAGAATGGTAACTGGTACCAGGTTCAGAATGTTAACAGTATCATATTGTTTTAAGATCAGTCTCTTTTGTCAACTTCAAGAACTATATTGTGTTTAACGTATTTACATTGATCTTGATATGTTTCATGAACTCTTTGACACAAAAGAAAGAAGGTGATATTATGGTTACTGATGTTCGTTGTGTTGCGGCTGATTTTCATGCTCGATACAAAGCTCTAGAGCGAACGTAGGTAAATTTAACCGTGTAATCATCCGTAGCTCTGTACTTGTCTCCGTATATTTCTTTTATAAGTTGCTGATAATTTTGTACTCACTTTACATTGATGTACATCCTACTATCAACATGTCTGAGTAGGATGCCTCCAGTCGTTATTTCTTCTGAGTAATTAGTTGTCGAAGGCTCCAAGCATTCTTCCAAATGTTGGATAGGTGTTACATATGTTTGTTAATTGAATTTCATCTCTTCTTCTGTTAGACCTACAAGTGGCAACAACAATCATATAGTTTAATAAGAATGACAGTTGTATTATGATTATACAGTAGCTATCTTATACCCATGATAGTATAACTCTATTAATAGGGATTATAAGGAAGGGTTTAGTGAGCTTGATTTGATTATGGATCTAGTGTTAACTCGAGCATATATTGGGAAGAACCTACCTCTCTAATGTAGACCAAACTGGGGTGACAGCTGCCTCTTCACGAAGGCAGGATTTTTGTGTAATTTGTTTGTATTTTAGTTATTTAAATAAAAATATCATTTGGGTCGTATCATCTTCATTCAGCGTTTCTCTCCCCTCCAGGACAACTCAACTCATATATGCCATTATAGACAGTTTGGTGTCCTTTATACTTGATAATATGCTTTCTGTGTTTAGTAGATGACTGTGACTTTATGCATGTTGTGTACATGCTTATGCAGTTACTTCTACCGGCTGCTATCAGGTCCAGAGCATGTATCGATATTTGAAAAAGATAGGGCATGGCATGTATCCGAGGATTTAGATCTTCCAGCAATGCAGGTTGGTTGATATTTGTTAATGAATATGAGATATCCTGTTCATGTTTATTTCAGAAAATTAATTGAAACTTGTTCTGTTGTTGATAAAGCAAGCTTGCAAGGTTCTTGTGGGACTTCATGATTTCAGTTCTTTCCGAGCTTCTGGTTGTCAGGTTCTCATTTTCTCTGAAATGAAATATATTAGTTTTTGCATTCTCACACTTTCCCCTTTATGTTGTATAATAATTCCAAGGTGGTATGTTAGCTTGTGTTCTATTGATCATATATGTGGTCTTGCTCTATAATTCAAGTTTTTAAGACTGAAGCAAATATCAAGATGATACCTGTGGAAAAGCTTATTGAAATGTCTTATTTTTCTTGTAATTGTCTCCGTTTGCTTAACCAGGTTCATTGTAGGATTATAACAAATTGTCTAGAGCATGCATAATCATATGATTGCCTAAGCGATCAACTAGTTTGACAAATAACTCGCTCCTAAAAGCGAATCCTTAAAAATTAAGGACTTGAGCTTAGGCTGTATGTGTTTCTGAGGGAAAATTTTGTTTTATTTATAACTAAATTCATTTTTTTGTTTTTGTTTTCGTTTTTCATTTTTAACATAATCATTTGAAACACTTGACAGTGATACATGCTTATTTCATGTTCCATGGTGGACAGGCGAAATCACCAATAAGAAACCTAGACGAACTCAATGTTATTGAGGTTTTACCATCACCATATTTCCCATCAGCAGGGGATGTAGAAACACAAAATTTAATGGGTCAAGGTCTTTCTGAATCAAATGGTGATTTATCTTGCACTTCTAATCAAATTAAAGCCATTGGAGAGGCGAGTTTAGCGTTTGGCATGAGGAGAAAGCATCGCTGCTTTGTAGTTGTCGCACGCGCACGTTCTTTTCTCTACCATCAGGTTGGCAATATGCTTTTATTTCATCAGATTCCCTGTTGAATAAGTTACTAATTAATTGATTCTTATAAAGATGAATCATTTTAAACTCAACCTTAGATATTATTTCCTCCAACCCCAAAGAACCAAAATGTTTTTTTCTGACCCTTTTACTCACTGAAACATAGTTTGCATCTGCGACCTTTAGTTGTTTGGAGTTTCTTACATTCTTTTTTTGTTCTTATCAAGAGACATTTTGAAAATCTAACAAATATTTTCATTGAACTTTTGAGCCAGGAAAAAATATTGCATATTTTTCTGGATGGAATATGCACTCTCTCTCCATTTAAATAAAGTATAATTATTTTAGTAAGCAAGTTAGTATGACGTGATATTAATCAATATGCATGGGTAGTTGCACACATGAAATCACAAACAAGGCCAGCTCTTTGTTAATTTTATGTCCTTAGGCTGAGACAGCCTTGGTTTTAAATTGCGTGATGCGCTTTGATGCGTTTGGTCCAAAATTATGATGTGTGATGTGCACGCATCACGTATGCGATGTGTTTGTTAATAATAATATAAAAATACTGAAAATTATATATTTATATGCACATGAAAACATTAAGTTTCACAAGAATTTTCAGAAACACAAATAATTATACATTGGAAGCATGATAGCAGACTTGAAAACGATTTAAACATTAAAAAGAAGCCTGTGGATGCTTAAAAACTCCCTTGGATGCTTAGAGAAGTTAAAACACAAGCTTAAAATTTAATAAAAAACACAGATTGTTCAAGAGAAAAGTCAAATCTAGTTAAAAATTCATGTTGCATGTATCAAGTGCATATTGCAATTGCAGGGCATCTTGCGAATTGCAGCGCAATATTAGTGCATCATTTAACGCATCGCAACACCCGGTGTTGCGCTTTGGACACCGCATCAGCACATCAGCCATTAAGATGCACACATTTTAAAACCAAGGACTGAGCCACGTACCCTAAACAAGAATGAGACTGATGACTTAAGTATTGGCTTTAAAAGTTCTTGTAGAAAGCATAATGTCAAGTTGTCAATACATTATCCACCTTATAAAATTCTAATTATGACAGCAGACAACGGCAGTTCATTTGAGCTTATATATTAAAAGTGCTACTTTGTTTAACTTCATAAGTTGCTCAATACAGGTGAGACTTCTTGTTGGTGCTATAAAATCTGTTGGCACCGGAGATCTAACAGTTTCAGATGGTAAGACTTGGTTTCTTTGGCATTTGACCTATTTATCTATTAATCTGTTGATAAGGCTATGTTTCATCTCTAACCGGGTAAACGGGCCAAATCAAAATAATGTAGTGCAGAGGAGGTTGAAAGTCGTCTAGAAGCATACAAGTCTCCAAAATCGTAGCTGCTTCAGCTTCAGCCACTCGAATTTTCGATATTCCTTTTTATTTCTCATCAAACGAATGGCATCTTCTTCATATAAAAGAAGTTTAAAATATTCTAAGAGTGGACGGAGTGGGTGCTGGGGATCCCACTAGGGTCACTGGTTCTAAAGCTAGGAAATGGTGTTTGTGCTTCCTGTCATTCTTTTGCATCTCTTTGTTTGTGTCTACTCCAGTTTGGGAGAAAGTCTTGCTGTTGGTTCTTTTTGTCAGTACCAGAGGCGCCACATCAACAACCCCTCTTCCCTTCCTGCTTTCTCATTCTCTTGCTCTGTCCATTCTGATAATTGTAGGTCTAAAAACCTATTTAATCCATCCGTTTTGCCAACTCTACTTTTTCCGATAGTATATGGTATCGGGAGATCAATGGATTTGGTTGCTTCACTTATTGTTGAGTTGATTTACATATCTTTTCAGTTGAACGCATCCTGGAAGCTAAGACGGTAACTGGTAACGGTCCAATGGCTCCTGCATGTGGTTTGTACCTTGCTAATGTCAATATGATCTCCCATGATCGTTTCAGCAGTCTGCAAACAGCCCCGTGGAGATAATTCTTCTGTAAGTGATTTTGTATCTCAGAAACCACGACTGTTGATCAACCAATCTTATGAGGGACGTTCAATTGACTAATTAGGAACACTTTTTGGTGTCTTGATCATATTTCAATGGATGATTCGACTCTATGAATCATATCCATCACCTACTTCTCGTCCCCTCCTTGATCAACGGTCAAAAAAGTGGTTCCTTTGGTTTCCGTTATTAAACAGTTCTCATTTAACTCATCCCCCATCTGATATGCTTTTTTTGAAGGTTGTGGTGGCAGATGTCATACTATTGATGGTTTCCTGTGATGATATTTGAAGGAATACTGGTTAAGTTGCTAGATCTGTCATTGATATTACTGGAGTACACTTGTCAATATAGAGAATGACGATGTATGTTTGATTTATTTGATATTTTGTTTTCAAATCCATGTGTTTTGACATTTTGGATGGCATACAAAACAATGGCGTAAGGCTAAAAACGGAAAGATCCTAGTTCAACAAGAATCATTTTTGCTTTTTATTTGCCACCCAATATATGATAATACCTAAAATTCGTCCTGTAGTTATCCCCTGCATGTGTTTGAAATAATTCAGTCGCATTTTTCACATTATATGCTCTCCATACCCTGTGACATAGGGTGTGAGGTCAACGTAATCTTCAAGTGCAAACTATACATAGCACGTCATTATTTGATGCATAGTTACGCGACTACATCGTTGTGTATCATATCGTTTCAAATCCTAGTTTAGGTAAATAAAATCAAAACCTCATCTAAAATCTGATCTCTTTTTGTCATACATTTATGTTACTATTTACAAGTTAGGCTTCAACTCTCTTGGATCTCTCCCATAAATATTAAATAGTCAAATTTACGTCATGTTAGAGGGTACATAGAATTACGATTTCAGTATTCTAAAAAAAAAACCAAAACCCTGATAAATCAAAGCTTGTGTTATGATCCAGGCCAAACCACTGCAACCTTCTATCCAACCCAACTCCTTAGCCCAGTCCAGGCCCAAGAGACAGTCCAACAAGCCCATTCGATTCCAAGAGTGATGTACTATTCTACTATTTCTAGTTTTGTGGTTTTATGTTGCACTTTTGAATTAATAGTCCACGTTTGCATGTTTGCATGGTAAGTTAGGAAGTTATTGCATGATAGGAGTAGTGGTCATGGAAATAAGGGAAGTGGGTGATGAATCCATATCTCAAGCACGTTTATATTCTGTAATGTTTTTGTTTTTGAAAAAAAGGAAGAAAAATTGCTCCAAGCAAACTCTCTCAACTCAACTCTCCTCTCCCTCACTTCTTAAATCCTAACAATTGGTGCTTTCATTCACGAACACCTCCACCATGCCTTCGCGGCGAGATACCACTCCCGATGACACCCAACCATCACTCAATGACCTCATACAACAACTGATCACCGCCACAAATAGTGTGGCTGCCACCACCAATTCACAACTTGATGCGTTGGTTGTGGTTACCAAATCGCTCACCACAAAAATTGATTCACAAACAGCCACAACAGCCAACTTAGTTACACACATAACCGCCCTCTCCGACCAAATTTCCAGGAAAGATGACAACAGACCACACATCAATTTCCCCAAACAACCTGACCCACCATTTTCAAGTTCAAACACTAACCCAAAACCACCAAAAATAACCTTACCAATGTTCGATGGCTCAAACCCCCTAGGATGGATCTTCCATCGTGGTACCAACACCTTGCCAACAATGATTTGTTAGGCTCCTGGACCGCTTTTAAACGCGAAATCGAACTCTGGTTTGGTCCATCTACTTATGACATCCATGAAGCAATATTGCTCAAACTCCAACAAACCTCCACTGTCATAGCCTACCAAACCGAGTTCGAAAGATTGCGCAACCGAGTTTTGGGTCTTTCACAACAACCTTACGTAACTGTTTTATCTCTGGTTTGAAGCCCGCTATACAATCTGAACTAGCCATCTTGAAGCCAACAACCTTGCACCAAGCGTGTGCCATAGCCAAGTTGATTGAGGATGAATTGGCCCAACCCACTAAATCCAAAATCACTTATCCATCCAAACCCACCCAGTTTCTATCATCCACATCCACCCTAACCACCTCTACGATTCCTCAGGCAACCACCACCACTATTTCACCCATATCTTCCTCCACCATCAACCCACTATATAAACCACTTCCTATTACCAAACTGTCACCAGCAGCCATCCAACGGTGTAAACGTGACGGACTTTGTTTCCAGTGCCCGGAAAATTTTGTTCCTGCCACAAGTGTTCCCTGCCACAATTTTTATTGATCGTCGACAATGACGAACATACCAACACAATGACCGAATCACCGTCCATCAGTGAAACCGACACCCCACCACTCCAATTTTTAGCCCTTTCTGATGCCGCTTTTTTTGGTCTTTCATCCGCTAAGACTTTACGTCTAACCGATTTATTCAGGCAACTCCGGTCATCGTCTTAATTGACTGTGGTAGTACCCATAATATCGTTTAACCCTGCATTGCTACTCAACTTAACCTACCATCTTCTCCACTGGAACCCTTTCATGTTATGGTGGGTAATGGCCAATTCATCCCATGTAACTCTTATTGCCCAAATGTTACGTTGCAATTGCAAAAATCAAACTTTACGTTGCCATTCTTCGTCTTATCAGTGGAGGGTGCCGACGTGGTTTTAGGAGTCGTGGCTTGGATCCCTTGGCTCGATCACAATTGATTTCTCCATTCCCCAAATTAGCTTTACATGGCAAGGTACCACATGCACTTTAAAAGGGGAGCAACTCACTAAACTGCTTTCCCACAGTTCCCTCACAGCCCTCCTTCGACATGGCTCAGTTGCCTCTTTACATACCTTAACCATGGAACCCACCACACCAACCAACCTATTCCCTACCCAAACCCCTCCATCGGACACTATCTTAACCAATCTACTGGACCTCTTCCAACCCGTGTTTGCCGAACCACAATCCTTACCCCCAAGCCGCCCACATGATCACCATATTCCCCTCATACATAACCAAGCAGTCAATGTTAAACCATAAAGGTACCCCTATTTTCAAAAGAAAATAATGACACAACTTATTTCTGAAATGATCGGCAACGGAATCATCCGACCAAGTCAAAGTCCTTTCTCGTCCCCGGTCTTATTGGTTAAAAAGGACAGTTCGTGGCGTTTTTGTGTGGATTACCGGGCGTTAAACGCGGTCACAGTCAAAGATCGTTTTCTTATTCCAATAATAGACGAATTGTTGGATGAGTTACATGGTGCAACGATTTTTTTCGAAAATCGACCTCCGGTTCGGGTATCACCAAATACGAGTGGCACCAGAGGACGTCCACAAGACAACCTTTAGAACAACCAATGGTCACTATGAATTTCTTGTCATGCCCTTCAGACTCTCGAATGGACCTTCAACATTTCAGTCAGCCATGAATGATTTATTCCGATCGGTGCTTCGCCACTTTGTCTTGGTCTTCTTTGATGACATTCTGGTCTATAGTCGTACCAAGGAAGACCATTACTCACATTTGAAGTACGTTTTGCAGCAGCTACAACAACATCAATTTCATGCCAAGGCCTCCAAAATGTGTTTTTGGTGTCACCGAAATCTCATTTTTAGGCCATAAGATTTCTGGTAAAGGAGTAGCACCCGAGTCGGAGAAAATAGAAGCAATTCAGAAGTGGCCACCACCGGATTCTTTCACAGCACTTTGAGCATTTTTGGGCCTACCGGGTACTATCGTCGCTTTGTTTCGGGTTATGCAAGAATAGTTACACCACTAACGGACATCTTGAAACTTCAACAATTTGCTTGGAAGCAAGAAGCACAGGAGGCTTTTCTAGCATTAAAGAAACACATGCAAGACTTGGTAACTTTAGCCCTTCCCAATTTTTCTAAACTTTTGATGTCACTACCGACGCTTCCGGTTACGCCATCAGTGCAGTACTCTCTCAAAACAACAACCCCATTGCCTTTTTTAGCAAGAAATTATCTACAACAATGCAAAGTCAATCAATGTATGTAAAGGAGTTGTATGCGGTCACAGAAGCAGTCAAGAAATGGCGCCAATATCTCTTAGGTAGACACTTTCGAATCTATACTGACCACCACAGCTTGAAACACCTACTCACCCGGTCAATCCAAACCCCAGAACAACAAAAATGGTCAACCAAGTTAATGGTTATGATTTTGAAATTCTTTTTAAGCCGGGCAAAGAAAATACCGTTGCTGATGCCTTAAGCCGGGTTGACATCCCTGTTATGCTTGCCATCTCTTACCCCACAGCAACTTGGTTGGATGAGCTACGACAGTACTTCAATGACAACCCACTTGGCAAGCAACTGGTGGCGGAAACCCAAGCTGATCCGGTCTCTTTTCCACACTGTAGTTATCGAAATGGTCTTATTTATGTTCACGGGAAGCTCTTGATTCCACCTTTACCATCTCTACGAACCAGGTTACTTCAAGAATTCCATTCGTCCTTTGTTGGTGGTCACTCGGGCATCAACTCTACCATTAAACGCCTCTCCAGCGTCTTCACTTGGATGAGTTTAAGAAGAGATGTGACAGCCTTCGTCAAGTCTTGTGTTGTCTGCAAAACAATCAAAACTCCCAACCATAAACCGTATGGACTACTGGAACCATTGCCAACTCTGGAACACCCTTGGTTAGACATATCCATGGATTTTATCACCAATCTTCCTCCCTCAAAAGGTAAATGTTCAATATGGGTTATTGTGGATCGTTTCTCCAAGTTCGCTCATTTTATTGCATTACCTGCTAGTTTCACTGCTATCTCATTAGCTTCTATTTTTATGAGGGAGATATATTGACTACATGGGTTACCAAATACCATTGTTTTCGATCGGGATCCGTTACTCATCAGTCGCTTTTAGAAGGAATTGTTTAAACAGATGGGCACAAAACTGTTACACTCTAGTGCCTACCACCCCCAAACGGATGGACAAACAGAGGCGGTGAACCGGTGTCTCGGAATGTACCTCCTTGCTGAATTCTCCTACAACACACATCATCACTCTTCAATTAACATGTCTCTGTTTAAAGCACTTTATGGTCGCGATGTCACTGCCATTCATAATTATGTTCCAGGCTCATCTACTACAGGTTCAATTGAGGCTTCTCTGCTTCATCATCAACAACTTTTTGAGACATTGAAGGATGCCATTAAAGTAGCAAAGCACAAAATGATACAACAAGCAAACAAGAAGAGACAGGATAAGAATTCAAGGTGGGAGAATACGTCTTCCTTCGTTTGCAAAGCTACCGTCAAAAATCCGTTTCCAATAGAGCTAACAACAAGCTAAGCAGAAAATTTTACGGCCCTTACAAAATCGTAGAACGGATTGGCAAAGTAGCATACAAATTAGAATTACCCACTGGTTCGTGTATTCACCCGGTATTTCATGTCTCACTCCTTAAGCAATGCCATGGTGATCCTACAGGAGACAAAGGGAACTTAGACAATTTCAATCCGGAAGTTGAGTTGTCCCATTTACCGGAAACATGGTTAGATACTCGTCTCGATAACAGAGGAAGACACAAGTACTCATCAAATGGGATCAACAGCCCCTAAAAGATGCTACCTGGGAAGACTTTGACTCCATCCAATCCCAGTTTCCAGGTTTCATTGACATTGAGGACAATGTTGGCTTTCAAGAGGAGGGAGATGTTATGATCCAGGCCAAACCACTGCAACCTTCTATCCAACCCAACTCCTTAGCCCAGTCTAGGCCTAAGAGACAGTCTAACAAGCCCATTCGATTCCAAGAGTGAGCTACTATTTCTAGTTTTGTGGTTTTATGTTGCATTTTTGAATTAATAGTCCACGTTTGCATGTTTGTATGGTAAGTTAGGAAGTTATTGCATGATAGGAGTAGTGGTCATGGAAATAAGGGAAGTGGGTGATGAATCCATATCTCAAGCACAACATGATTTAAACGATAATAATTTAAAGGTAATATTTAAATCAAAGATCATTTTATTAACTAAGATTGGAAATCCATTTTAATAGGAATAAAACTTAGAATAATCTTTGTAAAAAGGTTTTACTGAAATTTATTTTATTATCTATATTTTAATAAAATTCCAGAAAATTATTTGGTGTTTATAAAAAAAATATTTAAAGTTTACAAAAGCTATTTTTATATTTATTAAAAATTTTCTATAATTAATTTAAGGCCAAAAAGGCTTTAGAAAAATCACATGAGGGTGCCCGGGTTCAAACCCGAGACCTCATGGATGTGGGGGACAAGACTTAACCAGTGAACCAAGGCTCTCAGCCGCGGTTATTTGGTTTTAAAAACGTTAAAAACATAAGCAGAAGATAACCCCAATTCCTTATGAACCCTAATTTCACAATTCCAAAATTAAACCTTAATTCGAATGTTACAATCAGATTATCCTTAGGGCTTTTGTTCCCTAAGTGTAATCGATACAATGATGTTTCAAACTTACTTGATTGCAACCAATTTGATGTGTTTATGCTCGGTAATATTTCGGTTCTTTGCGCGATGAACAGAGGTTCAGATTTCGATCTTTTCGTTGTAATTTCAAGCAATTGAGTGTGGAATGAGTTTAAAGGGATCGAATGGAACATTAGCCCTCTGTTATATAGCCTTGATTTGTACGTTAAGATGCGGTTGAGCTTTGATTTTAATTCGAATGCCGCGGTTATGGTTAGGTGTGTTAATGGATGATTAACTCGAATTAAACCAAGCATTAAGCTTGGTAATGATTAACCGAACGTTGTTGTACGTTTAATTCGATTGTTCGACTTAAGGTAGGTGTTGATCGGTCTTTAACCGATGAAACATTGATTTCGATTAAAACCCATTAAATCCGAGTGTTTATGGTCCAATAGAACGTGGGTTTGAGATTGAAATGTTTTCCCGAGTCATTTGGCATTAAATTAGGTCGAAAACGTGAAATAAACTCGCGTATTGGAGTTCACCGGCGCCGCGCCGGAGCTGTGCCGGCCGGCGGCCGGAAAAGCGCGAGAGAGAGGGGGAAGGGGGTTGCAGTTTTGTTTTTTATTATTTTATGCTCAAAACTTGCATTTAAAGTTTTAAAAATAACAATTTAACCCCCTAACTTAGTTGTTTTAAGTTTTAGTTAATATAATTCACATTATTGTTATTAGTGTTATTATTATTAATTTTATTGTTATTATTAGTATTGTTATTGTTATCATTATTATTTAATTGTTATTATTATAATCTATTTTTTTAATAATAATAATATTATTATTATTATTATAACCTTTATTATTGTTTCTATAACATAATTAATATTATCTAATATTTTATTTTTAACCTTCAAACATTAAAACTTAATGACAAAAGTGAATACGCATAGACAACATATGAGTTTCGTAATTGGCAAAAATGACCATTATAAGAATAAACGAAGTTAACTTATAGTTAACAAAGATATGAGATGTTACACAAACTGATACAACAAACATTTGCTTGATTTCTTGTTTTCTATCACTGATTATACCTAAAAACATCACTAAAGCACTCAAAGAAAACAGTTGGATAGAAGCAATTCAAGAGGAACGACAACAATTCAAAAAGAAAGAGGTTTGGCAGTTAGTTGACCTCCTTGAAGGTCAATGTACCATTGGGACAAGATGGCTATTCGGAAAAAAGGTAGATGATAGAGGGAGTGTCATAAAAAATGAAGCTAGGCTTATTGCCCAAGGATACACTCAAGAGGAAGGCATTGATTATGATGACATCTTTGATCCTGTAGCTAGACTAGAGGCAATGAGAGTGTTTCTTGCATGTGCCTCCTCCAAGAATTTCACTGTCTTGTAAATGGATGTCAAATATGCATTCCTCTATGGAAAGATAGATGAAAAGTTATATGTTGCTCAAAGACTTAGACTTTTCTCACAGAGTCTACAAGTTAGATAAAGCTCTGTATGGTCTTCATCAAACACCTAGGAAGTGGTATAAAAATTTATCTAAGTTTCTACTATAGAATGGGTACACAAGAGGAAAGATTGATCAAACATGTTCCTTAAAAGGAAAGGACAAGACTTGCTTGTTGTTCAAGTCTATGTGACTGACATTTTTTTTGGCTCCACCAAAATCCAACTTTGCAGTGACTTTAAGGCTCTGATGCGATCAAAATTTCAAATGTGATTAATAGTAGAACTTGTATTATTCCTTGGTCTACAAGTTCAACAATCTGTTGAAGGAATTTTCATCAACCAAAGCAAATATATGAATCAGATCTTAAAGAAATACAATATGATTGATTGCACATCCAGCGAAACACCAGTTGCAACTAGACTAAAGTTTGGCCTAGATCTAGAAGGTACATTAGTTGATCAAAAGCTCTACAAACCTATGATAGGCTCCTTGATGTACCTAATAGTAAGCATACCCGACATCATTTATGTACTTTGCATGTGTGCGAGATACCAAGTAGATCCAAAATAATCACACATCAATGTAGTAAAGAGAATCTTTAGATATTAAAAGGCAAATCAACATTTGGTTTGTGGTATCCCAAAGATGGAGATTTCTCTTTATATGCATACACATACAATAATTATGGTGGATGCAATCAAAAAAGAAAATCCATATTCGGAGGATGTTAGTTTCTTGGATCAAGATTGATCTCCTAACAGCGCAAGAAATAAACAAATGTGTCTGTGTCAACAACTGAAGCTAAATATATAGCTGCTTCTGCATGCTATTCTCAAGTGCTTTGGATTCAAAAGAAAATGGTTAATTATGGCTTTAATTTTCTTAAAACACCCATACACATAGACAATTATGCTACCATGTTTATCATTGACAATCCTTTTCAACATTCAAAAACTAAACACAAACATCAGATTTCACTTTCTAAGAGATTGCTCAGAATAGGCTCTGATAAAGTTGATCAAGGTTCATAGAGACAATCAATTGAGCAACCTTTTTTCAAAACCATTTGATTTAACAAGATTTGAATTTCTGGTGTAGTCACTTGGTATGATCAAGCATGAACCAAACAAGTAATGTTTTCAAACATTAATATCAAACAAGCATGAGTTTGTTAAAGTCTAGGTTTCTTCTTAAACATCCAAACTTTCAAACTCAAGATATTAAATAAACATCTATGTTTCGAATAACAAACAAGTTTAAATCATACATGATCAACTCATGAAAAATGATAACATTCTAGCTTAATTCTTCACTTGAGTCATTTTTCATTAATAAAGACTAACACTATTTTTGTTTAATGTGTGGAAATGCTCAGTATGGAACATATAACATCACATACAATAGTGAAGAACTAAATTCTCATGATTGTGTGGTAAGCTACACCCATCTTGGTTTATGGTAAGTATTGATCTATCTAATATAGATTGTTTGTAAAGTAACTGACATACACAAATTGAAATAGTTTCTATAAATTACTTAATCATACAAGTGTCTCCTTTGTTATGATTATCATAGACTTGGAGTACACTCCGGTATTCTTTGTTGTGCTAAGCACATACCTGAATGACCTATATTGTGATCCAAAAAGATTCCCAAAGGGGAACACATCCTTCTTGGATGAACAATCAATAAAGTCTTTTAGACTACATTCCTAGTGGATGAATCAAAAGAATCCCAAAGTGGATCACTTTCCAAAGTGAAGAGAAAAGAATCGCAATATGGATTAAACAATAGGGATCAAATTAAGCATTTATACTCCTAAGTAAATAGTTCATACGTATTGCAAGTGCTTTCTCGCATATTTTGAGGAGGATTGATCTTAACATACAATAAGGTGTGTGGTACATACGAATCATCACATTACACCCAAAACATGATAAATCACTCATTGTTTTAATCAATTATTAATTCCATGCATAATTTTAAGTGGACAATAATATCTACAATCAACATTGTATTAGTCTATGTCTATTCTCAACTAGTATTCAAATAACTCAATGAGGATTTCCGACTAGTATGATCTCATACCATGTACACATGATTCATGTCCAAGCAATCAAAACCTTCATTCTTTGTTAGCTGATATTATATCTTTCCAACCAAGTTTATCATACAAATAATCACTTTGGACTTTGCAAATTTCTAAAATCAAATTTAGCTTGTCTTTTTATAAAATATGCAAAAAATCAAGGGGAGAAAAATGAATATGGAAATATCAAATTTAACAGAACATGTGCATAATCATACAATTTTAATTTTTGAAATATTAAATTTTGAGTTTTAAATAAAGCCATGTCAAGCCAGCACTCAAACACAGTAGTTTGACACATATAAATGCACAATATTGCTTGTGAGTGATGTTTTAACATCCATATATTGATTGTGTTAAAATTACAAAATTTTAACAAACATACCAAACAAACATTGTTGATTCGGAAGAAATATCAAACAATATTTGCTTCAAAAGAAAATTAATCAAAATTTTTCAAATTTTTGAATAATATTTGTCAACTATTGACATAATGGACACACAAACATACATCCGTTGTAGCTACAATAAACCATTAACACTCAAAATACAACAAGTGTTTATAGCGGATGATGTTTCTAAAACATCCACTGTGAATACAATAACATTCTATAGCTAATGACTGACATTAGCCATCCTTTGTTGAAATAATGCAAGTGTATACAGTTTATTCACTCACGTAATCGTACGTTTAAACATTCACACAATCACACAAAGGGGTTCCATAGCGCATGAATCTTTGTTCATTCACTTTTGAAATAGTGATCAACCATAAAGTATGACTTTTTAGTCATGAGTTGTGAATTTCAAATTTCACCCAAGTGTGCACAGTGCATGACCAAATGACAATCCATTATGGACACAATACAACATCCAAGGGGTCCACAACTTATAAGTATAAAATTATACAACGGACACACGTTTGACACAACGCATGTTTATTTCACAACGCATGACTTAAAATAAAAATTCTAAGTTAAACTGTTCACATAGCGTATAGATACACTGTACATAGAACATGCAGTCATTTTGTCTTGATTGGGTGATAAGAATGATATTCTCAGTTGATGTGAATCAACTATGATGAATATGATGATTGAGTTAGTGGTTATATTATGGAATGATATAAACACAGATCATTGAATGCTTGAAATACTCATAAATGCTTTGTATTAACGGTAGTGGAATGTTACAATGAATGCTAGGGTTTTAGCATGAAACAGTAACAAGACACCTCTAAAACATATGACTATAAAAGATTCTAATATTCTAGTTGTCTAGTCATGCTCAAAGTAGGGTTTTTATTCTATTTATAGGCTGACAAAAGACCCTTACAAAAGGACTAAACTACCATTGAACTATACAATAGGAAACTAGTCTAAGTACAAAAGACTTCATTAGCATTTTCTTTTGTTCATCCACATTAACTAATACAGATATGTTGATCTTCATCAACATTTCTTTTCTTCTTCAGCATTGGTGTCTGGTCATCAGCATTGAGAAATATGGATGAACAAACACTTAGGCACATTTGTTGCCGAACATCCGCATTTGCAAATGCAGATGTACAAATACTTGGCAACATTTGTTTGGCTATCCGCATTTGTTAATGCAAAAGAACAAATACTTGTTAGCATTTGTTCCATGGTCATCTTCATGAAGAAATGCGGATAACCAACACTTGTCTTCCTCTTTTGAGAAAATTCTTCATCCGCATTACTTCTTGGACTTGGGGATAATTCCAGTAGAGTAACCATCCACTGGTCAGCGAAACTGTCAAGCCCATTCCCAGTTTTGCCCGGTGACGAAACAGAGTTTCCCCTAGCAATGAAACAGAGTTTGGCCGGATGAACCTGGTCAGCTGAATATGAGCGAAACTATAGTTTCACTCATAGTTTTGCTGGGCAGCAAAATACACAAAATACACAAAATACAAAGTTTAAACTAAGCAATCTAACATAGATCCTAGTACATTTAAACAAAATATAAACACTAATCTAAGGTGAGCCTAACCTAATCTAGATCTTCGATACTCCCCCTAGGTTGGATCTCACCGACAGGATCTTCTACAGCAGTATCATTAGCTCTTGCTTCATCTCCTGCTTTGGGTGTAATCTCTTCTTTTGCTCCTGCCGGATCAGCTTCCTCTCCATGGTCACTTGCACGTTCAAATTGTTTTGACAGGTCCTGCACATCCATCCTTATCTCATCATCTTGAAGGATCTTTGCAGCTAGCTCCTTGACCTCTGCCCTTACCCCACGAGTTTTGTTAGCAACTGCCATAAATAGGCTTGCTTCCTTTCTCATCTTAGCTCCAGCTCCAACCTTAATTTGATTCTCACATAACATCAACAGTTCCTCATCATAGAAAGAGAATACCTCCATAAGATCAAACAGTCTAATTTAAGCTCCATCCTTAACCCTTATCATAGCCTCCCTAGTGTTATTATCATAAAACCATTTCTCAAACTTTTGGAGCCTTTGTGGGAGGGATCAGGTAGTCTTACTCTTCCAACTCATTCTCCTCCAATATCAACCTCACTGACACCAACATCTTTTTCACCCAAACCTCCCATATTTGTAACACCACCACTACTAGGGCCCTATCCTGCCTTTGACGACATACTCATATTGAGAAATAAGTATCTTGATGTGTTTGTGAGATCATCTAACTCGGACTGAGTTAGCTGATTTGGCAGGCTGGCTGTTGCTTTCAATTCATTCACTTCAATCAGTAGTCTCTTAATCAAGTTTGTTGATCAACCATCATTTTTGTCATACTTTCTAATATTTCATATTTCTTTTTCTCTCTTAACTATTGATTCATCAGCTTTGTCTTAATCATGCTCAATCATTTGACAAAGAAGAGTTAAGATTTTTAATCACATCTTTATCCAAGCTGGCTCTGTCATATTTTCTTTGATGCTCATAAAAGGTTTGGTGTTTGTGCTTGGACCTTCTCTTAGTCACCTTTTCTAACTTAGCTTGATCTACCTTTTTCTTAGATGTCTTTTCCTTTTCATCCCTTGAACCCTCCTCAACCTTATCAATCTCTTCTTCAAAGTCATACCACCTTTCTCCTTTACATATCTCTTTCTTTTCTTGATAGCCTTGGCCCAATTTTCACTATTCTCCTCAACATTCTTGTTTTCAGACTCTATCACTCTTCTTATATAATTCCACCTCTCAGCAGGATACATGTTTTCCCATAAGTGAGTGATCCTTCCACTAAAATCATGTCTAATTGCTAAGCAATCAACAAATATCCTTGTGTTCATCTGTATAATCCTATTTATTTCTCTATGATGTGGAATGTTAGGAACCAAATCCTGAATCATCATTTGTATAAATCTTGGATAAAGCAGCCACTTGTCCTCCTTTAGTGCCATGATATTATTAGCCATGCAGTCAAAAATTAGCTTAGCAATATTGGCCTTTTGGCCTCTCCAGAATATAATCATAGCTCTTGCCCAATCAAGATTCAATCCATTTGACCCTCCTTTCCTGTGATAATGGCACATAATGAATACATGAGCAATGTCTCTACATTCTTTGGATAGAAAGGATTTTTTGATCTCCTTCCTAGTACCAAAAAGAGGTCCCTCATAACCGATGCTTTTGAAAGCCTCCAACACCTCATGCTCAGATAAAAACACCTCATCCCCACAACGTTTACAAGTCTAAAAACTCTAGCAATAGTCTCCATAGTAATAGAAATGTCGTTCTCTAGAATTCTTGCCACTATCCTTTGTGGATTAGCCCTGGTATCATACTTTGTTGTTCTCCAGAATTCTCTAATGTGCAGATCATACATGGGCGGGGAATGAGAAATAGCATAAGCAATAGTAGAACTCCTCAGCCAACATATACAGTCTGTGTCCAATAGCTTTTGGATTCTAATCATCCAAAATAGATGTGATGTTATTCCGGTCATGAATTTCAAAATGGCCATTTATCTGAAAAATAGATAAAATAGGTTAGAAGGGTATAACAAGATAAATAGAAAAGATAAACAACAAAAAAAATAAAACTAAAGTAAAACTGAATTAATTTTACCGGTCGAAACTGAATTTCGCTAGACGAAACTGTAGTTTCGACATGCAAAAGTATAATTTCGGCAGAAAATCACTTGAAATTTCGGCCAGCCGAAAGAGCAATTTTGGCACGTTGAAACTGTAGTTTTGGCACGCCAAAACTGAATTCAAGCATGAGAAACTGTCAAGTTCGCACGGGTAACATAACAATACAATTTCGCTGAATTCAAGTGCACTTCTGTTCAGTGTCGCAGAAAGCACATTTACTTTCGCAGAAAGAATCTGCGAAGGTAAATGAACCGTCTCAAGACAAAATCAATTTAAAGCGGATTAAACACCGATTAATGTACACATTCAAGTTTGAAACACCCACCTAATGACTAAATCAACACAGAGGATACTCATAAACCAATCAATAGTGGATAACAGATTAGAGGTCCAATTAGGGCAATAAGTGGTCTGAGAAACTAGATGTGCGAAAATGAGAAGAAGATTTCCCATATCATGATATATAGTCCATAGTTTTCTTGTTAGCGAAACCATAGTTTCACCCGATTCAAAATTAGATATAAAATATGAGCGAAAGAACCGGTGAACCTGTAGTTTCACTCGACAAAACTTCCAACGAAACAATAGTTTCGCTGAAACCTAAAACTAAATTTTTTCTTTTTCATTTAAATATATTAAAACCAATTTTAAGCGAGACAAAAAGATGAAATTAAGAAACAAAGACACCCTATGAGACCAACATCATTTCACAATGAAATATAAGAAATAGATGAAATACTAAAAGAAATAATAATAAAAGAATTAAAAATAATAAAAAATAAATTTTGTAAAAGAGGTTAAAAGGATATTGAAACTCTTTAAACTAAAGAGGCTTTCCGGAAAATCAGAGATTGGCAGGATTGATGATATATTTATCCTTTTAAACCCATGCCTTCTTCTTTTCAACAAGTAGTTCGCGGCTTCCATTATCATGTTTTGCGGTTAGTTTGAAGAAAACTTAAATGACTCGGTCCCCACAGACATTTGGCAAATAAACTCGTTCTATCCTCATGATATATTGAACAATATGATTGACTCTATTTGATTTTCCAATGGACAACACAACAAAGATATTTTCATAAGAATCACAGACCTTATTATTTTAAAGAACCAATGATAAGAGCTCCAAGTCTATATTGACGTATAACAAAATAGATGATAATTTGAACTTAACCGATGATAGCTTCATGCCTATACTTACGTATAACAAAAAAGATTATCGGAATGTGCTGATGAGAGCTCCAAGTCTATACTTACGTATAACAAAGGAGATCATCACTCGAGGTCAATGTTCACACATAGTAGAGGAGATAAGCACGTAATATTTAGCAGGAAAGTGCTTGGACACAAGTAGCGTTATTAAGTACACGGGAAAGGGGAACATGGAATTTTCTTTAATGATCATCAAAGTAGAGTTTATTACGCTCTCGATCCATTTTGAACAAGGACTTGTAACTTTGTGTAGGCCAAAATGTCAAGGAGATAATCCAAGTCAAAAAGTTTCTTATCCTTTTAGTTTAGCCACAAGATCATTGTCTACTTTGTATTCTACCTGAGCCTATCATGCATATCCCAGCATAATACTTGACCTCCTTAAAATCTTCCAGGCAACAAAATTTTTATTTCTATGGAGTTTTGCAAGAACAGGTAGATTTATGTTATTCTCCACCGAAATTTCTACGAATCAGCAAGATAAGAGAAATTTCTAAATTTTTTATATGTTGTAAAATAGTGAAGGATCGTGGAGCATAAAATTGGAAGGAAGAAAAGAGAAAAATAAAAATTATGTACAATATTTTTATAAGATAATGAAGAAAACGGGTTTCAAAAATATTTTAATCCCAACATGGAGATCAATTCATAAAAGCGAGGTTTATCGAAAGTTTTAATGAAAAGATCCGCTTTTTGATTGTCAATCGAAATAGGATCAATAAAACCCTTTTCTTGAGCATCACTGATGGCATGAATTCTTGTCTCAATGTGCTTGGTGCGGGAACGATGAATTGGATTCTTAACAATTCCAATGCCTGCTTCGTATCATAAACTAATAGAGTGTGAAGGGACTTGAAACCATAATCAATCATCTGATGTTGTATCCACAACACTTGAGATCAATAACTAGAAGTAGCAATATACTCTACCTCCCCTGTGGAAAGAGACATAGTTGTTTGCTTCTTGCTCTGCCATGAAACTAGACAATTAGTTAGATAATAAGAACCACTGGTGACTGATTTTCTTTTCAGCCTGCAATCATTAGAATCACTATCAGAATAAGAATGCAAAGCATTTTAGATAACGAAAACATTGTTTGACTGCCTTTTCATGAGACTCCTTTGGGTTAGACTGATATCGAGCATAATACCACAAAAGTGATGTCTGGACGACTGGCTGTAAGGTACATTAGAAACCAATCATTGATCTGTAAAGATGAGGATCCATAAATTTCCCATTTTCATCGGGAGTGAGACATGTTTAAGCAGTGAATGGGGTCAAATCAGTAGAAGCATCATCCATCTTGAATTTCTTAAGAATTTCTTTGACATACTTTTCCTGATGAATAAGGATTCCTTGAGGCTTTTGTTCAACTTTCAAATCAAGGAATAAGCACATCTACCCCATCATTCTCATTTCGAAGCGACTTCTTATAACCTCCTCAAATTCTCTACAAAGCTTAGGATTGGTGGAACAAAAAATAATGTCGTCAACATAGACTTGTGCGATAAAACATCTCACCATCCACTTCTTTCTTAAATAAAGTCATATCAGTAGTGCCATATGAAAAACCATTGGTCAGAAGATATTGGGTAAGAGTCTCATACTAGATATGTTAGATCTAGGAACAATAGATCTAGATCATTTAGTATAGGCTTAGAACATTGATCAATATTTGTAATGAATGATTGTAACTCATTATTATAATATATGCATTATGTATATAGGTCCATATGTGTATTGATTTGTGTATGATTGCAGGTAGAAACATAATACTTGGTCAAGTACTAAAATTGACTAAGTGTAAGAAACATCTATGGATGAATAGTTTGTTCTTCTGTAGATATGTTTCTTACAAGTATCAAACATCTGAAGATCATCTACGGATGAACAACCAATTGGAGTTCAAGTAAATCAGAGTTCAAGTGAAGACTCCTACGGATGAGCAAACTCCTGCGGATGAACAAACTTCTACGGAAGAGTAAATTTCCTGTTGAAGACAATGTTTCTTCGGAATCCCAACTCTTGTATTTAAATAATACAAGTGTTACCATTCAACAAGTCAACAAGTCAGCTGTGCGAATCCCATGAGATCCGGTGTTTCCTTAACAAAAACAATTTCAAATTCCAAGAGATCCGGTGTTTCCTTAATGGAAACATCATTGTCTATAAATATGGATCTTAGGTTTCACATCAAGGACGACTAGACAACACACGAATATAAAAAAACCAAGCATCAATACGGCAAACCCAAACATCACATCAAATCACACAAAGGTAAACCCTAGTAGGCGTCACATCAACATCAACACATTCAAAGCAGTTATTAGTCATTAATTATTTATTCATCTGTAATCATTAATATGTTTTAATGAAATACGTTTGAATCAAATCTTTTTTTTGATTATTAATTGTGTTTTTCTCATTGTGTTCGTGTTAATCATTAATCATTATAGTTGATATTTAATTATTAAAATCAATTAAACAAGGTTAATGTTGATTCCACAAACATTAACTTGACTCCATATTGACAGTGATAATTCCTGATTGCGATCCTTGAATTCAAAAGTGGAATCAGAGCCATGTGCTCATTGATTTAGATCGATTGATCTATTAGTGTTAATATCGTTTAATTATTTGCTTATTTCACTAGATTTTTCAGTCTTTGCTAATTAGATCTATTGTTTTTAAGCAAATCTTTTTTGTGTGATTTTATTAAAATAGTTAATTGTCCTTCAGCAAGTATTGTTACATTGCTTGATTAACTTGGGTCAATATTTAAATCAATTGAATAGTAGATCTTGGTTATTGATTGACATATATAAATTTGTTCTTATTTAATTGAACAAATATTAAACAAATCAAAACATAACTTTGGTGGATCATCGTACCAACCCAAAGTTGGAAACAAAAGAAGACTTCAAATCCTGGAAAATCAAGTTTAGGAATCATGTTAATTATACATCATCTGACTTATGGGTTTCAATAACTGAAAGTCCTTATATTCCACCCACTCTTGGGCCAGATTATAATGACAATAATTAACCCATAAGTACAAAGGACCTGTCACCTGCTGATGTTAAGAAGGTTAAAATTAAAGCATACAACTTGCTTAGAATGGCTTTACCTGAAGAAATATTAATCAGGTATGAGAATTACAAAACGGTTAGATGACACACGAACACAAAAAACTAAGCATCAATACGACAAACCTAAACATCACATCAAATCACACAAACATAAACCCTAGCAGCTATCATATCAACATCAACACATTCAAAGCAGTTTAGTCATTCATTATTTATTCATCTGTAATCATTAATATGTTTAATTGAAATATGTTTGAATCAAATCTTTTTGTTTTATTATTAATTGTTTTCTTCTCATTGTGTTCGTCTTAATCATTAATCATTATAGTTGATATTTAATTATTAAAAACAATTAAACAAGGTTAATGTTGATTCCTCAAACATTAACTTGACTCCATATGAACACTGATAATTCGTGATTGCGATCCTTGGATTCACAGGTGGTATCAAAATGACAAATTCCTTATGGAAGATTCTTCATACACTTTGTGAAGGGAGTGATGAAATTAAAAGCATTAGGAAGGACACCCTTTGTTCATATATGAAATTTTTCATCATATTGAGGGTGAATCAATTCCTCAACAATTCCATAGATTTATGCAACTTGTTACAGAGATGAATATCTTGGAGTTGAAATACACAAATAAGGAATTAAACAAGAAGATGCTCCATACTTTGCAAGATAGTTGGAAGCAAACTGTGTTCATGCTCAAGAACACCATTGATCTCAAAGAAACTGGTTTAGATACACTAGTAGCTAAAGTTGAGGCTCTTGAAATGGATGAAAAATCAAGAAACAAGAGTGTGAGAACTCATGTCTCACCCTATCACTTTAAAGAAACAAAAAGTGCTGGTAGTGCCTTCATTTCCAACAATGATAGTGATAACTCTTGTACCTGAGTGAAGATGAATAGGAAGTAAGTTTCTATGCATCAAAGCCTTTAAAGAAATCTTCTCAAAGTAGGTCAAGAAATGATAAAGGAAGAACTGATGATCAAAGAGATGCATCATCAGTAAAGTCTTCATCAAATAACAACCAAATAGAGCCCATCACTATCATTCTGGACTCTAAAGAACAAAAAGCAGCTTTTGCAGCTTTCAGTTCAAGTTTTCAAGCTTACCTGAGAAGCTCATTAACCTCTGCCAACGTTTGCCAACATGACTTGGAAGAACTACATCTAGATGTAGTGGAGGAGATGGATCTACAATGGCAAAAGGCAATGATTGCTTATAGAGCTAAACAATATCTTAGGAGAAGTAAGAATTTGGCTGCTGCAAGTAAATCATCAAAGAGTGTTGATAAGTCAGAGGTAAGATGCTTCAAGTGCAATCTCTATGGACACTTTTCTAGAGAATGCAATAAAATATCAAATCTTGATTTCACACAACATCAGCAACATCAACAATATCAGTCTCACCAAACATCATCATCTCAAAGATCTTTCAAGCAACCACAACTTACCAACTTATCCCCACTAGCCATTAATACATCAGCAGGAACTAGTAACTCTAAAGAAACTAAGCTGATCATACTTCAAGATGGAACCTATGACTGGAGTATGTATGAGAGGGAAGTCCTCGAAGAAAATCAAGCTTTAATGGCTCACATGGGAAACAAAGTTCCACCCATGGCTAGTGAGGTAAGAGATAGGTTTTGGTAAGCAATATGTCTTGAGGAAGATGAAAGAAATATAGAGTCCATACTCAACAACTGGCTGATAAAGTTAAAGAAACAATGATTTTGAATGAATCTCATGTAAGAGAACATAAATTATATCAAATAAAAATTAACTCTTTACAAAAGGATTTAGATAAAATTGTTTAGAAAATTACAGTTTAAAAGCACAAGTTGAGCATCTGACCACTTCCTTAACTAAATCCATGGCTGATCATGCATCAACCAAAGTGAAACTTCAGAAGTTTCTACTTCATCTCAGTAGTATGAGAAATTATAAAATTCTTATATTGAATCAAAGAACAGGTCTGGTTGGGATATAATGCTGTGGCACCTCCTATAAACAATAATTACGCACCTTTACATGAATCAATGATAAATAACTTGTCAAATCATTTTATGCCAAGCACCAAGTTTGAAACACTATTCTAATCACAAGATATTCATAATAAAACTGAGGTGAATGAAATGAATCTTTTGAATCAGAAAAGATTAATGAAAAGGATTCAGATTTGTCTTTGATGAGTGTGATGACTTGGATGATTCTGATGAACATGATGATGATCTACTGAACATGGGTAAGAATATTGTTTTTGAAACAAACATTCCAAAAGTTCTTGAAGAAACAAAGTTGCCATATCCTCCAAAACAAAGAAACATGCTGAAGACTGTTTGCAAGAGAATAGCTCAGCTAAATGAAGGTCTTCAAGAACTACATCAACAACAAAAACCTTCAAATGAAGTAACTGAAAAGTGTGCCTCTACCGAGGAAGTACACAAATCATCCGTTGAAAAAGCAAAGAAGAAGCTATCAGCTGATCTTCAACGGAAGAAGAAACCTTCTTCAGTAGAAGTTCATACTGATTCAGTAGATGATCTATGAAATGCAAAGTCAGCAACAAACAAATCAAAACTTCAAAGCTGAAAGAGGATAAATCAACTTCAAAACTGAAAAAGGATGCAAAGTCTCAGAACTTGACAAATAAGAAGAAAGTAACCGATTCTGACAAACAATTAGAGGAGACATATTGTAAATGGTGTGACATGAAAAACCATAATACTAAAGATTGTTACTTCAGTAGTTATTGTTCTATTTGCAATATGAACAATCACATGACATCTGACTCTTACTTGAACAAACATTGTGCTATTTGTAACAAAAATAACCATTCAACTCAGGAATGTTATTTCAACAAAAAGAACAAGACAAAGAGCACAAAGAAGAAATAATAAGATAAAGCTAAATCAGATACTCAATCCACTGATTGTGAAAAAGATTCAAAATTAAGAAGCCATAACAAAAACAAAAGCCAAAATCAAAGGAGAAAACATCCACTAATGTTCAACCTTTGAAGAAAAGAATAGCATTCCAACAATCAGAAAGACCTCACAAAAGGGTGGATTTAACTAAAAAGGAAACAAATGCTGATGATGCTTTCTTTAATAATTATGAAAAGGGAACTCATATACCTTATTCAAAATCAAAAGATAGTGAAACTTTCAACCATAAAATTCATTATCAAAACCAAAGCATCAAACCAACAAAAATAAGGTGAATGAAGAAGAGATTGAGAAACAAGACCTAGTTCATCAACATCATCTTCAACAGAATCATCCTCGCCTGCAACAACATAAAATGAATCAAACAAAACTAAAACTAAAACTTCAAAACTTATTCATGAAGGAGTAAAAATTTTAGATACTCCTGGCAAACCCAGATCATTAAGGCTTGGGTTGTCAATTCTAACTGATTTCTTTCTGAGTGCAGGAACAATCTTAGAGAGCTGACAACAAGTGGTATGTTGATAGTGGTTGTTCCACGCATATGACAGGAAACTGTTCACTTCACCATGACGTCAAACATAAAAATGCTTCATATGTGGAATTGGGTGGGGATAAGAAGGGAGGTAAAATAGTTGGTAAAGGAATGGTAACTAATGGTGTGCTCAAATTTGAGAAAGTAAACTATTGTGAAAATTCACAATATAATTTACTGAGTGTGTCTAAAATTTGTAATCAAAATTATACCACATTATTTGATAACACTAACTGTTACATTCTTAAGCCAGGTTTTTTGTTCCAAAAGATTGGGCCCTTCTTAAAGCATCAAGAAAAGGAAACACATATGTTTTGGATATGAACAACACTTCACTCATAAGACATGAAACATGCCTTTTATCTAAGTCATCAGAAGATGAATCTCAATTGTGGCATAGAAGGCTTGTCCATTCTAACATGAAGAACATGAACACATTGGTGAAAAATGACTTAGTCATTGGATTGCCAATGAAAGAGTTATATTGTTCAAACCATTATTCTTCTTGTTATAAAGTAAAACAACATAGAATTTCTCATAAATCCAAAATTATCAATACAAACACTACACCACTCAAATTGCTTCACATGGATCTGTTTGGTCCAATCAATGTGATGAGCATTTGAAAGAGGCAATATTGTTTGGTGATAGTTGATGATATCACTAGATTCACATGGTTCTTCTTCTTAAAACAAAAGAGTGAAACATCAGAAACATTAATGGACTTTGTCATCAAGATTGAGTATCAACTTGATTTAAAAGTTAAAATTTTCAGGAGTGACAATGGGACTGAATTTGTTAATTCTGACTTAGATTCCTTTTGCAGGAATAAAGGTATTGCAAGGCAATTCAATGCACCAAGAACTCCACAACAGAATGGAGTTGCTGAAAGAAGAAACAGAACACTTATTGAAGTAGCAAGAACAATGCTAGCTGGTTCATAATTGCCTATCACTTTCTGGGCTGAGGCAGTGAATACAACATGCAATGTTTAAAATAGGGCATTGATTGTCAAAGAACATAACAAAACACCTTATGAGTTTTTTAAAATAAACCATACATAGGATATCTTAGAGCTTTTGGTTGTCATGTATCTGTTTTAAACATAAAGAACAATTGGGAAATTTTTTAGAAAAAGCCTATGATGGTTTTTGTTGGATATTCTTCAACATCTAAATATTATAAGATATACATTCCATAACATTTAATTGGAAGAAACTCCTAATGTATCTTTTGATGAATCCTTATTTACTAAATCAGTTAAAGGATCATCATGATTGTTTGATATAGATGCACTAACAGATTCATTTTACTCTGGTTATTTGAATAATGCAGGATCTGATGATACATGCTATCCATTTGTTCCCCCAAATTTGAAAAGTTTCATTATATACTGATCCTCCAAGGATACACAATTCAAGTATTATAGAACAAGGAACAACCAATAATTACAATGATGATGCACAAGTCCAACGATCTAAATGCACATCCTCAATGAAACACTTCATCAGTAGCTGTTGACTTTGCATGTACAGATGTGTACATGTCTATATGAAGATATGAATAATGTCTCAGCAACTGTTCCATGCTATCAAGAAGATACAACAAACATTGGAAATGATTCATCAAGTCCACATATACTATCTAGAGAAGTTCATGTAACTCCTACAGAAGAACAAAATGCTTCTCGCGAAGTTCCTACAGAAGACATTAATTATACTACTGGTGTTCAAACTCAGGAAGACCACTCAATACCCAATGATGAACAAGAAGAACACTTTGACTACTTCCTAAATTCATCATCTGGATTGGATCAGTCTGCACCAATGAATATGACTAACTTGGAATCAACTATTTCAGTTGAATCAACTCCAACAACAAGAATTCATAAGACACATCTAGTCAATAACATTATTGGAGATCCTGACAAAAGAACTACAAGAAGCCAAAGTGGAACTGCCAACATCTGTCTTTACACTTGTTTTGTTTCACAAGTGGTCCTCCAAACATCATAGCTGCTCTAAAAGACAAATGTTGGATTAAAGCTATGCAAGAAGAGCTTCAACAATTTAGAAAGTAGAAATTCTAGAATCTAGTTGATTTACTTGAAGGCCAACATCCAATTGGAACTAGATGGATTTTTAAAAATAACTAGATGACAGAGGTATAATTGTGAGAAACAAAGCAAGGTTGATTGCATAAGGATACACACAAGAAGAAGGAATAACTATGATTAAGTTTTTGCACCAGTTGTAATAATTGAATCCATAAGAGTATTCCTAGCATATGCATCACATAAGAAGTTCACTGTCTATCAAATGGATGTTAAGTGTGCTTTTCTATATGGGAAAATTGATGAAGAAGTCTATGTATCACAACCTCCTAGATTTGAAGATCCTCACTACCCACATAGGGTATACAAGCTTGATAAAGCTTTGTATGGTCTTCACTAAGCACCAAGAAAGTGGTATAAAAATTATCATCTTTCTTGCTAAAGCATGGATACAAAAGGGGAACCATTGATCAGATTTATATTCTCAAACAACAACATCAAGATCTCTTAGTTATACAAATTTATGTTAATGACATATATTTGGATTAACTAAAAACAGATTGTGTGTAAGCTTTGAAGAATTGATGAAATCTGAGTTTCAGATGAGTTCAATGGGAGAATTAACTTTCTTTCTTGGTCTACAAGTTCATCAGAAGACAGATGACATTTCATTAATCAAGAGAGATACATTCATCAAATATTGAAGAAGTACAACCTTGCTGATACATCTTCATGCAAAACACCAGCCTCAACAATTGAAAAGACTATACCTGATCCTACAGGAAAACTGTTGATCAAAGGTTATATAGATCAATGATAGAATTGCTTATGTATTTAACTGCCAGTAGACCTGACATTATGTTTGCTGTGTGTGTTTGTGTAGGTACCAATCAGATCCAAAAGAGTCTCATCTGAATGCTATGAAGAGAATTCAAATATCTCAAAGGAAAACCAACACTTGGACTTTGGTATCCAAAGGATGGTGATTTCACTCTCTACTTATATTCAGATAGTGACGTTGGAGGATGCAACAACAACAGAAAATCCACAGCTGGTGGATGTCAATTCATAGGACCAAGGCTAGTTTCATGGCGGTGCAAGAAGCAAACAAATGTATTTGTATCCATAACTGAGGCCGCGTACATAGCTGCTTCAGCTGGTTGCTCTCAAGTCCGTTGGTTGCAAAACCACTTACTTGATTATGGTTACAATTTCCTTCAAACTCCAATTACATTGACAATAGAGCTGCTATGTTTATAACTGCTAATCCTGTGCAACATAGTAAAACAAAGCATATTGAAATAAGATTCCATTTTCTGAGAGATTGCTTAGAAAAATGTTTGATCAAGTTAGTCAAAGTGGATACAATAAATCAACTTGCTGATTTATTCACTGAAGCCTTTGTTCAGTTAGATTTAATTTTCTAATTGAGTCTCTAGGCATGATTAACTTAGATTAATCATTATGAACAAACAAAGAAAAGCATGTGTCTATCCTTGTAAATAGTAACAAATAGATAATACAAAAATATTTTCTTTTTGTGTATTTTAATTTAACATGACATATGTTTGGGAAATGATAGTACACTATACCTTTGCTTCTACCTGAATTCTTAAATATCATTAAAATCTGATCAAGTTACTTGATATGTGAGTAGGTTCATCTTGAGTGGAAATTACACTAAGAGCATGCCAAATATTATGCAAAGTGATTGTTTGTGGAACTTCATTTTGAGGATACAGAAAGTAAATCTTATTCTGATGTGACCAAATCTCTCATCTAGGAACACTATGTACCAACACTTTATAATACCTATCTTTGCAAATCATACTCCCTGTTTTGTGTAAACAAAGACCTGGGTGTATGATCACCATGGCTTACATTAGTAACCAACCGTTGAAAAGATCATGATCCTCTTCGTCCCTCTGTTTTGTGTAAACAAAGACCTGGGTTAAAAGCACCTCTGTTTATGTAAGTAAAGACCTAGTGACCTGATGATGATCATATCTAAGCTCTCAAAAGAATCCTCTATGATCAACTGTAAATTAAATCTAGAGCTTTTCATCGATGCATAATGAGATGTCAAATGCATCTTAAGATAGAACTTATAACTTAAAGTACATAGTTTCTAAGTGTGAAAAGTTGATTTGACTCACAAAGGGAGGACAAACTCTAAGTGAATTGAATGTGAAGCCCATAGTAGTTACTCACTAATAAACATGAAAACATGATAAACAACAAACCTAGCTGATACAATACTCTTGTATGGATTTAAGTGGACAAACATACTTGAAATTAGAACTAAGATCAGGTATCATTTCAATAAATTAACTCATCAAGAAGATGCTTAGTATCATAGTATGATCCTATTCTACGTGTATATATGTTTGTACATAGTCCTCATTTTAATTTTGTTTAGTTCAATTTCCTTCTGTTTGGTCAGACATGTGTCTTTCATGATATTCTTCTTAGAAATTATGATAAATACATTCATTCATTATTAATAAAAAATATGAAGGAATTGGAACTGAGCACATCTTGGCTTTTGGATACATGAAGTTTTTGAATTTTAAACCTTCTTGTGCACAATTGTCATGAATACAAAGTCAACAAGGTCCAATAGCAATAAATGGTTCTTTTAGTTGACTAGGACCATACAATAAAATAAGTTTCAAACGGTGCATCTCAAGCATCAACAGAAACTACAATGCATTTAAAGCATTAGAAGCTACAGTGCATTTCAAGCATCAGCAGAAGCTACAGTGCCTTTAGCATCAGTAGAAGCAACAATGTAAAATTTAATAAAACTTGTCTATCCGTAGATTGGTAAACTACGGATGAGCCAATGCTCCAAAAAGTATAATCTAATTTCATAGATTGGTAACCTATGAAAATTTAAGTTATACTTCATCAGCAGAAGAAGAAGTTTTAATGATAAGTCATCCACAGATGATCAATAGAATCCATAGATGATCTTCGGAACAAATAGAAACTGCGGATAAGTTAAATTGGATAGAGGGTCCGACATTATTAAATACATGTAATTAATGTGTGAGAGAGTATAAATGATGTCCTTGACTTAACAATTCATTATTCACCTTTTAGAACACTTTTTCAGACCTAGAAAATCACACTTAACAAACATTTTCCCTCTTCATAAACATTCAAAATCAATGAGTCAAAACATCAAACAAACACATAATCATGATCTCAGATCGTTGTGTTCAAGGTAAAACATGTTGTAATGATCAATAATGAACTGTTTAATCTTAGTTATCCTTACAACTATTCGTATACCCATGTCTATAATGTTTATTCTAACATAATCTTCTTTATTCGTATGTTTAGAAGATGTCTAATCTATTTGCAAGGGAGCACAATGTGTGTGTATTCTTAAACCCTGACGATCCTATTTGAGAAGGATGTCGAGACCTCATCCGCTATCTGAGAAGATCTAGGCTGTTTTATCCCTTATCTACGGAGCCGGTGATACATCAATCACACATTATTGATTTCTGAAACTCTGCACGAATAGAAGAATATGGAGAAGTTATCATGGCGGAAGTGAAGAATCAAAGACTTAGGATGGATGAACAGACCATAAGGATGTTGGATCTTGCATGCCCAAGACACATACAAGATTGATGTGGTTAGTACGTTATGATCCAAGTCAGGTCATACTCAATAACAAGCTAAACAAACACCAATAAATATTTATTTTTTGATAAGATCAAACAAATAAATATCGACACCAATTTAGAAAATGGGTTTTTTAAATCATTGCTTTTCGGATAGAACACATTATATGGATAATTTGTTCATGAGAAATTATTTGTTTTATTATTTAAATGGGTTAAATAATAACAAATAAAAGTGTGTTAAAGTTATAAAATTAAAAGGGTTTTAATTTTACAAACTTATAGGTTAAAGTGTGTAAAATTTTATAAAGATTAAAATGGGTGGGAACCCATTCTGAATCCAAACATTTCGGCCGCCCCTTGGACCTTCTCCTTGGGATTCCTTTTCTTGTTTTAATACAAGAATTGAACTTAATTCACACTCTACCCAACATACACATTTCTCTCTCACACACATAAGAACTCTCTCCTCTTGTTTTCAAGATGAAATTTTCGGTTTGAAGTGGTTCTTGGCTGAAAATTCGGATTTGATAAGAGGAGCAAGAAGGAGGCTTTGGTGTTGCACTCCCTAACAAGTTAGGTGTTTTCAAGGGATGTGGGTATACTAGCTTGAGGCCTTCTTCTTTGGAGGCTTGGATTCAAGAACATCATCCATCTTCTCCATCGAATTCCATCCATCTTCTTGTTCATAGAAAGGTTGTATTCTATGAACACCCTATGGTTGTTTATGTTTAATAGCATGTCTTTTCACATATATTTGATCCTTGTTCTTGGGTTTGTTATCTTGACATATAAAATGGTTATTGTTCAGAATATTAACATGTTTTATATGTTCTTTTATCTGCTGTGTTTTTTTGTTTTACTGGTTAAACTATATTTGATAAACTTGTAACAAGCCCAACAATGGCAGCTAGAGGGTATGTGGAAAACTTGCTTCATAAGTCCAAGAAAGGTTAGTTTTGTTGGACTTTTTCAACCCATTAGGGGCTGATTTGTTATGGATATATAGGGTACCATGTGTTTGAAAGCATGCAAATACAAGGTACATAGAGTTTTCTAAACTAGAGTTATCAAAACATCAAATTTCTTTAAAATAAGTTTAACACCATCCTTTTGCACAACACTTGAGTCATTTGGAAACTCTTAATGGGATAAAGGTCACCTAACCATTTTGAGGGAACTTGTGATTTGAGGTGGAATAACATATTTGTTGGATAAAGGTCAACTAAACACTTATGTTGGTAAACCACATATGTGTGCAAGTAGGGTGACTTGATTTGCAAACCATGTTAAATGGATAACCTACAATGTGGTTTACAAAGAGTGTTGATGGGATAAACATGCCGACTATAGATTGATGTTTAAAGTCGATCCTATACCTCTAGAAGTTGCAAAGGGTTGCAATTGTCTAAACATTGACTACCTTGTTAATTAAATAATGGGATTAAGGTCACCTACCACTATTAAATGTAACGTTGGATTCTAGAATTTTAAATTGTGTAAGACACATAAAAGGGTATTAATGATTAAAATATGATTATATCGAAAATACTAAAATTGAACTTTGTTAAATTTTGTAGATGGCCACCGACAACAATGAAAATAATGATATCCCATCCGCTCACTCACTATCACTAAGAACCATTCTTCAAAAGGAGCGTCTAAACCATAATAACTTTATATATTGGTTTCGAAACTTGAGAATTTTCTCAAGCAAGAAAAACGATCGTATATTTTAGATGATCTGATTCCCGATCAACCTAATAAAGATGATGAGGAGGCTTATAACAATTGGGTGAAATACACTAAGGACTCAGTCCAAGTGTCTTGCCTAATGTTGGCAAGTATGACTCCGGATCTTCAACATGAGTATGAACATCACGGAGCATACATCATGATTACCCAGTTGAAGGAAACGTTCCAACAACAAGCAAGGGTAGAGCGCTTCGAAATGGTTCGAGCACTCCACGCATATCGTATGGATGACACCCAATCCGTCTCATCGTATGTACTTAAGATGAAGATCCACATAGACCGCCTCGAAAGGTTGAATTGTCCCGTACCAAAAGAGTTGGCTACGGATTTGATCCTCAACTCTTTGTCAAAAAGGTTTGACAATTTTGTTATGAATTATAACATGAAGGGTGGGACAAGAACATAAGTGAACTTCATTCTATGCTCAAAATACATGAGGCAACCATGGGTAAAAAGGTTTTACCCATTCTCTCCATCAATGAAGGTGGGAACAAAAAGAGGCCTCACCCCGCACCCCAAGGAAATGGCCAAGGGTAAAGGGTACGTTAAGGGGAAGGGAAAGGGAGTGGTAAGAGCGCCACCACCAAAAACCAGCGGAGAAGAAGCAAAGGTTGCTTCGAATGACCATGCTTTAAGTGTGGGGAGATTAAACATTGGGCAAGAAATTGTCCTGTCCATCTCAAAGAGTTGCAAGCTAAGAGGGATGCCGGGCAAACCTCAAGTACAATTTTCATGATCCATATTGATCTCAATTTAATATCCTCTAACACATGGTATTGGATACCGGATGTGGAACTCATATTTGAAACTTATTGTAGGGGTTCAAAAGAATTAAGGACTTTAAGAAAGGGGATGTTAGCCTCTACATGGGGAATGTGGCAAAAGTTCAAGTTGAAGACTGACAGGACTACATCTTGAAGCTTCCAAATGGTTTGGAAGCAATTTTGAAACACGTTTGTATGCTACTAGTTTGACTAGGAATATTATTTTCAATTTCCAAATTAAGAAAATATGGTTATGTTATGACATTTATTGAAAATGAAATTCATGTTTCTTTAAATGACATATTTATTTTACATTTGTTCCTATTAATGGTATTTATGAATTGGTTCGTGAAAACACATTATATGATAGCTTATTATACAAAACCACCACCAAAAGGCTCCAATTGGATTTGAGTAACACCTATATTTTGCAACGCAATAGATGAGTAGACCTCATTGGTGGATTAAAATTCAAACTAAGTTGTCCAACTTGCTGTGGGTCCCATTTATCCTTGGTTAACACAATCAACGCAGTTGCAATAAGGGGTGAAGAGCAAATAAATGCCACAAATGGTGCGGACGATCATAAAAAATGACCAAAGCACATGGAAAATGCAAAATTCAATCAAGCTAATAACTTATGTTGTTGGTGTGTTATGTGCAAAAAGAAAATAAATGCTCTAGCAAGAAGATAGGTTGTGTGCCTCTCTGCTGTGCGGTGGCACTGACCTAAGGATAAACATAACCTAAATATTCTAGTATTCGTTGTGTTTGCTCCTCTTGCGGTGCGATGGCACTGACCTGAGGCTTGGCATCTCTTTGAAAGCTCTTATAATAGTTTCTTCTTAAAATATACCCGTACACCGCTCTAAAATCTTCTGAGGAACGTTGAGTACCATATGAGCACGGGATCCACAAATAGTTGTTGAAATAATTAAACCTTAACTTATCACCGATATGTGTCAAAAATCTATGTATGGATTTAAGAGGACAAGTATACTAACAATCATCGTGAGCTGCAGTCTCAAAAGTCAAATCATTGCGTGTATCTTGTAGCTCTAGTACGATTTCCTAAAATTGCTATTGACTCTCGGTCAAAACAAGAATCTAGCATCAAAATAGTTTATTAAAATATCCCAAATGATTCTTATATACCTGTATGATTCCATATTGAATCGTACGAGAAATTATCAAATAGAATTGAAGCTATGCTATCCAGGAAGTAAAATCGGTTAGAAGTACTCTAATAGGTTTAAATCCATCTCCAATCAAAAATACAAAATATGTCTTGGTTTGTTTTAAATTTCTAGTTGTTCTATTTATTTATATTTAGTTATTGGTAGGTAAAGTCGGACTATACATCTGGATTCAATTTATGAATCACTCACTAAAGAGGTCATATCTGAGGTGACCAATGGGGTTTTAAATTAAGGATCACATCTGAGGTGGTCAAATAGTTTTTTAAAATAAAAGGATCAAGTCTCAGGTGCTAACAGTTTTCTCAATAAAAATGTCATGTCTGAGATGATCATCGGTCATAACGTCTATAAATAGTAAATAGGTATGTTTGAATGTGAAAGAGGTCAAACTCATAAGTATGGAGCAATCACACGATTGGACCATGAGTATGGGCAAATCGGACAATTGGACCATAAGCATGGGTCAATCCATGCGATTGGATAACCAGAATGAACCAATCGCATGAATGGAGGTGACCGACTGAGTAAGTCGCACGACTGAACCCTAGTCGCACGAATGAATGTGACCGACTGAGCCAGTCGCATGACTGAGACCCAGTTGCATGAATCAAGCATGCGAATAGGTCCAGTCACACGACTGAATGTTGACCTAGTATAAATAGCAAGGAGTCAGTCGCAAGGAGTCTCATCACCCCTCAATCGCTCTCAAGTCGCACAAAGAAAAGTTACTTTGCCCAAAGTTCGTTTCAGTGATTTAGAATCTTGTTTGTGACTCTAATGATACTCTCTGTATCTACAGGTAATGTGAGATGAAAACAACCTTAATGTTTGGGTAATCAAGCCCTAATGACTTAAATTGGTCAAAAAGAAACCGAGACAAAGTTTTCAAAATGAACCACTAAAGTGGACTAAATCATAATTTAATGAGTATTAGGTGTTATTTGAGCTTTTGCGAGTTAATGACCTAACCACAACGTTTAACATAAAAGTATATACCAAGAACTGAATTTAAGTGTCGAATAGAGACCTTGCGAATGGACATGTGATGAACTTCAATCGCCCCACGATTGAGGGGCGTCTGACTCAATCACACGTATGAAACCTGCATATGAGTTCAGTCACCGACGGTTTTTGAACCTCATGGGACGATATCGACTAAGCCCAGTCGTAGCTCAATCGTACGACTAAGACTCAGTCGCATTATCCATTACACGATTGAACAAACTGAGTCAAGCTCATTAAAATTCAAATGTCATCCATTACAAAATTTCTAACGTATATGTATCTGTGTACAGAAACTGATGAGTAGATGGACATGTGCATGAAGCAAATCTCTGTGTCATCTTGACATCTCATCCAGAAACGCTCTGAGTTCGCGGGGATATGATTTTTACGGACACGAGACTTCAAGGCATCTCTACACCGTGCACACCACATAGATCGATTCAGCAGGTTTTGCGAAAGCGTTGTAGTAGACAGGTTCCGCTGTGGCTCATCGATTCGGGTCATCCTGTGTTTGTCAGGAGATTGTGATCAACAAGGACAATCAGAGAGGGTTTGGAGTTGGGTGGATGATGGTGATGCCCAAACCAGGCTGCATGCCTGACTGTTCGATGATGTTTCTTCAGATCAAAATGTTGGGGACATTATGCAGGTGTGCTCAAACAAGAACCGCCTGTGCTGTCCAGTTCAAGTACTTGGCCCATGTGCTCCTCAAGTGCATAACATCATGAAAGGTGGCTTTGAGGAGATGTCTGATAAATCCAGATCCTTACGTAGCTCTGTGACAGGATCAGTGATCACAAGTTGATGTATCAGATATAAAGCAGCGGAATACAACACGAATTAGACAAATTGTAGCAAGCAATCGATATTGTAAGCATTAAGACCGCATACGGTTATAGGGAGAGAATATGTATTTCTGATTTCTAGGAATGTTTATAGATGTAGAATATTTCTAATCGAATCAATCATCATTCCATTCAATTACTCATTTCACTCACTGATTACAATAGGTGTCACTCCTATATAGAGTGCAACAGTCACTGCTGTTGTCACGGAAAGTGACAACTGGCAGATCCAATACAGAAATAACTAATTCTTAACAAACTACTGAAATGTTCACAACTACTGAGAACATATCAGCAAGTTAAGTACAAAATATAAAAACTACTGAAACTACAACGACTGAAGAACAAGCTCTTCAGTCGTTTACAAAACTACTGAAACATAGAAAATAAAACTACTGATATCACAACTACTGAAGAAGTACTCTTCAGCAGTTGTGACAAACTACTGAGGCTTCAGTACTTGATCTTCAGACTTTGACCTTCAGGTTTTCATCAGCTGATGACTTCAGTAGATATCATCAGCTGATGTCTTCAGTCTTTGTCTTCAGACTTTGTACATCAGTTGTTGATCTTCAGCACTTGTGAACTCTTCAGCTGTTGTACTTCAGTACTTTGGTCTTTCAGCTTCAGCACTTGTGTTCTTCAGCTGTTGTACTTCAGCACTTTGGTTCCTCAGCTGTTAAGGTCTTCAGCACTTGATCTTCAGCTGTTGAAGTCTTCAGCACTTGTCAAACTACTGATGAGGCTTTCAGCAGTTGTTGTGATACCGTGTGGGACTTAGAGGTTTTCTGATCTTGGCTCATTGGTTCTTTTGGTCCAACAAAACTCCCCTGAACCAATGCAGCCAAAACCTCTAACTATTTATACTCCCACTTATTGATGGCAAAATGTTGGTCTTTTTCCTTCTTGATCAGTGGAGAAGATGACCCATGTACGCTCCGGCCTGGGAAGAAATCTCAAATATTTGTTTGGCAGAGTATGAATGGGAACTCTGTTTTGGGGAACTGGACACAGAGTTGTTATCCCATTCATGAGATTTACTTCCCCATAATGAGTCTGTATGACTCACGAACATAGGCCTCAAGGAGAACAACTTGTTCCTCTGAGAGAGTTCTTCTGCTCCTCCTTCGAAGAAGAACTCTGACCATAGTACTCTGATAAGTACTTCATGGTCCTGCCATTTTTCAGCTCCACCGTAGTTACCTCCATATATACAAATTCATCAGGATGGTTGCCTTCAAGGAGTAACTGGAGCTCATTCTTTGGATGTCTTCAAGTTTATATAACAACCCCTTCTTAATCATCTTGTTTCTAGTAAGGCTTGAGGTGTCTTCTTTGCTTGGTGAGCTTTCTTGAATTCATCAATGATTTTCCAAGGTGAGACTACAACGGCCAACATGATGGTAGATTCTATTGTTTTTCGTACCTGGCCGTTGTATCTGTGGGATAGTTCTTTTATGGATTCTAGAACTCACCCTGGGGTCTGCCATACTCTCACTCTCTCCTTCTGATACTGAAAGGTGTGCCTGAGAGTGTACAGCCTTTGAGCATGCCCTTCATGGCTTGAATAGATGATGACTGAGGAATTCCTTGTCAACCATCTTCAACAGTTGCTCATCGTGCTGTTTCTGCTGTTCTTCTTCTTCTATCTTGACTCTGACCATTTCCCTTTGAGAGTCAGGTGTGATCATGGATTGACTTCGGGGTTTTGGTAGCTTCAGAAAACAGCAGAGAGTGGCAGACTATCATCTCATCCTCTTCTCTTCTTCTCTTCTTCTTTCTTCCATCCTCAGCACCCTTCTCCTCCTTCGGGGTACATCACTGGATGATGGTTGGGTTGGTGAAGGAATTGGTTTTGAAGAATGAGGATGTTTGGATTTTGGCTTAGAGGTTGGTTGGGAGATTTGAGGGATAGGATCTGTTTGAGTGGGTGGAGGGAAGGTTGATCTAGCATCCTTGTAGTTAGCTTCGCCTTTGTGAGTTTAGCCATCTCTAACCTTTTACCAGCCCCAGCCTCATCAAGGGCTTCCACAATAATCCCTTTGTTGAATTGCTCAGACAGACAGATTCTGGTGGCTATAGCCAGAATGCTGTCCCTGGTCCATGCGCGGATCTCCATTAATGATCTTCCCAAGTATTTTGCAATAAAGCGGATCATTATTTCCAACCTCTCTTTCTCAAGAGCATCAACCCTGCCCATCGGGTTTGTATCTCTTGTACTTCTAACCTTCTGATCTCACTATCCAGTGTGGCTGTGTCAAACCCCTGCCTGAAGAGTTGTTCAATTATTTTATCCATGGAGCGGCTGTGTGTGGTGTCAGCTTCTTTGACCAGCTCCTCCAAGGATTTGTCTTCAGCAGTGTGATCATCAGCACTTCTCTTTCGCTTGTAGTGAGCAGAGGTTGCTTTTCTTTCCTCCTCTTGGACTTGCTTCTCTTCCTTTCCTCAGATCTTTTCCTCTTCCTTCTTTCACTGCAGTACTCTCCCCTTTTTGGTTGCATTGGAGGAAGGGGTTGGTACCGCAGAAAGAGTCTTTTGGACAGCAGCATCAACCAGGGGCTGTAATGTTGAGGAAAGCCTCTCATCAAGGGCTTTGATCACTATATCAGTGATTATGGGGGGATGAGAGGGAGGGAATTTTGGAGTACAGCACCTATTTGCTCAGGAGGGTTGTTCCTGAGAAGTAGGGCCTGAAGCAGAGGCAGGTGGTTGATTTTGGGGTGGCTCTGTGTTTGGGAAACCTTCAAGGGAAGGTGCCATCTGTGGGTGTATGATGGTGGCAGATGGACTTGCATCCTGAGACATCTTGGCCAGCAGCTCTTTGAGTCTGCTAACCTCATCCTCTAGAATGGTGTTTTGAGCAACTACATCATAGAAGAAGCTCAGGTCATCATCAGTTGATACTGAATCACCTGACCTCCTGCTTAGAGCAGGATTTACATGCACTGGGTGTAGACCAGTTGGTGCATGTGCCCCTTGTGCTTGGTACTGGGGACTTCCAGCCTCAGGACAATGTCCATCATCAGCTGTTGCCTCTAGGGAGGTCTTAGCAATGTTACCAGCCTCACTCTGGTCATGTGCTGAGTCAGAGGAGGTGGCAGCCTCACTAGATATTCTAAGCTCCTTGTCTACACCAGGAGATAGAATTGGGAAACCCTGTGCTGTGGGTTCTCAGGTGCACTGTGTTCCTCCCCCTCAATTGTAGAGGAATTCCCAGTAGTAAGTGGTTTCTGGGGAGGGGTGAGGAGTGCATTGAGTCAGCACTTGTGCAACTATTAAAGTTGGGCTGTGAGGGGCGGTTGTTGGGGGTAAGGGGTTAGAAGCAGTGTGCACCTGGGGTGGATGGTGCTCTTCAATGGCAATCTCCTCAAGTGAGTAAGATCCCAGATAGTAGGTGCCCCTGGGTTGCTGCAGGCTCCTGTTGAGAGGAAGCCTGAGCGGCTGTGGCTGGAAGAGTCATTGTCCACTAGGGGGTTGGACTAGTGGATATATCCTGCGTTTGTGGTGCAGGAGCATCCTCAGGGGACTCAATTCCCTGAGTAGCCATTTTGGGTTTCTTTTTGGTGGTTTGGTGGGGACATTGGATTTGGAGGTGGTGGCTGTGGGTTCCAGCTGCGTGGGTTTTCGCAGCTTGGCAGCCAGTTTGAGTGTCCGGTCAGAGTTGTGCCGGGAGTATACTTCTGGCAGAACCAGCCGTAGCAGGGACTCCCAAGCCAACAAGTCCCTCAGCATTAAGCTGGTCTATAATAATGGCCATTATGAACCGTGGATAGAGTATCCAACGGTTGGCAGTTAGTTTTTGAGCCATATCTTTGAGCTCTGAAAATATTAATTCTGAAAAGTTCAGTGGTTGTTGCTCAAGGATAGAATACTACCTGCTGCCATTTGGTGGACATTTGATCCCAAGACGACGTCTTAGGGGCCAAAATACATTGACCATGTGAAAAATCAGGCGCTCAGCGTCATTAAAGTGTTTCATGATGGTGGTGGCACTGAGATCACCTTGATATCCATGCTGAGCAAATGATAGATCTATGGTGCCCTTCGGATATCCAGCAGGAGAGGTAGCATCACTCAGTGAAGAATTTTACGGATTGTTGCAGGAGTAATGACTACTTCTTTGTTGTTGACGACTGACCGGAGGGATCGTGTGTTGCTCCTCAGTTGTAACAGTAACGTTCATCCAAAATTGGTTCAAGGATTCGGCATGTAAGACGGGGTTCAGAAGGAATGCCTTGTTGTATGGGACTGAACCATAAGATCGATAGCAGTATCGAACTTAGTCCAGATCGGCGATTTTGTGAGGTAGGCAACACAGTTGTGTCGCGGTTTAATTTGCATAGACGCCATGGAGGAGAAGGAAGTTTTGGAGAGGAACGTTAGGTTGAAGAAGAAGATGAAGCATGGAGAGCTCAGGTTAAGGGTATTATAGGGTACGGGTGAGGAAACGACTGAAGGATGTGGTGTTAGTCATCAGTAGTTTTAAACGACCGTTGACATGGTATTATCCTTTCAGACGTTGAAACAGCTGAAGTCGTGGTGTTAGGCATCAGTAGTTTAGAAAACTACTGAAGACCGTGGTTTTGACTTCAGATGATTGAAACAACTGAGGACATGGTGTTTGTCATCAGTAGTTATGAAACTACTGAAGACAGTGGTTTTGTCATCAGCTGTTGTAAACAACTGAAGACTTGGTATTAGTCATCAGTAGTTATAAAACTACTGAAGACGTGGTTTTGCTTCAGTTGTTTAAAATGAAACAGCAGTTGTACAAACGACTGAAGAGAAAGTTCTCTTCAGCTGTTTTCGTCAATTCTTAGCTTTTCAGCTGTTTCAAACTGTCCTCAACACATTCATCAGTCTTTATGGCTGATTTCAGTTGTTTCATAGGACATCAGTACTTATCTGTTTTACTGATTGCAGTAGTGTGTATGACTGCATCAGTAGTTGTAACTAACTCAGTAGTTTAGAACAGATGAAGTACTTCAGTACTTGTGAGACATTTAGCCTTCAGTAGTTATAAAAACTACTGAGGTTAAAAGAGCTCATCAGTACTTATATGTGACAGGTACCTCATCTGATCAGTATGAATTACTGAGATCATCAGTAGTTGTCACCTATTCTAGCTGCAGCATACCAAGCCTTAACACCAGGTTTTGGAAAGTTGAACTATCCAAAGGCTTAGTAAAAATGTCTGCAAGCTCATCAGCACTAGGCACAAACTTAGGATCAATCAGACCTTTTTCAAAACAATCCCTTATAAAATGATGTCTGATCTCTATATGTTTGGTCCTAGAGTGCTGGACTGGATTTTTGACAATGCAAAGAGCTGAAGCACTATCCATTAACAATGGAGTCTTAGTCTCTGTAATGCCATAATCCAAAAGTTGGTTTTGAAGCCAGAGTACCTGAGATGTACAGCTTGCAGCAGCAATGTACTCTGCTTCCGCAGTGGATGTAGCAACTGAGGTCTGTTTCTTGCTCTGCCAAGAAATCAAGCAGTTGCCTAGGAATTGACATCCACCAGAAGTTGATTTCCTGGTCAACTTACACCCTGCATAGTCACTGTCAGAAAAAGCAACTAATTTACCAGAATGTCCGGTAGAATACCATAAACTAGAGATGGAGTGCCTTGCAGATATCTAAAGATCCTCTTGACTGCAATCAGATGAGACTCTTTAGGTGCAGCCTGAAATCTAGCACAAACACATGTAGCAAACATAATATCTGGTCTAGAAGCTGTTAAATACATCAAGGACCCAATCATACATCTGTAAAGTGTTTCATCAACCACTTTACCTTTCTGATCTGAGTCCAGTTGTGTGGTGCTGCTCATGGGAGTAGAACAGGGCTTACAGTTTTGTAAATCAAACTTTTGCAAAAGATCTTTTGTATATTTGGATTGATGAATAAAAATTCCATCAGCCTTTTGTTTGATTTGCAACCCCAGAAAGAACTGTAATTCTCCCATGGCACTCATTTCAAACTTCTGTTGCATCAACTTTGTAAAGGCATCACACAACTTTGGATCAGAGGATGCAAAAATGATATCATCTACATAAATTTGAACAAGTAGATTATGCTGCCCAGCTTTCTAATAATAAAGTCTTGTCTATGGAGCCTCTAGTGAAATTGTTTTCCAGAAGAAAGTTTGATAATGTCTCATACCAGGCTCTGGGAGCTTGTTTTAACCCATAAAGAGCTTTATCAAGCTTATACACCCAATTAGGATGTTTATTGTCCTCAAAGCCTGGAGGTTGACATACATAAACCTCTTCTTAACTTTCCATACAAAATGCACTTTTGACATCCATTTGAAAGACTTTAAGGTTTTGATAAGCAGCATAAGCTAAAAACAATCGAATTGCTTCCAGTCTGGCTACAGGGGCAAAGGTTTCATCATAATCAATACCTTCTTCTTGTGTGCAAACCCCTGAACAACCAGTCTGGCCTTGTTCTTAACAATAAGCCCATTTTCATCAGTTTTGTTCCTAACACCCATTTAGTGCCTATTGCACACTTACCTGGAGGTAGAGGAACCAGTTCCCACACTTGCTGTTTCTTGAACTGAAGAAGCTCAAGCTGCATGGCATCAACCCATCCATTGTCCTTTAAGCAATGTGATAATTCTTTGGCTCTTGCTGACTGATGAAGAGAGCATAGAAGCAGAGAAATTTGACAATTGACTTCTTGTTGATACTCCAGCAGTGATATCACCAATGATTGAGACATAGGGTGATTCTTCAGATCTTGATACACAATGAGATCTGTGCAAGTGTTTGTAGCCGGTTCAGCAGCAACAGATGGTGATGGTGAATCATTTCCTTGAAACCAATCAGTGGATGGTAATTCAAAGGAAGTTGAATTCGAAGAAATCTCATCAGCATGTTTGGTGGATGGTGCTACTGGCGCTACAGGAACATCAGGTCTAGTTGAGTCAGGCAGCTGATCACTAAACCTGAAGAGGTGAGTACTGCAATCATCATCATCATCAGCAGTACCACCAGGTGGTGAACTGTTGACAGGAGCAACAGCAGGAGTTTGATAAGGAACATATTGCAGTATGTCCAAATCAAATAACTCCACAGGACTTTGTGGAATCTTGTCCTTTGGAGATTCATTAAACTTAACATGTAGAGTTTCTTCAACCATCTTTGTTCTGCAGTTGAAGACTCTGTATGCCTTGCAAGTAGATGAATAACCAACAAAGTATCCTGCATCCACCTTAGGATCAAATTTGTGGAGTTGATCCTTTGTGTTGAGAATAAAACAGGGACACCCAAATGCTTTGAAAAATGAAATCAGAGGAGCCAAATGATGGAGAACTTCATATGGAGTCTTCATCAACCTCTGATTTACTAAAACTCTATTTTGCACATAACAAGCTGTGTTGACAGCTTCGGCCCAAAAGGTCAATGGCAAACCTGAGTCAGCCAGCATGGACCTTGCAGCTTCAATGAGGGTCTGTTCTTTCTCTCCACTACTCCATTTTGTTCTGGAGTCCTTGGAATGCTGAACTGCCTTTTGATTCCCTTTGAAAGATAGAAGTCATCAAGTGTATGATTTTGAACTCAGTTCCATTATCACTCCTAATACACTTGACTGGAAGGGAATACTGCTTCTCAATGTACAGCACAAAGTGGATAATCTTCTGAGCAGCCTCATCCTTTGAATGTAGAAAGAAAGTCCATACAAATCTGGAGTAATCATCCACAATTACCAGACAGTATTTCTTCTTTGCCATGCTCATTACTCTCACAGGACCAAATAGATCCATATGCAGTAATTGCAAGCAGGCAGTGGACTTGGACACTTCAATAGGAGGAATGAGACCTTGTGCTGTTTTCCTTTTAAACAAGCAGTGCGTTTCATCACAGTGGAACTCCTTTATTGGTAAGCCTCTGACTAAACTATTGTGGCTAAGCTGATTGTTTTGAGATTGACATGACCAAGCCTCCTGTGCCACAGTTTAGATTCTTGAAAAGAGGCTTTGGAAAATAGGCAAGGATTGCCTTTGAGATCTATCTTCTTAGAGAGATCTAAGGCATACACTCTTCCTGTCCTGTTGGCTTTCAGGAGAGTGTGATCATCCAACACCTTGTCAATCAAGTGCAAAACTTTGGATGACAGAATCCTACAGTTTTGACTTGTGAAAAGGGCAACATGGCCTTTATCACACATTTGACTGACACTCAAGAGGTTGTACTTGAGATTTTCCACATGATTAACATCATCAAATTTGATTTCTCCATTGGAGACAAAGCCCTTACCGATGATGTAACCCCTAGCATCATTGCCAAAAGAGACAAATCCCTTCTTTCCTTGAGAGTAGTCATGAAGAAGAGAGATGTTCCCAGTCATGTGCATAGATCCCCACTGTCTACATACCAGATGCTACTTTGGCATGTTGAAGAACCCTGCAATAATAAACAATCAGTTAGTTTTAGAGACCCAAACCTTTTTGGTTTTGGGCCTGGTCTCATCAATAGATGGTAAACTAACATGTTTATTTGTAACAACAGCCTGAGAAGAAGAAGATGGTGTAGAAGAGGAGTCCTTTGGCTTAGACCTCCTTTTCTGTGGTTTCAACATAGGAGAATCTAGTTGGTTAACTCTACCCAACAGATGTTGTACCATCATCACCAGCTGTGTCTGATTTTGTGATAAAGCTTTCAGCTCATCAGACACATTGCTAGTGGAGTTAGATAAGGTCCTATGTTGCACCTTCTTCTTTTGAGCACCCTCAGCTGTCACCTGTTAACTCCTTCCTTTTGGATTGCTTAAGGACTTAAGGGTTACAGGATTTGATGTTGCTGATACAAATGTGGTCTCAAACTCAGTTTTCATTTTTACCATTTTCTCATTAATTTCTTCTTTTGTTTGAGTTTGGAACCTCTTTTGTACCAACAATCATCTGTAAGATGATTGAACAAACCACATACTTCACATGGTTTCTTCTTCATCTTAGGTTGATCATCAACTAAAGATGGTGAAGCAACAGAAGACTTGTTCTTCAATGCTTTGGAAGCATTGGTTGCTTTCTTGACAATCTTTAGTAGTCTTCAAACTCTTTCTACTGCCAGTTTTCTTCTCTTCAGTGCTGACAGCAGTTGAAGTTTGAACTTCAGGTGTTAAATCCTGCTCTCCAGTCCTTTCAGGACCTTCAGGATTAACTCCTGAGTTGATCAACTTATTGATCATGTGAATGTCAGCATTTGGACCATCAACATCAGCTGATAGGTTCAAGGAGGACTTGATGCTGACTGCTACTTCTGATTGTGCTGTATCAGAAGGTAGATCACATGATTTGATGGATTGGTTATCACTCTCACCATCAGATTCTACCTCTGCTCTTGGGGTAAAATCTGTAGGTGGAGCAGTGTGATTGTAGCCAATGCCAAACTTCACATTTGAAGCAGATTGCTTACTAAGAAGCATTTCAAAACCTTTGCATGATTGTACCATCTATCACACTCGACCTGGGTAACTGCAAGGGTTTCTTTGAGATCTTTGTACTTCTCTAGAAGTACATCTTCTCTAGCCTTATCATCAATTATTTGCAATTCAGTTTATAAACTCATCATTTTTATCTTTGAGCACAAACTCAAACTCAGCTTGTTTTTGGAAATTATTTGTTCTAGCTCAATGTTCTTATTAATTAAAGCTACATTTGCTTCTCTAATGGAAGCAAATGCTGCTATGCATTGTTCAGACATAATTTGGCTTTTGCCTCAGAGGATACCTGTGATACCTGAGGTGTAGAGGCATTGGAAGATGAAGTATCAGCAGACTCCAAAGCCATAAGAGCTAGATTCCCAAAGGGACTGTCACCACCATGTTGACCAGCACCTGAGAACAGTTGATCATGACCAGACAGTCATCTGGTAAACTGCTCCAGTCAACAACTCCTGGGGTGAAGAAGCTGTGTTTTGAGATGAAGGTTGTTGATGAGATAGGGAAGGCTGAGGTTCTGGTAATGCATGAGGTTGTGGTGTCATAGGAACTTGAACTTGATTTGACTGTGGCATGTAATAACAAGGGTACTGATATGGCATTTGACCCTGAGGAACAAAATATGCCGGAGATTGTTGTTGAGGATGATGACTAGATGTGACAGGATGTTGCCCTCTGTGTTGTTGACTATTGCCAGGAAAAGTCACAAAGGGTGCAGTAGAGTTAGATCCAGTTGATCTACACTCTCTTGCAAAGTGTCCAAGCCGTTGGCATTTGTGACACCTCAACTTGCTCTTGTCAAAACCAACTTTGGTTTTGCCAGAGAGTCCTGGGAATTTTCTTCCAGTTCTTTTGTAGAACTTCTGAGATCTGATATTTATCAAGGCCATTTGGCTCAAAATATCCATCTCTTCTAAGTCATCATCAGCAATCCCCTTGAGATCATCCATAATGAAACATAGATTGTCATATTACACCCAGTGAATGACCATCAACACTTACAAATGCAGAAATTAGAAGTGCTCGAAGAGAAATTAATATGCTCATCATACTGGCATTCAGATGAAGCATATTCTGACTCATGACCCACCAAGGCAGTGTTGCCTTGTATAAAGTCTTCAGTGAGCTTTCCAGATGAAGACAGCTTTCTCTTTGTTCTATCTCTCTCTCAAAAGTGAGCAATTTCCCATGGAGTTGGGTGAGAGATAGTTTGTCCAAACTTGCACTGGAGCGTAGGACAATAGTATATGTGTCCCATCTCTCAGGCAGTGATCTGAGAAATCTGTTATTCATCTGAATATTGGTGTATTCAAGTTTGACCATTTTTAGTTCAGAGATCAAACAAGAAAACCGCTCATATTGTTGAGTCAGTGTCTCACCCTTTCTATGAGAGAATGTCTCTATTGTTGGGCAAGAATTTCTCTATTATTGCCAAGACCTCATCTGTTCCTCCAAATTGTTCTTTCAAAGCAATCCAGAGGTCATGGGGGCAGTTTCATGATGCATTAGCCCAGAATAGATTTCATTGGGCAAAGCCATGGCCAGAATTCCATGGGCTTTTGCATCAATCTCAAGCAACTTTTATCCTCATCTGAGTATTGCTCCCTCCTCTTCGGAACCATTTGATTGGTTTCCGGGTTATTCACCATAGGCTTGTGTGGACCATGTACCACTGATGTCCAACACCCTGCGCTGTTAACAGACAGGTGATGGAGCATACGTCTTTGCCATATGTTATACTCATTCCTAACCAGCATAGGAGGCTTGGTTGAGGAACCAGTATTGTGAGGATCATTGGAGGGAGTGGTCATTTTCAGTTCAAAAACAGTTTAGTTCAAGTTTTAAAAGTTTTAGACAAACCACAACAAACTCAATGAGAACCAAGAAAAAGATCTCAGGATGAATGAGCAGAAATACAGAAAATTCAATCTCTATAACCGTTTCTTGCAAAAAACAAAAGCTAATTCAATCAAACTTGGATCTTGAATAGCAGTTTCAATGATCAATTATTAGATCGATCAATGATTAACCTGCTCTGATACCATTTGACAGGATCAGTGATCACAAGTTTGATGTATCAGAATATAAAGCAGCGGAATACAAACACAAGAATTAGACAAATTGTAGCAAGCAATCGATATTGTAAGCATTAAGATCGCATACGGTTATAGGGAGAGAATATGTATTTCTGATTTCTAGGAATGTTTATAGATGTAGAATATTTCTAATCGAATCAATCATTCATTCCATTCAATTACTCATTTCACCCATGATTACAATAGGTTGTCACTCCTTATATAGAGTGCAACAGTCACTGCTGTTATCACGGAAAGTGACAACTGGCAGATCCAATACAGAATAACTAATTCTTAACAACTACTGAAATGTTCACAACTACTGAGAACATATCAGCAAGTTAAGTACAAAAATAAAAACTACTGAAACTACAACGACTGAAGAACAAGCTCTTCAGTCGTTTTACAAAACTACTGAAACATAGAAAATAAAACTACTGATATCACAACTACTGAAGAAGTACTCTTCAGCAGTTGTGACAAACTACTGAGGCTTCAGTACTTGATCTTCAGACTTTGACCTTCAGGTGTTTCATCAGCTGATGACTTCAGTAGATATCATCAGCTGATGTCTTCAGTCTTGTCTTCAGACTTTGTACATCAGTTGTTGATCTTCAGCACTTGTGAACTCTTCAGCTGTTGTACTTCAGTACTTGGTCTTTCAGCTTCAGCACTTGTGTTCTTCAGCTGTTGTACTTCAGCACTTTGGTTCTTCAGCTGTTAAGGTCTTCAGCACTTGATCTTCAGCTGTTGAAGTCTTCAGCACTTGTCAAACTACTGATGAGGCTTTCAGCAGTTGTTGTGATACCGTGTGGGACTTAGAGGTTTTGATCTTGGCTCATTGGTTCTTTTGGTCCAACACTCTGTACGAACCATCTGTTCACTTTCTCTCAGTATGATGCTTCACGTATGTGGTGAGAGATATAGAAGCCAAGGGCAGAAGGTTCTTTTGCCTGTGCCCTTGCTTTGAAGATGATTATGCTAGAAGCTTCCTTTGCTGCAAAGGAGAGGAATGCTTGTCACTTTGAGGTTATTGTTGGAATCACGAAGAAGGCAATGCAACCCAAAAACTAGATCATTAAGTTATTTGGTGCTGATGCAAGGCTTCCCAAGATATCATGGAACTTCCGAAGAGTTGTAGAGTCTTCCAAAGACAAAGGGAAAGTTCAACTTCACTGAAGAAAGAACCTCTACTAACGGAAGACAAAATGCATTACTTCCGAAGATTCAAGACCTTAGAAGAATAAAGTTAAGACACTTTCGAAGTATGATGAAAAGAAGCCGTCTCCAAGCCTTGGAAGAAGCAGCCTCTTTGAAGGATAAAGTGGATTCAGAATTACTTACTCTTCTTCCGAAGCATTAAGATTCGGAAGACACTTACTTAACCGTGGAATACAAGTATGGTCTGAAACTCCGCTACAGAATTCTGATACACCGGCTTTTCCTAAAGAACCATGTTGTTGTTGATGCTGATGTACTTTATTCCACATTTACATTCATGATAGTACAGTTGCCAAACTTTCGTGGTGACAAAAAAGGTAAGTCCGGGACATGTCCTAATACAAATCTCAGATAAGACTTTATCCGAGTCCTTAAACATAGTCTTGTAGCATAGGCTTTAGCTAAAGGATCCCTAGCTGGTATCAAAAGTATATCGGCTATAGATAGTATTATATATAGGTTCTCCTTGTAACTCATAGTAGAAAGATTATCATTTGCTTGTAGAGATATGAACCCAAGGGCACGAAGGCTTCTGCATGTGCCTCGCTTCCTGCAGATGATTATTGACCAGAAGCTTCCTTTGCTGCCAAAGGAGAGAGATGATGCTGTCTCTCTTGAGATTATGGATGATACTATGCTGGGTAGGATGATGGTTGTACGAGGCAAGCAGGTGAAGCCCCCATGAGGAGATTATTTGGGCAAATGCCCGGGAAGACTATGTGGCGCCATCTCGCAAGAAGTGGCATCACAATGTAGTGAATAAGACACTGAGCGCATTGTTTTAATTTTGTTTAGTTCAATTTCCTTCTGTTGGTCAGACATGTGTGTTTCATGATATTCTTCTTTAGAAAATTTATGATAATGCATTCATTCATTATTAATAAAAAAATATTAGGGAGAGTAGAATCATAAAAAATAAGTTAACAACAGAATTGTCAAAGGAATTATCAATATGAAGGAATCGGAACCTGAGCACTATCTTGGCTTTTGGCTACATGAAGTTTTGGAATTTTTAAACCTTCTTGTGCATAATTTCATGAATACAAAGTTCAACAAGGTCCAAATAGCAATAAATAGTTCTAAGTAGTTGGACTAGGACCATACAATAACATAAGTTTCAAATAGTGCATTTCCAGCATCAACAGAAAATACCAATGCATTAAAGCATTAGAAGCTACAGTGGATTCAGCATCAGCAGAAGCTACAGTGCTTTAGCATCAGCAGAAGCTACAGTGCTTTAGCATCGAGAAG